>CM046859.1:32161286-33394814 GCA_025617745.1 Heliocidaris erythrogramma | reverse complement strand
CTATCCTGAAATCCGGGCAAAACAGGCCAGGACAAAACTTCTCACAGCTCCACATCATGGCTATGACACCAGTAAGTTTCATTTTAGTTATATTTCCCATTAATTAACCCATATTTTCTTGTACAAATTATAAATTCGGGCGGGGCATAGGAATCAAGGTCAGTTATATCATTGAAAACGTCTAAGTTTGCATTGTGGCAAGAAGTCATTGAACTTAATCATTTAATATGTGTATTTTAATTTCATTTTGACCAAAGAAGCCAAAACAGTCAAATTTGTTGAATTGTATACAAGAAAACAATGTGCTTAATTACAGATAGATAATCTTTTAATTTCGTAGATTTTGAAAAAGATTTAGTGTAGCAATTTTGGTTATATTTACTTAGAATTAGTCAACTGAATATAAGATTGTTTAGGATGTTTTTGACTGCTAAGGGAAGATGTGTTATGTATATAGCTTTAACAAAGATTTTACATTTATATTGATGAAATCCAAGGTTTATTTTGACATATTTGTATATATATATATATATATATATATATATATATATATATATATATATTGGAATATTATCCTGAAAACACGTTATGGATATCTATGCATTTGGAGCATATAAGAGAATGAGGTAAAATTGTGAATATTCATTCTCTGATTAATTTTGGAATTTGAATAATTTTCTTAGAGTTAAACAATCATAAAGATAATATGGAGATATATTTAGAATATAGCGTAAACATTATGCTGTAACTCTTCGGCTGTAATATTGTTTTAACAGTAGTCAGGCAGCTGGGTTCCGGGAATTCCGAGATCTTCTTGGACAGATCGTCTTTACATCTGAGACGAGATCCTTCGTCTGCTGGACAAGCGACTTCTACAACCGAATCCAACGTACGTTATACTTCGAGCAAGCTTTAGGGAACAGGCAACACAACCCTTGAACACATGGACATTATCGAGTCTTCGTGCAACGTCTAGATGAGACAACACGAGCACAGGAAGACATATTGTAAGGAGATTTTGAGAACAGTCGCGGACATTTATTTAAATTGTTAAATACTGCACGTGCTAAAAATTACGATTTTCTAATATTTCCCAAGAGGAAAAGTTTGACTATTTGAGTGAGCTCATTATTTTTGGGACTTTTGGGGTATTTGCAGTACTGCTATACCAAAAGAGGGTAATGGGTTATCTTACTGAAAAGAGTTGACTTTTTTTTTTGTTTTGGTAAATCCTTTACAGTGATATTTACATGTTTAATGCTTTGATTTATCACAAGAATATTTGTGACAGAATGTATGGATCAATTACACTTGAATATATATAGTTTTTGCATATGACTTTATTATACTCGTTGAATTGTCACGTGGAATTTATTCTGAATATATTAGTCAAGTGAAATAAGATGAAATCTGATTAATAAAACATATTTTCAAGATTTGAATATATACCAAGGCGTTGAATTTGAGTAATTATGTTTGTGTAAATTCTAAATCAACCTATCTATATTTAGACAGAACAGTATCTATCGCCAGACATTGCAAAAACAGTGCATAGATCTGACATCATCCAAAAGGGGTATTTAATGTCAATCTTTCTTTCGCATATAGCGAAGTGTCTTGTGACGTTATTGTCTTTTTTTTATATTAAGATAATTTGACTAAAACGTCGTACATAAGTTAAAAACGAGAATCATTTCTTATAAGAAATGAAAATGAGAGAAAAAAAAGATTATCTTAGCTAATTTCGTGAAGAAACAAACCTGTTTGGCAAAAACTGCAAGAGGCTTAGTTCATCAACTTTTTTGGCAGAAAATAACACTTTTCAATCAGGCCAATTTTTTATGGGCTTTTTCATTAGTGAATGATAAATGTGGCCCCAGTTTGTTATAAAAGGGTATCTTGGCCCATTTCCTGAAAATCGGAAAAACAAAAAATTGCACAGGGGGTAGTTCGTCAAATGATATAAAATAAAACATCAATTTTTGTCCAAAGTTGCAAATTTTTTATTCGGGCCATTTTTCATATTCACAAATGTGGCCCGGTTTGTCCAAAAAAGACATTTTGGCAAATTTCAAGAAAATTGGAAAACATAAAAAATGTTCAATCATCCAAATATTTGATTTTTCATCACGAATGATAAGTGTGACCCTGGTTTGTCCCAAAAGGATATTTTGGCAAATTTCATGCAAATTGGAAAAACTTTTTAGCCAAAATTGCAAGGGGTTTGATGATTCACAACATTCAAAGGCGCAGGCTCCTCCAATAAAGTCATTATTTACACACCTTCTGAAATACGTATGTTTTGAGGCAAGATTTGAAGTGTTCTAGACTGTCACGGGTACCTGGAGATTTTTGCAACAAAACAAAAAATTTAAATTTTTTCTCGGGCTAATTTTTTTTCATCAGTGAATACTAAATGTGGCCCAAGTTTGTCCATGATTTGTCCAAAATGAGGTACATGTATTTTGGCTATTTTTTTAGAAAAACATCCAGTTGTGCAAAAAAGGAAATTGAAATTTTTTTTAATTGGGCCAAATATCTAGATCTTTTCATTCAACAATGAAAAAACAAAACTTTTTTTCAGAAAAAAGGGTATCTTGGCCAATTTTTTCCGTGAAAAAAAAAACATCAGTGAATTATACATGTTCCCCCGGATTGTCGAAAAAAGGGTATCTTGCCACATTTGTGGAAAATTTAAAAACAACCAGCAAACATATTTTTGGCGCAGACACCAAGGGGTTTAATAGTGGATGTGTATCGAGCCAAGCTAGTCTACAGAAAGACTATTCAGAATTTCAGATGGACACCAAATTTTACAGAGCCTTTGAGACTCACTGGTTGACAAGCACAGGCTCCATTTTGATACTCTACAGTATCTTGATCAGAGCTAGTCTATAGGCACAAACTCTGTTTTGATATGTAAACAAATTTGTCCATCACCTTGAGCCTAGCTAGTCTACATGTACAGACTCTATCTTGACACATTCAAAGACATTAATTACAAATACACACAAACAGAAGTTCTTCCCAAATAACTCACAATCAAACAGTTTTCGCACACTGAATAATAAGGACACAGCTTGAAAACCAAGGTGTTTGCATAGAAAAAGATCTACAGTTTATGTATGTGGTGTAGTGTTTGCTTTACAAGTACAATATAAGATACACATGTAGATCAACCAATTCATAACTTATTACAACAGCCATATAACAATGCCTTTTTTAGTTTACCTCTTTTTTTTTCCTCTTTTCCATTTTCTTACAAAAGAAAAGACAATCAAATACAAGCATGATATACAAAAAAAACCAGCTCAAACACATTCTACATGTGTTTTCATTTACTGTTAGAAATATAAACATTTCCTTCACTTGCTTCAAAGTCAACAAAACAAAAGGTGTACATATATGTAATGCTGGTATACGATCCACCTGGGATCCCATTTCGGTAGTAATAGTAATATCATGAGATATCAAACTTTAAACATGTAAAATTGCCTTGACTGAGTTTTCTGTTAGCATATGTGTCAAGAAATAATGATGGATAGTCAGAGAAGTAGTCCAATCAGACTGTAACAAACCTTGTGACAATTGACCATTTTGGAGACTGTCCTTATTTGAAATGAATCGGCCTTTGACTGAAAGGCCAGTAATACATATTTACTATTAGTATGACCCACTGGAAACGTCGATCAGGGAAATTTTGCATGTTTAAATGTTTGAATCTCAATGGCATTTCAATTTTCAATTTTCATTCTAATCATATTGCAGTCAGATCGTATAGTGTATAGCAGGCTTAATGGATGCAAACATCCAATGTGTACGGTAACATACTTGTAAGTTATATTTGATATGACCCTTTCGCGTCCTGGCTCAAAGATTTATTTTAAAGGGAAGGATAAGTTCTGGGAAAGGTGGAAACAAAATTTGTGAACTTTCTCATTCTTTTCATGTCAGTTTGGAAGAACATCATAGCAGAAATTTCCTCTGAAAAGGATTGCTCTTCAGATGCCCTCATATTTAAATATGACGTGAAAGAGATGAAATGTATATCCTGTTTAAAACCAAAAATATGCCTCCCCCCTTTCAAATTTGTCAGAGATTTCTTTTAATTGTACCCATCCCCCCCCCCCCCCTTTTTTTACAAACTGGATACACCCCTGTTCCACCCCACATTCATACTATGTAAAGCCATCTCATATCATAAAGACAATGAATATTATCTCACTGCACCTTTACTGCATCAATATAAAACCTAAATATGTCAGGTTGTGAAA
This sequence comes from Heliocidaris erythrogramma, assembly GCA_025617745.1. Classification (NCBI taxonomy): domain Eukaryota; kingdom Metazoa; phylum Echinodermata; class Echinoidea; order Camarodonta; family Echinometridae; genus Heliocidaris; species Heliocidaris erythrogramma. The sequence goes on along the minus strand of CM046859.1, from coordinate 33,390,540 downwards.
GGGACGAGATCGTGCAGGTGCATGTATCCAATAACAAAAGTGCATTGAACTTGACAACAAATAAAGTCATATCAACACACATTCACAAGATTTTTCCATAGACGATTGAAAAGAAGCAATCGCACTTCATTTCAATATTCAAATTAGTGATCCCTCTTCGTAAATGATAAAAACTGCCAATTTGGAGATGCCATGATTGTCATCACATTTCATTTTCTTTATTTTGGGGGTTTTAATATATATTTACTTCATGTTAGTTTCTTTTTAATATTTTATTTTTTTATTTTTTATTTTTTTTGGGGGGGGGGGAGGGTCAGGAGAAGGCAGATATATTCTAATTGAAAAAAAAAAATTGAAAAACAAAACTCCATGAAAGTCGAACAAATGGCAGACTGCTAAAAAATATATATTTATAAAAACCATCATGTGATGTGCTTGAGTTTAATCGTTCAACCAATACTGAATTATAATCTATCATATACCTGTTTGATATCACAATTGTCGCCCTCAAACTGAAGAAGAATAACCTGGAAGGTCAATCTCGTACCGGTAACTTGATCTCATATTTCATATCCATTGTATCCAATAAACAGGATTTTGGCACATCCGTTAAAATCATGTTATTAGCTATGTTCACATGGGACCGTCCTAATTCTAAATTTTCCCCTTTTTTATAAAAAAAAGTTATTCACAATCGAGCATTACTGACTGATCAAAGAAAGAAAACTGCATGTCATAAAATATACAAAACAACATAGTAATCTTTTATAAATTCAAGGAGCTCCTTGGTAGATTTTTAACAATCATCCAATTCATGACTACTCCACATTATTTACGGTGCATTGGTTTGACATATATTTCATATTTAATGAATGATATGGTATAGTGTCCCCACTGACCCAAGAGGTATAGCAAATTATTTCAAATCAATTCAAAACAATAGCAAAAAAATATTATGTAATATAAAACCTGAATTTACCCTTGAGCTGTATACACCCTTTGGCAAAAAGATCACCCACGCTATCGCTATCGTTAATGTTGTTCTATGGTAGTCTAAAGATACTCGAGTTGATATACTTAGATAACAATTTCACCAATCTAGAAACGCCTCCTACGAATCATAAATACCTACCTAATTTGAGATTAAAAATTGACGAACTTTTAATTCTTGTAATTTGACTAGAATTCTCAATCGCATCAATTGATTAATCATTTGACACCTTTTAACGTGACAAGTACGATACCGATTATATTGCTCGTACTTTCTGTACGTGATGTGCATATTAGTGCAATGAAAAACATAGGCCTACTACTTTTGAAGAATTAAGATCTCGAACATATGATTGAAATAAACTATGATCAATAATACTTTCCACTATTCAAAACAAAAATAAACAAATATTATACAAATGTATTTTAACCAGAAAATTATAAGAATTAATAAAGGAAATAATATCCATATTAGTGCCATATAAAAAAAAAATCACATTACTTTTGCACATTGAGAACTAAAATATGATTTAAATAAACTATGACTAATAATACTTTCCACAATGCAATGCAAAACAAAACAAGAACAATTATGATAGGCAGATATGCATTTTACCTGTAAATAATAATTAGGACAGGACATGATTGGTATTATGGTCATTAATTGTATCATTTATTACTTAAAACTATTTGGAAAACATAGAGTGAACTAAAGGGTGAAAAAGATAGGTAAGGGCAGTGCAGTACCTCTCTGCACATTTACAAATTTAAATGTCATCCAGGTACCATGGAAAGATCATTCTAAAATGCTAATTCTGACATTTTAGCTGCAAATAATACCAGCGTTCATAAGATATCCAGGATAACTCAACTGTCGGGTTTCCATTGACTCTACATGAATTTGAAAATCTTTTGTACGAGTCCGGATAATCTAAGTCATAATAGGCAGTCATATTTAGCCCTAAATACTGGTTTACCAGAGTGGTTATGGAGAGAAAAATTGCAATGATGACTCTCGGACTAGGGACTCATTTTCATTTCTTTGGCTTCCATCAAATGGCTTCATTTTTTTTGTAATTTGTAGTAGATATGCTTTACATCTTTTATTTCACTTGCACTTTCATTGTTTCCTTAGACATTATCTTTCATTTCACCTAATTGTTTCCTTCAGACATTACTTGATAGAGTGAGAGGAGATAAAGGTTAACATTCATTTAAATTTAAAACATAGTTACATGATTGTGCATATATCTTGCAGATACAACATACGTACAATGACAGAGAATCATCATATATCATTAATGATTCTGTCCCCCACGAAAAACAGTGCAAGAGGAATTATCCACCAACATATATATATATATATATATAAAAGGAAAATAAATAGAACATGTTACACCATATACCATAATATTTCACACTTTTCAATAACATATACACACAGTATTACTAAAGTTATTTTCCATTTTTGTATATTCGACATAGAATCATTCATGACAAGACTAAAAGGTCTTAAGTTCTGTACAAAGTCAGCTGAACTAGTACATGACATGTACCCTTCTGGCGCTCACCAGATGTACAATGTACTCATGAAGCAGATAGTTGGCTCAGAAGCAAAAGGACGCAACTCCATCCAATTTTCGTCAGAATAATCTAGCTGCTTTCAAAACTAAAATAAGAGGCACAGAACCGGGCAATAATATGCAAAAATTTTATATACAGAATCTTCAAGAAATATATTCACAACTGAGATCTATTTATTGTCTTAACTCAAACATCACATATTTTTATGCTTCAGCAACATGTTCATAGCTATTAGGTGTGAGAATTTATTTCTCCCATTAACACATTCATAACAATATGCATTCATATGCTGCTTGTCCCTATGTGTCTGTGTTACATGAAATGTGACGGTGTCCTCAGGGTTAAACAAGATACACACGCACTAAGTAATATAGTGGGTAGAATGAATTTGTGTCTTACTAAAGAATCCACTCATTCACTTGTTCCAACCCAAGTTGTGCACATACTTGGCAGAAACAAACCTACAACTCAAATCAGAACTATTATATAAAAGTAGCACGAGGCATAGGACATATTTTATGCTGAGCAAGAATATACAAGAATCAACAAGTGAACTAAAATTCTACAATTATTAGTCATCAGTTCGAGTTGACGTTTTATAAATAGAGAGAAATTGAATAAATGGTTATATTTCAATAAGCACACCACTTGCTTTAGGAATCACACAGTATACCACTCTTCCCTTCATGTTCTTTACTGGTCTGATCATGTTAACAAATACTGAGCAATAAAGGGTTAATATTTTAATAATCATACAACTTACTTTGGCAGTATAAATCAGAGTTGGAGATGGATGATCATCACATGAGAATATATTCAATATTTACAACAATCAATCATGAAGATTGGTATACATGTAGTCCCACTCATAAGTTTGTTTGTTTTTTTGTTAAAAACCCTGAGCAAACTACGCAAGGAAAAAAACAACAGATGGTTTACAAATACACGTACAACTAAATATTCCTTCTATCTAACCTGCTAACTTGTGCAATAATGCATGGCAAGACAAATGGGTCCAAATCAACATGCCAAAAAAAAAAAGGTAGTAAATGGTACAATTATTTAATACTGAATCATACACTCAAAATGTGCATGTTGATATGCATGTCGTCAAATCAATAGGAATAGTTTATGTATTGAATTGCTGCTTTTTCATGATTTAATAAGAGTGATTAATAATGAAAATAACATTGGTACATCATACAGATGATGGTTATATGAATATGAATATCATGATCAAACCCACAAACTGACTCGCAGCTACCTCATGAATGATGCAATCCTTTCAAAACAATATTCTTATATATAACTAATTTCAATACCATTTTAAACTGCCTATGGCCAACTTCATGTAAGATTTTGTAATAGCCTATAAATGTCATGATCACATGTATATTTATCAATAGGCAAATTGGTTATCATACATGACCCTTGGGAATTTCAAGTAGTGATTGAACCCCAGTTCATATTCACAACTTGTAGAGAAGCAGTGGGCCCTTTCACACTTGCAAAAATCAAACATTAACATTGCATTTATATTGACAACAATCTGCAGAATAACAATATTCTGGGATGTTTTGGTAGACAATGTTCACATGTGATAAATATAACACTCATATGCTGTACTTATCCACACCTGAAACTATTGCGATAACACAGGCTTTGGCAAATATCATCCAGCTATGCAAAGAAATTAAATACCTTGGACGCACCATTCATAACCAAGCTTTGGCTTTGTGTAAACTTTTTTTTGGTTTGGATTTCATCATATTATACTTAATAATGCTAATTTCATTGCAAATAAAAGTGTACAGGTATTTGATAGCTAAAATTTCTGCTATGTGTTTAAATGCACTATTCAATGTTCTGATATCTGCTGAAAGCCAATGGGTGTTAACTCTATTAAGTATGTTGTCTTTGAGAGCCAGAAGGGCATTAACTCTGTGTTAAAGTATATGAGTTAACGCCCTTCTGGCTCCAAACAGACGATTTGAATTAAGGCCTTCTGGCTTTCAGCGAACGATATGGTCATGAAGTTACTGGTTTCTCTAAGTACAAACGTGATATTTATGTTAGTTCTACTAGAATAAAATATAAGTATTACACATCATTGGAAAGCTTGAAATATCTACATGTACATATAGTTGGAGAAATTCACAACAGAAACCCCTCAAAAATGAATTATTTTTACTTATTGGTGGTTTAGAGCAGACGGGTCACAAATGAGAAAATTCTATAGATCTGTTATTAGCTAATGTTTGCGAGTACACAGATATGTGGGTTGTGCTAGATGCTAGGATCAAATCTACAGTAGCGTAAAGCTACATGTATCTACAGTGCAATCGGTACATTAAAATATGCACAGAACAGAGACAAAATATGCGAACATTGTTTGGAGAAAAGATTAACGATGCAAGTAGCCATATTTCATGCATGCGTATTAAGTCTTATTTACGTTACAGGATGAGGGACGATGCGGACGTTCCAAACAAAATGTGAGAGAGTAAAGAGAGTAAGGAGGAGAGATGGGGAGAGCAAGAATCAAAGGTCTTTTGTGTTTTGCAGAAGCTCCACCTGCATACAATGTATAACAGAGTTGAGGTCTGAAACATTTCTTGATCACGGAGGCAGAAGTGTTGCCAACCACCATTTTAAAGCGTGACTATTTCTCTCTTGAAATTCAAATGCTGTACTCAAGAAAAGTGACAAGGTATTGGCAAACACTGCGCACAACATAGATCAGACAATATAGTTGCGACAAAACTGAAATACGAAAATGGCAACGAATAGCTAGCGGATGTGGAATTATAAAGAGCCAGGCAAACTTTTATGAGAAGAAAATTTGAGGGGTGCTATGAAATGGGGAAATACACTGATATAATATTTCATAGTTTGAATGTTGAAATGCTTTCATGTGATAATCAATATAACATTCATCAACTAATCTGCAATAAGTTTTTTTTTTAGAAAACACTGCTCATTCCCCACCAGAGAAGAATACGAATCAAATTTATTTGAAACTTTCCAGTGCATATATTCCTAAAACTTCTTTATCTGAAATTTACAAAGTGTTTCTTCCATTTTGATTCTATTTTCTCTTATTTTCTCTTCAATGATTTTAACACGAGTATGCATTATTTGCAGTTTTTCTCCTTTTTTACCTCAAACCTCTGTTCACTTTTAAGAGCTTTTTTTCCCCCTAAAACCATTCATCCATATGGTAAATTAAATCTAACATTTCAATTTCATGCAGGAATAAATTCTTTCCCTGATCGCCCCCTCTCCTTCCATCTCCTAACCAGTCTCTCAAGGATATCCATTATCTTTGCATGATAACAAGGAACAATCTTATGAACACTGTTGCTTAGCAGCAATATTAACGTTGGCTGGCTCACTAGTTTTGATTCTGTCCAGCATTTAATCTGGCAGTATGTTGTATTTTGAATTTCTACTCTTCATTTTTCTTTGCCGTCATCATCACCACCCCCTCCCTCTTGTATTTCTTTTTTTTTAATGTTTGTTATTCAGATATCCCATTACCACAGACTGTAACATACACAAAGATAATATTGTCCAATATATAAGGATCTTATACACTGCTGAGATATCCAATTGCAATAAAACATAATGATTCAATGATATATTATCCAATACATCGCATTGTGATATATTCCATCCTTCCAATTTGGTAAAATATATTTATTTATCATGTTACTGTGATATCCAATTGCAAATGATTATTATTCTGTTGGTAAAGCGATTCCTATATTTTTCAATAAAAGGGTCTTCTAGTCACAACACACGATACCACTTTAGTAATAGCTTTTTAATATTATATTCAAAATGTCATATCACATTCACTTAGTCATTCAATAGTACATTCCTATTTTTTCCTATTTCTCAAGATGTACATGTTAAAGCAAATAACTCATTTCAGATGTTCAAGTTTAATCTTAGATGCCTGCCATTTACGCTCAACTACAAGCCAGGCTATATCCATCTGTGTTTAACACATTTGCATGTTAAGATTAATTATAAATTTGATATTGGCTATTGCAAATACTCTCTCTCTCACACAATTTTTACAAGGATGCAGCATTAAATCCAATATATAATATTTTGGTGTTATTTATCAATGTTAGATCTTACTGTGTTATGTTAACTGTACCCATCCTATTGCATTCTTCTTTCCCTATTTCTCAAAATGCAGCAAGCACTTAATAAAAACAAATGTCCAATGTGGGATTGGCAGATTATTGGTATTAGAGCCCACCAGTTGCATTGTACTATGTTACATTGAGCTAACTATGTCAGGCTTGACTATACAGGTACTTTACCAAGTTTGATTGTCTCATTTTTCTTACTTCGTAATTTTTCATCTTTCTCATGATTTGCAGCATCTTAATTGAATGTCTCATTTCTTATCCCATACTAAGATCAACAAGCTAAAAATATTGGCAATTAATTTATTGCATTAATGATAGAAAATAAATCTGCAAATGCAAATTATTAAAGCTGGCTTACAAGTTCAGACATGATTGTGAACGATTTGAATGACTTAGAGATAGAGTGCAGGCTTAAATGTATCCAGATGTGATTATATCGTCAAAAGGGTGAACAAATAGAAAACAAATTTGCAGTGGAAAAAAAAGAAAAGAAAAAACATTAAGAAACCAAAACTTGAAAATGGAAATGAAATGGAGAGTATAATGTGATTACTATGTGAGCCTCAATTCCACCACAACCCACACAAATGCACACTGGGCACTGAGAGGCAGTAGGGCATTAACTCACATACTTTGTACAGAGTTAATGCCCTTCTGTATGTCAGCACGCAATATATAATGTTCGTGTACGGTAAATAGTAGTGGTGTGTCCTCATAACAGGGAAGTGGGATTAAAACCCATGCATCTTTGATTCAAAGAAGACCATGTACAGATACAGAATACTGCTACTATTTAAATTTTCCTTTCAAATGCTTTCTTCAAAATGCAGCATATTAAAAAACAACATTTTCAAAAATGAATTCAACATTGTCTGCTCTTTAAGAAAGAGATAACGCCCTTCTGGCTCTAATCAGGCAATGTATTGGAACCTATCATGAAAAAAAAATCATTTGATGTTAAGCTTTTACCCTTTGGGACCCATTTTGTCGGCTGAGAGCCAAAAGGGTGTTAGTGACAGGAAGTCGATAATAATTATTTAGAATTCAGTTACTTACGCCGTTCTGGCTCTCAGCGGATGATTTCACTTCATCTAACATGCTTTTCAAAGGGTTCCATCCAGTTTAAATGCAAGCCATAGTATTCATCCAGTTAGAATGATTTTTACTTTCCTTTTTACACCGTGTTTTATCTTGTTTGGAAAATGAATTTTTTTAAAACATAAACTTCTTGTTATGACCTTTAATGATTTTTCCTATCAAAATTTATTTTCTTTTTTTTAGTTGCAGGTACCTTGCTGCAAAGGAAACAAGGGAAAATTTTCCTTCATGTCAATTTGAATATTCCAATAGTACAATTAAAAAACACATACAAAAATGGATCAAATCATAATATAGAGCGCTAAAAATTTGTATTTACGAAAAGGTAAAAGAAGATATATCACATCGAAACTACACTACATGAAAACAGCGTCAAATGCATTGCAGAGTTGTAATATTATGTAACCATAAGACCCAGATTCAGAGGTATGAGGTAAAAAAAAAATCAACTATAACTATGCATACTTATTAGTAGAGACTGCACACAGTCAGGGAAAATTTTAAGCTTTGTTCTCACTTCCACTTAGAACAGCACATCTTTCCATGTGAACAGACCATCTCATTTACATATGGCAAAGGGTGTATCAATGGCAGTCGTTCACATATGAAGGATTAAAGCTGTGAGTTCATTAAACTGTGGTGGCAGTAAGAAAAAAGCTTATTTGTTTCAATTCATAGAAGTTAACTTTTCAGCATTTTATGAACTCCAACAAACTTTCAGCAGTGGTACAGCTGGAGCGCTTAGAGCGCCCTCACTCGACTTAAGATGAACAGGAATGAGCAGTGTTTCTATATCGCATGTATGGACACCTACAAGATAAAACAAAAGAAAAAAAATATCATTAGCAGAATTTGATGTAACATGTTTATGTCACAAAAAATTTTGAAAATAAAAATCATATACTTTTGAAGTAACACCACATTAGATTGCATTTCACAAAATTTATGGCTATAAATGCCTTTATGAAAAAAAACCCCTGAAATGCGTGTTTTATATCTTAATAGACAGAAATATATGTGCAAAAACTAAGGGTGTAGTTGTTTGTGAATATGGTTATACATATATAAAATTAAGTGATGAACTGAATATAAAAATTAATAATGAATGATGGTAAGTAAATAAAATGGTGTCCCATGTCGTCCTTTGTGATCGTTTCAGATGGAATATATTAGTCCATGAAAATTGTGTGCCCATCAGAACCGTGAGAATGAATGTAAGTAATTACAAGCTGTAGTACTACTTTAGCAAAGAAAAGGTAAAGTTTGGAAATTGACCAAAAAATGAATTTGGGCCCTTCTGCCGGGTGCACAACAAAATGTTACCACTGCCTTCAAAGGTGAATACTTGGCATGTTAGTCCTTTATATGTAACTGCCTTGATCGGCAGAAGGAAGTAACTACCAAAAGTGATAAGTACATGTATAGTCAATTTCCGTACTCCCTGGTACTTTACAAAGAGCTAATGCCTTTCTGGCTCTCAGCACACGATATGATGATAAGGAGATTGTATAAAATGTTTCTTCTAATTACCAGAACTGACAAGATTTGCAATCAGTGTTTTATTATGGATATCACAGGTACATGTATGTCCAAAAAACGACAGATGGATTGTAATGATTGCACAACAAAGTAATGGAAAGTCTGATTCTGTAAAAACAGATACTACATGTGTACATGTACATCAAATTCACAGGTGGTTTAGAAAACTACTGCTAACTACTTCTATTGGTCAGCTTTTCTACTTTCTTATCTCCAACTACTAGCTTCCCTTCTTAAAAACAAAACAGAACCCCACACAGAATAAAAATGAGTTTTGGACCATCAAACTTGTGCACTAAAAAATATAATTAAAGAACAGCTTTCAGAAATACAAGGGGACAAGCCAACAAAGCATAATTAATATCGGTGGAGATTAGACCAGGTGAAATGTAACAGAGGTTAGATTTATAAAGGATTGTTTTAAAACTGAACAGTATGACACGATAATGAGGCATTCAGAGAATGAAACATAAGTGAAACATTGACAACAGACCTTTCTAGGATAAAAGAGGGAGGAATTTCATATTGGATGACGAATGACATGTTTTTACTGGGGGATGCGCCTGGGAGAAACATTTGTTGAACAAGGCGGATGACAGATGATCAAATTGCAATTCTAACACAGTAATAGCTGCAAGCAACTCATTTACTTTTCAAATGTGTCACTATTACGTATCCCAGCCCCAATTATTTTTTCCACTCTCTCTCTCTCCTTTCCCTTTCTTCCTCCTCTGTGTGCCCCCCCCCCCCCCTCTCCCACTCTCTCTCTCTCTCTCTATCCTCTCTGTCTCTCTCTCTCTATCCTCTGTCTCTCTCTCTCTCTCTCTCATAAACTCCCTATCTCCCCCGAATCATACTCACTGTACCCATCTCCTGTTCCAATATCAACCTTCCTCCTCTCCCCAATTCTCTATCTGCTGCTGTGTTTGTTCACAAAGTCTACCAAAATTGTAACTGGTCTTCATCATACAAACCAGACTGGACTGTATTATCTACTTGCGAGAAGTCAACAAGAAAAGCACTTCCCTGTAAAAGCAGTACCATTTCTTAATTTGGGGGGGGGGGAGACAAAGTTCTGCACCAAATTCTTTCATCAGATTAAATCTGTATGTATCTGAAATGCATTTCAAGAAAACTCAAAATGCAAGATGATTTCCCTTCAGATACATGTATGTGAGACAGACGTCACGTCTCTACCAGTAGGTCTATGGTCTGTGTGGTCTGTGTAATCTCAGACCCTCGGGTGAAATTTCATCGCCCTCCGTCTGGCCCGGTTGTATGCCTAGAACAAGAATTCATCGTCCCCGAGATTTATGGTTGTTTACACTTGGCCTTTCCAAATATGGATCACCCATTTTCTCCAATTTTCTCTAAGTATACCAAGCTGCCAAGCATTGAGATTGAATTGGAGCACAGTGAATACGCTGCTTGTTGCTGGCCCCGTTTCACTAAATGCAACTCAATATGGGGTCCTAGTTCGAATCAGGAATCTTGAAAACTACCTTTGATGGTAATCTTAACTTATGTTTTCTGAATAAAGATGTATTTTACAAGAACCTACATAATATAATTATTTTGAAATATTGATAGGCCATTAAATGGGATTAACAAAATATAAGCCAAAGTTGTGATGATTATTTTTCAAGAACTTGACTCGCCTGAAATGGCTGAACAGTACTGAACAGTACTATAGGTGGAACTGTTTCTTGCCCTATTTGTATTCTATGAGTACCATATACACCTTGTACGTGTATCATTTGTTGCCATGTCAAGCAATGCTGAGACAAGCTACAAGGCCTATTCCCCTGCTAATGAAGATCCTAACTCACAGTGTACAATGGAACTGTGAAATTTCTAATAGGTCTAGCTGTTAACTTTATTTTGGTATTCTAATTTATGCGTGTTTCTCACCAGAACCCCATTGACTTTGTAAGCACTATAAAGCAGACATTAGTTGTTGCCATGTCTGGCAAGCCGCTGACAAGAAACTTTTCTTCAAGAAGTCTGCATAAAATTAGTAAAACGGGTATATTGATGGAGAATAATGTAATGATTTGCATACACCCAATTTCTTCATATTTTTTTGCTCATTATTCAGCTATTAACCTGATTCCATCCTATTTGTTTGGCAGGTATTGTCTGTTTGGAGCAAGAAGGGCGTTAAGTCCCATCACTTGTTAAGATTTAATGCCCTTCTGGCTCAAAACATGGTATAATCTACCGTATCTTTTAATCATTTAAACTTTATAGTCCAGTGTAAATTTTGTAAGATTTAATGAATCATTTTTTATTTATTATTACAAAAAAATAAAGATTTCTAAGAAACTCATAAGGGATATATGATATTCAAGACTTTCTGGTGCAAGTATTCAAAACAACCAACAAAACCGCCTTTCCCCTTATCCTTCTTTGACATAAACAAAAACACGATCAAAGAGGTTTTCAGGATGGACAACATCCCTTGAGGCTCGTTCACATAATATGTCGTAAATCTTTGATGCGCCCAACAAGCGTCTGACACGTAATCACTTTTCTGAGCATAAGATACAAAAACGTGAAGCGCACTACGTTTATTTTTTTACGGTTTGCTGTGGCACAAGTGAACAAAGCTTTTACACAGCTAGATTTAATCTGGAGATTTAATGAGACAGCCGTGTGTCAAATTTCACTGGATTAAAAGGGAACATGACGTTCCTAATTGATGTAGATGGATTACCCGTGTCTAGTCGCTTTTACCATCAAGTCCTATTAGCGTGTTTAGAATCGGGCATCACAACAACTTGTTGTTAAAGAGAACGTCGAGTTCTAGGAAACATGAAAGATTATTTGTGAGCTTTCTTATTCTTTTTATGTCGGTTTGGAAGATCATCACAACAGAAATGTCCCCTGAAGAGGATAGCTCTTCAAATGCCCTCATATTCGAGGTATAACGAGAAAAAGCTGGAATGTTGGGGCCAAACATTCATGCCACTTGTGTGCGCAGTCCCATATACCCATTTCTGTGCGCAGTACATGTGCTTTTCAGCAATATTGGGTCAATTTCTTATCATTTTGATGATTCCAAAACCTAACGGTATACACCAATTCTTACGTAGACATGATCAACCTTTCTGAATTGCTTTGAGAAAGTTTCTGTCACAATGCAATTGCATGACCAGAACTAAACTTTATCTTTAAAGACAGAGTTGGGTTCTGGTCAACATGGAAAATAGTTTGTGACAATTCTCTCCTAACTCCCTCTGCAAAATCTCTTCTTGGAATGTGAATTGGAAGAATTGTTATTAAAAGAGTAGGCCAAATTCCTATGACATTTCCGACCATATGTCACCAACCTTATATATTACTTCCCCATATATACATGTAACCTATGAAACTGATTTATTAGCGGCCGTACATGAGTCTAGTGGTAGACGCATGGTTCGATCCCCAGTTGTGTCTTCGGATGGTGACGCGACAGTTCAGTCCCTGAATGTAAATGATTAAATCTGCTTATGTACAAATCCGTAAAACAAACTATCAAATACAGGGAGCAATTAAGTATTTGCCAACAGTTGAGTAGCACCTTTAAACTCATTTCCACCGCAAGAGCGAAGTAGTCAATCAGCCTGGAAACAGGCTAACTGTCACATTTATGTTGATGCATGAGCTGACACAGTTCTGCATGTGAAATCGTTAAAAAATAATTTAATAGAACTACTCCCGTATGCCCTCATTTCGTTTTCCGGACATTTCAATTTAATCAGAACTCGAGGTGCTAGTTTTGAGGGGGAAAAAAACAGACAGCAATGACGTATATTTTGACAAGGTTTACATCAGAACTAAGTTTAGCAAGTTAGATTACAAGTACACATCATCGCTATATATAGGATTACGATAATGCATGGTATGATCATTCAGTGGTACTTGAATATTAATGTTTTGCTACATGTACCACACGCCAAGAGGAGATACAAAACATATTGGTCAGAACTTGGACACTACCCAACTCCTTACCACAAACCCCAATGATACATTACAAGCCTACAGTTAAATAGCTGGGTAATATTTCGAAAATGTGAATAACTGGCAAGTTTGTGCATTTGATTTTCTTTCAGGTAAAAGGGCAATGCAACCTTGGTAATAAGATGCTTTGTGTGAAAGTAGAAAAATAAGTAAAACAGGATGGTGAAAGTTGAAAGTAATCGGACAAGGAATAAGAAAGTTATGGATGTTTGAAAAATGAGATCACTACATCTATGCGAATCTCAAATTGGCAATTTGGTGAGTCGATTGTGACATTTTTGTGGACAACTGTCCCGTTTGTCGTACACAAAAATATCATTAATTTACGGTTTTCTTCGAGGTGCTTTTACCCTTGGGGCAGTACTCAAAATATATTGGAGATAGCATATTGTTAATATAGGTCCTCATAAAAAAAAAAACCTACTGAGTAATACATTTTGAAAAAAGTGACATTTAGTCATTTTGTGCATTGGAGCGAATGGGGGAGTTGTCCACAGCTACATCACAGTGACATTACCTATTCGGCCAATTTGAAATTCCCATATGTACAGTGATTACAACTTTCAAAAATTTCTTAATGCTTGTCCAATTTAGTTCAAACTTTCACCAATCTGCTTCTGATTTTTCCTCTTTCTTTCTTTCAAAGTAACTTGCTTCAGCATCTCAAGTAACAACAGCTAACTGCAGCTTGCCCCAATATCACAAGAAGAAATCATAATTACTAGAATTCCCTATTTTGCAAAGTGTACAGATGCTTTATTTTATTCATTTGTTTATAATTCAAAGTAAAGGAGCTGGTGAATTTCTTGTATCCTGCATTTGATATTTATTTGCTATCAATCCAAATACTTCAACAGCTCTATTAGAAATAAGAAATTCACTTTGATCCATAAAATTTCAAGTTTTCAACGTTTTGGAGATAAAGCCTTTTGCTTTCCTGGCTCAACGACTTGCCTGGCTCAAAGACTTGCCTGACTCAGAAAGCCTGGGGAAACTATGTTTTTGCAAAAGCACTTAACACAGAAATTGAATGGTTGGTATTAATCCTAATGAAAAGACGTGCTCACTGCAAAGGCATACTGATATGTAAAGTACTTCAAAGTGAATGTTGATTGATCACAGAAATAAAAATTAATGGAAATATACTACACCCAGAAAAGTACAAAACAAGAAAGCATGCATATATTTAGAAAACAGTAAACACTGATTTGTTGAGGGGTATTAGGTATCACTCCAACTGGCACCAGATCCGCATAAATAATGATTACAATACATACATTAGATTCAAACAGATATATTAGATTTCCCCAGCGACACACCACACAGCTAGTATCCAACCCAGACAATGTGGGGGGGGGGGGGGAGGGGGGGGGGGGGATAAGATATGGGAAAGAAGAAGACATTAAAAGAATTAGCGACAGAAGAAATCAATGCAGTCGGCAGAATCAGATTAATTCCCTAGACTGATCTGTAATTCGATTCATTTGTATAAAACAGAAATTGAAAGTCAGGACAGAAGAGTGCGGTTTGGTTAGTTCACAAGGCCCCAGAGTATTCTCAGTTACATTGAAACACACACAGAACACACCAAAGCCAAATTGCATGAGAAATTCAAAGGTTACGTCAATTGATTTGAACAATTCTTCTGCTGCATGAAATTTGGAATTCAATGTAGATATATCAAAAGGCTCAAAAGTTAATGATAAACAACAAAAAAATAAAACAGTTTGCTAGTGATTTTCTACCCAATATTGTTTTGTTTCACTTTGGAATTCATACAAAGAACATTTTAAGTAGGGGAATGAAGAGCGAGCGAATTTCAGTCATGAAAATGGCATATTTTGACGGGGGTTGAAGCAAGAATTATGAAAATAAAATGACTTTCTGGCAGGTTGCATATTGGGCTTCAGTGGGTGAATCAATCAAGGTGCGTTCACATCAAGCATGCTTTATCGCAATGATCACAGCAAGCACCACTGCAAGTTTTCACACAACGACACGTACACAGAAAACGCTAGTGCTCAGAGTGAAAAGTATTGCCCCGTGGTGAAAGACAGATGCAAAGCAACAAACCATGCCTGATGCAAACGGAACCATTAGTAGCAATTTGTTTTTCCTTCTTTCTTGAGATTGAAAGTATATTACATGTATATATATATCACACAAATGAAGATGAAAGGGCATTATTGCCATACCATAGGTACAATGAAGTATGGAGGTGGTATTTTCGGTCTATGGAAATTGCAGCTCATCTTGCGAATGCAGGCACTAAAAAAGTTCAAAGGGAGAGAGGGAGGGGGGAATAAAAAAACAGGAGATGCAAAATCTAATTATGAATGCAGGTTGCAGAGTACAATAATGAATAACCAATACATCTTCTCTGGAAATACATGAGGCATGAGGAGTTAGAATATAAAACAACCCTTTATTCATCATGAATCACTATAGACTGCCATATCATCAAGTGTACGACATAGGTGTTCCTCAGGAAGTTAAAACGGGTGAAAAATGTCAACTTTAAAACGTTTTGTTCAATGTTCCGAAAGATGGCCAAAGCAGGAAAGGAGTTGATGCTATTTCCCTGCATTTGACACTTCAGACATACATGTTCAAGTACACCTTTCTTTGGTAAGTTAAAGCACAAAAAGCAATAACATGTGTTGTCTATTCAGGGTCAGATGTATTGCGGTTAACAGTCCTGGTCAACTAATTTTTATTCTAGTGAAACCAAAACAGCAGAAGATTGCACTCCACTTTAAAGAGCACTGTAGCAAAATATATTTCTTGGGAGGTTGGGGCACAGATATATACATGTATATATATATATAAAATAAACAATGACAATAGGAAACAAAAATGGGGAAATGAAAATAGTATTTAAAAGACTTTACAATAATGTGCAAAGAACTGGAGGAAGCTCTGTAACATTATTGTGTGTGCATGTTTATTTCTCAAATTGTGGGCCAGGACGAGAGAGAGAGACAGAGAGAGGGCAGAGAAGGAAGAGGGGCAGAGGAGAGAGACACAGACAGAGAAAGGGGAGAGGAGAGAGAAAGGGGAGAGGAGAGAGAAAGGGGAGAGGAGAGAGAAAGGGGAGAGGAGAGAGAAAGGGGAGAGGAGAGAGAAAGGGGAGAGGAGAGAGAAAGGGCAGAGGAGAGAGAAGGGCAGAGGAGAGAGAAGGGCAGAGGAGAGAGAAGGGCAGAGGAGAGAGAAGGGCAGAGGAGAGAGAAGGGCAGAGGAGAGAGAAGGGCAGAGGAGAGAGAGAGAGAGAATGGGGAGAGAGAGAATGGGGGAGAAAAGAGGAACGGTGACAGAAAGCTAAGGATGTAAAAACAAACAGATACAGAGTGACAGTTACAGTACAGAGGAAGAGAGAAACAGAAAGGAAGGAATAAGACAGAGAGTGAGAGACAATAAAAACAGAGAAACACAAATATGAAAATAAAGAGAAAGCCTGAAAAATCAAAATTCAATTATAGATTTTTAAAAATAAATAGGGAAATTGAAGAGGGAAGAAGAGGGGAAGTAAACGTACAGTGTACATCAAGTGCAAGGTCAAGGAAAGTGCAAGGTCAGGGAAAGAGCAAGCAAGGTATGCCTAGCTCTGCTACATATAATAAAGTTCTCTTTAGGCGTTCATCTGCCATTATTAAACATGTACACACATATATACACATCCATCGCATTTACCGTGAAAAATAATCCATCACGAAAATGGATTGCAGTGTAGACTCCATGTAGTGTCAGAAATGAATTTGCTGCGACAAAGATAACATAATTATTTTCAACACTTAGCATATCAAGAGAGAAAGGGGGAATACCCTCAGTAAATTCCAACGCATACATGTAGCTTTAATGTGATTCATTTGTGCACAGATGCCCAGAGGAGTACATTTCTGCTATAACATTTTCCAAGAACAATGGTGCTCAACTTGTCTTGAACATACAACACGTAACATCGCAAAAACAGAGAATATGCATTTACAGTACATGAATCTCCAAACTAATAAATATCATGATCATTAGGGCAAGAATTTTCAAAGTTACGTACAGAATAGAACTTGTAGAATGAAGGATTCGACATGTATGCACAAAAGGAATTAAAGATTTTTAAAGTGCACCCAAGACATATTTTGCAGGAGGATTTATATCCAGATTCTAAAATAAGTCTTTCCCAAAGTAGCAGAGAGTGTTGTGTTGATATAAATTCTATGTGCCATAAAATGAATTCTATCTAGATTTAAAACTTGTAACCTGTCCAAAAGTAGCAGAGGGGGTTGCCAAGATAGAATTCGTTATCCAGTATATTGGACAGCTGAGGGGATTGCTTTAATAATTGATGACATTTGAGTCGCTGTCACCCGTTTTAACTTTTCAACTTTTAATTATTCCTGAATTTGGACTATCTTTCCCAAAATATTGAAGAGGGTTGTGTTGACAGAGAGTATTACATTGCAAAGCTATATGATGGTTGTGTATTAATCAGTTTAAACAGTTCAGGCAAGTTTCAGCTTCTAATTATTTCTAGGTTCTAAAATATCCTGATCTCATCTGCCGAGATGCAAAAGAAGCTGGTTGTGTTGGGGTCACCCGAGGTCAATAGCATACACTGTACAGTGCCATTAAAGTCCCATATCTTCGATAAAAAATAATGATGACAACAATATCATCTGTTTCGAGCCATATCATTTTACACAGAGTTTTCACCCTTCCGGCGCCAAACAGGCGATATCTTTCTCCTGATGTTTATAGGGTAAGGTATTGGATATCAGCGTTGCTCACGGCATATTGTCTGTTTGGAGCAAGAAGGGCGTTAACTCTATACTTTAACACGGAGTTAACACCCTTCTGGCTTCAAACAGATGATATGCTATCAGCACAGATTTTGTCTGATATAACTTTTGCACCTAAACTTCAGGAGATCAATAGTTATAGCTATGCCTATGATTATAGTTATCAGTATTGTTATGGTCGATATAAGACCAGCCTCTAAACCTCTAGTTTCCTTGCCTGGAAACTACCCTCGTGACAGGTTTTTGATCATGTAGCTCTTCAAATTTCAATCGTAGCCATTTTACTTATCAAACATATATTTAAAAGAGCTTCATTAAAGCAGTTAGGTCTGTCATTAAAGCCTGTCATTATCATTAAAATGCAGAAAAGAATATATTTCATACTTGTAAGAATCAATCGTCTCACACCAAACTAACAATCTGCACATTTAATCATGAATTCTGAAAGTTAGACCATGCATGATACCATGAAGGGACTAACTCTTAAAAAGTTGCAAAAGGGAAATAAAGTCTGAAGCAAATAAGTCGGTCATGCATTTACTTCAATACAAACACTCATTTCAAATGAAGTGAATTGTTTTCACTTCTATATTCTGGGCTGCTGCATTATGGCTAAATAATAAACTCATGATTAAAATATTTCCAACCTAAAGATCTGTTCTGTACAATCCTAAGCAAAAAACCCACACGATTTTGATTTTAAATTTGGAATAAATCCAAGGCTAATGAAAATAACTGAATTCAGACACTGCCTCGATGCCAAGTGACTCATTAATGCTTTACTATGATAATAATCATCTTACGCTATACTACACATTGCCAATTGGAGCCTATTATCACCCACGAGGAGTATCAGATTGGTTAATAGGCATTTCTAATGGGTTTAACTCATGTTATCATGGTTATATTTTTTTTAACCAGTTAAGTCACCTTTAATAAAACTTCGCATTAATAAAATTGCATTAATTGTATCTAATAAGCTGGTTCACAGAGATCTACGTTCATTTCATTTTTCTTTCTTTTTTTTATTGAACAATGAATATCGTATTTGCTTACGAAAATGGACTCAAAATCGCTACAAATTCAAATTACATACATGTACATGTAAGTTGATCAAAGAGACTATTTTACGCCAACTGAACTGTCAAATGTATCTGTTTAAAAGCAGTCAACATGAAATGTGCATTATTTTGGTATTGATGTGGCTTTTGCACTATATATGCAAGCTAAAAGAACATTTGCTAAAATGCTATCACACAAAATGACATAGCCTAATGAACATCAAAGCAATGGAACAATTTACAAGCAATGCCAGTGTCATGATGCATGTACCAAGCGAAGGACTTCGGACATAAAAAATTGAGAAGGGGAGCTGTGCCTTTCTGGAAATTTCAAATACGCATGATTACAACAGGAAGTTTCAGTATTTGAACAGTCTCAAATGCTTAATAAACATGCAGACTTCTTTCACATACTGTATAATGAGGCAAGCTACCTTTAAAAAACATCCCTGGAAGATAAAATGATGTATACACGTCTAGTGCACTTCACAATCTGTATGCTAAGAGCCTTTCTTGACCTCAGCTCTCTTTTCTTCACTCCCACTTTATAGTCTTATAGTCTTATTTTGCCGCTACACTGTTTTCCAAGGCTGTTTGAATGCATCATGAAGCTTATGGGTGCATTGCTTAGAACATACACGTAAATGAAAAGCCATGCACTGTTGTCTGATGATGAACGAAAAATGTCCAGCACTTCTGTGCCCGGCAGATGAAGGCCTTCCCAATATTCGGATGGAGATGGAATTTGGTTTCACAGTGATTCATCTACGTTTTCACCTCTTAGGGTTTGGAAAAACCCAATAAAGTTTTGCATTTGGGGTTTCTAGTTTTATACATGTATGTCCCCTTAGGATGAAAAAGGATTCAATCAGGATTATACACTAACTTAATGAGAGATGGTAGGAAATGAAATGAAAGACCAAAATGATAGCAATCCAAAGTGATAAAGTAAAGACTGCTATTGATTAACAAAACCAAAATTAAACATAAAAGTTAAGCTCTCAAATTTTGAATGATTCAGAAACTAAATTTTGTTTTAAATGAGTAAACAAGACGCAAGAAATAATGACTGAAAATTAAAATAGCTTTTGAATGAAAAGTTTTGATGATGAAAAAAAAAGAAAGGTGCGAAATCTTGAATATTTTTAAAGACCGAAATTATATACCTGGCGTTTTTATAGCACATAGAATGGCAAGGTTTTCACACATATTTTTCAATAGTTGTTTTGCCGATAGGGGTGGCGGAATGGCGCCCTGCCCATATTACTGACCCGCTGGCGATCCCTGCTGTCCTCCTCCTCCTCTTCGCCTTCCAGCATCATGTGCTGCTGTTGGGGCAAATGGGGGAGCACAGACGGTCATTATACTTTACAGGGGTCAATGCACTTTCTGTAGTACTAATGTAAGAGTTAAAACATTTACACCTCTATTATTTAATATAAAGGGTCATGAATCCAGTGTAATTTCCCTCCATTCATGGAGTATACAGGCACAAAAACTTGGAACAACTGTTTGAAGACACCTAAATCATCGAGAACAATTCACTTCAGATTTGTTTCGATATCTCAAAATTTTACGGTTGTCCCAGGTTATATGCCACCACAGGTGTAATGGCACATTCTTGAAAGCAAGACGGCTGTCCTTTACCTAAAAATAGCAAGAGGCCACATGGCATGCGCTCTCTTTTTTTTTTACGAAACATGAATGAAAAGGTGGTGCAAAGCTTGTGCAAAAGTAACCAACAACAAGCACATGACTGACAAGGAAAACGTAGCACATGCTTAGCACACTCCCCACTTTCTACAGGCTAAATCTAAATCTACACTTATCCTACCATAATAAATCATTATGCTTGCTATGCTTTCATACAAAAGCTCACTGGGAAAATTAATTATGATAACGATATTCACTGGATAACGGATGGATTTTAGATGGGAATACATGTATACTGCCTTTCAACTACCTTGATTCTTACGATACTCCTAATGTCTTTTAATATACTTTCTTTTTAAAGCAAGTTAATATGATATCAAAATCACTGATTGGCTTACGTCCATATATTAATTTGTTGCTCAACAAGTAAAATACCGTGACAATAGTAGGAAGAATAAACAGGCTTTATAGGATTACCAGGTTACATTACATAATAACTAGAGAAAATAAATTATATCCTATCCTTTAATAAGCATATACATTGCAATAATCAGTTTTTCATTGCTCCACAACAAATTGACAAGCTCACATTTAAACATTTTATTGCCATTTTCGCATATTTTGGCAAATGTCTGGCATGATTTTGGCAGATACGCTGTACACTACATAGTCTACCACCTTCGATAGGATAGATCATGATTTTCTCTTGGTCGGAGTCGTTCTTTGAGGTTACAGATTGATTTGTTGCGACACTATGACCACCATCCTTCATGAACTATCTACAAAAGGAATGTTTTAGTATTCACAATTCAATTAAATTCCCTGCCCCCCCCCCCTCCCCATCCTCATAAATCATTATACCACACATGCATCACAGCGGTTGTACAGTGTGTTAGGTCTACCATCATCATTCTATCTGCTGGTGATTACATTTCACTTGCACAGATGTTTTTGACATTCTTGCCATAAGTCAAAAAATATAAAGAGTAAAAAAAATATGTCATCATGCCAATCATGTTCGTTCTCAACTTCTAATGCTTCTAGAGTTTCAAATTCACCACAAGTCATGTATAGGCAATGAACTGTCTCTATGAATATACCACTTGAGTGTATTTTCATTCACTTGGTGAGAGCCTCAAATCTAATAATAGATTGATGAAGTGTCACGAATAGGAATGACATGATCTTATAATTAACCCACACGTTGACCGACAACACTGGGATGACCTTCGACCTTTCTTTCTTTGGATAAGTGGAAGAAGAGTACTATTGCAAATTATTTTGATCAAATTGCTCTTCCTGATTTCAAATGCCCGTATGTAAAAGATATGACCCACAAGTCAACATGTCATTACAGATGTGGACATGCATTTGAGGGAATACTCCCACTTTCATAATTTAACTGATCAACCAACCCTGCTTTGATAATAGATAAAGATAATTTACATACAAGTGACTTCATTTCTCTTATAAAAGTCAAGGTTTAATTGTTCATTATACCTGGTTGTAGCGAATAAATCTAAACTTTGAATAGAACAGTTTGGTCTGAAATAAATAATCATCATACATATAAGTACAGGAGGATGATCAATCAATCATCATGCGTTAAAATCGTCGTGCTATAAGTAGAAACAGAAGACAAAAAGACTTGCCAGTAAGAAGAGGAGCAGGAAAACGACGAGACTGAGGAAGATAGCAACGATGAACATGATGGCGTGGGTCAGCTTCTGATACTTCTCCTTCTCTGCCTCCTCCTTCGTCTTGGGCCCAATGACGGGTGGCTTGCGGGGCCGGATGCGGGCGCCGAGGAAGGAGCGGTGACGGTGGCTTTTCTGCTTGGTCTTGTTATGTTGCGCCTCGTGAAAGAGCTTGATGAAAGGGGTGTCCAGCGGTGCCGAGGAGTTGGACACGGTCAAGTTCCAGGTCGGGTAGAGGAAGTTGATGTTGTACTTCGTGGCCCAACGAGCGAAGATGGCCTTCTCCGTCACGAAGAGATGACCGAACGTGAGGTGCTCCTCGCTTTCCTTGTAGTAGGTGCACTGGGATTTGAACTCGGTGTCGTAGTAATGGTATGGCGTGGTATCGTTGGGATGCATTCTGAAGAAGATGGAGAAGAAGAAGAATGAAACAGAGTTCTGAGGCAAGACCTTTTCATATGAAGTGAATGTATCCTGTGAGCACTCTAGCTGACAGGACTGTCGCTATCAACATTTCCACCATGGTATTTCTTACACTAACCAATATCCTAACTTCAACCATTCAAAAATTTCACCGATAACACTAACCCTACATCTTTAACGAAATAAAGCCAGTAAATGTTGGGTTACCCCTATCAAACCAGTTTGTAATCTTACAGTGATTGCTATATTGAGATAATTACTTGAAAATTAATAGGATTTCATTTTGAATTTTGACAAGTTTGTTTGGATCATAGGCACATGTATATTTCAAACTATTATTTTTGACTTGGCAATTTTGTGGAAAATTGACTGCAGGTACATTATAAGGCTTTTACAAACTAGAATGGGGCATGATGGGAAAATGAGAGGCACATACACTTTTCAAATCCTGTTTAGGAGCTTCAGTTTATTGTCACTTCAAAGCTGGGGTAATAATTTCCAAAGCTCTTTGAAAGTGCATAGGGAAGTTATGTGATGTGCATTATTTATACAAGAATAGAATATTATCATAATCCTTAGGATCATGATTCTGGTCATTGCTATCATTCATTCCTATCCTTACTTGCAATAGTTCTCAGGCACCAGACCAAAGACGTCAATCTTATGGCAGACATCCAGAGCAAAGAGAAGCGTCATCCAGCCTGTGGAAAGCCAGGTCTTAGCATCTTTCCTACAAAGCAAAAAAAAAAAAAAAACATATCAAATAGTAATAGCAGTAGTTCAATTAAATGGATGACTTGTTTAGCACAAGGCTAATCTGCCACAAGGTCCATTGCACAAACTGAAAACAATACATAATCAGATATGATCATTTTAAAAAATGCAAATAACAATTACAAGTACAAATATACTTGTAAAAGCAGATAATTGTACATAGCATCATGTTCATTAAATGCACATATTTCTGCTCCATTAACTACAGATATTATTACAATTCTGTTTGAAGATCCAGCTGATGCAAACAAGTTAAAACAAAGACAAATAGTGCAGAATATAGTGTAAATTCTGCTGCATCTGTGTTAACATATTATTATCCCATGTAAGGTCTGGCAGCCATTATCAGCACACCTGTAATCCAGGAATTCCCCTTTGTCCCGATCACACCAGGGACAAAAGATAGAAAGTGAGAGAAAGAAAGTGAGAAAGAGAACAAGAGAGAAAGAGAAGGAGAGAGTAAAGGAGAAGAGATGTCAGCAACAACTATTTGAAAACATCAAGTGCAAACTATTTTGAGAGTTACATTTCCCTGATTGAAGCAAGGAGGTACTAGATTAACTCCTTGCTTGAAGCAAGATATAACAGAAACAACAGAGCATACAGGGGGAGAGAGAGAAAGAGAGAGAGGGGAGAGAGAGAAAGAGAGAAAGAGAGAAAGAGAAAGAGAAAATAACTGTTGGCAAAATGTCGGAGATCTGAAAGACATAAGAGCTAGGATAGCCTTTGGACCCACGTCATGAAGATTAGAGGTTAGAAGTAGAAACCATTCTATATGTACCACAGTACGACAACAAACATACATGTACCATACATTGTATGATTTCTGCTGCATGCAAAAATATTGTTTCGGGGGTTAAAAATTATTTTTACTAATGTAAAAGGAGGCGCGATGGCTCAGTGTTAGAGCAGTGGTCTCATAACCAGGAGGACCCAGGTACGAAACCATTTGGATGTGCTGGCACCCTTTGGTAAAGCACTAAATCCTCATTACCAAGTCCCTCGGAGAGGACTTAAAGCCGTCAGTCTCTTGGTTGTTTACTTACAAGCACACACATGCTTCCTTTAATAGAAGTCAGGTAAATTAAAAAGCATCAATAATGTCTTTTGTATATAAAATAGGGAATTTCCATCACGACAATTCACTCTGCAAGATCAGAATGAGGAAATACTTCATACCTGCAAGAAATACTTCATATGTGTCGCATGCACGTATGTAGGCTAGAGTTAATTGTGTCAAGTGTTTCTCCAGTCCCCATAAATGCATTTCTTTCCAAAGGAATCACTTTAATAAAATCTTGAATGGTTATCTTGTCCTTGCCCCTCTATTTCTCCAGATAGGGCTGACACAATAAAAGGCCACAGGTCCATTAAAGATGTGACAGTGTTTTGTTTAAAATCTACTTTAGCTGACTAATGCATTTAGAAAGACCTTGGTCTACTGTGCAAATATTAGATTAGTTAATGTCCAAGCATCTACTAATGGGACACGTCTGAGGGTCATTTCGTCGCTCATTTCACGAAGTGGCACAAAAGACCGCGGATCTTAAAAAACACAAATGTGATATGTTGATATTTGATATTTGATAAATTATTTACCTTAAGGAGAATCTTACATGTATCTACCCATTCATGTAGAGAAATAGAGTTGTTTGTGTGAAATCTTAACTGTGCAAGGCTGCAAACATTTGTGTCACTTTGTGAACAAATCATTTGTGTAATCTAGTATGTACCATATGTGCTTTTATATTCACAAAGTGACACAACTGTCCATGCCGCGCACTACGCATGAATTCACTTTTCACTTTTTTCACGAGGTGACACATTGGATATACGCGCATGTACCATAATGAAGTAATAAATGGTTGGCCTTTCGGAGGCTCGTGTCATTTTGCTCATACTGTGGGGGTTTTTTTTCAGAATAAATCAAATTTGATACTGGACACTTCAGTACATGTATGTGATAAATGGTGGGACAATAAATGCTTTTTTATTTTTTTAATGAAAATAATATTTTACGCTATTTTGGCGTTCGTTTTAATATGTACATGTATGTACATGTATATATAACACTCTACACCCACAGGGCTGCCAAGTCTCCCTGATTTTGCAGGAGACTCCCTGAAATCGGACACTTCTTAACCAGTTTAAATGCCTATCGAACAATCTTCCTGATTATGGAAAAATTATTGCCATTAGGTTGTATGCATTTAATAGACATCTCCCTGATTTCTAATAAAATTTTCCTAAATCTCCCTGATTATTGAATTTCAATGTTGGCAGTTTTGCATCTTGTTGCCAATTCTAAGCGTGGGTGACTTCAGGGGAAAAATACCACGGGAAACATTCTCGTTGACAATCGTACAAACACCGGTAATTACGAGCCAAACCATACTTTAAACCGGCAAGCTGCTTTGGTCCCCCAAAACCACCTCTGGGATGTTTGCAAGACCATGTTTCATTCAATTTAGACCAAAGAGTAGTCTAATTTCTGCCTCAAAGCTTAAATGTTATCACAGATTTTCTTCTTTTTTGGGGGGGGTGTTTTTTCTAAATCAGATTCTTGTATGTCCATGGAGAGGAAAGAAAATAATTTCAAGTTTGGTGAAGACCACAGGTTTTCATGAATCTTGAAACACGAATATTCGAGCACTACATCTGCTGCAATGTATGTGGCACTTCAGATGAAATAAAGAATTGTGTAGTACAAATTGGAATTAACATTAGGATCCTTTCAACTGCATTATGTATAAAACAAACACTGCATTTATGTAAAAAAAAAAATAAAATAAACAAAAAACAATTCCTGTAAATTAGAGAGCTGAAACTAAAATATTTCATATATCCATGTATGTATGTTTCCTTCCTTATTGCATTTCTAAAGCCTCATTAATATACCGCTAACACATAAGAGTAAAATGCCTCGTAAAAACTCCCGGAAGTCTACCCTGATATCAAGTCCATTTTAAAAGAAGCAGAAAAATTATAGAAATGAAAGTTTGAGCAAAATCTAACAAGAAATAAGAATGTTATGAATTTCTGAAGTTGTCATCAATCAAACACAAATTGGCAACTCCGCGACGCATCTTGCGAGCTCCTTTCCCATATTCCCTGTACTAAAAAAAAATTATTACCGGTAATTTCTATTTTCTCTCAAGAAAATATTTAATCGTACATGCACCCTCCAATGCAGATATGTTCTTACAAAAAACCTATAATAAACAAAACTGAGAAAACAATCTATGAAATTTGTTGAAATGGGAGAGGAGCTAGCAAGATACATCATGGAGTTGCCAATTTGTGTTTGATTGATTACAACTTCAAAAATTCATAGCTTCCTTCTTTCTTAACGGATTTTGCTCAAACTTTCACTACTCTCTTTCTCTCATTTTTCTGATGGTAATCAAATCAACAAACCAGGGTGGACTTCCCCTTTAAGATGTCCTCGTTTTAATATTGCCAACAAGACTCTCACAGGCAAATATAAGCAATACAAACCACAAAGGTCCATTCAAAGATGGAAACCAAGATGCCCTAAAAAGTAAACTCTCCCAGGTCATGCTATAATAATAGTAATAATGATAATAACAATAACTATAATAAAAATAAGAAGAAAAAGAAGAAGAAAGAAGAAAGAAAGAAGAAAGAAGAAAGAAGAAAGAAAGAAGAAAGAAGGAAGGAAGGAAGGAAGGAGAAAGAAGGAAGAAGGAAGAAGGAAGAAGGAAGAAGGAAGAAGGAAGAAGGAAGAAAAGGAAGAAGAAGAAGAAGAAGAAGAAGAAGAAGAAGAAGAAGAAGAAGAAGAAGAAGAAGAAGAAGAAGAAGAAGAAGAAGAAGAAGAAGAAGAAGAAGAAGAAGAAGAAGAAGAAGAAGAAGAAGAAGAAGAAGAAGAAGAAGAAGAAGAAGAAGAAGAAGAAGAAGAAGAAGAAGAAGAAGAAGAAGAAGAAGAAGAAGAAGAAGAGGGAGGAGGAGGAGAAAAAGAAAAAAAAAAGAAACATAAGAAGAAACAGAAAACCTCTAAGTAGTTAGGAGGAGGAGGAGGAGAAGGAGGAGGAGGAGAAGGAGAAGAATGAGGAGAAGAAGAAGAAAAAGGACATATATATAATGTGCCATTTATCTAGTACACTATACTCCGAGGAGCAGAATGATATTAAAGTAGAACTTTATTGATTTTAAATATTGGCTTAATACTTATTATTGCATAGATGGCATAAATTAAACAAGGTTATCAAAATTCAATGCTTGGAAACATTTGAAGTAGTGATTATTACTATCAATTATAAAACGGTAAAATACAGCCCCGATATAGCACCTGAAGAGCTCCTCGAACGCTGCTAAGATATGTGACGTCACACCAGGGACCAGTCCTGTCTAAGCAGACAATGTCCCATAACATCTTACACATTTTTCAGTGCCTGGTTTGTCATCTCCTCTTCACTTTAATATTTCTCTTTAATACTTGACTAGCGTCAGTCTTAATGTTATTCTGTTGCCTCACACTTAACTTTGTGTATGGTATTATTTTGATGAAATATGCAGCGTTAAAAAAAATAAAGGAATCAGTCACTTGTAAACAAAATAAGACTGCATTGTATTTTCAGCTGCTTGCACCAGGGCATGTTCAGCGTTTCAAGAGGGAACAAATACCATCCGTGCTATTATTCGGAGGGCTTTTCAATTTTGAAAGCGGGGTTTATTTCATTGATCATTGACCCTTATCCTATGTATTTGCAATCAAACGGTTTCAGTTATCAGAATCAGTTTCACTTCCCTTTTAGAATGGTGTGAAATAAGGTCATGTTTAGATATAGCAAACTCTTTATAATTTGTAAAATCAGCACTGATTTTCTTATTTACTATATAAATCTATATACCTACCTATTATGCCTGTAGTCTCGACTACGGGACCCCTTCGAGAATTTATCACACATGAGTCACAATATTGTGCGCACCCCCCGTAATCCTATTGTCCCCTTCGCCACTCACGCGCGTCAATACGCTACGGCCATCTTCCTCTTTTGCGAGCAATCCCAAGTAGAAACATGTTGCTTGCAAGGTGAGGGGAAGGAGGGAGGGTCATAGGTAGGTATATAGATTTATATAGTAAATAAGAAAATCAGTGCTGATTTTACAAATTTACTGCAATAAATCATATATACCTACCTATTATGCCAGACCAGCGCCAACTCAAAGACCGGGAGGCATGTTTCGAGCAGAAGGGAATAGGATTACACCAAAGACTACAAAGAAGACACAGCGGCCTTCAAGGTGGCTGACGCAAACAAAGCTTCACCTGCGGGAATATCCCTAAGGTAGCAAGAAATGAAGGAATTGGGCGAACGCCAATAAGCAGCCTTCAAAATATCAACAAGCGCCACACCTTGAAACAGAGCCCAAGAAGTGCTGACACTACGAGTATCATGAGCACGAGGCTTACTGTCTGATAAAAGAGCCTCTGTGCCAGCGGCCCTAATAGCTTCAACGATCCATCTAGAGATGGAATCAAGAGAGGCAGGAGAAAAAGGCTCTCTAGTGATCAGGAACAACTGATCATCCTTACGATAAGACTTAGTCTTATCAATATACCATTTGAGAGCCCTTTAACAGGACACCAAACTTTGTCCTCACGCACCGAAGAAAAGTTAGAAAGCGGACAAAGAAAAATCTCAACAGGGCCAGAGGCAGCTGTCTGATTCTTGGCCACAAAAGAAGCCCTAGGAATCAATCTAACGCCTTTTCTCTCCCAGCGAACATGACCAGGAGTAAGACAGAGAGCATGAAGAGTACTGCGCCTCTGCCCAGAGGCAATAGCTACCAAAAAGAGCGTCTTAACCGTAAGATGATGAAGCGAAGCTTCACCTAACGGTTCAAAAGGAGGTTTCGCCAAGGCCTCCAGGACCTTAGGCAGACTCCAAGACGGCACTAACTTAGAAAAGGAAGGTCGTTTCAGAAAGAACGAACGAATCAAACCACTTAGTAGCGGGGAATTGGAAATCCCCGAACCATCCGAGAAACCCGAATGAATGGCCCCGATCGCCGAACGGTAGCCTCGGATAGTAGAGATAGATCTCCCTTTGTCAAATAACGAGATTAAGAAATCCGCAATTGAACCAATAGGAGCCTTAGAAGGGGTTTGATTTCTCTCTTTGCACCAAAGGAAAAAGACCGAGAGACGGGAATTGTAAATTTCCCTAGTAGAAACCCTACGACTGGACATTAAAAAGTCCGCGGCTCTGTCAGAGAGACCCGACTGTCTTGCAGATTCCCTGACAGGGGCCAAGCAGTCAAATGAAGAGACTCCGGACTGTGGTGAAGAATCCCCGATAGGGGCTGTAACACCAGATCCGCTCTTAACGGGAGAACGAACGGTTGAGCCCTTAGGAGGCTCATAAGTTCCGGAAACCAATTCCTCCTGGGCCAAAAGGGAGCTATTACGAGCACCCGCGCCCGATCTTCCCTGATTTTCCGCAAGACACGCGGAATCAGTTGGAAGGGAGGAAAGGCGAATCCCTGAAGGTTCTCCCAGCTGAGGGAGAAAGCATCGAGAGCCCATGCTCCCTGATCGCGAACACGGGAGCAATACTTCGGCAGCTGGTGATTTAGCACCGACGCAAATAGATCCACTTCCAGTGGACCTAGGCAACTGCGAATGCGGCAAAATACCTCCGGATGGAGCGTCCATTCCGATGGAAGATACCTGCCCCGAGACAGAAAATCCGCAATGAGGTTTTCCCGACCGGGGATGAAAGAGGCCACGGGTGTGATTGCCATGCGACGACACCACCTCCACAGCTGAGCTGCTAGGGCATTCAGGGCAACCGAACGAGTGCCTCCCTGCCGATTGATATATGCCGCCACAGTAACATTGTCCGTGAGAATCAGAACCGAACGACTGAGAAGTCGACTTCTGAAATGGAGCAAGGTCAACAGAACTGCCATAAACTCCAGGACATTGATATGAGGAAGAGTCCCAAGATGAGACCAATCCCCCGCAACCGTGCTGCCGTTGCAGTGTCCTCCCCACCCCAACTGAGAGGCGTCCGTCGAAACCGATATCGACGGAAGAGGGGCAGAGAAGGACCTGCCTCGCGCGAGAAACACCTCGCTCGTCCAACAAAAGAGAAGAGACTTGATCCCTACTGGTACTGGAACCCAGACCAAAAGAGAGTCTTTTCCCGGCTTGAAGAACCTGAGGAGATGTCTCTGAAAGGGTCTCATGAGGAGCCGGCAGTCCTCTAAAACATCGACTAGACTGGCTAGATAACCTAGAAACTGAAGCCACTGTCTGGCCGAGACTCTTCTGGCCAGCAAGAGCTTGCGAGCCGCAGAGACAATGGTGAGAATCCTGTCTCGACTGGGCCGAGCCAACTGATTCCTTATGTCTAACACCGCCCCCAGAAAAACTGGGCTGCGAGTGGGAACTAACTCTGACTTTTCCCAATTTATTAGGAAACCTAAGTCCTTGCGACTCCGCAAGGAGAAGCCAATCGTCTAGGTAACAAAACAACCGCAGGCCGCGACGCCTCAGAGAGGCCGCTAGCACCGCTACAACTTGAGTAAAAACCCGAGGGGCCGGGCGCAGCCCGAAGGGAAGAGCACGAAAACGATAAGTCTCCGAGAGGAAGGAGAACCCCAGAAGATCGCGAGATGCGCGATGAATGGGAATGTGAAAGTACGCGTCCTTGAGATCTATCGAGACCGCGTAGTCTTCCCTTTTGATCAACGGAAGAATGGAGGCAAGAGTCTCCATCCGAAAATGAACCTGAGGAATGAATTTGTTTATTCTTTTCAGGTTCAGTATCAAACGAAGTTTTCCCGAGCGCTTGGGAATAACGAAAATTGGAGAAAGGGAAAGAGACGGCCTGTCTCTTACCCTTTCTATAGCCCTCTTTTCCAAAAGAGACTCGATCTCCTTTGAAGCATGAGACCGAGACAGGGCAGACATGGGAGGTGACCGAATTCTTATAGCCCCTCCGGGGAGCGAGGCGCAAAGATCTATGAAGAATCCGTCTCGCACGACGGAGAGAACAAACACGTCCCCGGAGATGGCCTCCCAAGCGGGGAGAAACGCATGAAGTCGGCCACCTACCACATTCGGTCGAACAAGCGCTCGGGGAAAAACATCAAAATCCAGGCTTGGCCTTCTGCGAAGCCATCGCCTTACCACGAGAACCTCTCGAAAAGCCCCTGCCACGACTCCCTCTCCCACGAGAAGGAGCTGGCTGCGGCTCAGGAGGCGGGACCCTAGACACGCGACTGCGTTGACCCGAAACGGGACCAGCAGGTCTACGCTGAACAGGGGCCCGCGTTGGCTTAGAGCTAGTGTGAAACTGCTTAGTCATATCCGAGATCTGCTTTCGCGCATCGATCTCTCTTTGAAACACCGTAGCAAATTTACCACCAAAAAGCGAAGGACCCCGAGACGGAACATCTCGGAGAAGTTGAGCAATGCCCGACTCTCTAACACCCAGTGCCGAGAGAGCCGAGGTCCTGCGACGGAACGTAGCAGAAGCAGCTGCGGTGGAAGCTGCGACCACTGCAGACAAAAAAGAGTATGCAGCAAGTCGTCAATAATCAGCTTGTCACCATCGGTAACATTCAACTCCTCCGCCCTGGACCTAAGGTCGGAGAGAAGCCCTTGAAAAGCCGCCAAACGCATCCCTGACCTAATGTGGTTTTCAATATTAGACCAAATCTTATCCTCCGCTCTGAACGCAGCGGAGGTAAGCGGATTAGTCGCCCGCAAGCGACGACCAACCTCTAAAATCTCAGGAGAAAGAGTCTTAGCCTTGAAAAAGCTGTCTTGGTCCTGAGAACAAAAGGCAAAGGCCTTACCCCTGACCGCATTAGATCGCTTAACCAACAGCGCGGCCTCAATGCGGTCATACTCCAGCTTGAAAACCTCCTCAAGAGCTATACCCTCAGAGGAGACCTGCTGCTTAAATTTCCACCGCGAAGTCGAACCCTGCGCGCGGGTTGACTGAATTTCAGGGAGATATTTGGACAACAAAGCAATCGCTTCCACCCCACAGAGATCGAGCGATTGAGACTCCGCCTGCCCAAGCGATTCGGGAACCGAAGCTTGAGAGGACACATCCAAATCTGGTTCCACCCGAGTGGAATGAGACAAAGGAACGCTAACAAAGGCCTCCGCAGGCAGGTCCCCGCATGATTCACCAAAAGTCTCCTCGCCCGGCGGAGCCCCAAGGGCCGCGGGAATAGGAGGCACATGCGAATCCGACTCAGACAAAGAGGAATCAATCACAAAAGGCTGATTAGACTCAAAGCGAGATCCCTGAATAGGGACAGAAGTCAGGGTTGAAGAAGCCGGTACAAAGGACCAACCCTGATTCTGAGCAAAAGCCCGCATCATACTGAACATGTCAGCTTGAGAGGAGCTAGCTGGGTTAGCCAGGCCAGACGGGCAAGAGGCCGGCAAAGCCTTGCCGCTTTTTGCCTTCTTCTTGGCCTTTTTCTTGGCTGGCTCGACAAGAGTCGTAGCCGAAACCCTTTTCTTAGAACGCTTAATCGGATTCGTTCGTATCCCCGAAGCCTCTTCGGAAACACGAACCGATCCCTCCGCGGAGGGACGTTCACTTCCCATAAAGGGATTGGAGCGCTCATGGCGTAAGCCTAGAGAATCGCCCAAATCACCCATATTGGCTAGGCAAGAAGATGCAATAGCCATGGGTTGGGAGCTAAAAGCTCCCAGTGCGTGGGCAGACCGAGATGACTCGGTATGTGCCCGATGACTACTAAAGGCGTGTGAACCCACTATTGGACCGCTCGAAAGCAGCAATAGGGGAGCACTAGTAGTCACGCACTCAGGTGAAAACACCTGTTGCTCCGAAGAGCGTCCATAATTGTTAGCTCGAGCATTCCCATCAGCTGGCACCTGAGACAGCCCAGAAAGTACTCGTTCCCCCATATGGCGTTTGCCGGGGGCTAGGGTTTGAGAACACAGACCAACATGGACTAAGCCCGTGGGTTGCCCTGCAGTAGTGGGGCGCGTCTCCCCTAACGGATCAGAGCGAGTGAACGCTACCGTACGGGAAACAACCGCCCCCCCCTCTGGTCTCAGCGACCGGGGGATTGGATTCGAGATATCCAAACCACTAGAATCTGACGCCACCCACCCCGAAACCACGGGCTTCGGAGTTGACAATCCCGATTCAGTTAACGCCACCCGTCCCGAAGCCGCAAGCTCCGAGACTGGCAAACTCTGCAAGGGAACACCACTAGGCAACTTACCTTTAGCCCTCCTCCCTCCCCCGCGTACCGCAGTACTCGGGGGAGTTCTGGAAGGCCGAGTCGTCTTGCTAGACAACTCTTCGGAAGAAGCAGGTCTCCTTGACCCAGCTGCTTCTTCTTCCGAATTCATACCACTGCAATAAAACAGACAATAAAGTATACTTTTCAAAATAAGAAATACTTCAACTGAATGCAGTAAATAAAACTAAAGTTTATTTGGGAGATACGCACTAAAGAAATTTTCACAGCCTAAAAACCGTAAGAACAAACACCGAACCCAAAGGCTCGGTGACAAACGGAAACACCCGCAAACACAGAAATATCTACGTGGGGCTGACCGTGAAAGAAAAATAAATGCCAAGAAAGGGAATCAAAAAATCCCTTGCAATCGGCAAGAGTGACTACTAAAACACAAAGTACTATAATCTAAACGAATATAGATACCTAAAAGTGCTTTAACTATGCGAAAAAGCGCACCTAAAAGATACTATACGACCTGATTTCAGGAGCGCTGTGACTATACGTCCTATCTCGTCGGGGGCGAGCAAGAAAGAGGAAGATGGCCGTAGCGTATTGACGCGCGTGAGTGGCGAAGGGGACAATAGGATTACGGGGGGTGCGCACAATATTGTGACTCATGTGTGATAAATTCTCGAAGGGGTCCCGTAGTCAAGACTACAGGCATAATAGGTAGGTATATATGATTTATTGCAGTAAATTTGATAAATAATTGCATTGCAATTACGTGCATTGCAATTACGTGCATTGCAATTACGTTCATTCGTTATAGGACGTCTTCTGCTTAAGCAGGATCGATCCCTAGTGTGATGTCATCAAAACATCGCTATATTTCTGGCGAATCCTCGGATATTGCAGATGCTGAGAAGAGCTTTTATTTATGTTAATTTTATAATCATCAGATACGCAGTTGACGTAAAACTTATACGATTGCCATCTGTAAGCTTCCCAGTTTCTAGTGATACATTATTTGCCATATTTGTGATTTTCTTTGAATAGCTACTTTAATAGGAATGATTTACATGAAATGAGAGAGGGTAGAAAAATGCATACATACAATGTACAGTTAAAGGCCAAGTCCACCCTTACAAAAAGTTGATTTGAATAAATAGAGAAAAATCCAACAAGCATAACACTGAAAATTTCATCAAAATAGGATGTAAAATAAGAAGTTATGGTATTTTAAATTTCGCTTAATTTCGCAAAACAGTTGCATGCACATCCTGCTCAGTATGCAAATGAGGGAACCAGTGACGTCACCCACTCACTATTTCTTTTGTATTTTATTACATGAAATACAAAATATTTTAATTTGTCCTTGTTATAATGTGAAACAAGGTTTGATTCCTCGCTGAACATGTGTAAATGCCATTGTTGCAACCTATACACAATTCAATGAGAGCTTCCCAATTGTGAAATCTGCAGAAATTAAAATATTCTATATTTCACATAATAAAAATACAAAAGAAATAGTGAGTGGGTGACGTCACTGGTTCCCTCATTTCCAAACTGAGCAGGATGTGCATATAACTGTTTTGCAAAATTAAGCGAAACTTTAAAATACCACAACTTTCTTATTTTACATCCTATTTTGATTAAATTTTCAGTGTTATGCTTGTTGGATTATTCTCTATATATTCAAATCAACTTTTTGTTAGGGTGGACTTGGCCTTTAACAAATATTCAAGTTTAATATAATGAGAACATGTATGACATTAGACTTGACTTAAAGGGAAATCCAATATTAATGGCAAGTTGTTCTTTTACTTTCATCATCCTGTTTCTTTCATTTTTCCGCTTTCAGACAAATCAACTTTTATATTAGATAGGTTGCATTGCTCTTGAAATCAATGCAGTCATCAAAAGAACTATTAGCCCAAGAAAGGTTTACTGATAAAGTTATGTATAAAGTGATAAGAGGAAAATAGAAATGTAGAATTGCTGTAATAAATTCCTTTAAGGAAGTACAAAGAAAAATCCTTTTTGCTTGTTTGTATCTTTGCTAGTTTAGGAGCTTGGTCTAATCATTTTTCCCAGGGCTGTAACTCTGAATGCTTCTTAGAAAAATATCCCAGACAAACCTTGATAGATCCTCTTGAGATGGCTTCATTATCATGATATATCCAACAAACATGAGACATTGAAACTGTACATGGGGTAATTTCTAGAGTACTAGGAAAGTCATTATAACCCCACTTTTCCTAATTAAAGGTCGTTTCCATAAATTTCCAAGTCTCGTAGCGAGAGGTAAGGGTTTTTCTTCATCGAACTTTTCTTCAAGCCCTTCATATGTACATGAATCTACATGCTGTATTCTTTCTCTGCTTTCTCATTTACTATTTATTTCTCCCTCATGTCTGCCTATATGTCTTCTTTTCTTTCCTTCTCTCTTCTTCAGCACAATCCGTTTCTTTATCTTTAAATACTATCATTTGTTCTCTCTCATTATATCCCTACTACAGTCAAACCTGCTTTAGCAACCACCTGTATAGAAAGACCACAATATTTCTTTTCCTTGAATAGGGTTTCTCATCGAAACATGCATTAAAAGAACCTGTACTTAAAGACCACCTGCTCATAGAAAAAAAACCTCTTGTCTCCCTTGAGTGGTCTTTATACACAGGTTTAACTGCAACAGTATCTCTCTTGAATTTGAATTGAATGATAAAACACAAAGAATTATCCCATCTAAACTTCCCCTCTTTCTGACATCAATCAGTCTTCCTTTCATTTTCTCATCATATTCAATTACCGGCTTAAGTCTCAGTAGAATACCTATTAATCAGAATCTGACAATTAGATTTTTCTTCCTCCATCTTCAGATAAAAAAATCCTCTTGGCAATGCGACTGTCAGGGGAGATGCAAGTTCCCTTTTTACCTGGAGGTTGGAAGACAGTAGGAAAGTTAACGTCATCGGCTGCAATCACAAATCACAGATCTTGCCAACAGTAACACACACCGTCCAGGAGAAGAGGAGGAGAGGAGGAGGAGAAGAGGAGGAGGAGGAGAGAAGGGGGGACAAAGAGGGGAGTGAGAGGAGGGGAGATAGAGAGGAAAAGAGCGAGAAAAGACGGAATAATAGCGGCCAGAAATTAAGAAAGGGAAGAGTCAGCAAGGAGGGTGGAAAACATTAGGAAAGTTAACGTCATCTGGCTGCAATCACAAATCACAGATCACAGATCTTGCCAACAGTAACACACACCATCCAGGGGGAGAGGAGGAGGAGGAGACAAGGGGAGAAAAATAGGAAACAAAGAGGAGAGTGAGAGGAGGGGGAGAGAGGAAAACAGAGAGCAAAGAGGGAATAATAAAAGGGTCAGAAAATAAAAAAGGGTAGCGACAGCAAAGGTGAGCGACAGGGAGAGAGAGGGGCGGGGAGAGAGAGCCCTATGAGAAAGCAAAAGAGAGGAGAAGGGGGAGGGAGACAGCAACATTAAATGAATGAGAGGGCATAAAGCGACTAAAGAGGGCATAAAAACTATGAGATAAAGTGAGACAGAGGATAGAGGAGGACAACTACCATGAGCAAGAGGGAGAGAGCAATAAAGAGTGTGCTATGGGATAGAAGCCACAGAGAGAGAGAGAGGGAGAGAGTGAAAAGCAAGAAAGTATCAAACAGAGAGTGAAGAGAGGTATTCACAAAAGGAAACGAGCAACTCGTCTTGATCAAAAACAGGAGAGATTCCAGGATTAACAGAACAAATTCCACCAAAAGACTGATGAATCTAAAGACAGGCACAAGGAAAGATTTTCCAAAAGACAATGTTGAAATGGAAAGATACATCCAGTATAACATGGTCCAATCACATACAATCCACAAGGATTTATCAAATGACAATTTATATTGCAGCCTCGAGATGGAGAAAGCTCATAATAAGATACTTGCAGAATGCCCATAAATCTCAATAAGTATTACAATTCATGTATTATTACTGTAACAGATCCTCAAAAGCCAAAGGGTAGGGAAGTCAAATCCACATTGGGGTAAACCTCTGTCAGATATTTCCCAAGACAGCTTTGCCGGTGTATCCCACAGCACTGATAGTGTTTATGGGGGTATAATATTACAACTGTTGGTAGACCTTTAAATTGCCTCATAGTCATCTCTTCTGATTAACAAATTTCTTTTATAAATCCTACCTACAGGGTAATAAAAACAAACCACTATGATAATATAGATGGGGCTGCGGACACTGTACCCCCTAGATTCTTTAAAAATAAAGCCACTGTAAATAGAAAAAGAGTTACCATTATATATAGTACTATCAATGTATTTTAATGCATAAATCCATGAACACAATAATTTGACATACAGGTATCTCTTGTGAATAAAATCAGAATTTCAACCCTACAGCAAACTTCAGGTGTTATACCAGCTTGCTTCAAAGTGACAAGGAAAAAATAGTAGCAGTTCACAGTAGCAAAGGATATTTTGTAATTACGGTTAACTTTGCAGAAGTCAAATCTGTTGGGACCACAAAAAAATAGTTCGACTTATGCAAAATTCTACTTAGGAAATGTAAATACATGTAACACATGTTTTGCATAGTTTGGTCAAAAAAATTGATTCAACTTACGGAAAGTTCGACTTATGCAACTTCGAGTTATGCAGAGTTAATTGTATTAAATGCTTTTATTACGGATAATACAGGCAGTGAATTATATCAGAATGATCTAAGTTGTTTCAAAATTCTACTCTTGGTGAATGAATTAAATCCTATTTCTTCCAAAACATTGTGCAAATTCCTTGCACAACGTCATCAAATCCCCAAAAGCGTCTTCCCTCTATTATCTTCCATTGTAATCATCTTTTTTTCTCCTTGGGCTTAATAACTGCAGTTTGGTAACACCCACACCGTAATCAATGAACAGTCTCGTATTGCTGTTTCCATGGCAACTGCATCTGAAGCCGGGGAATCCAATAAATCCATACTGCATGAGCATTAATACGAGGTTGAATTGATTCCATATGGAAGACAAAAAGTATGTGAAACCAAGGAATGCTCAAACTATTCAAGTATGACGCAAAACCAATATATAGTGCATTTAACAGATAGATTTCAATCATGAAAAGGAATGTTACCTTTCTCAATAAAATATATCAGATAAATGTTTCTCTTATTAGTGTGTAGATAATTATAAGCATTCAGCCTTACATGTGTATTCTCAACAGAGATAAAAAGGAGAAATAACACAAAAGAGGCAATTCTATGTATTGATTCATTAAAGACAAGAATAAAAGATTTAGATGACATGTTTCTTAAATTTGTCGATAATCATTAAAATTTGGTCTTACCGGTACATATGGATTCCAAACAGTTAAAGAAAACAGAATTTACAAATGATGCAAATTTATCTTAAAAGTCACTTTATTGGGAGGAGAGACCTGAGGGTTACAGTGATTCAGTTCGCTTTTCCCCTCCCAGGCACAGGTGATGCCAAATACTTAATAATAATAATAACTTTGCTTGAAATCTTCCAATGTTTTTTCCAATGATTTTAAGATGGAATCAACCATTTACATCAACCATTAAAATCATCTATTTGTAACAGCTAATGCGCTCCTGTACATGGAAAATTCCCATCGGCAATTTTCAGAGACAAACACGACGCACATTATATTACAGCGTGAAAAGCAAATACCAAAATTACGATCATTTAAAACCTACTCACCGGTTCTTTTAAGAGACCCTATTTTGACTATCCTTTCATCGATGATTAAGCCAAGCCCAAATAACTTTGAAAAACATTTTGTCGAGAGGAACTTCAATTTCCTATATTGACAATGCCTTTTATCTGCTAACTAGAATCGCCGTCATAATATGCCGATAGCCCTGCTCTAGACAACAGAGGTGTTGTAGCCAGTTTTGAACAATTGACTGAAAAGCACAGGCTTTGGCTTTGAGCCTGGCACAGCACAATGTCCTTTGACAAAAATCACTGATCTACATATTCCACTCTTCACCCATGGTAGAATACATTCCTAGAAATGCACTGATAATGCTTGCCAAAGCTGAAGCGGGGTAATAATTCCAAATCCTTTTGTAAAACGCATCTGAGACATTATAACATAACGTGATGTGTGCCATAGAGGAACAGAATTTTGGGCCCGTATTCACAAAAGCATACAGAGTTAAGTCCACATTTAAGTGGGTTAACTTTGTCCACTGATTTATGAAGCAAAGCCTGACAGGTTACGAGTAGGCATTTTGTCAGTCTGTGACATTTAATATTTTATGGATTATAATCTTATTAGGCAGCCATGGCAACCAAATTTTATCAAATCTCAACTCCTTCAGTGATACCCTTCACAATGGAACATAAAAATGGCTCTCTTCAATAAAATGCTTATTTTCTACAGGCCTCCAAACTTTCAAAATGTGTCAAATGTCCGTCCGTGACTAACCGATCAGGCTCAGCACAAAGTTTGAACACCCCTCAACCTGGAAAACTTACCATAAATCAGTTACTAAATGAACAAACAAAATTGTGTCAAAATGAAATCAATTTGTCATTTTCTTTTAATGACTAGATTCATTTTGCTTATTTAATTACAGAATTACATTAAAGGAGAATTATCCCCACGAGACTTTTATCATTGACCTAAAACAGAATTCTAAACAGTTTCTGATAAAGTAAAAACATCGTATATTCGAGAATCGAGAGGATGGGAATTGTCGATTGAATCCTCCGATTTTTATTGTTCTCGAGAGTAAAGCAGCGTCGCCATGTTCCCGGTGCGATCGGGCTGTGTGACGTAGGGCATGGAGTTGGCCGTAGCGCATTGTAATTGGCTCGCAATAGTTCACCAACATTATTTTTAAAAGAGTTTATTATTATTAATAATAACATAAATTACGCAAGAGTTTCATAATTAAATTAAATAAATCAATTTATATTATCTACGTAACTATCACATTTGAAAAACATTTATTAGAGTAAAATAATCATCGTAAGTAAAACGTGTTCCAGGACACACTAGCTTGATTATACGATTCGCCCAGGCATAAGCTTAGCCCGCAGATCTACGTGATAATCGGCCTCCGTGAAATGATCACTGCAGATCACATCATTTTTCCGATCAAGTTTGAAGTCTTTTCCTTGGAATTTTTCCACGTTCAATATGGTCACCCAACGCTTGAACAATTGCTGACATTTCTGCGGGTCTGGGAACCGATGGAATGATTTCCCTATCGTTTTCTTGGAACAGTTACAACAGCCGAACGCTTGACAATACACCATGTTTACCGTGTGTATATGCAGCGCGCGCTTCATGCAAGCTAGCTACTAGCTAGTGAGTTCTCCATCCCCTACGTCATCACGCGCAAGGTTTTATGGGAAATTTAGAGAAAATGGACGCCGCCAGTAGGAGTAGACATCGTAAAAAGTGGTCTCTATTTTCTGCTCTTACAACGGCATCAGTTGGTCTAAAACGGTGATTTTTATATCAAATTAAATGTTATTTTATTCACTATGACCCTATTTACATTTAAAAGCCTGGGGATAATTCTCCTTTAATAAAAGAATACAGGAATACAAGAGTAAAGAGCTTGACACTTGGTACTCCATAAATCAGTCAAATAAGTTAAACAAGGGTTAACTTAATCAACCTTTATGAATATGAGCCATTATCATTCATAAGTAGATGCAAACCTACAATTTTCTTCAGAACTCACCTCGTGATACCGGTCTCCCGTTGGAAGATGCTCTCCGCCGAGATCATCTTCCCCGAGGAGAGGACGTAGAACTCGGTGTCCGGGTAGACCTTGGAGAAGTTCTTGGCGATGTTGTAATGTTTGTCCCGTCTCTTGTTGATACGGGTGGTGTAGAGCCAAGGGATGACCAGCATCTCGGTTCTAGTGGTCCTGTTGATGAAGATCTCCATCTGCTCTGCATCGCTCTGGTTGACCTTCACACATAAACAAGGAAAAGATAATATTAGTAATGATCGTCATTACAATAAATATGATTATTTTAATGATGATGATGAAGAACGTGATGATGATGGTAGGGGTGAGGATGATGATGACGGTGAGGATGATGATGACGGTGAGGATGATGATGACGGTGATGATCAAGATGACGATGAGGATCAAGATGATGATGATGATGATGATGATGAAGTTGATGATGATTATGATGATGATGATTATGATGACGATGATGATCAAGATGATGCTAGAATTGATTATGATAATTACATGTATACAAGTTATGATACAGATGATGGAGATGAGAATAAATCAAGATTGGAATAACAGTCAATGATGACATTAATAATATTGTTGATGATGACGATGTTGGCAATGAAAGAAAAGAGGTATTGATAATGAAGATGATGTGGTGATGCTTGTATAAAGATGAGGAAGGACAAGCATATTTGTTCTTGTTGATGAAGATCTCTGTGTATATCAACAGTCATAAATATACATGTATATGATTGTGTTTACAAATTTTAAATGAACATTTATTTAACAAAACTGGTTTGTACGGTATACAGACAATGTCAATTGTAGTAGTAATAAATGCCTTTGGTGAAATTTCTATATGTCTTGATGTAATTGTGGTAGACAAGTTGAAATCTAATTCAATAAACTACAAATGAATTCAAATTTTACCCCAGAAATAAACAATTTGAGACCTAATCAAATTATACAACTACTTCTCCCTCTTCCTTTACAATTTTCATTATTTCTTCAATTAAATTTTTTCTTGGGGGGCACATTTCTACCAATTTGTTGTTTGCATACTATTTGTTTGTGCAGTATCAGTTACATGTAGTTGATCAATATCTTTTTTTTGTTACCTTCAACAGATTGACATGGCCCATGACCCTGACCGTAGTCTTGGACCCAACATCTTTCTCGTAGGTACTGGTGGGGGCGCTGTTCATTCGCAGGACGCACGGGTACGTGTCGATCTGCTGACCAGCGCTGCTGTTGAGAAGCTGCCCAGAGCTGGAGATTACCGCACAGGAACTGCACTGCAGTCGTAATTTCTGGAGAAGAGAGGAAAGGAAAGGAGTTTATATGAAAACAGTCTTAACATCACAAAAAAAGAGGAGAAACATAATGAGGTTAACAATTACAAAATAAAAAGGGTAACTTGACAACTTCTCGGTTACAGATGTAGTATATTGTGTCAGTTATTGCACAGGATCTGCACTGCAGTCATATTTCTGGAAAAGGAAAGGAGTTATATGAAAACAGTCTTTAAACTTTAATGTATGCCACCCCCCCCCCCCCCCCCCTCCAACCGCCTCAAATAAAAAAAGTGTAAGAGCATGATGAGATTAACATACAAAGGAAACTAATCAAAATTGATAAATTATATTACAAGCATCAGTTTCACACAGGAACTGCAAGGGAAAGGAAGGGAAATGAAAACAGACTTCAAAACTAAATGTATTCTCCCACCCTCCTCCACCAACAAAATGAGTAAATGTAATAAGATTAACATATCAAACAGGGGAAACTAAACAGAATTAATAAGTTATGTATAATGTACATGCAGGTTTCTGTTATCGTACTTCAGTTAATTTTCTGGGGCCTCTTGCATGAAAATACTTGAGGTTCAACGCAACCCAACAAATTAAATGGAATTACCGGTAAGTCCTAAACACTCTATAGTGGCAGGTTAAAAGCAAGTTGCCGCTTAATGTAAATGCAACTATTCGTGTGTGAGGTTCCAATACTTTGTTCAGAATTAGACAATATGAAAGCAGTCTTCACAAGTAGATACATGTAGATCTCCCCTCCCCCCCCCCCCCCAACCCATCCCATCCCTGCCAAAAAGGGAGGAAAACAAGAGGGTGATATGATAGGTATTATCATGAAATAGGAAACCAATCAATTACTTTGCACAGTAGGACTTCACTTCGTCAATGAACCGGTGTCTATTATTACTGTACCTCCATGGACTGTTATTGGCTACAAAGAGGAAGCTATTCAGATTTGGTTCACTTAGATTTCAATTTCAATAACATGTTGTTTTGAATGAAATTTAGTACAAACAAAAAAAGGGAAACAGATGTGTGTGGAACATATACATGCAGAAAATCATTTTTTTTTTTCAGAGGCACTGATTTTTCAAAAACACACAAAATTGTTAGACCAAATACTAAAATTTATATTTGTGTGGTAAGAAAGAAATAAAATACTATGATAGCAAAGTACAATTAATTTGATACTGTTATTTATTCAATGAAGTACAAAAAAATATCTTTCTTTTTTACATGCATAATATAATACCCCTACGAAAGGAGCATTCTAATAACTGTTTTCAGAGCTGAATTTTCAAGTGCTAAAAAGTAACGTTTTAAGTAACAGCAAGTGGAATATCTGATTGGAAATGATTTAGGGAAGTTCTAATTTGGGTGCAGCTATATCATATTGCCTCCTTGCATTGAAGAAGATCCAGACTGTGCTTCTCGAAGATGGCGGATAATGGGAAGACATATTTCTGAAGGACATTAGTATTTCTACCTGCCAGAGATTGCACTTCATCCAATCCATC
This sequence comes from Heliocidaris erythrogramma, assembly GCA_025617745.1. NCBI lineage: Eukaryota > Metazoa > Echinodermata > Echinoidea > Camarodonta > Echinometridae > Heliocidaris > Heliocidaris erythrogramma. The sequence continues at coordinate 33,345,978 of CM046859.1, read as the reverse complement.
ATGCAGAACAGCCTCACCTGATTTCCTCTTTCTTTCTTTTCTCCTCTCATGCTAGCTTTCTATATTTCTCTCTCTCTCTCTTTCTATCCGTCTTTTCCTCTCTCTCTCACTTCATATCTCTCTTCCTCTCCATCTATCTCTCTATTTCTCCTTTCTCTCTATTTCTCCTTTCTCTCTTTCTCTCTTATCTCTCGACCTGTCTCTATTTCTCTGTAAAAACCAATGTCTTTCTGTCTCTCTCTGTGTCTCTCTCTTTGTCTGTTTCTCTGTCTCTCTCTCTCCCTATTTCTTATTTGCTACCCTTCTCCTGTATGAGCCCCCCCCCCCCCCCCCCCCCCCACCCAATGATCCCCTTTTCCGGTGAGTATTCTTCACTCGATCTACTTCCTATCTGGGGAGCGTTTCATCAAGCGTTTTGTCAGTGATTTTTACCGACAACTGTTATAAGCTACTGAAATCCTTGCATCTGATTGGCTGAGAGCAAATTTGTCGGTAAAAATCACTGACAAAACGCTTGATGAAATGCTCCCCTGTTCTTCACTTAAACATGTTTGGCCTCTCTTTTCCCTGTATCTCCTTTCTCATTGTTTCTTCCATCATTTCTCTATCTTCCTTTTCCCTTTCCCTCTCCCTCTTCCCCCCAATCCAAACATTCAGCCAAATCACGACACATTCTGCTTTTTAAACGAGAAGACACTCGGCTGATTATGCACCCCAAATTCCTCCATCACCACCTGAGGTAGCCATCTTGCCTTTGAGGGCGCCGCAAGATCGAGGCTGCTCCGCCGTTACTCCGACAAGCTATATTTGAAGCTGTCGGAGCCTTCCCTCTTCCCCGTCCATCACGATCACTATCTCATGCCTGCGCTTCTTAATTCAGCCACACTGCTTCCCATTACTGTTCCATGCATTCCGCCTCTGTTCATGAATTTTACATCAGGCTGCATACCCATACCCAGATCATCTGTGAAGGGCCCCCTCCAGAATAATTTGGAGGAGACGGATCAGGGGCATAGCCAGGCAGGAACTTGACAGGGATGAGGGAGTGGATCGGTTTCTAGTCAAAAGTATTAGGAGCTTAGTTACCATGAAGTACTGTACTTGTATGCCCTTATACACTGGGAGCTCTGATGATAATTAGCATGTTCAAGGCTCTCTCCCGTCGGGAAAGCAAAAAGCAAGATTTTGGCTGTGTTCTTTACATCTACAAAGGCAGGTTTCCCCAAGTTCCTAGAAATCTAATCTTCATACCATATGGAGGCATTTCCATATTTCTTTCTTCCAATTACTGTTCCTCATTCTGCTATTCCTTTCTCTCTCGACCTCTTTATGTCTCTCTCTCTCTCTCTCTCTCTCTCTCTCTGTCTGTCTGTCTTGCTCTCACACCTCTTCTTTTATAAATATCTTTCCCTGATTCTGACCCTCTCATTCCTCCCTTCTTTTTTTTTTCCTTTTGGGTACAAATCTCTCTCATCCTCCTTTCCTTTTCTTTTTTCATTTTTCTTTTTCTTTTCTCTTGTGTTTCATTGTTGTTGTTTTTGTTGACCAACCTTTAAAAAATCAACTTCAAACATATACTGCAAGTGTCAAGATGCAAATGAAAGTCATGTACCAGTTTATCTATGAAGCTAACAATTATCATAGCCAGCTATTTCATGTCTAGGGATGGGGGTGGCAGTTCAATGAATAAGCGAACTATTTTGACAAGCAAAATAGGCCCAAAAAAGCAGTTACTAACTGTTCGGACAGTATTTTGAATGTGCCAAATGAATTTCAAAAGTAAATTATGGGGGAGGGATTACCTTTAATGCCAGCACCCCCCCCCCCCAAAAAAAAAAAAAGTTTGTCCACATCTACTCAAGATGATGAGATTTCACAAAAACAGTAGAGACATCTCTCTTAAATAATAATCTCAAAATGGCTAAGGGGGAGGGGGCATTTGAACCATGTACACCCCACCCTAAGCTAACTAATGAAGCTGAACCTAATCTACTGAAGATGAAGAATTTAAATGATTCGGGGGGGGGGGGGGCAATTGCCCCTATCTGCATGTACTTCCCCTCCCCGAACCCAGCCCTGGATAACTAAGGATGTCCACATCTACTTGAGATTTAGTGCTTAAAACACTTTCAATACGACATGTTTCTCTTATAACACAGGTGTCTTTTGCCCTGGCTAGCTAATGAAGTTGAAACAAGAATCTAGCCGTTTGTCCATATCTACTGGAGAAAATGCACCAAGACGACACATTTTTCTTATAACAGAGGTGTTTCTAGAATCTTTATTACATTGAATATGAAGGCAATATCCAAAGATTATTTTTGTCCATCTGGGAACATGCGCAGCTCCCATTAAAAATAGCCAAAATTATTGTCAAGTAAGCTGTAGGGACGCATACATGTACGACACTGCTGCGATAATCAAGTTTTCAAGCTGACGCCGCTTAATGACATGTTATTGCATGCGGCCGCGTAATGGAGACCAGAGATATTGGACCAGTGACATCAAAAGACTATTAACGAGATGTTACATGTACATGGGCTGACCCCTCGAGGTTTTCCAGGTTAAATTTGATCCTACTGATGCCTCCCCCCCCCCCCCCCCCCCCCCCAGCAAGGGCGACTTCTTATGACTTGCACCTTGTCATTCGTACATGTAACTCATCTTTCATCATTCGGAGATGGTGAAGTGGGTCAGACTGGTTCATTAAAGATTCAACATAGGCCCAAGGGTGTAGGTGATATACACCATCTCTCCATACATGTAGCTCTATTCACACACTATACATTCACACTCTTTTATATACACCTATATACGCCTTTCCATATATATGTAGCTCTATTCACACTCTATACATTCACACCCTTTTATATACACCTTTATACACCTTTCCATATATGTAGCTCTATTCACACTCTATACATTCACACTCTTTTATATACACGTATATACACCATCTCTCCATACATGTAGCTCTATTCACACTATTTTATATACACCTATATACACCTTTCCATATATGTAGCTCTATTTACACTCTATACATTCACACTCTTTTATATACACGTATATATACACCATCTCTCCATACATGTAGCTCTATTCACACTATACATTCACACTCTTTTATATACACCTATATACACCCTTCCATACATGTAGCTCTATTCACACTCTGTACATTCACACTCTCTTATATACACCTTTATACACCTTCTCTCCATACATGTAGCTCTGTTCACACTCTATACATTCACTTTTATATACAGCTATATATACACCTTCTCTCCATACATTTTGTACATGTAGCTCTATTCACACTCTGTACATTCACACTCTTTTATATACACCTATAAACACCTCTCCATACATGTAGCTCTATTCACACTCTATACATTCACTCTCTTTTTTATAATATACACCTATACACCTTTCCATACATGTACATGTAGCTCTATTCACACTCACACCTATATACACCTCTCCATACATGTAGCTATATTGACACTCTATACATTAACACTCTCTTATATACACCTATATACACCTCTCCATACATGTAGCTCTATTCACACTATACATTCACACTCTTTTATAGTAGGGCCAGTTGCTTTCTATGCCATGCAATACCATATTTCTCCGACATAAGATTTCCTTTGAATTATTCACACACGATATGCTCCATGAATATCTTCCGTATTATGTTATAGAGGTGCTATGTTACTTTTGTTTTTGCTTAGTGGACAGGCATATAACATTATCTGAGCAGCAGCAAACCAATTTGAATGCCTACATGTATCCAGGACTCTCCTTGAGGGGACTGCTGGCTTGCCCAGCTGTCAACAATTACGTTGATAACCTGAAGTGGTTAGTGTTTGCAATTGCATAATATATACACACAAAAAAATACACATCTAGTTATGATAAAGCCTTCTTACGGGTTGGTATGCCCCCAAAAAAAACAAAAACAAAAAAAACAAAACAAAAACAAAAAAACAAAAAAACAAAAAAAACAAAAATAAATAAAAAAAAAAAATTTTGGTACGCCTCAAAAAAGTTGTGGTATGCCCCATTAAACCTTTTGCCAGATTTATTTTTCTTTGAACAGATAGCAAGGTACTAGGAATACTAAGCTGCTGTGAATTCTTTTCTTTTCTCCTCAAATGGAATGTTAAAGAAATGAGAAGTCAAAAACAATTGCTGATCTACGCTGCAATCATTTTTTATTTCATTTTAACTAAAGTATGGGCAAACCTGGTTCCGAGCGTCTACAGGTAATTTCTTCGTTCCTTAATTTGAGTGGGTGGAGAGAAATGATTGCTTGCAAGAATCTTATGACTTACTCCCACAAAATAATCAAATATGAACGCTAATTTTGACAGCAAAGGTCGAGTGTGGCACGCATGTCCTGCAATTAGTTCTTCCAGTCACAATTGATTTCCCCACGGTCCGTCATTAGTACTACTAGACGTTTTTAAGAGACGGAATTTAATATCATAAGCTGAGAACCAAAAGAGCCTAACTCATATACTTTAACACAGAGGGAATGCCTTTCTGGCACTAAGCAGTCAATATGTTTGTGGAAATATTATATCCATGACTAGACAGGAAAAAAAAGTCATAGGCATTTAAAGTAACCTTAAAGTACATTCACCATGCAATTCCCAGCTTGCCACTGTCTGTGGCTCCTCAAAGGTGAAGTTGGTTTCAATACAATCATAAAAATATGGGAGAAAATGATCAATAAAAAATATTATTTGTATAAAGGGTTTTCAGCCGACCGTAGAAAAGGGAATACGCAATTGAATACACAAAGACAAGACAATGGATGTATGAGTGCAGCCATTGTAAATTGGGACAAAATAAGTTTCTGTTTGTGCAGATGTAGGACCCCAATGTGCAAATTAATACAAAAACGTAAAGGATGTAATGGTGAAAATGAGGTATTAGGTTTAATGATAATATTGAATGACTCACTTTGAAAATATTTCTCATAGACAACCAAATGAGAAAAACACCAATTTAAAACAATTTCTGACTCCGAAATTTTCCATCGCATTTGTATTGTAGCAAGGACAAAAGTACACAAAAATCCAACCAAATGTGCAAAAAGTACTTTCCATTCTAGAGCCTTAGCTTTCCTTTCCAATCCGCTTTCGCAAGCTGCTTATTCTTTCACGTCACCATCTGCTCTTCTGCCATTTACTCCATGAAGTGAATTTGCAACACGAATGAAATAGCAGGTATTTGCCTAGATGCAATCACCATGGCAATATTTTTTGAATTTCTCAATTTTAAAAGACCACCAAACCACTTTTTCCCGTTTGCCTCAATGAGCTCTCAGTTTGCGTCAATGTGCCGAGCCATTATAAGCTCCTGTTTTTTATAGCTTTAATAGCACAGGGAGTTCCTGATTAAAATGCTTTTATTCTTACAGAACACTTTCAAGAGATCACCATTCATCTACACTTAAATGTGAATGCTTTTAAAAACAATTCATGCAAGTATCAAATGGTATAACATTTCCGATCGAAAGGAACATAACTGCTCAAAATTGCCACTTGTGTAAAAGTGCAATATCCTGTATTTTTTAGTAAAAGTTCTTCACATTAGTATTAGCTGAATGTTGTCACTGCAGTATATAATGAAATAACTATGTATGAACATATTTTTGTGTCCTTTTATGAGCTTGAAATTAATGTGCATACAATATGACTTTAAAATTTATTTAATTGAAGGGAAGCAAGGTGTCTGGTGAGAAAGAAAAGGAGTTCCTTTCAATTTACTCTTGTTTTGAATATAGATGATTTTTTTGCATTATTAAATTCATGTTTGAAAATTGAAGTGCCATCTAAACAGAATTTTTAATAATTCTTATTGAGAAATAAACATTCATTTGATCATTTTAATATAAAATAATAGAAATCTTCCCTGCAATATTCAGAGATCTTGTTTCTCACATTCAAAGACAGATTAATCTATAATTCAACTCCTTGCCGATGCCAAAATGTTGAATCCTACCATTCGAGAATGACTACTATAATTTAAAAGTAATAATCAATCAAACACAATTACATGTAGTTTTTGAGCGAATGCTTTGGACAAGACATCACCATCACAAATGCATTTCTTGAGCAAACATCCTGATATCAACAAAATTTCCCCCATGAATCTGTCAGCATTGGACAATTCCATGTGCAAACTGAAAAGCTTGCACTATGCCAACAGCTAACGTCATAAAGTCCAGGGCAAATATAAACCTGCATCACTGTTCAATCCATGCTTTTTAATCACTGCAGAAGCCATAAAATGGCATTTGAAAACAAATATGGACTCCAGTTCATTGAATTGTCAACCTTTCACAAGTTGGAATTTCCACCTCCCCAAACCCATCTTTGCACTCTCTACCTTCTTCCTCAATAAAAATTAAACTAGAAATATTTTTTTCATTGCATCACTTCATGTTTTTCCCATTTTTGAAAATAGTCATTACTAAGTTTATTTCAATTGATACTTACTGAAATGTATTTACAGAGAAAAATACAACATTGATATGATCTATGACTGTTTGCCTTCATACATGTTGTACATGTACTCTTCACTTCAGACTTTTCAATATTAAAATGAAATGCTGCTCTGAATAATCTTAGCATATTCCCGAAGGTGAAATATGCTCCAGCGACAATAAGCCAGTTCGTAATTACAATTTGCGCATGTGCAGATAAAGGTCACTTGTACCGAGAACAACTGACCTTTATACACTGTTATTTTACATGATTTTACATGTTAAACAAGTAGCGCATCCACCAAAGAAATAAGCATGTGCATACAAATTAGGGTCATGTCAGGGTCATTTGTGACATGAACTAATTACGAGCTGGCTTATTGCTGTGGTGTCACTGCCTTACACTATAAAGTTCATCCTTGGACCCAACACTATACTCCAACACTCCAACCCTAACTCCAAACCTCACACTAAAACCTAATCATGTAATCCCAAACACACCCTGGAAATAACACTATACCTGAAACCTAAACCCAAGCCTAACCCTAATCTAAAACCTAATTGCAACCCTAACTCTAACTTTGAGGGAGTAAGCCGAAAACACACGTCACTAGAGCAAATGTCCGGTCACCCTGTACACATGAAGAAATTCCTGCGCAACAATAGGAATTAGTCGCTGCTTGAACACTGAACTTTGATCTGTAAGTTTGAAGTCCTTGCTTCTTCCTCCAAAGTCCTTTCTGAAGTCACCGATTTTCCCCTGAATGCACCCTTACGTCACACTGTGTACATGGACACTGCACTTTAAATACCATCTTTATCTCATTTTTCAAAGAAGGAGATTTCGTAACTACATGACGTAGAGGGTCAAGAATCTTTTGCATGTGTCCTTCGTTGTTACCTGTATCTATTAAGCTCCCCGATTTATTAATGTACACATTACATGTACACTGAGAACAGAAAGGCAAACCTTGCCATTTTCATAACATTGAACTGATATCAAATCACAAGCTCTATTAAAGCCCTAGCCTAATTCCAGGTGGAGTTATGTTTCCTGTTTCTCCAAACTGTGTTATATTTCATGTTCAATAAAACTCATGTGTGGAGAGAATAGAGTATAGTGTAGACTAATACCCCATTACATATATCTTTCCAAGGATTAGTTTATCTACTCTGAACTAATATACATGTACAACTCAATTTCATAAAGAGCAGCAAATACATTTTGCGCAAGAAGCAGGCTCGTAGGACTCCCTTTAGTGACGTTTTTGCAAATTATCTATCCATCCAGAATGCTTGGAATTACAAATTATAAATACATTTAGAAAAAGCAAAATATCACAGAAATTTTTTAATTCTATTTCCAATGCTCTACGTTGTGCCGTTCACGAATATTAAGAGCAATTTATTTCTAATCATTAAAGTCTCTGAATCGGCAACCCAGTCGGCAAATCATTATTTTTGTGTACAAATAGGCCATTTTTTCCTGGTAAATTGTGCAATTTTCATTCACTTTGGTTCATTTAATAACAATTTTTATTTTTTGCAAACTATGCAGGAGTTTATAAAGATAATACCAATTTGAGGAGGGGAAACTGATTAATTTAGAATAAAAAACTCTGAAATACGTGGGAATGAGGAATTATCTCTTACTTGTAGCATACTGAAAACCAGAAACTATACACATGTATAGATCTCGTAAATGGTTCAGATTCGTGAAGGTTTCACACCGCAAAATATTTAAATTGATCACAAAAATTGGAGAGAATGCTTAGTTTTTGCGATTCACAAAACCTTCTTTCCATGAAAATGGCAGTCATTTGCAAGTCACTATAAAAGTTTTATGTCATACAAATTTCTGGTTTTACAGTGTAAAGTATCCGTCACTTTTTATTGAAATACTCTTGGATTGGAATACAGTCAAACCTGTTTAGTGACCACCTGTATAGAAAGACCACCTGTCTGTAAAGACCACAATTTTTGTTTCCCTTGAAAAGTGTTTCTCATTTAAACGTGTATGAAAGGAACCTGTTAATAAAGACCGCTTTTCTTGTCTCCCTTGAACAGTCTTTATAGACAGGTTTCACTGTAGTTAATGAGGCATTCCTACATATCTCAGTCTATGCATCTGGGTCAATCTCAATAAAACGCTCTAAAAGCGTGAGTGTGAATGAGGTCTCAATATATCTATGAACCTGGGTCAATCTTCATAAAACTCTCTTAAGGCGCGAGTGTGAATGAGGTCTCACTACATGTATCTCAGTCTGTCCTGCACATGGGTCCGAAAATGCTCTCAACTGGGAGTTTGAATGAAGTCTTATTACATGTACATGTATATATTTGAAGTTGCTATGCATAAAAGCGCTTTTAAGTTGGAAGTATAAATTGAGCCTTTGCACAAAGCATCTTTGAACAAGTGAATTATAAAGAAAGAGGAAGAAGAAAGAAGAAGTTAAAAGGGTCCCCTGTTGTGCCTCCTGGCTAGCAGTGTCTGCTGTAATGGGTATTATTCATGTCACGTAAACTCTGCTAGGGCTCCCACGACAACTTGCATCTGAGCAGTCAAAGTGAGAAGGGGTGATCTCTAAACGTGCCGAACCATCGCAGCGCATCCCGCTATTTCCAAGAGCTGCCAAAAGAAGATCATGCTGGTTTTCCTGGGATAATGCTCTATTTATTGCCTGATTATCCCCCTAGAGGGGATAATTAGAAACGAGTTTGCTTCAACATGTTAAAGATCTTGGTGTTGAATATGCCATAAGGTATATATCGAATCTAATCGCTTGGTTTAAAATTGGATTTGGGTATATTGTATGTGCGCAGAATATATAATGTAGCAAATAAAGACCTGTAATATTCAGAATTAAGTGATGAAAAGGAAAACAAAAGTGTGATTTAATTTCACATAATTCTTTTTCAAACAAATTATACATGTAAATGTACATGCATGTATGAAAACAGAAGTTTTGTTTTTGGTTTCTTTCATTTTCTTTGCTTTCCACATCGATTGGGCATATTTGCAGAACCAACAAAAAAAACATGGTAATTTGATGGAAAACCTCTTAAATTCCATTTGTGTTTGTGTTTCATTGTGAGATTGGTGTCTGCTTCACTTTCGATTTGATTTTCAGTCCGAGCAGCAGTGACTTTACAAGCACAGTACTTACATGTAGAGCTGGTAAAAACTTTCACTGTGCGGTGTTTTCGTTGTCTAGAACAAATAAAAATCTTCTTGAAAATCTAAGATATCAATTATCTAGCTTTTTTAAACTAAAGGATCATTTCTCCCTAACTGTGAGGGATATTTTTCCTTACATGTTATTAAAGACAGGTTAGTAAACAGCCAACTACTTTTATAAAATGTCAGTACTTTGCATGCAATTAAAGTCCAATGTCGTAAAATTTTCAGATTTCTTTGATTAAGTTGATAAATAGTATTAAGATCTATAGATAACTCTATAGCTGGGTAGATTTATTAAACAAAATGCAGATGAAAATTAATTTATATCATCGATAAGTTGTAAATTCCCACTTGCGACTGTATTAACGGACACGCTTTATTGTGCAAACACCTGTGAGATTGAAGTGTTGTTCGGTTAGCCACAGGCAGATAAATAGTAGCCTAGATTTGGAGTTCCTTTCTGATATTTAAACTGGAATCCATCAGATATGGACAGAGCATCAAAACAAAGTTCTGACAAAGGTATCGTTTTCTACAACTGGAACAATAAGAGAACATAATCCAACATGTTTCATTCCAATTTCCTTTTAATATGCCACCAGAACTACAGACTATGTATGATATCGGAAATGCTGGTGCAATGAAAATATAGAATAAAAACAAGAATACGGGAAATGACAGGAAATAACAAACAGCAAACGGCAGATGCTGCAGCATCATAGATTCATTGAGTTCATAACTGTGCATATACATGTACAATTGCCGGGCCCTCAGGAAATACTGATGAGGCTGCCCTGGGTAAATATTATGTAGTAAATAACACTGAAAATAGAAGAATTGAAACATTCATCTATCAAAATAAATCATTTGAGACAGAAAATGAAGTCTCCTAATACACCAAAACAAGTGTGAAACCAAGAGAAACACAAACTTACCCTTCTTGTATCAATGCGATAATATCCATCTACTTCTGGAGTATCGGTGGAAGGGGGAGTACTGGTAGAATTACTTGATGCCGTTGAATTGACCGCAGCATCCTTTGTTAGTTCTCTTATAATGCTTGCCCTAGCAGCGGGCTTTGGTTTTATAGTATTATCTTCAAGAAGGTCCTTTCCTATTAGCACACTCAGCAGACTGGGCCTATCCGACTGTTTTGCAGAGAGGGTGTCCTTCACATTCCCTGTACCCTGTTTTGTCCTTCCTTCATATGCATAACGGTCTTGGTTTACACCTATCCTTAAATCGCCAGGTATAACATCATAGTTGTCTAGTACCCTGTCTTTCCACTTTTCAGGAAGTTCACCACGGTGCCTCGCGTCTCCATCTTTCGATGAGCCGTTGTTCACCACACTCCCGTTTAAAATCCCGCTGAGATGCGATAGGTGTTTTAGACTGATCTCCGTCTCCTGACGAATTTTCTGCATGTTTTTCTCAATGGCAGCAAGAAGCATGGAGCTGTTGTACGAGTTGTATTTTTCCTCGCGTAAGAGGTCACTGACCTCATCGCCAACGAGCTGCTGCAGGACACCAGCCAATGAGTCGTTACGAGTTCTACCCTTCCCATTTTCCCTCCATAATTCCTCGTTGAGCGTCTCCGACAGGAGCCGCCCGTTCGAGATATTCCTTACTAGCACCAGTGTTGACAACGAACTACTATTGCCTGTCCTACGTAGTAAGCTCTCTTTGAGCGCATCTAATCTGCTAGTTCTTTGCGGATACGTCCTTGACGCGTACCGATACCTGAATTCTCCTGTTTCGGGATCAAACGGTAACCACACACTTGAATTCTCCCACCTATTCGTTGCATTACGCCTGAAGATTTGTTCCGATAACTGGGTGGGTAAGGAGTCCCTCACAAGAGGCACATCGCTGGGCACAAAGAAGAGAGAGTTGTAGACGCGTAATAAATTAGATTCCTCTTTCCAGCGTGTGTGAGAGAATGTGAATATCGCTATCACCATGGCGATGGCATACCAAACCAGCAGTATGACCAGCTTCCTGGTGGTCTGTGGAATCAAACAAAGACATGTTTTTAAAGTAATCAGCCACAAGATGCATTCCACTGAAAAATGTCCAAATACATGTAGACCTGTTAAATAATTTTATGAATAATTCTTTTTAAAAAGTTTCTCTTGATGACAAAAAAGGCTTGTCAGAGATTTGCCCAACATAGCAACAACTAATGTATGCAAAATGGATTCCATCCATAGAGAAGACAGTGGATAGCAGTTGTACTAAATAGTTACTTGAGGTTCTGGAAAGAAAACTGCATAAATTGAAATACATTAGTACACATGTCTATTAAGCTACACATTGCTCTCTTCGGAGTCCAAATTCTTACACTAATATAAATCTCTATCGAAGTGAAAACATATAAAACAATGCAAATACAATAGAAATATCAAGATCCACCCTTGAAATCCCACTATCCTGAAGAAAAACATATTGCCCCGATTGACAATAACGCAAAAAAGGAAAAATATATAGCATATATAAGCTCACTTCTTATATTAAAACTTAAAAACTTATTTAAAATAATAAGTTATAGTAAAGAGAATGATATTTCCTCATTCTGAATCCCCAATTTTACAATACAAATAATTCCAAAGGTAGATTTTCAACAATATTGGAAAATTTTCAACTCAAGACAAAAAAACACATTCTTTCATGAAATCTGACTTGCCAACAATGCCATGAAAATGATGACGAACCTAATTATAAAATGGGGCAAAATTTCAATTTAATTTCCTGATTGTGAAAGTTGATACCCGAATAAAAAAGGGCAAAATCTAGGAAGCCTGCATCCTACTGATATAAACTGCAAGGCAGAAAGGTTTGTTCTGTTTTGGCAAAACTACAGAACATAAAAGAATTACAGGACATAAATTTACAAAATTTTTACAAATTCCTGAAGAACAATACAATGTACAATGAGATACCAAGTTAATACTTTACCGTGTTCATCCCATTACCCTTGCCAATTAAGCCTCATATTCTGGCTCTTATCCATGTATGATGTATATATGTATAATATATCATCTGTTTAGAGCCAGAAGGGCATTAAACATATGTAAAAGTATATGAGTTATGGCCTTCTGGCTCTCAGCAGATGATATACATGCTTTCTAAAAGTCTAAAAGGTCTATACCGCCCATGGATTAGATCTGTGTTCACCTCACGTTTCTTAATTAATTGTCTGGTTGGAGAGAAGAAATGATTGAATCGGTAGGAGTCTTGGGGAGCTGAGCGAGGGAATGCCATGGGGAGACGGAATAAGGAAGGCAGAATAAAGGACAGGGGGTTGGTGCAAGGGGATTGGTTTGGGGAGAGGGAGGGAGAGCGGGGTTGGGGAAAAGTTGGCAATCAGGAGTGGGGAATGGGAGTGGGGGGCTGCGGTGCATCATATTACAGGTAATTATCCATCTCACTGAGTAGCTACAGACATTTTTCCCCCTCAACATTAAAATAAGCCAGTTTTTTTCTTCTATATAAAAAAAGTCCATATTTACCTAAATTTCTATCTGTGTACAATTTGGTGTAAAAAAAAAGTTTTTCAATTAACCCTCTCCCATAGGCTTAATACAAGGGCAACCCGGTTCCCATAGTCAATGGGTTAAGTCTTCAGTTTCATTATTTGAGGGATACATAAGACAGCGTGTTGCCTCATACTCTGTAGCAATACAGTGTATAAACTGAAAGAAAATGTTGGTCAATCACTTTAACATCAAAGATGGTACATCTCTAGTTTGAACATAATGATCAACGCTAAACAAGTGCATGGGGTTACACTTACAGGTATTAAAGTTACTATGTAGGGAGGCCTACAGACTATTCAATTACTTTGTAGTAGGACAGATTTTGAATTAAATACTTGGCTCACAAACAGACTGTACGCCCAGCTATTTGGCTTCAATGCAGAATGACTCTGTGCCCCCTTGTAATGACTTCAACTGAGTATGTTTCTAAAGCCCAGTTCACACGAGGCATTCATTTGATGACGTTAACACCGCTTCAGTGACTTGTACAGTCTTTTGCGCATCATGAAAGAGTGATATTGTTTAAGAAGTGATTGTAAATGAACAGTGAAAACAATACTTATAAAAAGTCTGGAGTACCGATTAATTGCCTTCACAAGTTCTATTAGCAAAGGCAATGATGCAATCGAAATGAGCCGGGCTTAAAGGGATAGTCCACCCTGATTACAAGTTGGTTTAAAAAGAAGCAGAAATTTTAAAGAAACAGATCAGTGAAGGGTTGAGGAAAATATGATAAGAAATAAGAAAGTTATGGATTTTTGAAGTGGGAATCCATCAGACACAAATTGGCAACTCCGTGACGCATTATGCGAGCTCCTCCCCCATTTACCCCAGTACCCCAAAAATCATTAATTTCAATTATCTCTAAAGGAAATATTCAGTCGTATATGCACCTTAGATATAATCATTGCTCATATGCTGTGACATAATATCTGTATAAAACAAATGTATTCCTTTTAATATCAAAAAACCAAGAAAATGAAAATTTATGAAATTTTCTGTACTGAGAAAATGGGAGAGGAGCTCGTAAGATACGTCACAGAGTTGCCAATTTGTGTCTGATTGATTACAATTCAAATATTCCTAACTTTCTTATTTCTTGTCATATTTTGCTCAAACCTTCACTGACAATTTTTCTGCTTCTTTTAAAGCCAACTTGTAATCAGGGTGGACTATCCCTTTAACAGTCAGCCCCATCACAATACCTAATATCACATGTACGTGTAGGTATGTAGTTACCTTTGAGGCTGGGATATATTCTACAGATTAATGACCAATAAAATCCCTTCACAAGGGACACCACTTGACTATTTTGAATGAGGGGGACTAAATTTTACTATAAATTAGCTCACAAAAAATGAAAACATGCAAAAGAAATGTTTTGGGGGAAAATGGAAAACAAAATGGTAACAATGGTAAACATGTTTTTCCCCCTCTTATTCGATCCCCTCCCCCTATTTTTCTGTTTCCTTTCTCTTTTCAATTTGGTGACAAGGTAATGGAAAGTTTGAAATTTGCCAAAAAGAAAATTTTGAATGCAGGGTGTCACATCCCTCCAACACTCTACCTGCAACAATGCCCATGCCCTTACACTGAAATAAAAGATAGAACAGTTTTTAATTTTTTTGTGCGTGTGTTTCATTATCAAAATGCATCAGGACACTGAGATCCTGAGAAACTATATAACTAATAAACAGATTGATTTTGCACTGACCAAATGTGATTGAATGTTATTGTAGAGTTATTGATTTGCATGGTTTTTTTCATCACTACAGAAAATGTCATGTAAGCAAGCAAATTGTGTGGTACATCTAAGTTCAATGTAACTTAATTTTTAAGTTTTTGAACTCTGCATTCCATTACTTGCTCCTATGTTGGGCAAATCTTGTGCATGCTATAGAACATATTCATGACATGGTCTATTTAATACGAGAGTGAGTCATGTAAAATTCTCATGATCAATAGATTTTACCAGGAAGCCTGAGAAAAACGGCAGCCTCATGTTGAGTTGGACGGTTTTGTATAGCGCCCTCAGCGCTTCTTCCTCCCGAGGATGTTAAGTTATGCTTGAGCTGTACAGCTAGGCAGTCCGAGCGACTGAGTTGTTTCTTAAATGCCTCATTGAGTTGTTATGATTGAGTTGTAGGCATGGTGAAATTCTTCCTGTAACAAAGATACAAGAAAGGAAAAACATTATATTTAACAGATATTGTATGCATGTGGCCAAATAAATTGATTTGAGGGGATATAAGTTGATGGAAATTGCTTCTCTCCACCCAGGTATACATGCAAAACTGGTTATCTCATGGGATGCAAATTTCAGTGCGCTTAACTCAGCATATGCGTGCTTGAATTACAGTGCCTGACGGGAATGTTCAGCAGTGGTATAGAAAATATGCCACACAAGTACAGAACCATTTACTGTTCAAATCAAATGACAGGGATATGAAACAAAACTGTGAAGCGCTTTGTAGAGTTACATGAAACTGGAAGGGGAAATAGATCTATCATTAAATGCACGAACATGAACATGTACATGTACATGTACAAGCCCTGAATGCATTGAAATGCTCCAGACTGATGAAAATATGAAAATAAACTACATACATGTACATGTAACATAATAGCTCATTAATCAAAAATATTATCCTTGATACATTTAGCTAAAAAAACAAAAAATGCAGGCACTTTGCTAACATTACCTGATGGAAATTCCAAAGTTAAAAATCAATAACATTCTCTGCCACTTCATAAAAGACACCAGCTGTTCTTCATAGCACATTTCTACTGGCACAAATGCACAAATCATTGAATAGGCCTACATAATTTATTGTACCACTTGATAAGCTCAAAACGTAAATACAATATGCACTAATATACAGTTATGACCCCCAATCAGACTGCAAATAATTGAAGAGTATGAATCACTGCTCTCGGCAATTACACAAAGGTACCCCTTCATCGATTGTTTTCCTAATTGATAGAGATCAGCTGTGCAAGAATCCAATTTTCAAAGTGCACGTATGGCCTATCAATATGCGTACGATGCAATTATTGATCTGCCGGTTGTCATAGCACAACGACAGTGCATGTACATGTATGCAAATATTGTGGGTGGGTGCTTGTCAAGTTCAGCAAAATGATGGAGACAATCGAATGAAATTAGTAATAGCAAAAGAGTATAAAAGTGGCTTAATACATGTAGTTTCAGAAATTTAAGAGATTTTTTTAGATGAATAAAAAATTCTGACACACCCAAAATCCATTTAATACTATCTCCCAAAAAGCTTTCCGATATGCTTTACTTTCGTAAATACTATGTCTGAATAAAATAACCTTTCCATTTTTTCAAAAGATGTTAGGCTTTTCTTTTGTCGCCAAGCAACTGCTTTTGTTATTTCCGTACAAGGACATATCAGAATTTTCTAGCTCAATCATAGAAATATGTAATCCAATTGGATCTAAATTTAACATATCAAGCCACTGCCTTGTGAAGATATTACAATTCTGAGCATCACATTTCTGCTCCTACAGTGCACGGCCCTGTTCTATAAAACTTCTTATAACAACTGCCCTATTTCTATGACAGTAGCTTATAACAATTATTGTAACTTGTTATTGATTATAAATTTTATGAAACGGGGCCCAGGCCTCTATATTATATAAGTATAATCAGTTAACAAAAGAGTTTAAAGTGGATAATAGTTGAAAGAAATGTATAATAGATTTTTTTTAAGATAGAGAAAAAGACATTCTGAAAAAAAATAATAAAAGCAGCTTAAATTTAGACTATATGGTCTGTCTGGAGCCAAAAGGGCGTTAACTCTATACAAATGATGGGACTTAACACCTTTCTACCTCCAAACAGATGATATTTTCTTTATGAGAAAAAAAAATCCAGAACAACCTCAACCTATTACATACCACCTCTGCAAAAAACCTAGATTTTTTTTCTTACAAATATTTAGTCATAAATTAGGAATACATGTATGAGGGTATTTCGAGAGCAATCCTTTTCATTTGGCATTACTTCAAAGATTTTCTTCCACATTTTAGGAATAAAAGGAATGAGAAAGCTCACAAATTATTTTTTACCTCCCAGAACTATATCCTCTTAAACATACAGGTACATGTACACACGTTTCCTGTTGGAGGTCAGGTCAGTTTCCCCATGCAGCATACAAGCAGATCATATATAATCCCCGAACTCCTAACAGACTGGGGGCCTTCATTAATCATGGTTAAGTTAAGTGATTTTCATTCAAAGAAGATTGGCTAGGGATCTAAGCTTAGGTATCAGATTAATTTTGCAGGAGGCTTTTTGATATTGTTGTTTGGGGGGGGGGGGTTGTTGCTGCATGAATTAAATGCATGCAGAGAGGGAACACAGATGGTGGCTTTAAAATCTGAAATTCAATTGCTCCTGGTACCAAATTGAATGTGACACATTCATAGATGCGTTACTTAATGTAGTATATACATCATCATTAAATCTGTCTTTTATTGTTATCTGTCAATCTCTTCTAGCCTTATAATTAATCTGGCTTCAAGGCAGCATTATAATTTCTCCCCTTCTGGATGTAAACAAAATTGCAAAGTTGTTATTGCTGTTACTCACAAGATATATTTTTGGGTGGCTAAAGTGAAAGCTTTTTCTTCTTTTAGCAACGCTGATTATTCCCTTTAACTTTTACTCGTATGGGAAATATCAATGTTCTTTTCAGAAGGAATCATCACAATTCTACATATACATGTACATGTACTTGACATGTTATATGCATAATTCAAAATTCATGGATATCTTTTTTCTATTTCATTCTATACCATTGTCACCATCCACATAACCTTGCTTGTCATAATATTTTAAACTGATAAGCAACATTTTAAACTGATAAGCAACATTTTAAACTGATAAGCAACCTTTTAAACTGATAAGCAACATTTTAAACTGATAAGCAACCTTTTAAACTGATAAGCAACATTTTAAACTGATTGTCACCATCCACATAACCTTGCTTGTCATAACATTTTAAACTGATAAGCAACATTTTAAAATTGATAAGCAACATTTTAAACTGATAAGCAACATTTTAAACTGATAAGCAACATTTTAATCTGATAAGCAACATTAAACTGATAAGCAACCTACATGTACATGTATGTGTATGTAGTTCCTTTTCATAGAAAACTTGACATACCAGCAATAAAACGTTTAATACTTGTATTAAATTTGCCCACATCTCATAACCTCTTGAAATGGGTGTGATTCCAAGAGTAAGAACAGAAGATTCATTACATTTAACGGGTGTGGTACTAGGAGAGTGCATGATAAAAATATACAATAGCTTATCATATCTCATTTTATCACCAAGGATAGGATTCATTACATAATCTTAACGTTTGTTATGGAATTGGATAGTTTGTTTGTGCTTTAAAAAAATGATTTCCTTTTGTGGGACCTCAACTACATGTATATGTATATTCTGCATACTACTGTAAATGCAGAAATATTTGCGGTACATTAATTTCCGCAGATTTCGCGCTATTTTCTGCGGGTGCGAATTCGAGAACTCGCGAAAAATATTAGCCTGATTTCCTATATATGGGGGTTGAATTGCACCCTTCAGCACATTAATATATGTGTGTGTGTCCAATTCATTTTTGAGAGCGTGTGTGTAGTTGCGCATGGTGTATGGATGTGAATGGACTGCGTGTGTGTAAATTAATAAATGGAGTGTGTGTAAATTAATAAATGTAGTGTGTGTACATGTATGCGAGCGTGTAATTGCGCAGCGCGAATTTAAGAACCTGCAAATATGTTTTGGGGTCGCTCAGAGCGAAAATTTAATCGCGCGAAAATAACAGCGTTTACAGTATGGAAAAATCTACATTGCTCAGCAAAAATGTTTAATACAGGAAACAATAGCTATTTCACATACCCATTCTATTGTGTGCGCTGGAATCATGTCCATTAACCTTTGATTTGCCACGAGTGCAAATTGGCACCATCACAGGCATGCTTTGAATAATAGCCTACTTCCGGTTCTTCTTTGGCTACAAGATTACTCCTTTCTCTCCTGTTGGTGTGTGTAATTGGGTTTTTAGAGGCGTGTATCAATCAGATATGATTATTTACGTCTGGGGACCGACCTTTAACATCACCATCCGAAAGACGTGACTCAGTCTCGAACCTGGGTCCGCTGAATCAGTTTATAGCTTCCACTGTTAGCTGTTTGTAATAATTTTATACTGAAGTTTAAAAACATAAACAAGATATTGCTATAACTGCCCCTTGAGAAATATAATGTGTCACATAAAGAGTTAAGCAATAAAAATCCTAACAAATATCCAACTCTGAAAAGGCTACATAATAAGAGCATTGAATACTTTTAAAGTGGCATTAAACTGGTAGAACTTGAACAGCGCCATCTTACAGTGATTGCTAAAGTAGCATTATAGTTCGAAAATTAATTGCATTATATTTTGAATTTTGACAAACAGCTTTTTATATAATAGACAAATTATTGATCTGAAACTATTATTTTTGACTTAGCATTGTCAAATATTGTGTGCAGTAGGCTTGGGAGCGAGAGTCGAGTACTCAATTCTACTCGACTCCCGTTCCGAGAACCGAGGAGTCGACTCCGTGATGTATCTGTATACATTACAGAAGCAGTCTATTAGCTCACTCATACTGTAAAATACTCAATAAAAAAGGTACATCACATTTTCTTTTATGGCAATAGAAGTTAGAATACAAAAGAAAGGTGCCAACCTGGGTTCTAGTACAATGGATCATTAATGACCCAGTCGGATGCACCAGTGTACACAGACCAATAGATGAACTCATGTGGAAAATTGAACAACATTAGGTGCACAATGGATGTTTTATGATATCTGCACATGATTTCATTATCCCACAGTCTGGTTTCAGTGATTGTACAGTTTGTTTTTTTTACTGGTTATGCACTGACCGTATTAAAACGTTTTTGCTGATGATGGAACGTAATGAATTTCCAAAAATTACCTCTGCAATGAATTAGAATGGATCTCGATGTTAAGGAAGGTGGAACATGAAAATATTTTTTGTGTTAAATAAGATTTTAATTAATTTACATCAAAATACAGAATGTATTGTTTTGTTTTGGAGGGGGGGGGTTGTGTGCATTTTTCACTTTGTTTCTTTTTGTTTTGTTTGTTTTTTGGTCAACAATGTTATTCAAACAGAAGCTGCCAAATTAAATCACATGCTATCAGCCTGATGAGAGTGAAAATGTCTGTAGTCATTGGATGCATTTATACTTTCTATGCGAAGGCAGAATCAGCGTTTTGAACGCTCATCTAAAACACAGATTCATGGGGTACTGTTATACTTCTTTTCTCAAGCTGAATTTGGGCTCTGCAGCTGGTTTCGCAAACCTCCCTGCGCATAATACGTGTGTCTATGTCATATAAACGCGTTAACAAATGATTGTGCGTTTAAATGTGTTTTGGAGAACCGCTGATACAAACGCACCTTTTTGTGAGTTTTACATCGGCGTTTTAAATCGGCAATTATACAAAAATGATGCAACCGTGTTCCTGTCCTTAAAATGGGAGTATAAACGCACCAATATCTAACACAGCCAGTACATGAAACAGAATTTAACAAAATAAACACAGAATTTTCTTAAGATCAATGTCGATATAACCAGCTTTATCACTTAAGCTGGCACTAATTATATCATACTTCAATTCTTTGAAAAAAAAAGTATAATGAACCAACATTTAGAAATGCCATTTAAAAATGTCAATGTTTCTATTCATTTGCATACATACATGTACATGCACAGTGTACATGTATATATTGCAACAAAAATATATTTACATTTATCAGTGTTATATACAGGTGTATGAAGTATAATGTTTTACTCTCTATATACATGTACATATACATGTAACACCATGCTATCTAAAGTGGTTGTAATTGTTATATTTGTAATGGAATTATATCTTCTACTATGTAAATTTTGTAGAGGGGCCAGGCTCGACTAGCACTTGTGCTATTTTCTGGTCCCATTTACCAGCTATTATCATTTAAGTTTCAATCCTGTAACAATATTTACTGTGTGACAAATTTTGTACACGTTATTGTTGGTGAATAAATCAAATCAAATCAAATCAAATCAATTTATCTCTTTTAAATTTTATCTTTATTTTTTTTTCCTTTTTAATTGTACTGTATGCTCATGTCTTAAGATTTTATCAAATTTGTATTTCTACAACAACTTCACAATTATTTTTTGTGAGTGTAAATACTGGTTTTAAAATGTTTCATTGTAATCATGAGCTGGTGTGGATTGGTTTTAACGGCGTATGTCATTCAATTGTGAATATTTACTTTTTGTTTCAAAATATCCATATTTTAGACTCAGAGTACTAAGACTATTCATATCTAAAAGTAACTGAAACCAAGTTGAAATCATACGACATCTACAGTACATGTACTATAGGCTATACTATACACTGACTAAAAACATTATGTAATTGCAATCATTATCTTTGCAATGAAACATATCCATTACTGTTACACTCAAGTAGAATTGCAAGTATTGGAACCATACTGTAATCATATACATGTACAGGCTTATATATTGTGACTACAATCATTATGCAATATTAGCAATGAAACATACATGAACGAGGGTAAGTTACATGTACATTTCTCTGGATGAACAAAAGACGATAACAAAGAAACATATCTCACAGACAGTACCTCCATCCAATTACATACATACATCCATATGTAAGCTAGTATAGTATCGTAGTCTGGTAGTACGTACACAGAAATTAGGCATTATGAACTGCAAGGAAGCCATATGATGTACACTGTAGGCCTAATAAACCAAGGAGTGATAACTCCTTGCTTACATGGGCATGTATACCAACTGCTATGTGTGCAAGTGCTACAACTTGTTAGTGACTAAGAAAATTGAAAAGGAAAACTTATAAGTACATGTATTGCATTTTACCTGAAGCTAATTCACCACATCTTCTTGCATGTTATATATGTACACTGTAGGCCTCCACATGCATGCATATGTACATGTACATATTCCCTGGTTAATGCATGAAGCACACATGTATATGATCACTCCTCGCTGTTCATAAGTCAAAATGTAAGTAATCTCTGTTTACTTTTCCCCCAAGTTATATCACAATGAAAATGCTACTCCTGATGTATTTGCTGTAGTCCATTCTGACAGAGGTGTTATCCAATGCATTCACATGTACACTAAACACAGCTTCCCCATCTGCCGATGCCTTCTTCTTTTGCAGCGCACAGGCAGCAACTAGCATACAGCTACACACATACTGAGTACCATTAGAAAGACAGAGACACAGACACAGACACAGAGAGACAGTGAGAGAGAGAGAGAGAGAGAGAGAGAGAGAGAGAGAGAGAGAGAGAGAGAGAGTGAGAGAGAGTGAGAGAGAGCCAGGTTTATTGTCTTTCAAGTATGCCATCCACTTGTAATTAACACTCCTTAGAGCTGTGTATTGTCACCCAACAACACACAGGAAGAGTAGGATTACTGTACACACACTCACACAGAGGATAATACATTCACAGGATGAAGCAGTAGAGTTTTCCAACTCAAGATGTCTAGTCTTGTTTCAAGGCTATTATCTGGCTTCTGGAAGACAATAGGATTTTTGCATAGATTTCTCAATAAAAGTTCACTTACATATATGTACATGCATCTGAATCATAGACTATGTTACACACACGTATGTATAGCCAAAATTCTATAGTAAATCCACAAACTTTAGCAACATGAAACGATCGTTAATTATTAATCTTTTTCAAGAAACTTTGCCATTTGCTACAAGTTTATCATTTTGACATGTGTATGACTAATTTATATTGCAGCACGAAACTCTCACAAATCTGGACCGAACAAAATTTCATGGTTGTACAGTACGTGTATATTTATTCTGAGAGTTTGGATTTTAAACTAATAACATTAACATGCATACCGCGCAACTCAACCACTTCATGGAAAGACTTGTGAAATATTGCACCAGAATCACTCATTAACAATGTTCAAAAACACTTGTTTCAGGGTAATGCAAATCAAATGTCCATCTATGATATTAGTATAGCCACAAAGAATGATTCTGTGGGAATCACAATCTAAATCAAATATGGTTAATACAAAGCAATGTAAAATATATGAAAGTGGGAATTAAAATGGTACGATCCACTAATTATATTACCAGGAGTTTCGGGTACAAAAATAACATTACAGATGACCCCCACCCGCTTCACCCAAACCAAAAAAAAAAGAAAGAAAAGAAATTTTAAAAATAAGCAAATAAATTCTTCAGTGCACCTACATAATGTTATTTCCTATTCAGCCTTGTACATAAACAAACTATATGTATCACAATATATTGTTTTTATTATTACCATTCCCAATTAATGCAACTATCATATTGAATGTACCCTAATACGTATTTGTAAAATAATTGTAGACTGTCAACAATTCAGCCAATTCAGCCACTGGCTGTTAATTGCGAAATGTCTTAGATCAAAAATAAACAAAATAAATACATAGATATATGAATAAAGAAGTAAAGGCTGAAGGGCAATTCTAGGAAATACATTTAGGAGAGTAAAAAATCTGGTACATGGTAGACAATTCAACAAACCAGTATGTATCCATGATTTCAAGGTCTGTAAGCATTCACTTCATAGTACAGACAGGAGAAGTCTTGAAAGTGAGCTAGCATGGCACTTTGACACGCATCTGACGCACCAGATAATTAATCCACTGCTGCCGTGTGCAGCAACCAAGATTGATTGAGTATGGCGAAGAGAGAAAGAGAGAGAGTCTAGGAAGCTAAAGCAACGCGCAAATTACCCTTCGTTTCCTGTATTATTCTCTTAGATAATGAAGCCTCTTCCTCCTAGCATCAAATCACAACTGAGGGAAAACAGCAGAGAAAACCCAAGGAGGGACTAAGCAAGCAAACTGCCTTTCCAATATACATGTACCCAGTTCACATTTTTTTTTTCTTGAAAATCACAGCCAGTATAACACACTATATGAGTGCATTTAAATCATACTGTAGCAATGTGGCATCCATACTGCACAGCACTGATTTATGTTGGTTTTTTCCCCTTTTATAAGGATTAGAAAATGATGTTACAGCAAAACATATTGTAAGATACCATATTAAACAACAGGATAACATGGGCTAATCACTTGGTCGACATGTGTACATTGATGGGTATTTATTCTAAAATTAAAATGACACCCTTTCTAAAACCATAAAAAAAACACTAAAAACCATTGTTTACTTTAAAGGAGAATTAACCCCTGAGTACAAATTTACTTATATTGAAAGGTGTAGTATATTCCTACTTATTGGCCTAAATCATTTTCCAATAAGATATCAGAAAAGGGTATAATAAAGATATTCCAACACCCGGTATCGTCTACTACTCATTTGCATGGGGGCTGCCATTTTCTTGCTGATTTGGATTTGTACATGAACCATTGAGAAATGTTCCGGTCAGGAAGATATTTTGAATCCAAGACCTAAATTGATTTTCTTCATTACCTAAAATCCCATATGTGACGAAAAATATAAAGTGGGTGTTTACATGATTTATAAAAATTAAATCTTTATAATGATACTTTTAAATTGTCTGGTTTTGCTTAACAAAAATCTATTTTCTTGGGTTTGCCAAACAGAGCAGAGCATAATATATGCAGCATGCATTCTGACTTTTCAAGTCCCATTATCCGAAAGCAGGTGAATGCATAGTTTGCCGCTATAGATGCTCAGGGAAGAAGCATCCATAAAATTTGAATTAATTTGCTCCGTCCATTGCGTCACAGTATCTAGAAAATAGATTTCTATTAAGCGAATATCGATTTTCAACAGAAATATATAAGGAAATCTTCAGTTTAAAAATAAATTGACATATCTATTCTATATTTTAAATCTCAAATGGGTTTTTAATTTTGAAAAAGGCAATTGGGCATTTGGATTAAGAAAATCTTCTTGTACACATAAAAAAAATGGCAGCCCCCATGTATTGCTAGCAGACGATACATATTGCTAGCAGATGATAAATTTTGCTCAGAAAATCTTGATTCGTATCGATCTCGTATATTTTGACGCGAAGCCATATAGTCTAACAAGTAGGAATAAATAACACCTTTGAACACTATCGTCTTTATTGTTTGAGGTTAATTCTCCTTTAACTATATGTAGGAAAGCTTGCCTACATGTACCTCCTTGGATACACCCAGGGTAGCTCATCTCTCAATAAATTGGTAGGTGTGTCTGTCACTCTTTCTCTATAATTATCATTATCTCTCTTTCCCCCTCCCCCCCCCTCTCTCTCTCTCTCTCTCTCTCTTCTCTCTCTCTCTCACTTTCTCTCTCTCTCTCTCTCTCTCTCTCTCTCTTTTGATTAATGCCTGACAATTTATCTCTCTGGTACTGTCTCTCTACCTATGACCCCGTTCTCATTACTGAGATAGCGCGCTCTAGCGTGCACTAGATCGCGCCATCTCTAAGGTAAGAATGCGGCAACAGCGTTTCAGTGCGATCCACAGCGATCTAAAATGACGGACCGCTCGCTGGCTGGACCACCTCTTGGGGGGTGGTCCACGAGAGATTCGCATTCTTCTGTGCAGAGAGTGCCAAGATAGATCGCGCTAACCTCTGCAGGTGTGAACCCACCGCGCACATCATGGTTCGCCCCACAATAGCGCGACCCACTCTCCAATCTCGTAATGAGAACAGGGTCCCTGTCTCTCTTTGTCTCTCTGTGTCTCCCAAGATATTAATCTAATAGCACACTAAATGGTGGGCTTTTACAGTGATCTGGCATTGCTCCAGCAACTACTGCTACAAACTTTATTTTATCAGATCTATATTAAGGCTTGGGTTACAATCGGATTATAAATATTGTATTTCAATTCTACTTATAACCAATGTCTAATTCAGCAGACAAACCTACGAAAGTAAATGCAAGTCCAATATTTGCAAAGCTCAGCTGTATTTACTGTAATGAATCTGTCATAAAAAAAGATTGCACATATGGGCATGGCTTTTGCAGAATCTTTGTTTAATCTATTAGTATGTTTAAACACAAACTAGTGTAAACATTGTGTTTCAAATATACAAGCAAACAGACGTGTAATTTACGTCAGTGTAAGCTTGTCATTATGATCGATGTTCTCACAATCTTAGGGTGTATACGTCACAATACCAGAAAGACTTGCAATAATGATTGAAATTATAACTATCTTTGTCAATATTTTGTCTTGTGGCTTTGTCAAGGTTACAAAGTCTCTGAAAGTTGCTTTTCAAAAATGTAGGACCATATGACTATAAATCAACCAAACCAAAACATTTGTAATCTTAACTGTGGAAGAAGCCGAATGCACGGTAATGATCCCTTCCAAATTTCACTTGAAGCTAAATATTCCTTAGATTTACACCCAAGGCGGAAGACAGAGAGAGAGAGAGAGAGAGATAGGAGGAGGAAGCATGACCGTAACTGAGATCACTCGGCATTTACAGAGCACAGCTCATAGCTCATGAGTAAACTTTATTGAGATGTAATCCACTTAGCACTTAATTGTGTTGGAAGGAGCAGTGCTTCGTCTACCCGAATTGGCGGCGGGGGTGTGAACCGAATTCCAGAGGAAATCCAAATAGGATACTGGAATCTTGGAGGTCGGAACGCAGGTCATCGCCAAGCTTGATCCTTATCAGGTTCAAAGACTACTACTCCATTCCCGGATATATGACTTCTGTCATCACAACAAAGCGTATGGTCTTATTTTTGAAAACTAGGGAAAAGGAGACAAGGGCTTGGATCAATTTTAGCCCTAAATTCAAAAGACAGCCTCCACAAACAATATCTGCAAAACAAAACATTTGCAAATTATACACATACATTGCTCTTGTTTACGGCAAAAAAAAAATCATCAAATGAATAAATTCTGTTTTGTGATTTTTTTTTCCCTCCACACTCTGATGGATATGGACCATGTGTGAAGAGTTTGCTGTTATCAAGGGTCCATGCTGTTATTAAGCCTTTGAGAAAATTGAACATATTTTGTGATTTTGCTCTGTAACTTTTGATACAGAGCTCTGAAAAATATACCAGATGCATGAGTAGCAAGAGCAAAAATTTCTGCACACATTGTGTCCATTTTTTTGTTACCGTATTGCATTTGATGCCAGGAATTTTGAAAGGGAGAATACTGTAGAACTACATGTAGAAACTCTTGCGACATAAAACTTTCGCGAATTATTAATGACAGCCAATTTTGCAGCAAGAAGCTTTCGCGAATTACAATAATTTCATGTTGTTTCAATTGTGATTTGATTATTTCATGGCGTGAAACTTTCGCAAATCTCGACCACTCGCAAAATTAGCCAAAGTTTCATGCACGCAAAAATTTCTAGTTTTACAGTTTATAGTTTTAACATTGAGAGGTTCAAAATAATTGTTTTCTATCAAAATTGGCCATTTTTTCAACTTTTTGACAAGGTTGCTAACCGTGTATATTGTTTTCAAAGTCAATACATCTTATTAGAAACATGAAGCACTAAAACAAAAATATCACTGTTGCCAAATCGAAGAACAAAATGTGATCAATTTAGCCCTTAAATAATTTTTATTGTAGATGTGTGATTCACCTTTCCTAGAACTCAACTTTATCTTTATAATATGAAACAGTATCCCTATTCATATCCGCCACCTACCTGTAAGATATAGTCACAAAGGTTGCTATTTAAAGATATGATTTTTACAGTGGCAGATATGAATGGGTGTCACTAAAAAAAAATATATATACTGGAATATTATTGATGCATATGAAGGAGGGGTAAACCACAATATGATGGTATCACAAAAATATCGCCTTGAGCAGTAATATGACTGATGGCCATGGAAAACCGCCAACCGATGCACATTATCAGCAATATTGCAGTATTCAACAAGCAAGTGAATGGGGTTAATAAAAGCTCAAACACAATAACAACTCCAAATGAAAGTAAAAAAAACCTGACCTTTTCATACCCCCGTCACTGGCATTTATCGTAATCACTGCAATATACCCAGCGGATATCTGTTCATAACTGGCAGAAATAAGTCTGTTATTTGACCATATGAACCGGAATCCACTTCCCATCAAAAGGCAAATCAGATAGACAAGTTGAAAGGACAACTGCATACATCTATTTGTACACTACAGTGTACCAACATGTAGTCCTTCCTGTAGACCTACATGTATGTGTGGTTGCTTTGATGTAAGATTGAAAGGAATCCTCCTACATGCAGAAGCTGGATTTCAGTAAATGGTTGAAGGGGGAGGGGGGGTGGAATAAGTTTTAAAAATGAAAGTACAAGCCTCCTCTCCCCTTCCTGTACTACCCTGGCCCTGTACTAATAACACGACCAGTAGGTAGCTCGGTTAGGTTTCTCTCAAGACACAATGATTTCCTGATAAGGTGTCAAATTAGGGTACATGCTTGCAGACTACCCCTCCCCCCCCCCCCCCCTCTCATTCTCTCTCTTTCTCTCTCTCCCTCTCTCTTTCCTTCTCCCCCTCCCTCGCTCTTCCTCTTATCCCTCCATTTCCTTAATATCACTTTCTACCTCTCTCTTACTCTCATTCTCTTTCTCTTTGCCATAATTATGTCTCCACACCTCTATTACCTCTCTGAACTATATGTACCTCCTTTCCCCTTTCCACCCATTTTTTTCTCTATCGCTTCTGTCTTTCTTTCTCTTTCTCCTTCTCTTTCATCTCTCCTCCTCTTCCCTTTCTCTTTAATACAGCTTGATCACGGGTTTCAAATTGTGTTGACATAGCGCCACATGACTGCAAAACAAGTGCTAAACAAACGCAAGGTATGGCCGAGTTAACACACTGGGGAGAGAAAGTTCAACAGCTCACCTTCCCCGATATTGACTCTCTCATATCATTTGCTGAGAGCCAGAAGGGCGTAAAACTCGTATAATTTTGATTTTTAAAATTCAGTTCATGCCCTTCTGGCTCTAAGTAGGCGTATTGTTTTCGTGTAACAAGCACTAGCCTGCTTTCAGACCCTAGAAACTTTTTTGTTCTATATCATACACTTTGGGATTGCGGCCTGGATTCGAGGTGGGGTGCATGGTGCTGTAGCAAGTCTAAAGTTCATTTTTTAAAGGGGAAAAAAATCTATTGAATGAAAGCTAGGTTATTCTGGATCCGAGGCTCTCTTTATTAATCAGTATGAAATTTTAGAATCATGTTGTTTACGAAAAAAATTCCTTTGTAAGTTAAAAATACTGGTACTTCAGATAAGCTCAGAAATAAGCCCTTAAATGAGCGTAAACTCTATAGATGTACTTTACCCTACACTGGTACATCTGAGTTCACAATGTGTATTTCGTTTCAAGCGGTAAATTGTAAAATTAGTCAATGTTTAGACAATGATTTGCACATTTCGATTTGTATAAGCCATCAAATGCCCTTTACAGAGGTGCGGTTTTCACAAGAATGAAACAGATAAGTACCCCCAGAAGTAAATCCCTGGGGAAAATGTTCTGCCTCATTGAGTCCTAAGTTGAACAGAAAGATGACGTTTGCCACTGACTACTTTACACACTATTATTATGAACTGTCTATTAAATGCTCTTTAAACAGGTTTCGTTGTCGTATTAAATAAACTGCAAACAAATAAGTACCAGTATCTTCACTCAGAGCTGAGCCCATTTTCCACCTCATTAAGTCCATTATTGTGATTATTATAGTAAAAAGGTATCCATCAGAATCATTTGTCAAGCGCTTCCCATTGTGGTAATTGTCGAGTGGACTATTCATATCAAACATGCAAACAAACAAGTTAGCCTGAATCGTTTTGGTTTGTAAAATCGGAACTGGACTGTGGCGATCGGATTCAATATATTCTCTCATATGGCACATCGATTGCTGTAAGGGGACAATAGTTAGAATTCACATAGACTTTGTGCAGACCTGAAACTTGGCTTGGGTACATGTAGGTCAGAAAGATGGCTAGAACCTCATTTTTTATTCAAGGTGAAATCTCATGCCATAATTCCTTCTCCAATATTTTTTTTTTTGCCATTTAAATCTATTTATTGATGAATTCCTGTTTCTAAGAGTCCATTTTGCTTTAAATATTGAATTTCTCAGAAATTTTTTTTATTCTTAAGCAAGAATGGTCATGTTCATGATCACCAAAAGTTGCATATATTTATACATGTATATACGACTGCAATTAAAACTGTGGTTCGTGTCAGTCAATAAAGTTGATCATGTCTACATTTAAGAATCGGTGTATACTGCATTTATTTTTCACCTTTCCCCGACCCTCAACCTTCTCTTTTAAACTAATCTTCAGTTTGATGTGAAATCAATAGTTCAGCAATGAATGTTAATCTTCAAACCTGACACAAACAAGCACATAATAAAAGAGGTTTCTGACAACCTTGGAACAAATACAGACCGGCAGAGCTACGATTAATATCGTGCTCCAATTATCATTCAATATCTCGTCTGTCAATGTCACTCAGCTTGCCATTTCAATAACCACACTAATTGAGCTCTGGAGAGTGAGTGACAATCACGGTGCTTTCTTAGCTCTTGTTCCACCCTTAAAATCTCACGTTGAATCTGCAAGTGATGCGCAAAAAAGCTCTTTCACGTTGAGTGCATGCAAGTGTTCATTAAAAAAGAAGTATGTATTGATGTCAGCATTAGGCACACACATGTACCAATCTGACAGAGAGGAAAAAAAATGCAAACTCCTTTTCTAAAATACAAACTCTGTGTATGACAGATCTATACAAATCTGATATGGAACTGAGAGGAAAAGAGGGAAATTCCTCTTTCAAAACACTATATATGTATACTGCAGAGATTGCAGATTGTCTGAAAATAAAACATGTCAAAAATAACTGTCAAGATGATTTACATGTATTTACAGCTAACATGCATACACATATTATGCATGTTTGTAAATATGTCAATCTCATGGGTTGAGTCACTGACATCATTACCATGGCAACAACACGAATGTGTTCTGAAAGTTTCTATTCCAGATGATAAAAATTGGATGCGGCAAACACTCATTACGAGTATCCTTGATACAAAAACAGAGCTCGCAAATTAGAGCATCTCTCGAAAGCTTACTAGTAAACATCTGGATCTCTCTCTCTCTCTCTTTCTCTCTTTCTCTCGCTTGTTCAATCTCCACTTAATGTACCTGCCCTCTCATACACTCTATCTACATTTATATCACCTATCTTTTCCTCTTTCTCTTTTCCTCTCTTTATACCTTCAAGTGAGAAAGAGTAGGTACATGTAAAAGAGAGAGTGGAAGAGAGAATGAGAAAAAGAAAGTTGATATACCACATGTACATTGTATCGTTTTCTTTCTCTCTCTCTCTCTCTCTCATTGCCTGTTTCTTTTGATACTCTATTTACTTCACTATCTCTCTCACTTTCTCTCTCATATGTCTATTTCATATTTAGCTTATCATATTGCAAAATAATTGCATTCAACTGAACATGGCATAAATATTCTGGCAAATATCATGACCTTTCATATCCATATTCATCATACTCCAACTACTATCAAATTCCTCATCAATCTATAATTCCTTCTCACACTTAATACATCCACCTTCTCTGCAAATTGCATTTCCGGCTCTCTCTCTCTCTCAGGGTGTCGAAAAAACTTGAGAGTTCAATCTACTCACCATCCTGGCAGCCAGACGGCTGTGTTATGACACCGGCAGGAGAAAGTGATATCATTCCAAACATTGGATTCCAATAATGTCACAGCCGCGGGGGCATCTCCCTTGTCTGCTAACACAATAAGGGGAGCCCTTCGACTCGGAATGGTTTTAATTAGAATCTAAAATAGGTGTGGATTCTACGTCAATTGGTGGTGCCTGCATGCGTATAAAGGTTGCGTTAAGAGAGCCGGAGCATGTTACATCACATGCGTGTGCAGTTGCCCCCCGGCTGAGGAAAGAAGCCGGACCTCGACTTCGAGCAAGCAATACCTTTGCTGCTGGTTGCAATAAACAAGCGTTTCTTTCATTCCTGCACATACATGTACATGTATGCAGGTCAGGTATACCGAATTAATTGCCAGGTACATAAATCACAGAAAAAAAACTATTCCGACAATGAAGAAAAACATGACGCAGAAAATTTACACATACCGTATGAACTCACAGAAAGCCCCTTTAATACAGAGTGAAAGTGCTCTTTCATCCAACAAAGAATTTTATCTATTTTTTAATGCAATCTGAACTCTACTGAGCTACATGTACCTATTATCATACACATACATGTACTGTACATGTCGTATCCACTTTTTACATTTACATACATATGCAGGTCATAAAATGAGAAGAAAATACACAACAGGATGTCAACTGGAGAATTTTAAGAAAAAAGCAGAATTTTAAGAAAAAAGCAGAATTTAAACAAGGATCCATTTATTGGGCTGACTGTTGTACCAGGAGTACCAGCACAACAAAAAACATTTAGAGATTAAAGTTGACACAACCTTGATTACCAATATCTTGCAAAAGGAAGCAAGCAATTATCTATAATTTTCTACCTACAGGCAGAAAAGCTGAGAATAATTAACCCCTGATTTCTCACATGACTATCTAAAGAAGATATCAACATACTGGGAAAAATAACGGTCCTTTATAAATAGCGGCCCTTATAAATAGCAAACAAACTATAGACAAATTACCTCGCTAGTCATAAAGACAGTTAGTCATAATGACCGCTATCCATAACGCGTGATTAAATGAACAGCCGTCCTTTATAAATAGTGGTCCATATAGATAGCGAGCAGACCTGCTTATACATGTAACCATCACTATGACCATTCATGCAAAAATACTCCTGCAGAGAGAGCTCTGGAAAAAAATACATATGAAATATTAAAAGCTTTTGGAAAATCTCACCTTTATCTTGGAAATTCAAAAGTTTCTCTTGTTATTACCTTCACCAGAAATTCTTTCAATGCTTTGAAGCTTACAGCCTCCTACGAACCCGATGATAATCCTGCGTTTCTAAACAGGATCACGTCATTGCCAGAACTGTCTTTTTTCCAAATCTTTTCTCTTGTTTCCATCACGTGAAAAGGTCAACGAAAGCTTAATTTGCAGCATTTAAAACAAATTCAACACACTTGTTTTTGTATGCATCTGCACGAATGATGCCTCTGGAGCGCTTTCTGCGTAAGATGACCCCAAAGCTAGTTTAGCATTTTCAGACATCGCGGCGTTGTTTTTTTTTGTTGTTTGGTTTTATTTTATAGCACTTTTTGGAGCTTACAAGTGCAAAATCGCTCAACGCTATTTTTTTCACTGGTTGCACGCGAGACAGAAGGATGTTAACTGTGTGTTTAACAATATACATGTATTAAGTTAACGCCCTTTTGTCTCTTATCAGACGTCATGTACAATTCCACTTCAGATTTGGATCAGAGTCTTGACAGAAGACTACTCTTGGAGCCAGCATGACCAGGTTTTTACAAAAAGCAAGCTCAGCCAGGGAGTTTGAGATGCGTTGGTTGAGTAAGATTACAGGCTTGCGAGTCCTCCATGTTTTATTAATGTGTGGGATTGAGGAATTTTGTTTCTCAGCAAACAGCTTCACCAGAGCTGCTCTAATCATTCAACCGTATTTCATTTCCTTCATGTTCCGGGGGAAAAAATGAAAATAAACACAAACGTGAGGCACACTCTCTTACGTATTCTGTTTCGAGGGTCGTCACGCGTATTGGATCATTCCCGAAATTCCTGCTGCGCAGCATGGGGAGCTATGTATGCAAAGTAAATACACCTTGCTCACATCCGGACCTCGATATTATGGGTTCCTTTTCGGGGGGGGCATACTCAGCAGTGTCACGACCATTATTAAATCATTATTGAAATTTGTGTAGTGAATCGATGCATTCATTTTGAACATGCACCTGATAACATTATTTATTTGTATACATGTACATGTAAAGACTGGCCAGCAGCACAGGATGAAATTGTCAGTTTTACAATGAAGAAAAAACAGAAATATTTACTTGAATAGTTTAAAATTATCATTAGAAATATATGATAATACAGGAGTAATGTGATACATGAGAAAAAAAAGTATAAATATAACAAACAGAACTCATAACAGCTTATCAAATGGATGTTAAAAGCAACAATGGAATTAAGTACAATTTTACCACACTATTTACTTCATGTCAAACACAATCTACAGTATCTATAAAGACATCCAATCACCTACATCTGTCGATGTAGAAAGTATCCATCCACATGTAGTATACTCCTTCCTTCTCTCTCTCTCGCTCTTTCTTTCTCTCTCTCTCTCTCTATCTCTCTCTCTCTCATACTATTTAACTAAGTCTTTGGGGCATGCATAATACAAGCATTGCTTTCTTAGCATGCCCCTCTGTTTCATGTTAATAGGCAAATAATGATCCATTTATATAAATCAATTTTTGTTTAATAATACTCTTCTCAATCCCTTCTATCTTTGTCTTGTTAATTTGATATAAAGAAATGTATTGCATCGTTTTATGTTTAATCAATGAACTATAAATATGTATCACGTATGCTTATATTGAAACAGAAAAAAAAATCAAGTTTTTCTTTTCTCTCTTCCACTCTTTCACTTAAATCCTTTCTCTTCTCTCTCTCTCTCTCTCTCTTTGCTCTCTCTTTTGTACTCTATGTTCCTCTCTACATTTCTTTTTAATAAGTGGCTCCTAATACTTTTTCTCGTTCTTTTCACTTTTTCCATCTACCTCTCTCTCTTTCTCCCTTTCTAATTATGGACTCAAGTCAAGCTCTACATCAATCTCTCCAATCCCCCTTTGTCAGAATTACATGGAAAAGAAGTCTCCCACGACAAGGGCCTTAAAAGCATCCATGAAAGTTAAATAGAAGTACACTTCAAATTCCACTTCATGTCAAATACAATCTGTAGTAGATGTGGACATACCATCATAGAATTCTCTTTTAATAGAAGTCTCTCTTTATATGTATCTTTATCTCCCTCCCTCCCTCCATCTCTCTCTCTCTCTCTCTCTCTCTCTCTCTCTCTATGTTGTCTCCTCTCTCTTTCTCTCTCTCTCTTAGTCTTGCTTCCTCCCTTTATCTGTTTCTATGTCTATACTTCTCACTCTCTCCTTAATTCCCCAGTCACAACACCAAGACCGACATCTGACTGACAAAACACCAAGAACAAAACTTACATTACCCCAAATGGCCGAGATTCCATCATGTATTGGTCAGTTTTGCTGTGTGACTGACAAACTACCAAAAACAAAAACTTACATTACCTTGAATGGCCGATATTCCATCAGTTATTGTTCAGTTTGGAGTCTGTTCGGAGTCGGTTTAGCCGTGTGGCTAGGATATACTCCTGTCTTTCTCCACATCTCTCTCTCTCTCTCTCTCTCTCTGTCTCCTTCAAATCACTACTCTCTTGATATGGATACTGTATATCCCTCCTCTCCCTCTCTATCATTTACCAATCGGCTCCCTTGATTAGGCCCCCTACCGTGTCATACTGCCGGCAACTGCTTTCCATCATGCACATCAAGTATCTTGGTTACCTGTCACATCTTATCTTTCTCGCCCTCGGACCCCAACAAACAGGCAAGCAAGCAAACAAGAGGCATGCCGCAATACCTGCCCAGGGGTACATGCATGTTTTCATGTCAAAAGACGTTTACTGCTCTTACAGGGATGCCTCAAAATGAGTATCTGTTAGCTTGAAAGTAAACTAGACACAGGAAAGAAGAGGTGTGAAGACAGAGGATGAGCTATGGAGGTCCAAAGGATAGGCCCCCTTCCCCCCCCCCCCCCCATGGCAAACAAGCGCACAAGCGAATGAGAGGCACGCCAGAATACCTGCCTGAGTTGCATGCGTGCTCTCGTGTCAAAAGATATTCAGTTCTCTAACGGGGATGCCTCAAAACGAGTATCCATTATCTTGAAAGTAATCCAGACAAGGGACAGGAGAAAGAGGACGAGCTCTGGAAGTTCAGGGACTAGCTACTCAACCCCACCCCCCCCCCTTCCCCATCAGGTTCGAAGAGAGAATAGCACCTTTTATTATTCTTTTTTAATTTCCTAAAATTTGTCCTTCTTTAAACTAAATATTTGTCAACCATTACTTAAAAAAACAAAAAAGGATACATGCTTTAAAATCAGAGCTCTGCACTGCAGATTAGAGAAGAAATAATATGCCATGTAAACATCTAGAAAAATGTTACTACTTCAAAGTGCAATAATAATAATAATAATAATAAGATTCATTTATATAGCGCAACTACTATTTGAATATACTCTACTGCGCTTTGCTGGAGACTCCTACAGTGTATATGCTTACGCTATCTCAACAGAACTAATCTACTTAAAAGCCTCTGAAAACAGATGAACTAATGAGCAGAGTTTTCTCACCCCCCCCCCCCCCCCTCCCATGATTCTAATGAAAAAGGGTTCAGGGCTTCTTTTCTTTTAATTTTCAAGATTTCTTTTAGAGCTTTCCAAAGCAACACTTGTGGTCAATCACTCTCCACTCCTCTAGTATTATTCACTTCTGAGGCCATCTCCAAATTTCAATTTGGAGATGGCCAGGAAATCAAATTTACAGATTGTCAAAACTTCCAATGTTATGTCTACTTCAAACGAATAATTCAAATCGAGGCTGAGAAAGTATTGTACATGTACTTTTGATAAAAGTAATCAACAAATGAAAATTAGGAATTTGTATTGAATTGGGATAAGTGGACATTGTAGCTTCCCTCATATCCATGTTAACTCTTTCAGTGCCGATGGCACGTATATGTGACAGATAGACTTGTCATTTTCATTCACCAATTGCTCGACCACAGGAAAGGTATATGGTGGTCAATGTATATCAACAAAGCATAAATCAAGCATTCTAAATATATGATTATAATTATATGCTACCATAGAAATTCTCAGATAAAATTGCAGATTTTTAAAAAGATATTACCTTATTTCAACATTAATCAATAGTAAACAAATGAGAAACCAAAAAATAATGGACAGAAAAGAAACTCAAATGTAATTTTCAATAATTCTTATACATAAAGTTGGGTAAAATAATAATGTTTGGTATCATTAAAAATGTTAAATAAACTTCCTACAAGTTATTTACACAATATTTTGTGAAATTATAGATGGTTAATGAAGTGGAGACATTTGAAAAGTATTAAAGCATTGATCACATTTTGGTAAAACTTTGAAGAGAGCTAAAAGTAAAACCCTTGGCGCAGTAAGAGTTAATGCTTTTCAATAGCCGATTATTCACAGCACATTGTATGTACATGTAGTTTTCAAATGGGCAGTTGAATCGTCAGTTACTTTATGGACCTTCTAGTACATGTAGGTCCATGGTTATATAAACAGAACTCAAGAATACAGAATCCAAACTCACCAAGCCTCTTACACTTTAATACTCTCTTCCCTTCTCTAGATCTCTTCGTCTGCCTGTCTCGTTCTTTTCCTAACCCTTTCTTTTTCCTTTCTACTATGTCTCGTATTGATATCCTTCTTTTCTCAATGACCTCTTTCTTTGCTTTTCTCTCTTTTTCTTTGGACGAAAAATTAGACAACTGGAGGTGAAACATACTATCACATACCCGATTGATAATTATTTCTAATACCTTTATGTTGTTACATTATTTTGATGTAATTTTGTATGCACTTTGTTTTTATCTGTAAAAAAAAAAATAATCAGCTTTAATGCTGGGAGACAGATCATTAAAAAATATACCATTAAATAAATAAAGAATACCGCATACTGCGCCATGAATAATGTATTATATGTTGGGAGCAGACCCTGCTAATAAGGTTCAATTAATAATATTCATGATTTTCATGCCAGATGTTTAATTAATACACAGTGTGATAGACACTAGGCTACAACTGGCAAATGGGGTCATTATAGTAGTAGACTTTATATATGCGCTCGATAGCAAGCATATTATGGGTAATGTAATTGGGTCTGACATTAACATAATAAGAGAAAGAGACATTGCATGAACAATGTAATTGAATCATGATTAACCCAACATTTGCAATACCATGTTGCTCGGTTACATGTTCATATACATGTACAGTCAAACCTGTCTATAGCGGCCACCGAAGGGAAACGGAAAAAGTGGCCGCTATAGACAGGTGGCCGCTATAGACAGGTCGGCGGCCATTTTTATTTTTTTGCACATACACTGTTACACGCAACAAAGTTAGTGTACATGCATCCATATATATCACTTAGGAAAACAAGCTATAGATCAACAAATTTGACGTATGACATGTCATATGATATATAAATGTTAAAATAATATGCTTTGTTGTCAATAAATGAGAAAAACAATAGATATACGAGCAATCTGTCATGTCTGTGTAAAATGAATTTTCCCTCAAATTACCACGTACGTACCACCCGCGGTAGACTGCTTTTCTTGATTTTTATAGTCTAAAAACGATGTCTAATCATGCTTTTGCTTCCTGTCAAAAAATTACAATAATAAGTTTATCTTTTGAATAAAATCGTGCAATCAATTTTCATTCAATAAATATTTGCCTTTTGAATGGTTTAAAAGAAGTTTTAACTGTTTTTGAGAACAGGCGATAGAACTAGAAGGTGCTCGCTTGCATTCGTCGAAAGTGCGAACGTCGACAATGGCCTGGATCGCCGGTGGACGATCCGAGTCGAGTTTTCACGCCGTTTTTCAGCAGGACAATCTCTCGTACATGAAATCGTTATTATTGATCTTTAAAAAAAATAATACTTGGGTAGTATTTTATTATTTTCACTTTCTAAAAAAATCACTCCTTTATTATTTTTTTCAAAAGTTTTAACGCTTTAATTTTTTTTTTTTTATAAATCTTTTAAAAATAAAAAATTATATTGCAGTGTACGAGCCTGCGCTATTGCGCAATAGCGATCAATATCAATGCAATGCCGACCGCTATAGCTTAGGAGAACAATACAACTAAAGTGCAGGGGATTGCAGCAGGATGGTGCGAACATTACGTAAACGAACAATACTAGTGCTTAATTCTTACTAAAAAGACTTTTAATCTCTAATTAGTCGGCAATGTGGTGAAACTATTAGATCTTCATGGCCATTGTAGAATCTAATCACGACGTTTGTGTGAGAGTGTGACTGAGCTAGGACTCGGTAAACACATCGCGCCTATCATTTATGGCAAAAAACTACTTTTTTGTGCATGAAGCTACGGCTCGACTCGATAATAGTGGCCGCTATACGCGGTCAGATATTGTCCGAGGGATACATAATGGGTGGCCGCTGGCCGCGTTAGGCAGGTGACCGCTATATGCAGGGTCTACAACACAGTAATTTCCTGCGGGGGATTTTTTGGTGGCCGCTATAAGCAGGTGGCCGCTATAGACAGGTGGCCGCTAAGACAGGTTTGACTGTACATGTACATGAACATACATACATTGTAGTATTACTACACACAAAATGTTTGTGTACATGTGTTAAAGTCCTATTTCTTTTACTTAATTTGTTCAGTACATGCAAATGTACATGTATCTAACATTCCTAACATTCATTTCTAATCAAATATTTTTTTTTCTAAAGAAACAATGAAGTCAGCACCAAAAACTCATATTTCTTTGAAAATATCACCCACGTACACACGCAATCATTTCATCACCCAATTTTGGCATTCAGCCCCAAATTTGTGAAAAATACAAAGTCTGTGCATGGATGAAATGGGAAAAAGCCTAGCAAACAGGAAATTGCTTCAGTTCTTTCTTTAATTTACTTACATGTATGTTTCAAAGCAGAAAATAAGATGCATTTTACATGCACTATAACGTCTTATCATTGTCTTATCTACACAGGTAATTGACATGGTGGAAAGACCAACAGAAAACATTCGCGAAGATAAGAAAAATTTTCCATGCTCTTCACAGACCGTTGATTATTCATGGGCCATTAGCCATAAGACTAATGTGGGGGCAGAATTTCAGAGCCCAGATCTCGTTCAAACTTTAATGTACCAGGAGAGAGAAATCTCAGCTAACCATCAGCAGTTCAAAAGCATTTGGTGTCCCAATGTGCCTTCAAGTGTTGCATGACCGACAAAAGACATGTCCATGTCTGAAGGGACAGCTTAATGACCACTTTTGTTCCACATTCCCAAACGGTAATAGATTCAACGTCATATCCAGAAAGCCAGAAGGACGTTGTTTTTAAGGGCTGCACAATCAGCAGAAGGCGGAGTCTTACGGTCCGCTTTTGTTCTTCAATCCCACATAGCAATCAATATCTGCTGTAAGACAGCTGTAAGAGGTTTTTAAAACTACACATGTCCCTATAAAGTACCTTCAAGCACTGCATGACCGACAAAACGTATATGTCCACAGGAAGGCTTCGTAACTGCTTTTATACCACAAGCCCAAACTGTCTTAGATTCAAATATCACCTACCTGTACATGTATATTGTTTTGATTCCATAAAACACATTAAAAAAGATAAAAATGGCATATATCCATATATGACATTAGATTCAAATATCCTCTGCTGAAAGCCATAAGGACATTAATACCACTTCACAGAGAGTTGACACCCTTTATTTAAAGCAAACAATACCTTTTTGTCTACATCACTGGCATATAACCCTCATTCTACCACACATTCAAAATATTCACAAGCATTACTTGCAGTGGAATCAATAATGCTCTGAGAGACAGAAGCACTTTACAAAAGTCAATGCTCTTCTGTTCACCTTTTTTGCCGTCTTCCATTAAACTGTCTTTACATGTACATGTACTGTATAAGCTGATATTTTTGCGTACAGATATTTTCGCGAATGGCGACCTCTGCTACATATTCGCGTGTTGTTAAATTCGCGGTCACCACCACACAACAGATCTAGGGAAATTCCCTGACATCAACCAGTTTACGATCATGCTGTTTGTAAACACTTTCGCGTGTTGTTAAATTTGCGGGGGATCTTTCATTCGCGAAATTCGCGAAAATAAAACCCTCGCGAAAATAACAGCTTATACAGTACCTTCTTTCTAGTCCAAAAGGCGAACACATAAATTTGGGAAATTTGCCAAGGTAGCATCTGGCTAGTAACATCTATAGCATAATAAAGTATTTCCACGATTAGATCAGGACCAAAAATGTAGCTGTATATGAGGTCCAATAAAGTTTTACTTAGAGAATTAGAGTTGCAACGCAAAAGGATAGGGCTGTGACATTACACTGTACATTATGTTCACTCTATTCACTTTAAGATAATTAAAGTTTTTATTACATGTACAGTACATGTTAGACACAATTTTGTTTGTAATATCCTTGTCCACGTGTACTCTACTTTAATTTCTCCTTGTCGAGTTCAGGGGCAAGTCAAGGGATTTTCACATTTGCAGGTACTGTATGTGTACTTTATCTGAATTTTAAATGAACCCTTGAAAATTATTTTGCACTTTCACATTCACATGACCCATTAGACACCTGGGCCCTGCCTTATAAAGAGACTCACTTGATCCGAATCAATCGCATAGCTTCATGGGCATGTATTACATACATGTAAGTAGCTGCAGAGTTCACACAATTTTGTTGCGACACAAAAAAGGTAGTTTGCAGGCACAAACCCTGGTCAGTCGTAAAAGAGTGTCTGCACTGTAAGACTACCACGGGCCTTGTACTACATGTACAGCTGCTCCTCACCTACATGTACATGTATCTATATAGACACAACCGTTAGATCTAGCTGGGTTAGGCTTCCCTCAAGACACAATGATTTTCTGTTAAAAAACTGCAGACTACCAAAAAGGTCCCTGATGAATATCCCCAAAGATTTATCCCAAACCAGCAGAAAAAGTATAACGTTTAAGAACATTTCCTATATATGTACAAGTACATGTAGTATGGCTCAGGGATATATTGGGGGGGGGGATGTGAAAGGAGATGAATCACTAAGACTGTGGTCATGTCCGGGAGTACATGTAAACAAATTTATACTTGCCCAAAAATATAAAACCTAAAACCCAAATGCAATCCAAGCCATATCATCATAAATGTCTCTGACAAAATAAAGCCCAGAGCAAGAGCCAGCAAAACAATATCCGATCTCCACTTAAAACTGTGCAAATGTACCTGTACATATGCACATGCACATGTACAGTATGTCAATTTACAGCAAGTTACTTCTTTCTCCATAAATTATTTCCACAATTCTGTCATAAACTTCTACCCTTTAATACAAATCCTATACTTTGATTTGCTTTGCCAGTACTCTCAGCAAAGCAAAGTGATTAATGTGCTGCAAATTGCAATCAAGTAAATTGGCTTCACGGTTGACAGAACTGGCCTATTATAGCGTGGGGATAGTATTGGTCACACTTGAATACAGAAGGACGCTTCAGTGTTAGTTTTTGACAATGTAATCGTCTATAGATGGTGCAAAAAAAATTGTCAAATTTTAATAATGAGGCAGTACATGATATGAGAAGCAAACATTGTCATTATAAAAAGCAATTACATGACCGCAGACATGTACATGTATGCATGATTCATAGCACTGGACACAAACAAGAGTATGACGCATCTATTTATGGGTCCTCAATTTTGAACTAAGCCCCCCCCCAATCCCTACAAAAGAAAAAGGTTTTGACAGGGAGTGCATGCATACAGGCCTTCAAAACAGACCATCTGTAAATGGTGTTAATCAAGTGCTGTCATACTTGCTAGATTTCTCAATCAACTAATATATTTTTCATGAATACTGCTTCATTGTGTCTTGTATGCTATCTTACACTGTTTTGAGGACTATATTACTGTAGCCCGAAAGAGTCCAACATAAACTTAATATATACATGTAATAGTTGTACTTCAAGGAAAACATTTTAAAATGAAAAAAAATTATCTGATATCTCAGACTAGTGGACTGAAATCAAATTGATTCCAATTGAAGTCAACCAGGACCTTTCACATTCATTTATAGAAAAAGTGTTTTCTGTATCTTCGTTAGACACCCTGTACACCCACATTTCTAGCAAATCAGCTACAAGTATGCTTGAGGTTGATATAAATTGAATTCCTGTGAAGTAGGCTTCAATTTGAGGCAGCGCCCAAATCAATTTGCGACTTGTATTGGCACCCTCCCATTTCCAATAAAGAGATTTTGTTCTCCCGAGCCGCAAATTCAGCATCTCTCACTCATGTACATCGCAACATATCAAAAGCCATTCGGGATGTCAAAGACCCATTGTGAAAATTGGCACTTTCACTGGAACTCACTTCAAAGCTGGAAACAAAAAAAATCACACTGTAAAACTTAGCAAGAGTTGCTAAAGTTCAAGTGTTGGAAAGCAGATTAAAAAGTACACAGAAGTTGTGAGCAATTTCAGTTTTCTTCAAAAGAAAATGTTGAGTTCTGATAAAGCCTAAAGGTTAAAAAATAATTTGTGGGCATTCTCCTTCTTTGCATAATGTCAACAATGGAATAATATCATAGAAGAAATGTACTATGAAAAGGATTTTTCTTCAAATGCCCTCATATTTTATATAATGAGAAATAGCTGAAAAATCTGAAACACTGTCATACCATATATGGTTGTATACATGTAGTCCCATACTATACATTTCCGAGTACAGTGCATGTGACTTTCAGCCAAACTGAATCAATTTGTCATTTTTATGGTTCCAAAACCTTATAATGTACACCAATTATCATGTACCATAATTCAAACATTCCCAATTGCATTTAGATGGGTTTTTTTTCAAAATGTAATCACATTTACCCGAACTTAACTTCATCTTCAAGCTACATGCTTCAGAACAAGCAACAAAGTTCTGCAAAGCTGCTTGTATCCAGATGTAACCAAAATAGGCATCAAATGAGACATCAAGTGCAACGTCAAATTACATTACTCGACTTGTCTGGCACCTCATGTTTGGGGTACATGTATGTGATGTCTACCATATGGGATAAATTTGTTTCAGAATTGTAGTGTACATTTTAACAGGCTAGACTTAGATAGAGATGTCTGGAGGAACTGGAACAGAGTCGATTTAAAATGCATCAGTTGACAAAAGCAGTGAACAAAAATATATGTAGCCCCCCCCCCCCCCCCTGTAGATATGCCACTGGCAC
This sequence comes from Heliocidaris erythrogramma, assembly GCA_025617745.1. NCBI lineage: Eukaryota > Metazoa > Echinodermata > Echinoidea > Camarodonta > Echinometridae > Heliocidaris > Heliocidaris erythrogramma. The sequence continues at coordinate 33,301,507 of CM046859.1, read as the reverse complement.
AGCATTTCATGATACAAGTTTATATTCTCACATTGTACCTACATGTACAATGTGTATATAAGAACATTATATTTTACCCCAGTACATCCATAATTAAGAAAATTAAAGGACAATTAACCCCACGTGATATTCTAGATGCACCTATTGTCTGCTACGTCTTTCCATGGAGGCTGCCATTTTGTGCATGACACGGATCATTAGGTACCATATGCATTGATAATAGCCTACCTTTACAACAGATACGTCGCTTTGTTCTGATTGTATTACGATTGTTATTGGCCATGGGCCTAGATAATTGACGACCCATGAGTTCTAATAGCCATCCTGTAAAGCAGATTCCTCGCTTTGTTTTGGTATTGTTACGATTGTCTCCGTCCTTGACGTCAATTCTCCGTCCTTGACGTATATTTTTTATGAAGTATATTTTTTATGAACAAATTAAGACCTTTTAAAAAATATATAAAACTAAACTTACATTTCAGAATATGTGACTTTATCTAATATATATTTGTCCTCTAAAAATCAATTACAAGTTAACGATGAAGGAAATTTTACTTGGGATGAAAAATATGTTCGTGTACACATAAAGTAATGGCAGCCCCCTTATTATTGCTAGCAGACGATAACTTGGCTGGAAAATAGTGATTTATATCTATATCCTGTGTTTTTACATGAAATTGCATGTATCAAATAAGAGGCATATACTACACCATTCAAAATAAGCTAATTCATACGCTGAGGTTAATTTCCCTTTAAGGTAACATGTACATGTACATGGTACATACAAGTACATGCACAAAAAGTACCTTCAAAGTGATCACGTTTTTGCTTTAATATTATTAAAGAAATCAGATATGAAATTTTGACGGCTTCCCCCAAACTATACATGTAAAGGTGTTGTGGTCTAGTGGATACATCACTGGCTGTAGATCACAAGGTACAAGGTTCTAATCCCAGCCCGACACTAACATCCTTTGGCAAGACATTAATCTACATTTGCCACTCTCCACCCAGGAGTAAATGGGTACCTGATATGCTTTATAGTGTTAGTTACTTTGGCAGCTCGGCTATAACCACATGTAATAATGTCTAAGCGCCATGAGCATCACAGCATGACAAAGATATACACCTGTAGCCATTATATTTATATTGATTACATACATGGGCTTTACAGTTTATCAAAAGTAACACAAAATATAAGTAGCATGTACATGTACAATAACTCACCAATACTTTATGTCAAGCCCATCTTGAGAGACAAAACAGAGACAAAACCTACAGGAAGACAAAAAGGAAATAAGGTCATCAATGAAAAAGCAAATAAGTAGTTACATGTACATCACACAATTAAACAGGATATTGACTTGCATAATACATGTACATGTACATTGTACATGTATACTGCAAGAATAACTACACTGTACATGTATACTTTAGTGCATACATGTACATGATGTAAATGTGTATCTTTAAAGAACCAAATGTTTTTTCGTGCCCAAACAGTAATAACTGGTGTAACTCATGATAGTACAATGTAAGGATTTTGATTGATTTGAGGACAAATATTTAGCTTCAGATATCTTCAACAATTATTCAGTGTTTTGGGCATATTATACATGTACATGTAGACCTAAATGTACATGATCATTTGATTCAATAAATCCCAGAATCATTCTTCATTTAATACTGATAAACAAAACAAAACAATACAGTACATATACATGTACATACATGTACATGCCTTTATTTTTTCTTTTTCTTTTCTGATGTGTGGCAGTAAATACATCCTGTACGTTGAAGGAAGCATGACCAATTTTCTGCCATTAGGGATGTGGAAATGACTTCCTGACATTTAATTATAGCCTATTAAAATGAAACTTATACTGTGTATACATGTAAGACCAACCTAGTTTCACTTTCTTGTGAAGTTTTGGTATAAAAATCTATAAGCAAATACATATATTTCACAAATGTGCATGAATTGACTTTATTAAACATCATTGACATACATGTATGTACATCAATATTTTGTTTCAACAAGAAAACAAGAGAGAAAATAGAGTAACAACTTATACATTTCAAATAACATGTAAACATATCAGAGTAGGTTAGTAATAATTGATTTGTAATGTACACAGATTGATATGATATACATGTACATGTGTACTGTATATTAAAGCTGAAATTTTTGTGAGGGTTTTATTTTAGCGAATTTCGCGAGTAACCTGCCGATCACGAATTTAACACCACACGAATATAATGCTGCATCAACATGGGTGTGTATGATTTACTGGTATAGTAGCAGTGTGAAGTACAGTTCTCATGCAGGGCTGTGTGACTGAGTGGCGGTGCCGGTGAGTACTGTTTGTCGCCTGATACATGTAGACAGATTGCAGGCCTGGGCCGAGGTCAGCAATGCGCGAAAGTAACAACACGGGAATATGTCTTGGAGTCTCTCATTCGCAAAAATATCTGTATGCGAAAATATTAGCTTATAAATACAGTTACAGATTGATTGATATGACAGATTGATTGATATGAATATATACACAAAATAACAGATTGATTGCATGAATACTCAAAGGCATTTGAGGAATCAGTTTCCTGAGGAGAGAATTAGAAAGCAGTAAACAGTAAAACAAAAATTTAAGGCCTTTTAAACAACTGACAGTGAGGAAATTATCACAAATTAACTTTGAGGCTGAAGTTATCCTTGCATGTAGCCATAATTTCCGAGTCTAATTTCTTTTAATTTTTTTTTTTTACAACAAAAAAACTCCTGATGTACAAGTTTCTATCGAGTTGGTTATCTTTACAACTAATTCACTAAATCTTTCCAAAATGGCATTTACATGAATGTACTGTACACAAATGTGGTAGGACTAGGTCATCTAAAATTAGATTTAAAACAACTTGTAATATAATCAAAAGTCATTTTTCTGCACAACTGTACATGTAGCTTACAAGACAAGTCCTCTAACTTCTCTTACATGTACATTAAAGTATGAAGGACAAATGCTCAAACATTGAATTTTTTTTGGGGGGGGGGGGCATAATTGTACAATTCTTGCATGTGAAATTCAGCTTAGTAATCACTCAAGACCTGTGCCTATATTTTTCAGCTGCGTGCAGCACCCTGTCTACGCCTGAAATGTTTAGTACGCGTTTTGCCAGCTATCAGTAAGATTAATATTTCCTTTCCAATCACCAGCAAAGCATGCATCCTCATGAAATATGTATGCAACAAATTGTGAATCATCCCCAGTGGTCTGCAATATAGCATGTGAAATGTATCTCCATGTACATGTACATGTAGCTTAATAGCCAACTTGTGGCAGCAGCCAAAAATTCCCAACTTATATTATACTGAAGGCATTTTATTTTCTTCTTTTTATTTCTGCACAAACTGATTTGGGTTGGGGCGTTTACCTGTTGCTCCTGAACTTGTCCTTTCATGCACAGTATGCTAAATACAGCCATGCATTTTAAAGGCAATTTGGAGTAGGAAAATTTGCACCTACACCCCCCCCCCTTCCTCCCCCTCTAAGTGACACAAAATAATTATATGCAACAGCATATACATGTTTACCTGGGAATTAACTGATAATTATCCCACTCCATTTCATTTCAAATTATAAAAATAAATGTTGCAAACATGCTATGTTCTTGTAAAGAGTCAAACAAGAATATTTTTTGACAAATATATTGTGAAAGTGAAATTCAGAAATTGCCAAATCAGCATGGCAAGTGTCTACATGTACATTATAGTGTCTAGTGATTGTATGTGTGGATTGTGGAAAAACCGCTTCTACATAATAGGACAGGCATGACTAATGGCTGAGACGCACTATAATTCATCACCGACTCATTATGCACTCTCCCTATCTCCCTATCTCTCTCTCTTTCTCTCTCTTTTACATATGACTCGCTCTACATGTACTTTCATCTACATATGTACCCCAATCTCTCTATCTCTCTTTCTCTCTCTCTCTCTCTCTCTACTATACTATACATGTATCTCTCTCTACTGTCATCTACAAATACGCTCCCTAAAAATCACAACTAATTGTCGTACAATTCTAAATGTAATACTGTATATACGCCATATATTTCGGGGGGTAAAATCTTCGTGGATTTCACAAATCGCGAGTGGGTTGCAAATTTTACACACGCTAAAATATTGCCAACATACATCAATTGAATTTGGTGTCTCCTTGTCGGAAATTCACCACTTAGCTTTGCGAAAGTACATGTACATCATCATTGCTGTTGTAGATCTGAGAATTTCCAAATCCTGAATTCAACCACTCGTGAAAGAGTCTCTCTGGCTATTGCTATTCGCGAAAATTTATGGCGTATACAGTACATCATACATACTGTATTCTTTCTCTCTTTCCTATTGATTTTTTCATTCTTTACTAATCCATTGGTTTTATCTTCTTTTTCCTATTCACTACATTCTTCATACATGTACATGTATCTCTCCTCCCTCATCCCCTCTCTCTCTATGTCTTTAACTCTTCACCTCCTCTCTGTCCATCTTCCTATCTCCATCCTATCTCTCTATCTCTATATTAACTCTTCACCTCCTCTGTATGTCCATCTTCCTATCTCCATCCTCTCTCTATCTCCATATTAACTCTTCACCTCCTCTCTATGTCCACCTTCCTATCTCCATCCTCTCTCTCTTTCTCTCTCTCTCTCTCTCTCTCTTTCTCTCTCCCTCTTTCTCTCTGCCTCCTTCTCTCTCCTACCACATCCCCATGCACAATCAACAGCCTAACCCCACAATGGAGTGCAATCATACATAATCAAATCACAATCACATTCAGCTCCTAGCCTCACAACCTTTCCACTCTACGTCATTGCACAAGTCAGATGGCAACAGCATGTACATTACCTGTGCTTTCTCCCTCTAATTGTCACTTTAATAAGGTCAAGCATATGGCGAATGGTCAGACAGCAACTGTGCAGACAGGTAATATGGGAGCTCAAGACTTTTATTCCATGCCTTTATTACATGTAGGCCTACACATTTTCTAACATTCAACATGGTTTCCACAACAGCTTCTCCAGACATCCCCAAAACTAATTCATCTATAAATTGAAACCTGGTGAATCAGTAAATTAAACCTCGATGTCATAATTCTCATGAAAACAGTTTCCTGAAATATCATACAGTGTGTATTTAGTTTTTACTCTGAGCCCAACTTTTCTCCAACTCGGTGTTAAACAGGTTTACATGTACATGTACACGGGCAAGGAATCTGACACAACTAATTTGTCAATAATGGAATCACACTGATTATCTATCACTTTATACAATTTAAATCAAAGTACACGCCATATTCCAAATGCTGAAAGTCAATATCAATATTTATCAGCATGATTATGCGACATAAAATTTTGATCTTTGCTCCCACTCAAAAAAATACTTGGGTTAAAAACTTTGTGGAAGTTTAAAGCGATACTCAACCGAAGATTGTTGACGTTTTTATGCCACGAGAAGGCACCGTTATCATTACCTGATCATCCCGTTGCCCCGCGTGGCGCAAACTTCAGACAGACCGTTCGCTGCGCAACATGCACGCTCCGCCTGAGCTCGAGCTGGAGCTGCAAGATTCGGTCGGCTTCCTGCAGTCCGAAATGTAATCCCAGCAGTCCGACGGACGCATTCGACGCACAAACTATGTGTACGAGTGAATGGGGCTTACGCAACCCTGACTTTCCCCACGGCCGCCCCGCCTAGTGGCATACCCAATGCAAATTGTACAATTTTTTTTTTTTTCTTTTTTTTTTTTTAAAGGGCTACAGTTGTAACTAATGGAAATGCGCATGGCTCTGATCATGGGGACACTTTAGTGCTCTGTAACTTCATCCCATGATTACCAGTATTTAATTTTCGTTTGTTTACAAGATTAGGCAATCGTATTTGGGGGAGTGAATAGTATGAAGAAGCTTTATTACCAAACCATAACTTTTTTAATAAATAAGTTTACTTTTTCTTGGTCATCACAAATCATGAAATATCACTCATATTTGTACAATAAAATGTTACATAGGAAACACACTTATTTTTGTTGTCTCACCATCGGTCAATTATTTTTTTTTAATGTTTTGTCAATAAAATTGAGGAATAAACTTGTGTGAATGTGAAAATGTACATATTTTTCACAAAACCTAGAGACATTTCTTTTAACGATGTTGTTCACTTTAGTTTACGTTCATAACATTTGGTGTCAGCTTCCCGACGTTTGTTTTGAATAACCCGATTTAATACTTATAATAAATAAAACCATACTAGATTTGTTAAATGTGATGCAAAAAGTACACATGCCATGGTATTTCTGTCCCTAAATTTTTTGCAAAATTTATAGAGCAAAAACAAAAAAACTAGACTGATCTCTTGTTGTCATACTACTGGGGGCCTACATACATGTACAGTGTACATGTACAGTGTACATGTACATGCATACATGTTCAGTATTTGTTACATACATGTAGGATTACTAGTAATGTACATGTACATCTGTAGGTCTACACACTTGTACCAGGGGCGGATCCAAGATTTTGTTAAGGAGGGGGCACAGAGCCGGAAAAGTACACAATTAAGGAGGCAATTTTTTTTTCAAAAGGAGGGGCCACAGCCGATTCGACCTCCCCCTGGATCCACCCCTGTTGTACAATTACTTGTACTTTAATAATAGCCATTTGAAAGTTGACAGGAAAGCAGTACAAAAGTCCCTTTATATCATATTTAACATGTCAGCGAAAAAAGAAAATATTCACAGAAGCAGGAAGCAATTTGCATTTCGCTCTAGAAAGCTCTCAAAGAGCTCCCAAATGATAAACAAAAATAAATTAATAAGAACTGTATGAAAATATTACCTTTTTAATACATACATGTACTCGAGCACTTAAAAAAGGGCTGTATTAGGACCCCATTATATAAAAGCTACATGTACATCATTCATGGGTTTACCCATCAAGAACCAAGTCTAACTGTTAGAGGCTTACAAGTTGAGTGATGAATGAAATGAACTAAAATCTGAACTATTTTAAAAAGCAATGAATACTGTACACGCATGATACAATCTGTATTAATACAACATTATCAACCATGTAGACATGTACATGTATCGTTTTCAAAGACACTATACCTTATAAGAACCATGTAGCACTAAAAGAAAAATATTATTGTTGCCAATTTGAAGAACAAAATGTGATCAATTTAGCCCTTGAATAATTCCTGTCCTGAAAGGGTTAAACCAGGGAGGGGCTTGCTCTACTTCACCAAACACAAGGCAATGGCCTCTACATTGTTAGTGGCTTGGAGGATCAGATTCAAGTTTGTTGTCAACCCACAGTGTGCAGCAAGGGCTGTCCTTCAGGCATGACCTTTCACTCCCAGCCACAACTGCACAGTATGCGATATCTTGGGAGGAGGCCCTCGCCTAGTCTATGTCCATTACACTCGACCCAAACACATTTGTCGCATAATAATTGTACAAGTAAGGAGAAATGAATTCACATATTTTTGTTCTTGTTTAATATTTAGTACAACAGCCTACAACTGTACAAGATCTCACCAGGAAGGGGCTTCCACTATATCAATATTTCTACATGTATATTCCTATCATCCCAAGTATTTACACTTGCCTCAATATCAATATAATTAATAGGCCACTTGAAATTGAATCGCAGATTCTTGTATCCTCCACCCTTTTTTCAGCCCACCTCAATTGTTTTGTTAATATTTGATCTCGTTATTTAGACATAAAATATAGAAGAATCTGATGAAATCAAGAAATTTAGATTCAAGATAGAAAAAACTTTTATATACATGTAGTGCAGTTTTAACTTGTTTTGAGCCCCTGTAGTACTGCATCTACATACATGTACATGTATGTATAAAGTTATATTTCAAAGATTTTGCATTAAAATTGTTCCAATTAATGTCTGCAGGAATTTACATTGTTTGGCTTAAATTTAATTGAATAAAGGACAGACATACAATGTAACTTTGATAAATAAACACAAAACTTGCCAGAAATTTGTAATTCTTTCTGGATCACAGCAGCTGAATTGAGAAGATTTACATGTAAGACTGTATTGTAGACTACCCATACCGGAGTACAAGTTGAGCATCTTAGACAAAACATCTGCTGAGCAATAAAGAATCTTGCTATACACAAGACCCTACGCATTCAATATTTTCATTAGCTCCATACAATTACACCATCAAGATATGATGAGTTCCACTGACTACAACATGTACACACAGAGGAATGTCATATACATGTACAGTATATGAGCATTTATGAATTGAGCAGTGTTCTTAATTCCATTGAATATGTCTGTACAATCAAAATCAAATTGATTAAAATGGGATTCTGAGGAGAGTAATTATTATGAAAATGGGGATGGACAGGTTTTACCTTTTTTTAATGTGCAAGGGCAAATATCTTGATTCCTCTGCATAAGACCATTGGCTATATGTGTATGCCTCAAGATTCCAGGACTACATGCAGACAGGTTTACCTGTACATGAACATATCGTCTGTTTGGAGCCAGAAGGGCGTTAACTCATATACTTTAACACTGAGTTAACGCCCTTCTGGCTCTCAACACACGATATGTACCTGTACATGTAGAGTATGCATACTCACTGTCTCACTGTGTATATACAATGTTATGTCCAAAGTTCATTTTCATATTTTTTGCAATGATTCAGGCAGATTAATGTCTACAGTGTTCATGTATGCATCATAATACATGTCCTTATATTCAATGACCTCATTTTACATTCCTGGATAGAGTCAATAAAACTTATTTATCTTATCTTTAGCACAGATATGACACATAATTATTACAGAACAGTTTTGAGCACCATTGGTGGATACGAGCGCTATATAAATACCCAATATTATTATTATTATTACACGCATTAATACCGGCATATAACCTCTGAAATAATGTACATTTACATGTTGTACACTTACATGTAATAACATTTGTACACAACAAAAGTACATGAAGTAGCACACAATAGTGTCTACTATTCCTGAAGTAGTCACCTATTCAGGTATTGGGACAAAGGAACTAAAACTTGTATTTCATTTGTTGTCAGGTAACATTTTTTGATTCTTTTAACCAAACTCATTCAAGTGTACAAGTATAATCCCATATATGGTGAAGCAAATTCTACAACGCTCTTTTTTGTGCAGCTACATGCACATGTAGATGGGACATTTGTCTTTTCTTTTTTTATTCTCCCTCTAGTCTAGACCTGGAAAAGCAATGCAATCACAATATATGCTCAAGGACTAAAAATTGATGGTTAGAATTCAAGTACCATTCACTTGGATTAAACGAAACTAATACCAGCAAGTGTACACGTCTCAAAATTTCTGATCGATAAAAACAAATCATCAAGTCATCAAGCTACATACATGTACGCAAGTTAATCCTTCACAGACCTACATGTCCAGCATTCATAAAAACACAAATTACATACATGTATGGTGTGTCCCAAAAATTTCATATTATACACCTGTAATGAATAATTTTCTTATACTATGTATGAAAAGCTCTGCTTCTCTTTGTTTCATTTCATGCACGACTTATTATTCATAACTCATGCATGATTGAATTTTTAAAAAGGAAAATGGTGGTAACAAAATTTAATTTACACAAATAATTTGCTACTTTAAATTAATTATTAGAGTAATAAACATACCGGTACATGTAATTATTTTGAAAAAAAGGAAAATGTCACACAAAAATTTAAAATGTTCTGTTTTATGACACCTCATGCGTAAAAAATGAATGAAGAATGCCAGAGGCAGAGAACAGGTGAAATGAAAACATGCAATTAGTGTATAGTTGAGTACATGTATGAAGCCATTCAGCTTTCGTGACCTAGGCCTACATGTATTGTAGCAGCTGACAAATGGACCAAGGAGTGATCAGTGATGACTCCTTGGATGGGGTACAAATAAAAATGAAGGATACTTGGGGGTTCTCCTGGATGACAGGCCGTACTTCTGCCACATTCTCTTTCGACCTGGTAGTTCTTCTTCAATCAGATTAACCTTTGACATTGAGGCTTGTCCCTCCCTACTGATATTTTCTTAATGTTTCTCCATAACGGTAGACTTCGCAGGAAGGTCGCAACCTGGAAATCCCTCTTTAAGGGCTACAGCAACTAGCTGCAGGCTCCCAGGAAGAGCCCGTTCTGTTACGATGAACACCCTTTGTTCAGTGGTCAGATGCATGGTCACGCAAACTAAAAAAGATGGTTAATTTTCACTGAAATCAAGCACTTTTCATTTTACTTGTTCTCTGGCATCATTCATTTTTTACGCTTGAGGTGTCATATAATTATAAAAGAAAATATTTTGAATTTTTATGTCATGTTTCTCCTTTTTTCACAATAATTATGTTAACTAATTATGTTAACTAGCAGTGTCGATTCAAAGAACCAGATTGACGTTATTCTGTTAGACCTATCAAAGGCTTTTGATAAGGTCCCGCATGGAAGACTCTTGCATAAAATCCACTACTATGGAGTCCGTGGTAAAGCCCATAACTGGATTAAGGATTTCCTCACTGGTCGCTCTCAAAGGGTTCTACTCAATGGTTGCACTTCTCACACCTCTCCTGTCCTCTCGGGCGTTCCGCAAGGCAGCGTCGTCGGACCTCTTCTCTTCCTTCTCTTCATCAACGATCTTCCTGACTGCATATCACCCAAGTCCACGGCAAGATTGTTCGCAGACGACTGCATCCTGTACAGGACGGTGAAGAGTGAGGAAGATGCCCAGAGCCTTCAAAAAGACCTAGACAACCTCCAGGAATGGGAAAAAGACTGGCTGATGCACTTCCACCCGCAGAAATGCCACATCATGCATGTCTCTAACAAAAGGAAAATGTCTCAGACATCCTTTCCTTACTTCATCCACGGAGAGCAGCTACAAGAAACAGATTCTGTAAAATACTTGGGTGTCAACATACAGAGTAACCTGAAATGGAATCACCATGTACATGTGACAACCAAGAAAGCCAACTCAGTTCGAGGCTTCCTGCAGAGAAACGTGAGAGCCTGCCCTCCGAAGACAAAGGCATTACTCTACAAGACCTTGGTACGCCCTGTGATGGAGTATTCTGCAACGGTATGGGACCCATCTACCCAAGAGAACATTAGAAAGGTGGAAATGGTTCAACGTCGATATGCCCGCTTTGTCCTGGGTGACTATCGGCGCACAAGCAGCGTAGCCACAATGCTGAAACATCTTCACTGGATAAGTCTACAAGAGAGGAGGGCGCAACAGAAAGTGTACATGGTCTACAGCATTCTTCATGGTTTGGTTGATCTCCCTGTCACCAACTTCATCCCAGTTGCTGGCCCACAGACCCGCGGGAACCCACATAAGTTCAGGGTTCCCTTTGCTAGAACTCACCTGTACCAAACAACGTTCTACCCAGACGCTATCAGACTGTGGAATTCCCTGCCACCTGCTGTTGTCAACTGCACCTCCTTGGAGCTCTTCAAGCAGAAGGTGCAACATGTGAAGCTCCGTTGAGCTTCAGGACTGTTTTTTAGCTGCACATAGTTTGATTGTAGAGCAATTTTTACTTGCACTGTACACTCGGCACTCGACAAGCACAAGGTACGATAATACGCCAGCGGCGGTCTGTACCAGACTGGAAGAAGAAGAAGAAGAACTACTCTAAAACTCATTCAAAGTAGCAGTTTCATTGAGTTTGTTCATGAAATTTTGGTACCAACACTTTCCATTGTTTTAATTCAATCATGCATGAATTATGAATAATAAGTTGTGCATACATTTTAAATTAATTGTGTAGATTGTTTTTAGTGACATTGAGGGGTATCGCAAATAAAGTCTAACGTTATGTGTCCTTGTCAGACGCGGGTCAGACGCCGTGCGTCAGGTCGGGCTAGGCCATGGGCATGGGCATGGGCATGGCCCTGGCCATGGCCTGGCCCTGGGCAGTCATGACAGTGCAGCTGCAGCGCAGCAGTGACAATGTTGCCCACATACAATCCAGTGTTGCAAGCTTGCCCAAGCCAAGGTTCGGCCGGGCGTAGGTAACCTTAATTTGCTCGTATAGACGGATCATAATGAAAACGTATACTACTTCAATATCTCACCTGAATGACAGATTCCAATAGTTTTTTACAGATATTCCCGTCCAATAATTTTCACAGAAATTCTTTAAATAAATCGTCTTCCTTCTTCCGATATCGTCGATATGTAGTATATTTGTACTTGTACTTGTACATACCGTATATCTAAACCTTAGCGACGTGTTTATTGCATGCATTGGACCTTAACGATATCCCGGCCGATGACATTGCATTACGCGCGAACGCGCGGGCGTGTGCCGGCCAACAATACTAGAGATCGTGATCGTGAGTAGCCGCACGCGCGCACAAGTCAACAAAATGAATCAGAAATTTTAATAAAATCATGTATTTAGCATGTTTAGTGCGTGTACTGTGCAGGCTGGAATATATCAGTGAGTATGATAAATATCAGACAGAGAATGAAAAGCCATGCATTTCTGAAAGTTGAGATCACCACTGATGTATGGTAACCTCCAACCCATGCTGTAAAAAAACTCCCCCCGGCCCCCATTACAGTATAGGTAAATTTATCTCATTTCCATTTTCCCCCATACAATGAATAACGTATATGATTTACATGTCCTTCAAAAAAGAATTATATAGACCTATATACCGTATATAAGAACACAGTAGAAATGCATAAATTGCCAACTGATATTTATTCGATCCGAATTTTCGGGGGCCTCCCCCTGCTTCAGGGATGAAAAATTACACATGACACACACACACACACGCGCACACAGACACACACACACACACACACACACATATATATATATATATATATATATATATATATATATATATATATATATATATATACAATACAATTGCTTATATTATATATACATGTATATATACATGTATATTTGTAAAGCGCGCGCATCCTCGGTCAGATCTCAGTCAGATTATATTGTATATACATGTATATTTGTAAAGCATCCTCAGTCAGATCTCCCAGAGAGACGGTTTCTAAGCAACCTATATCTGACTAAGGATGCGCGCGCTAGAACTATAACTATTTCAATTATTTGTATGATACCTTATCATTTATTGTTCTCCTGAAGAAGATGTCAGTGAGCGCCGAAAATTTGAGTGTAAAAATAAAATTGGCCACAATGCATTACAAACGCTTTTAGCAGTTTTCTTTCAATTTGTTTGAGCCGATACGTGAAACCTTAACATGTTTATACATTCATATAATATAATATAAATATAATTAAGGAAATAACATATACAACAGCTTTGGCAACTCTCATGGAAATAAATACAATGTGAAAGGAAATGAGAGAATAATGGTTGCGTAACTTAAATCAAAGTTCCCCAGAGCTGTCCTCCCTTTTTGAAATTTTTCCAAAGGTTGAAAAAAATGTCTCCGCCGGGAATCGAACCCGGGTCAAAGGAGAATTAACACTAGAATATAAATGTACTTATGGTCAAAGGTGTAATATATTCTTAATCATTGACCTGTATCACTTTAGAAATAAAATATCAAAAAAGGGTTTAAATCAAGACATTCTAGCACACGGTATCATCTGTTAACACTTCATGGGGGCTGCCATTTTCTTGATGACATGGAGTTGTACATGAACCATTGGAGGCCGTTCCGGTCAGGAAGATATTTTTAATCCACGAGCCAAACTGCTTCTATTCATTATAAAAAAAAGCCCCATATATGATGGAAAATACATAACAGGTGTATATATTTATTTTAAAATTTGAAATTTATAGATTTCTTTTTAAATTCTCCGGTTTTGCTAACTAGAAATCGATTTCTTGGTCTTGCCTGGCAGAGCAGAACATAATTTATACAACGCGCATTCTGACTTTTGAACTCCATTATCTCAAAGCAGGTGAATGCATAGTTTGTCACTATTGACGCTTGGGAAAGTCATCATCATCCATAAATTTGAATTAATTCGCTCCGTCACGTACGTCATAGTATCAAGAAAATAGATTGATATTTAGTAAAATCGTAATTTTCAAAGAAATATAAAACACATTTTCGTTTTTAGAATGTATGTATATATATATCTGTTAAATATTTTAAATCTCAAATGGAATTTTGTATCAGGAAGAAAGACAATTTTGCATTCGGATTAAAAATATCTTTATGTATACACATCAAGAAAATGGCAGCCCCCTGGTATCGCTAGCAGACGATAAATCTTGCCGAGAAAATCCTGATTTATACCCATCTCGTATATTTTAATGCAAAACTACGTAGCGCAACAAGAAGGAATAAATTACATCTTTGAATATGAGCACATTCATAGTCTAGTGTTAATTCTCCTTTAACCACTAAACCACAGACACGGGCCAGTAGTTTTGGCGACACCATGCAGAGTCAATAGACCGATTCTGTAATGTATACAAATATATGCACATGTTATATTCGCTGAGCACCTAATGACAAGCTATTTCATTAACCTGCTTTTTATAAATGAGCCTCAATGCTTGGAATCCAGTTTGCATACATTATGTGTTGCTATGTCCGGCAAGCTTTTGGGCGTCAAGAACAACCTTTGTTTGAAAGGTATATTTGCATACATTACCGAAGCCTTCTATTGACCGACAGATTGACAAATATTCAACCTTATTAATTAATTCCTTTGTCAGGGGCAGGTGAGTTTTTGAACAAAGACAAGCCACATGCCTTAGGTGGATCCACGCGAGTGCTTTGAGATACATGTGTATACATTAGAATAATTATAATTTGTACAACAGCTTTGGCAACTCTCGTGGAAATAAATACAATGTGAATGGAAATGAGAGAATAATGCATGGTTGCGTAACTTAAATCAAAGTTCCCCAGAGCTGTCCTCCCTTTTTGAAAATTTTGCAAAGGTTGAAAAATTGTCTCCGCCGGGAATCGAATCCGGGTCGTTGGCTTTGGCTTTGGCTTAACGCCAATGCCTTAACCACTAGACCACGGAGACGGGCCAGTAGTTTCGCCGACACCAGAGTCAACTCACCGACAGATTGACAAATAATCAACCTTATTAATTAATTCCTTTGTCGGGGGCAGGTGAGTTTTTGAACAATGACAAACAGACAAAGGAATAATAATACGGTTGAATATCTGTCAATCTGTCGGTCTGTGATAATAAAATCAAAGCAGGCGTCGAAAAGGTTTGAAGTGACGTCTGCTTGGTTTCGGGCCGTTGGCGGGTAACCAATTTCGATTATGTTGCCATATTTTCTTTCTCTGTTATCATCAGAGAATAATTCTGTATCTCATCTTAGTCTGTTGGCCACTTGCCCTATCATACAGATGAATGTGATTAATAATATTATAGAACGTATATATATTGCAAAATTTGCAATGAGCATGTGCTCTGATCGCAAATCATCAGTCCTGTTAGCAATTAAATTCCCAAATCTTCCCTTTTGATAGACCATAAGTTTGTCATCATCTATGATTTTCCACAGGTTCCCACTTTCTTAAATTTTAGTCCGTAATATTTCAAACTATATTTACATCATTTTGGAGACCTCACTATTCTAAGCCTCTTTTCAGGGGCGGCGCGCCCGTGTGTGGGGCTGGGGGTACAGTGCTCCCCCCCCCCCCCACACACTTTTTTTAAATACCCGAAAAGTGCCCTTTTTTCTGAAAAATTCTCCCTTTCTCTCTGATAAGTGCCCTTTTACTGCTTAAAGTGCCCATTTTCTCCTTCTGAAAAGTACCCCTTTTCGAATCTAAAAATTGCCCATTTTTCTCTTTAATAATTATATGCCATTTTCTCCTTTGATGAGTGCATTTTACTTCTGATATAGGTGCCCCTTTTCCCTTCTAATAAAGGTGCCCATTTTCCCCCTCCGATAAGTGCCGCCTCTTTACTTCTGATTAGTGCCCAACTTTACTTCTGATAAGAGCCCCCTCTTTACATCTCATAAGTGCCCCTTTTATCATCCCATAATTATGTGCCCTGTTCCTCTTCTGATAAGTACCTCTTATAAGTTTCCCTTTCCACCTCTAATAAGAGCCCTTGCGCTCCTTTTTACCTATATTTCCAACTGTGTTTTTTTAACAAAAAGAGCCAAATCTTTAGCCTCAAGAAACAGGTACCCATATTACTACAACTACAAACGGCAAATGATTTTTCATTCCGCTAGCTCGAATGTGCACATAATTTGCACCAAGTAGGCCCTAAGGGCAATTATTTTCTACAAATGTTCCCATAACTCGCTCGCTCTCCTAATGAAATCAAGCAGATCGCATAAAGTATGTTATATATTGGTGTAATCCTTTAAAAAAGACAGTTAGGGTTAATGTACAAATTAAAAGATAATTCGACATTTCCCCCAAATGAATTTGCTGTTGTCATTTTCATTATATCCCTGTAAATAATGCGCAACTCAAGGACTTCAGCATTAGGAAAAAGTTGTGTTTTTTTAGTTATTTATGCTCGCTCGCTCCCATGTGAATCGTTAGACCATTACACACAACTGCTGATAATATTGGGGAAGCTGAAGTAGTGTCCAGAACCACAATAAGAAGGAAGAAGGTGATGCTTGATAATATTTAGACTGTAGGATAATACCAATGTCACAAAATGGCCCATTTTTCGCTTTATGTTCACCCCTTAAGCCTATAGGTGCCCCTTCCACCCCCAAAAGTGCCCTTTTTATCGGTGCCCCCCCCCCCCCACTTTGAAAGACGCTCCGCCGCCCCTGCCTCTTTTAAAATATACTAATTTCAAGGAAATAATTTCCTGGATCTACTGTTGGTGGTATATAGTGCAAATAATAAACATTAAAATGATATTTATCCACTTACGGTCAAAAACGAAAAAAAAATTGTATGGAAATACCATATCCTCTATCTCTTTCTCTCCACCTTTTCTTCTTCTTCCACCTAATCGTCATTCCCTTTGTCATCCTCTTTTTTCTCCTCTTCTCCGCTTGTCCTATAGCGCCTAACTCCTTTCATTTTCCTCCTCTTGCTACTCATTTCCACCTCAACGCTTCCCCTTAATTCCTACTCCTCCTTTTCCTCTGATTCTTCCACCTCATGTCCTCCGCCTTTTCCATATTCCTATGATATCCTCCTCTCTTTTTCTCCCCTCGATGCACCTCCTTTCCAGACCTGGGCCCTCTTGCATAAAGGGTTGCGTTTAATCGCAACTCAAAAAATTAAACGCAAGTCCCAAATATGCGATCCTGATTGGCTGAAAATCAAGTTTTTTGAATTGCGATTAAACGCAACTTTTTATGCAAGAGGGCCCGGGGGGGGGGGCGTTTCATAAAGCTGTTCGTAAAGTAATACGCATGACTTTATGAATGACTTAAATATGACAAGCCAAATGGGATGCTCAATCATTTTTTAGCTGCATCAACTAAAGTTGAACTGTGCAGATGTATATCAACATTATAACAAACATTTTTAATGAAAAGTATATTTTGACCATAATTTAATTGAGGTTGTTGGAAATACAGTCACACTTTGTTAAAACATCCGGAAATACTTTGGGCATCCTATCTGGCTTTTCATATTCAAGTCGTTTGTAAATTCATGCATAACTTTACGAACAGCTTTATGAAACACCCAGGGCCCTCTTGCGTTTAAATTATGCAGGTCAAAAAATTAAACGCAACATGATTTTCAACTAATCAGGATCGCGTATTAGGGATTTGCGTTTAAATTTTAAATTTAAATTTGAGTTGCGATTAAAGGCAACCTTTTAAGCAAGAGCCAAGAGGGCCAGTTCCCTCCTTCTTTATACCCCTTCTCTTCCTTTCCACCTGCAATGCTGCTCCACCTCCTGATCTTTCTCCAGCCCGCCTCCTTCCCGTTTTCTACTTTTCCTCCCTTCTTTTCACCTCATTTTTCTCCCCCCCCCCGTCCCTCTTTCCTCCTAACCTTCCTGCTATACTTGCCTCCTCCTCCCCCTTTCATTCTCCTTTCATCTTCTCCTCCTTATTCTCTGCTGCATCTTCCTTCGTTTGTTCCCTCCCTCCCCCCCCCCTTCCTTTCTCCCCACACTCCACTACTGCTCTCCTGTCCATTCTCCTCTTTCTCCTTCTCCTATACTCTACTTCTTCTCCTTCTTCATCACAGAAGTTTTGTCCTATATACTCCCAATGCATATTGTGTTGTGTAAAACCAACTATTATATTTTGTGGAATCTGCGATATATATATTTTTTTTCTCTCAAAGAAACTCTTTTCCTGCACTTATAAGGCTCAACAACAAAAAAACTCTATCATGGTTATGAAGCCCAAGTAAATAACTATTGCGAAGTTTGACCTTTACAGTTAAAGGAAAAACCGATTTGCCCTATTATATCAGAATGTAATATAATTTATTGAGAAGTGATGGAAACAGTATGAAGTCAACAGAATAATTGAAGTTTTGGTATGAAGCGGGAAGCTATTTCATTCAATAAATATACATGTAGCAATAAATCAATATTTTACTGAGTGACCTCGATGTTAAATGAAATAGGAATCAATATCAAGGGGTTATTTACAAATTGATTTCATTCCTTTATTCTGTTCCATATTGCTCTAGGAATCTCAGAAACACCACATAATATACCAGATTTTATATATTGCTTTCATGGTATAAAACACAGGAGTTCAGTAAATGGAATAGCTTGTATATAAAACCAGACTTTGTATAAACTCAGATGATTTTTTTTTTAAAGATATCAACTTCAGGTCAAATGCAAACCTTGTATGGTATTGTCTATACAAAAAATACATTACAAAGTGTTACAGACAATTATGATTTTTTAAATAATTTATACAGTCCAATAATGCCTTTGGTTATTGAAACTACACTGTCATTAATTTTGTTGTGTTTATGATCAAATTGAGCAGTTTCTGTATCTGTAAAAGCACTTCCAGACATCATAGATGTTTTAAGTGATATATAAATCCAGAATATTATTATCAAATAATGTATCAAACTGGGCATGAAGGAAGAATTGAAAACTCCAAATAGTATAAGCCTACGTATATTTACAAAGCTCGCTATAAGCAAATTTCTGTGTTTATTAGAAAAAGCTCACACACTGTTACATAATGTAAAATATATTTTTGTGCATTCATCGATATGTCCACATATCAAAGATAACCAATTATCGATATACATGTATATTTAAGATATCATATGATTGATACACATGTATATTTAAGATATCATTTGGATGTCTACTACGAATATTCACATTTGCAGATAAATGAATTGGTGCCCACGTCTGATATCCCATTTGTCTGTTAGGTAGCCAAACAGCGCATAACATTACACACAGAGAAAATACAGGGCATTCAATACAGAGTAGGACTTCCATGATTGTAATAGAGGCCCAAAATACTTGGATCGTGGGGAATACCCAGTACTTTATAATTCCAATGAGCTTTTCAAGGAAGTGATACACCCAGCACATGCAACTCTAGGCCCCAACACATAGTATTAAAGGAAAGGAAATTAAAGGAAATACAACTAAACATATTGCTCAATCAAGTAACATGCATATCCAAATGACTGCTGTGATGAGTAAAAATCAATTTAATCTTTAATTTTTTAATCAAGTCCAATAGTACACATACCTGTACATTGAATATATCTGAATAAAATGACATTTGGTGTAATCCTAAAAATTTCAAATGATGAATTTAATATATTTCTATAAAGCCACATTAAAAATGTTATATTAAACATTGGTGGAAAAATATAGAAAGGGATTTCACTTTCTATCCGACTGTCACATCAGCTTAACTTCTGCTTTCAAAATGCAAGACCTGTACTTTGTTCAGATCAGCCATGCATTAATAGCACCAAAATAGGGTTAACTTGTGAATTGTAGGATGAGCTTAGAGTCAGCAATTACAGTATTACACCATTGTATCTCATAATCTCAACACCCCTTTTATTGTTGTTTTCAACTATCCACCACCCCTATAGTTAGAGACAAGGTCGTTAAGGGCAGCCTGCCAGGATTCCCCAACGCCAACAGTTCTCGCCCTGACACGGATAGTTCCATAGGACCCTCCTGCTCAAACAATGTGCACAGTGAGATGGGTAAACAGAAAGATAAAAAGGGGACCATCCCCCTCCCAAATAAATAAACAAAATGATAAAGTTTACTGCTAGCATATATGCAACATCAACCCCAAAAGATAATGGCATTCTATGAAGTATGCATGGGAGAAGGGGTATGAAGAAAGTAAAGGAAACGTAAAAGAAAGTAAAGGAAACGTAAAAGAAAGTAAAGGAAACGTAAAAGAAAGTAAAGGAAACGTAAAAGAAAGTAAAGGAAACGTAAAAGAAAGTAAAGGAAACGTAAAAGAAAGTAAAGGAAACGTAAAAGAAAGTAAAGGAACCATAAAAGGAAAGTAAAGGAACCGTAAAAGAAACGTAAAAGAAACCCATACAGAAGGGACAGAACCTAAGTGTGACTTGGGTTCCGTGCCTACGAATGCATGTACCGGTGCATCAAATACTTTACTCACAAGCTTTTTTTTCTCATTAATTTACATTCATTTAGAGAGTATTAAACTGAATAATTTCTCTTTACATAATGAATATTGGATATTTTAAAGGAGAATCAACCCTTAATTACAAATTTACTTATTTTGGAAGGTGTAATATATTCCTACTTATTGGCCTAAATCATTTTCTAATAAGATATCAGAAAAAGGGAAAAATAAAGATATTCCAACAGCCGGTATCGTCTCCTACTCATTTCCATGGGGGCTGCCATTTTCTTGCTGATTTGGAGTTGTACATGAACCATTGAGAAATGTTCCAGTCAAGAAGATATATTGAATCCAATACCTAAATTGCTTTTCTTCATTAACTAAAATCCCATATGTGACGAAAAATATAAAGTGGGTGTTTACATGTATTATAAAAATTAAATCTTTATAATGATATTTTTAAATTGTCTGGTTTTGCTTAACAAAAATCTATTTTCTTGGGTTTGCCAAACAGAGCAGAACATAATATATGCAACATGCATTCTGACTTTTCAAATCCATTATCCGAAAGCAGGTGAATGCATAGCTTGCCGCTATAGATGCTCAGGGATGAAACATCCATAAATTTGAATTAATTTGCTCCGTCCCATACGTCACAGTATCGAGAAAATAGATTTCTATTAAGCGAATATCGATTTTCAACAGAAATATATAAGGAAATCTTCAGTTTAAAAATAAATTGACATATCTATTCAATATGTTTAATCTAAAACTGGTTTTTAATTTTGAAAAAGGCAATTGGGCATTTGGATTAAGAAAATCTTCATGTACACATAAAAAAAATGGCAGCCCCCATGTACTGCTAGCAGACGATACATATTGGGAGCAGATGATAAATTTTGCTCAGAAAATCTTGATTCGTATCGATCTCGTATATTTTGACGCGAAGCCATATAGTCCAACAAGTAGGAATAAATAACACCTTTGAACACTATCGTCTGTATTTTTGAGCGTAATTCTCCTTTAACTATGGCATACGGGTATGGGCTTGAAAAATACAAAGGTAAATATTTTTGGGCGATTGGTGCCCTTTAAGTACAATAGATCACAATAGTAATAGTGAAACAGAAAATGAATGAATACATGGAAAAGCATTCATGACTCAGAGAGGCCAGTAGCTTTACAACCTAGCATGAGCCAATAAGCATGAATCCTTTATAAATTCCCATTTTCACTCATTTCTAGGGGGAATATGAATGGGGCAAATAAGAAGCCAATAAACACTTGGTGAATACTCATAAAAACATTTTGAATGAGTTTCATAATGATATATATACATGAAATCTAAAACTGACACAAAATTGTTCTCATTCTGGGGCATTCACTTGATTTTTAGTCTGGTCACTGAACATTTTTGAACATCTTCAAGGAGTAGAGTGAGAGCCTTATTCTTGTAAAGGCTAAAATCTCCACATCAATCCATATTTTCAGCCCACGACCACTTCAAGGATATCTTGCACTCTTTTAAAGATGTGTATGCATTCAAAAGTTCTGGGTTTTCAAACATAACTGTAGCATTCAAAAATTGAGGCTAAACTATTCTCTCTGGTAGTCATCCAAAATGACTTCATTGTTACTATATACCATCTAATATTACTTTCAGCCATTGCCCTATTTAAGCACACAATAGAAAAGGATAAATGTAAATGAATGCAAATACAAAATGCACAATAAAACATATCCTGGGCAAAGATTCAAATTCATTGTCCATAAATAATGCTTGAAAATGAGGCTTTCTGAAATACAATAGGAACAATGTCAGTTGTGTTACACCAAGACATCAATTATACAAATAAAAGCCTTTTGTAACAATTACTGGTGCTACAATGAGTGCTTAATCACATAAATATGGATATGTTCAGACACTTACAAACTAAAATAAATGAAGATCCAAAATATTTAATGATTACTTTCATGGAAGATTTAATGATGATCATTTCTTTCACATTACAGACTGGGCCCCATTTAAGAAAAACTTGTTATCACTGAACAACTGCCACATTTCTTTGTCAAATTTACTCTCAGCCAATCAGATGCAAGGATTTCTGTAGCTTATAACAGTTATTGCAACTTGTTATTGATAACAAGTTTTATGAAACAGGGCCCAGAAGTATGAAGAAATAAATTTCTGTATACACTTTGTTCACTCTAATAAAATCCTTTACCACTGAAAACCAACAGATTTATTCAATTCATTCATTTACTTTCATTTACTAATTCCACTTTAAAAAGTATGCTTATGATAAAATAATAATCTGATAGCTTATATGCCTCAATATGGCTCAATTAAGGGGGCACTGGCATAATGGAGGGGGAGCGCCCATTTTACTCTATGAATGAATGTGAATGCACAAAGCCACCAAGTTGGGGTTAGGGTGGGGAAGAGATCTGATCAACTTTTATCTTTTTTGTCCATTCCCCCTCCCTTTGCTTTATATTTTTCTTTTTCCCTCTGCTCCACCCCCAAGTTTTTTTTCTTCATCATTTGATTTTGGGAAGGAAAGATTGCCCCCCCCACATGCCCTATTAGCTACGCCGCTGATCAAGGTCACTGAACCAAACACCTTGTGCAGCGCGGATATTTGAGGATATAGCCTCACGTTGCCTCCAGGAAGCTGTAACCAGATGAGGAAGGGTTTACTAACATGTTTTTATAAACATTCATTTATCAAATTACAATGGTCATTACTGGTTAACAGTTTCACTTCCGCTATCACAGCAGCAGTTTTAAACCTATTGTTGAGAAAAGGATTGTTTCTCAAAGTCTAAATATATGTAAAAGATTGTTTCTCATTATTCTTTTAAATTGAAGTTTTGTAAACAATCAAAATCACGGTTTCACCCAGCGAATACTAAATTTGCGATAACTTGGTCGGGAGTCCATGGAAAATTGTGTTACATGTAATACCATAAATTAAACCCAACAGGTTAATGGAAGGATCTCAGACAGTACCTGCTCCGTGTGTGTTAGAGGTAATTTAAGGTTGGAATGCCTCAAACAATGTTCCATTTCTTTAACTCTTTCAGTGCCAATGGCACGTATATGTGACATATAGACTTGTCATTTTCATTCACCAAATGCTCAACCACAGGAAAGGTATAAGGTGGTCAAAGCATATCAAAATTTTGAGCATAAATCAAGCATTCTAAATATATGACTATAATTATACATACGCTACCATAGAAATTTTCAGAGAAAATTGCAGATTTTTAAAAAGATTTACCTTATTCCAACATTAAACAATAGTAAACAAATGAGAAACCAAAAAATAATGGACAAAACAGAAACTCACGTGTAATTTTCAATAATTCTTATGCATAAACTTGGGTAAAGTAATAATGTTTGGTATCATAAGAAATGGTAATAAATTTCCTACAAGTTATGTACACAATATTTTGTGAAAAAATAGATGGTTAATGAACTGGAGACATTTGAAAAGTAACCATTGATCACATTTCGGTAAAATTTTGAAGAGAGCTAAAACCCTTGGCACAGTAAGAGTTAATGAATGTGGAGGTGCATCAAACAGAAAGTTCACTTTGGTAGATAAATAGACATTCCAAAATCTAGTCTAAATTGGGAGGGATTTAATAAATATTTCCCCTTGTTACTGATCTAAAAGCAAGCCTATACTCTTTCTTTCTAAGCAACCTACAGAAAATGACAAGTCAGTGTTTATTATCGAATAATAAATACATGTATATTATTATACCTAATACTGCCCTGCAGATCAACAAACATTACCCTGTATTTTTGTAAAATTGTAATCTCAAAAACAGTATTAACAAAGTGTGCTACATGTATTTCAGTACAATTATGCCATGTTACAATACTTCAATGATAGATGGCTTGTACCAAAAGGGTGGGTAGGGTCGCATTGCGTCGCGTTGACTGGAACGCCACCATACGTCCAAAGCCCCATGGTTTTGCCAATAGGGTCGTTTGGACTTTTTCTAATATAATATTCAGGGGCGGATCCAGGCAGGGTCCGAATCGATCAGCAGTGCCCCCCCCCCCTTTTTCGAAGCCAGCGGGGCATCGAATCGGCTGCTGTCCCCCCCCCCCCCCCTCCCTTTCAGGCTTTCCAGAGGGGGGCCGAATTGGCCGTGGCCACATTTCCGGTTTTCAGGCTTTAAAAAAATAAAATCTCTTAACGCAGTGGCGGACTTTTGAAAAAAAAGTATCCATTGTGCCCCCCCCCACCCATTTAGAACCGATAAGATTTTTTTTTTGTCAGAAAATTTGTGTGCCCCCCCCCCTTTTACAAAAACCTGGATCTGCCCTTGATATTAATGATGATAATAATCATAATAACACTACTTAGAAAAAGTCAACGCACCCTTTTGGCAAATCCGGGGGGGGGGGGGGGGGGGGGGGGGGCTTTGGACGAATGGTGGCGTTCCAGTCAACGCGACACGACGCGACGTTACCCACCCTTTCGGTACGAGCCTGATATATTCATGTTTAATTGAATGAATTCTTCTCCTTCTTCAAATGTTAACACGTAAAATGCAATCAGGTTTTAAACATATATCTCACAAATAAGGTTACCGGATATGTGATACATTCTCCAGTGAAGATTGTCTGTGATCAACTAACTACACTAACTGAATTTTGAAGTTCATCCCTGGACCAAGCACAACACATAACCATAATCCTAAACCTAACCCCAAAAATGTTTTGTAACTCTTACCCTAACTCTATATTTTTCATGAAATCAAGCCTGGAGCAACTGTCACTCTGGGAAACGTCAATTCACCACAAATTAAACTTTGTGCAACAAGTCTCCAACCACAGTACTTTTTGTTTTGTATTGTTCATTTGTACAATTATTAATCCCATTAGGTACATGCTGTTTAAAAATAAAATACTACATAAGCGAGTACAGCAGGGTATGAAAACTTTTTTGTGCGATTGTGACCATGATCTTTATTTTATTTAACATAACAAGAAAAATAATATGAAATATATTGGCAGTTTGAAGGGCATGAGCACTTGTGACCATGATTTGACTGATGTATCATATACATAACAAAAAAAAAGTGAAATATATATATATATACATGTATATATATATATATATATCACTAGATCTTCGTTTGGGAGACACTTGTTTGTCTCCCTCTTTGTCCATGGTGTCTCCCTAATACACCAGTCCCTATAGGTACATAGGTACTGTTTTATACCTTCATAGTCCAGTCATGATATGACTGACGTATCATATACAGCCCTGGAAAAAATTATTAGACCAAGCTTCTGTAATAAGGGTACTATAATATGCAAACAAAATTATAAAAATGATTTGTCTTTGTATTTCATTAAATGCATACCAAATTCCAGCAATTATACCTTGCTTTTATGATATTTTATTTCCTTCTTACCAAAAAAATAACACTATCAGTAACCATTTCTTGGTCTAACAATTTTTTCCATGGCTGTACATGTACATAGCACAAGAAAAAATATATAAAATAATATACAGACAAGGTCTGCAAGATATAAACAATGGTTTGCACATTTTAGCCATAATTTGACAGACATACACATACAAAAAAATGAAATGAATATATATATATATATATATATTCCTTGACAAAGGGCTATGCAAAAAAATGAAATGAATATATATATATATATATATATATATATTCCTTGACAAAGGGCTATGCCCGAAATATCGGATAATTGACATCTTTTTTATTTATATTTGTCTTTTCTACGTATATATATATATATATATATATATATATCGGCAATATGAGAGATTTTTACATCCCTGTATTAACAATCATGATAGTGATACTGTACATGTATTTCAGCACACACAGAATAATTTTGTACGATATCCCTTTACCTTTTGAAGAAAAAAAATATATCTATATACATGAACATACAATAAGCCATCAGGTTACATACAGGTCAATGTAATTAAACAGCAAATAAATATACCCCGGGGGGTTATGTCTCATTGATGCCTGTACGGCATCCGCGTCCATGACTTTCTGAAAAGCACCCTATTTAAATTGAGGATTTCGGTCGAGAGGTTTCTGATACCCTATTCAGGGAAACCTGCCAAAAATGTCTGAATTTTATATCCTTAACAGGGATTTTTTTATAGATTTTGCATAGTATTGTACACCCTATTCGAGGATTGGTTCTTCTTGGCCCTTTTTTGGCCAAAAAGGAAGAGTTAAAGACAAATATTTACTTTGGAACACATTATAGAATTACGTTTTCATTGAAAGAATAGGAAAGAACCTCTTTGGAGTCATGAAAAAAAAAAACAAAGGAAGATTTTCAGATGAGCTGCTCCTGACCGGCTCCTGACTGCTACTGTCAAATTTCCTACCCTTTTCAAGGATCTTTTATCACCACTTCTAGTGAATTTGATACCCTTTTTTCAGAATTTTCCTGTTTTTGATACC
This sequence comes from Heliocidaris erythrogramma, assembly GCA_025617745.1. Lineage (NCBI taxonomy): Eukaryota > Metazoa > Echinodermata > Echinoidea > Camarodonta > Echinometridae > Heliocidaris > Heliocidaris erythrogramma. The sequence goes on along the minus strand of CM046859.1, from coordinate 33,274,446 downwards.
CTAAACGAGATCCCCGGGTTACCCGTCTGGTGGTGAAAAAAACAACCTTTTTTACTCGTTTTCATGGACGCGGATGCCGTACAGGCCTCAATGAGACATACCCCCGGGAAATATACATGTAATGTCCTAAATCAACCTCTTCAAAAGGCATAATTAATCCTCACGTTAGCCAAGTGAAAACAACAAGGTTTAGAAGGAAAACATTATTGCTGGGCAAGAGGAGATTCCAACAAAGACCAAAGATGCCTACAGCAATCTGAGGCCTCTTGAATATATGTGATTTAATGGACTCCAATATTCAAATACAATTTGATTTTCCACCAATCATAATCTCATATTTAGGAATCACACTGGCTTTTTGGAATTGTGTTTTATCACAACTTCTTATGAAAAAGACACCTGCTTTGTACTATAAAGCAATCTGACCAGTATTTTTGAAAGTCACCTATGTTAAACCCGACTTAACTTGGTGAAATGATTTATGAAAAGCCAAGTGTTGATCCCCAAGTACCTTATAACTTACTGCAATTATGTAACAAAGTGAAGAAATCAAATTAACTTGATCACGAAATGAAAATGACAAATTAATGTCATAGAGACAAGTTTTTGTATTTTCATCTAGTTAGACAATTATAGTGACTTATGCAGTGCATCCCAGAAAAAATTTAACAGTTGGAAAAAGTCTCCTCAAATAAATATCTCAGAATAATATCTGAAGAAAATATTCATACCTGAGGATAGCTTATGGTCTCTTCCATAAAATAGCACCAAAAAATCTGGCATTGTGCGTTTTGACATATTAAAGGGACCTCACACTGAGCTGACCAATAAATACACTCTCCACTGGATGGATGTAATGGCTACAGCCCAGTAGACCGATGGCCCATGAGACCGACAAGGCCAACTTTGTCGGCCTCATGGGCTGTTAATCTGCTGGGATGTCCCGGGCTGTAATATCCTATTATAATCCCAAAATGAAATTGACAGGGCAATTCCAGCACATAGCAGCACAAAATTTGTTAAATAATGATTTTGTCTTTATGAATCTCTATCTTTAGTAAAAACCAATGTCTCCCTCACAAAAAAAAACACACAATCTTTGAACAACCCCATGCGCTGAAATGTAAGATTTATTGAGAATATTTTTTTTTTGCCTTGCATATTTTCTTTGAGTTCAAGTAATACTGTTACAGACTTTATTGATACTTGAGCTTTCCCTTTGCAAAGAGAGTTTTTTTTTAAAAATTGTCTTGAGAGTACGTGTATAACTTGACCCTATAATAAATGTAAATCAGTAGGAACACAACACTTTTCTATGCCAAGAAAAGGTTTAGCAAAAGAGCCATGTTGTTTTGTTAATGCCCATGTGCGTTTGCCCAACAGAAAACATTGCATGATCATGAGGATAACATCAATGTCACTGCAGCATTGTGCCAGAATTGGGCCAGAATACAGGATTATATAAGACAGCAGAGGGTGTAGACACTGGGTTCATAGCATACTGAGAGAGATATATGTGACAAGCATACACAAGCACAGTCATAGGTGAAATGGTGGAGCTCTAAACAGTTCCCTCCAGGAAATTCAACATAGAGACACCACGCAGAAATCAAACATCAAACCAGCGGGATTCGAACCTGTCATCTACTGCTTGCCGGGCAGCGACTTAACCACCAGGCTATTCTGGTTCATGGCCAAGTCACGATGAACTGGAATCAAATACCCAAGATCCTCTTCTTTCTGACTCATTAATATTCAAATGTATAGGTTCAAAATCACGGAGGGAACTATTCGAGGCTCCATGAAACCAATCAGAAGCAACTTTTAGTGATGTATTAATCTTTCTCAAGCCATGTGTGGGGTCCCCTTGAACATATTAGAAGCATTTGATATTTCAGTAGACTACAATGGAAAGACTTGTGGAAATTTCGTCGGAACGGGTCATCATCCATTCCGCAAACCCCACTCAGAGACCTTCTTCTGAGCGTTCGCCATGACAACCATGCTTGTTCCGTTGGAGATGAAGCTGCGCAAGGTCCCTGGTCCGATGCCACGGTAGAGAGCGAGGAAACCGCCACGTTCTCTAACCACCAGCCGCATCCTCTGAAGTGTTGACATCTCCCTGATAAATAAATAGATAATAAAATGTTCAGATGCTGGCTATCCTACAACAAAGATATATCATATTGCATGGGACCATATTCTGAATGTCCATTCACTATTAACATGATGGACAAAGAGAGTGGACAAAATAAACAACTCCTCATTCTACCCTCCACAATTGCTCTGGTAGAAAAAACAACATCCCTCACTGCTATTATGTCAAATAAGTAGGACAGGTGAATATGCATGGGGCACCTGATCTACATATGTTTACAGAATACCAGTGAAGGGATGTTCTTTTGACTACTAGAACCATTGTGAAGGGTAGAATGAGGGGTTGTTTATTTTGTCCACTCTCTTTGACCGTCATGTTCATAGTGATTGCCATATCAAACTGAAATTTTGCAGAATAGACATTATTGGTGCTTGTGCACATGTCTCTTTGCAATACACAGACCAGTCAGCTTTTCACAGACATTAACAAATGGCTTATTCAGTGTAACTGGGTTTTTACGGAAGTCCTACAATCTGATATGATTATTTACGTCTGGAGACGACAATTAATGTCCCCATCCGAAAGATCTGACTCGGTGTTGAACCAGAGTCTGATCAGAGTCAGTTTGTAATTGGGTTTTTACAGAAGTCCTACAATCTGATATGATTATTTACGTCTGGAGACAACAATTAATGTCACAATCCGAAAGATCCGACTCAGTTTCGAACCAGAGTCTGATCGGAGTCAGTTTGTGGTCGAAGACAGGAGAGCTGAAGCACAACGGACATTACCACCAGACCAACTCACATCTCCCAGATTTTGATTTGTTCTTACAATTAACATCTTTTTACTAACTATATATCATAGTCTTCATAATACCGGACCTGGTCTTAATGAACATAATGCATATCAAACTATACTGCCCTTGTCAAATCATAAGTGCACTTATCATCCACTTGTACAACAAGTTTTCTGTGTCCAATACGACATAAGCTCTTTTTCTATCTATTTCACACCCCCCCCCCACCCAGTGAAAAAAGCACTTGATATGACTTATCTTTCTTTCCGGTATCACTAAACCATGACCACAAAACAGCTTTTCATATCAATCATATGTGTCGTCAGTATGCAAAAAAGTTGACAAAATGTACTGTAAAAAAAAATCACCAAAACTTTATTTAAACTTGTAGTTGAAACTTGAAAAATTCTGTAAAAATCTAAAAAGGAACCTTGGAAACTTACTTTCCATAATTCCCCTGCACCTGCGACTTCATGTATTCCAATGGCCAGACAATCCACCATGACAGAGTACACAAAATAAAAGTCAAGGTCAATGTACTTTCAATCGCTATGCAAAAATCTGTGAGATATGAATAACCAGAGAACAAGTATAAGCATCAGACATTGGACTGACATAATGAAACAAAGAGAAAGAGATGCAGGGTCCAAGAGAGACACCCCTGCTGGAGGTTGTACGACACATGGTCAGGCAACAATAGTTCATATTCTACATGAACTTTATGTTCCTATAAAGCAAGGCATTTTATACATATCTTGCTTCTCTCCACCAAGGTGTGAAATGGGCATGAAGTAGGATACAAACATCACTGATGTTGGATTTAGCATATATGTGTGTGCCTATAAGATGGCTGCCTCACAGGAATGCTCCCAAGTCGAGGAAAGAGTGTGCGCTGTAAGCGCGGAATCCTAATTTAATTCGATGACTGGGATAATAATACACTGTAAAGAGCTTTGAGCATTTGCTCGTCTAGAAAGGAGCAACATACATTAGGTTATCATTATTATTATCATTATGACAAAGGATATGTTGCTGCTGTCCCGGAGACAAGGAATGGACCAATCATACGTTGGTTGAAGATCTCTGGAAAGTGTCTCCTCTGGGTGTCTATGAGAATGAAGTAGGTTGTCATCAAACCTAACGTCCTGCACCATGTCACTCCAAAACCCTGCAACAGAAACAGATGATTTCCTCTACAAAACATCCAACGATATGTAAAACCATTTATAGTACAGTGATTAGACATTTGCTCTGGGGTTTACTTCGTCCAAGATACAAGGTTAGGTTTCGGGTTGTGTATGAAATAGCTTGTCATCAAACCTAATGTCCAACACCATGTCACTCCAAAACCCTGCAAGAGAAACAGATGACTTCTCCTAAGAAAGATTAGATGAAAAAGATCTTCATACATGTATAACTAAAATAACAGTTACAAACCTGTAACCTTACTGAGAGCAAATTGTGTAAGTTTGTTTCTGTGCTGCAAAAGTACACTACTTTTGTCAAGGTCATTGATCTGGTGAAAATGTTTTCTTGATAAACCTAGTTGGTCTAAGACCACATCAAGTTTTCTTGAAACAGCTTTTTAAGCTGTGAAAGGATGTCATAGATCAGGGGTACATTCCAGCCACACAAGTCTATTGTGCCCCTTTAAGTACACTTTCCTGCTTTGCAACTTCTAAATTGCACATTTTAATGGGGATTTATCAATATGAATAAGAAATCTATTTCCTACCCCTCTTACACTTACCACCAACACTTGCAATATCTCTTAATCCGTGGACTACTGAATTCTTTTACTCTCATAGGCTTAAAACAGAAACCACCCGGTTCCTGTAGTCTATGGGTTTATAGAAGTCACATTTGAAGCTCATATTCTGAATATAGTATAGCAAGATGGAACATCTCCATGTAATATACAGGACAAAATATTATATGGTGATTGGGAGACTTTAAAGGAGAAATCGGCCTACTGCTGTTTACATCCACTTTTGTTTTTTAAACATTCAATATCCATGTCTCATAATCAACGATCATGATTTTGACATATGTCTCAAAGCTGTTGTTGGACTCGTTTGCTACTGACCTTGTAGAGACCTCTGAAGGACCATGTTTGTTGTGTTTGTCTCCTTATCTGGAAAAGAGAGGGAAAAAAATGTATGATATGCACATATAAAGAAAACTATGTATATAAACTGGACAAATCTGGGCCCTGTTTCATAAAAATTATCAATAACAATAACTGTTATAAGCCACTGAAATCCTTGCATCTAATTGGCTGAGAGCAAATTTGTCACAGAAATGTGGCAGGTGTTACTGATAACAAGTTTTATGAAACAGGGCCCTGAACAAGTAAAGGCTGATTTAGAAAGCAACTGCATATAAACTAAAGACAACCCATCTATGTATCAAAGTGTAACGTCGTACCAGCCAAGTTGTCAAGGTTGCCGGTTCCAACAATTTCGTGCTAAACAATGGCGCAGTGATCACACCAGCACCAAACACTGAATTTGCCCTGCTCCAGCCCGCTGCTTGAATGATTTTGCAGTGAACCTCATGCACAGGCTCTGTTGTTTGGAACCAGCAACCTGGACAACGAGTGAATATGACGTAAGCACTTTGGTACTCTGTAGATGCTAACTATTTAATTTCCCATGAACAGAGTATCTCCATGAACCATGTATCATGAAAGGAACCTACAGACAGTGTATACAGAATGAGCACCTGCCTATAAAGACGACAGCTTCTCTATTCTCCCTTGAATGGTCTTTATATACAGGTTTTAATTAACATACATATATGCAAATTATTAAATAAAACACTGAATGATCCTCACATGTCTCTTTCTCTCAATCTAACCTCTCTCCCTCCCCTTCTTTTCTCTCTCTCTCTCTATTCCCCCCCCCCCCCCTTCCTCTCCCTCTTCCCCTCTTTCTCTCTCTCTCCCTCTCTCTTTTTCTTTCTTGCTTTCTCTGTAGAAATGAATTCATTTAATTTCTTCTAATGCTTTCTACTCACTTTTGCAAGTTCCAGAGGGCATTCAATAATTGCACGAGCTGTAGAACCACATAAACCAGCTAAAACTACACGTCTGCATATCGTTTAAAAAAAAAGGAGAAAAAAAAAGAAACCTAAACCAATAGTCATTTGTTTCAAATACTTTGCATTTCAGTGGTAAAAAAAACCAAACAACATGGCTCAACTACTGTGAAACAAGAAATCTTCACCTGCAAGGAAACGTTTGCAAATCTTGTGAGCTGTCAAGATTTCCTTGCCGAAAAAATGACTTCTGCAAAAGTTTCATGCTGCAAAAGTTCCTTTGTTTTAATACAGTTGTTGCCTTGCACTTATTCAGCAGCCTAGTACCTCCTTGGTAGTACAATGCCCTCTCTTGGCCAGCTTTGTTTATGTGTGTGGGAAATTTAGTGCCAAGTACTTGTGGAGTGGTACAACGCATACTCATGCGGCAAGAGCTTCCCAGACAATTTCATTCTCTTACCGAATTTCTCACTTCAACCCTTGACCCGACACTATAACCTAACCATAGCCTAAAACACACCTCACCCTATGACTTTGACTAAATAAAACCCAGAGAAAATGCCAGACAATCGTGGAGGAAATACAGTATCTTGGCCTAGCTCCTAAGCTAAGGGCAAGGATCATTTTCTGCCTTTCTTGACCCAGGAGTAGAAAATGGATACCTAGTATGAAAAGCCTGGCTTCTTTCTTCAGAGCCTGAGAAATAGAATGGACAACTTGCTTTTCTTGTCCCTTAAATAGATTTTCTAGATTGAGAAGAAGCCATTTATCGAGAGACTACTCTTGACTTGTCTCTTTACTCCAATTGAACAGATGAAACAACAGACTTACATTTGTAATCCTGCAGTGAGTGGGATTTCTCTTTTACACGAGGGGTTATCAAGAAATGTATATCTGAAAAAGAGAGAAGAAAAACATAAAACTAAGTAACATTTTGGCATTCTATAAGCAAGATTGTTACATAGAAATATGACTCTATGCTTGAAAAATAATTGGATTCAGACAAACAAAATGCTGCAATTGCACTGACATTAACGTTTGATATCATTGTTACCACAATCAACTGCTATATGCATATTTCAGCCTAAGTGAAAATGAAAATTACTCATTACAAAGATTTTATTCCACACTTGCCCCACGAAGAAACTACTTCTTGATTTTCTTTAATACTTAAACAGAGATGTCCAAAATGAAACATGTGACATTGTGACTTTAATCATTGGCAGAGATAATCTTGTAATGCAAAGTACTAACATGACATTCAATATGGATATTAAAATAAAACTACATGTACATGTATATGATGAGGTTATCGTCATAACAATGGACTGCCAATGGTGACATGTATACAGAAGTGAAATTAATAACAGTATGATTTTTTTTGTCTGGTAGTCATGGAGTACAGGGAAACCGAGTGCCAAGCCATAATCATGATGGAAGATGCATTGTATAGTACGTACACTGACTCAAAGACACCAAACTGGGTTGACCTGTAGATACCCGACCCCCATAAGACTGGTATTGATCCCCTGTGGATGAAAGAAAGATGAAATGAATATTCACAGTGGCATGTCATCTAAGATACTCTTACTTAAAGGGAGTGTTCTGGACAAGGGCTGAATAGGTCAGATCTTCTTCTTCACAGTGGTGACACTTGTATTTTTCATACACTACACTTTTCTAATTAAAAGAATAGGCAAAAACTATGTCAGAAGTTTAAAACTTGTCAATAGTATAGAAATTGGTGATTTAAGACTTTTTAAATTGTTGTCAATTTAAGGATTCCAATACTTAATTTGCTTTTAAAATTTGTTTTTAAATAACAAATGGCATGTGAGAAAATGATAAAAGGATGTGCAACCAAATTTGCTCTTTCTGCTCATCTATATGGTATTATTAAGTCTCTGAATCTCAACTTGAGTCAAACTAAGAAATCCAGAAATTTGTCTCAAAGAGACAACTATTTTGTATTAAAGCGATCTCATTTCCACATCATATATATGTTAGGACATAACGTCGTCTGCTAAGGGCAAGAAGGGCATCAAGATAACGTCCTTCTGGCTCTCAGAAGATATAACAATGTGTGGAAAAATCTGTTTCTTAAGTTGCTTTCATGTTTTCAAATATGACTATAAGTATTTACTTGGGCCAGACAGTTTTTGTCACATTATTGTGGAATCCAAAAACAGATCTGGGTAAATTAATTTCCAGAATCAAAATTTTGAAATAAATATGGTTTTGAGGGTTTAGTTAGGAACTTTCAGAATACAACACATCCATCCTCCTAATTACCATCAAACCTGTCTTAGTGGCCACCTATGTGTATCAGCAACCTTTCTAATATAGAGGTCATCTATTATCTCCCTATACAGTGTGTCCCCGAAGAAAGTTAACAGTTGGCAAAATACTCCCTAAATAAATGTTTCAAAATATGTTCAGGAGATTTTTATACCTGTGGATAGCTTAGGGTCTCTTCTGTCAAATGACACTAAAATATCTCAAAATATTTAATGCTTGAGTGAACAAATGCCAATTTTGTGAAAGGGTGCAAAATCCAGTCTTGACAAGAACTGATATTGGCTCTGACTGGTATCAGCCTAGCTGAGAGTCATGTAAAGGTTTAGAAATTTCCATATTCTAAACAATTTATGAAATAACAAGCTATGTTCTCTGTATATCCTTTAACACATCCATCAACATCTTATGCTTGAGTGAGCAATTAACTACTCTGCTGAGTGTTTCAAGTTGTTACTTATGGCGAGTCATTTAATTTCACCTGGCTTGCTTACTCAGCCATGAAGTTTTGATGGAATGTATCAGGACATAGATTAAACAAAATCTGTTTTTCATAATATAAAATTTCTAAACCTTTTAAAGTAGCTATTCAAAGAAAATCACAAATATGGCAAATAATGTATCACTACAAACTGGGAAGCTTACAGATGGCAATCGTATAAGTTTTTCAACTGCGTATCTGATGATTATAAAAACAACATAAATAAAAGCTCTTCTCAGCATCTGGAATATCCGAGGATTCGCCAGAAATATAGCGATGCTTTGATGGCGTCACACTAGGGACCGATCCTGTTTAAGCAGACGACGTCCTATAACGAATGAACGTAATTGCAATGCAATTATTTATCAAATTATAAAGAGTTTGCTATATTTAAACATGACCTTATTTCACACCATTCTAAAAGGGAAAGTGAAACTGATTCTGATACATGTAACTAAACCGTTTGATTGTAAATACACAGGATAAGAGTCAATGATCAATGAAATAAACCCCACTTTCAAATTGAAAAGCCCTCCGAATAATAGCACGGATGGTATTCGTTCCCTCTTGAAACGCCGAACATGCCCCGGTGCAAGCAGCTGAAAATACAATGGCGTCTTATTTTGTTTACAAGTGACTGATTCCTTAATTTTTTAAACGCTGCATTTTTCATCAAAATAATACCATACACGAAGCTAAGAGTGAGGCAACACACTAACATTAAGACTGGAGCTAGTCAAGTAAGAGAAATAAGTGAAGAGGAGATGACAAAACAGGCACTGAAAAATGTGCAAGATGTTATGGGACATCGTCTGCTTAGACAGGACTGGTCCCTGGTGTGTCGTCACACATCTCAGCAGCGTTCGAGGAGCTCTTCAGGTGCTTATCGGGGGCTGTATTTTACCGTTTTATAATTGACAATAATCATTACTTCAAATGTTTCCAAGCGTTGAATTTTGATAACCTTGTTTAATTTATGCCATCTATACAATAATAAGTATTAAGCCAATATTTAAAATCATTAAAGTTCTATTTTAAAGACTCTCAACTTAGCTAATACCAGCCAGAACAAAAACAAACATTTGTCAAGAATGAATTTCGCACCATTTCACAAAAGTGGCTTTCACTCACTCAAGCATAAATTATTAAGAGATATTTTGCATTTGAAAGAAGAGACCCTTAGCTAACCACAGGTATGAAATTTTCCTGAAAATATTTTGAAATATTTAATTCTGGAGACTTTTTTAAACTGTCGATTTTAAACAGTTGTTAAACATTGTTGATACCAGCCTGAACAAATAGCAATTCTTGTCATGTCTGAATTTTGTACCATTTCACAAGAGGTTTTAGATTAGTCAAGCCTAATAACTAGTAAGATTTCTTGGTGTTATTGCATTGGAGTCACCCTAAGCTATCTACAAGAATTAAAATTTATTGAAAATATTCAGAAATATTTATTTGGGGAGACTATTTCCAACTGTTAAACTTTTTTTGGGGGGACGCACTGTATAGGAAGGAATATATGTTGGAGAAACTTTATAGAAAGGCCACCTGTCTACAGAGGTCAATTTTTCTGTTACACGTCTGACCATACATACAATTTACTAACCTATAGAGACCGATGAGCCCCTGCGTGCGTAGCGTTTTGACCAGTGTTCTGAACATGTTGGTGCCCTCATAGCCAGACTGTGCCTGCATTTTCGTCTTGATGGTGTCAAGCGGATGGCCCACTAGGACACTGGTTGTGCCATACAGGACACCAACTGTACAGGACAGTAGAGTAAGAAAAAAAAAAGGAAGAAAATTAACAGTAGAAGGAACACAGATGAGACGGATAAATTTTAGTTTTGGGGAGCTCAAAAGGAGCTTTGGAAAGTTCAAGAAAATGCTTTATGGAACAAGAAAAAATTTGAAGAGAAAGAGTAACAAGGAAGCCAGATTGTCCCACGTTAGTCTTGATGGTGTTGAGCGGATGACTCGGCAGGATGCTGTTTGTGCTGTACAGGACACCTACAGGTACTTACTGTATAGGACAGCAAAGGAAGAACTATAAACGATACAAAGAAAAGATACAAATCATTGTAGAATCCCTTTAGACAAAGAAATACAAAGGAAATTGTAAAGAAAAAGTAAATCCTGATAGAATCCCATGAGAACCAAAGAAATAATCAAGAAATTTGTCAGGGAGATACATGTAGAGCACATTTAGATAGAATACCATGAGAAACATTGGAATACAAATGACATTGTACAGAAGATTTGTTTCTGATCATTTACGTCTACAAGGAACTTTATTCATATAAGTACCAAATAAATGTATAAACATTGTGTATGTTACCATAATTAACTTAAATCTTTAATAATGGTATTAAAAATAAAAAGCGATTGGAGTTCTGCATCAATATACCTCAAACAATATTTAACTGTCAACAAATGAAAATTAGTCATTGGTTAATAGTTATGTGCGCAAGGGTGGCTGGGTTCGGATATAGTTGAGAGAGACGTCTGCAGAAGCACAAATTAACACGATAAATAATCTATTCCATGCACATTCAGTTTGTTAAGTCATTAATGTTATTGCAACATTGTTAGTAACTAACATCATGAACTTTGTTTTCTGGAAGTAACGGCCCAGGCACGGATGTTTTGTAAGGCAACTATTTTTCAAGAGTTGAAGTCCACACTACACACCGTACCTCTTTACTTTTATACCCTTAAATTTCATGTTTTGTAAATTTTACCTCTTGAAATTTTGGACATTACTGCTTTACTAACAGTTACTCATTATACACCTTGTCATTGGACGTCATTGATATTAAATAATCTTGAATTTAACTTTAACTTGTGTTTTGAAATGTGTAGATAATGCCAAATTCAACTCAAGTATTTTGAATTTGAGATCAATTCAAGTCTCTAAATCTATTCTTTAGGCTTTTTATAATGTTGATAACATTGCCTAAATAATTACTGAATTAGATGACGTTGTAACCTTGAGTTTGAAATTGAAAACGAATTGCGTATCAACTATCAAGTATCATTGACGTTGGATGAGGACTTCTCGACACTCCTTCCACGCCCAAGCACACTCACACATCACCCAATCGGAACAGCGGATAACAGCCACACCTCCCCCACGCCGACAAAAGCGGCTGAGGCCTGAGCATGCTGAGGTCAGTGGACCTGAGGCTGAGCCGAGTTTCGACAGCTGACAAAAAATGCACGACAAATCACAATCATGATTATTTACCAAGTAATTAAACACTCACCACTTATTCCAATCGCACCCTCTTTGAGCCAGTGTGACCTTTCTTCATTGTGTGTCATTTTAATTGATCTTCTGATACTTCAAAACCTGAAATACGAGATAATTTCGTTCATTCACCCCAAAACAAATGTTTACACAAAAATACGCGAATAAAGGCGATTCTAAATGCCTGTGCGTACAGCAGTACGTGTGCATACTCGATTATACGTATGAGATACATTCAAAATGCTAGTTGCAAGGAGTGTAACTTAAAGCCCGGCGTACAGGGGGAAAAAAGTCCTCCAAACTAGCCCTACTCTTCGTGGAATTCATGGCAATAGGCCAGGTATGGGGAACTGTTTAATAAAATTACATTTGTCAAGCAAGCAATGAAGCCAGATGCAGTCGATATACATTGTATGTAACAATCGTCGTGAAAATTGAAGATTGATATATATGAATGAATGAATAAATGAATGAATGAATTGAAGGAATGCATTTATTTCATAATACTGCAGAAATCTGCCATGAACAATACAATTGAAAATATACATAGTTCAAATATCGAATACAGATATCATAATCAATAATAATTTAAATGTAATCAAAAGTGAGAATTTACATTAGTCAACAGAAAATGCAGTATCATGGGAAACCTTAGGAAAAGCACAGCTTAACTATAGGTTCCCCAATAAAAGAGAAGTACAAAATACGCTTCTGTTCCATATTTATTTTCAATGTTCATTTACCATGTTTACGGTATTATTTTTCATTTTCATTTTTTTTTTTTTGGGGGGGGGGGAGGGGGGTATCACTGGCATAATAAGTCAAACATTTTGAGGAGGCTGAGCATAGGCATACGGGGGCCCAATTTCTGAATACTTGCGAGCGAATGAACAAAAACATTTGACCCTTTTAACAAGAATTTTGTCATATATCTGGTAGGTAATTTTTTTTTTTTCTTTCCTCTTTTTTTTTTTCTTTTTTCTTTTTTTTTTTTGGGGGGGGGGGGGGGCTCCAGCGCCTAAGCCTCCCCTACCAGTACGCCAGTAGGGGGTACAGGCGTTCGTCTTATTCTAAGCTAACAATTATTTTCAAAATTCATGAATAAACAGGGTGGACATTACAGGCAAAGCATCCATCAGTGAACAAAAAAAGTACATCTATGATCTGATAATGTTCGAAAACAGCTTCTTACAAGAATAAAGAAATATATGTTGATAGCCAGTGGACAGTTATTACTGTATATTACACTGTATATTACCCTTTTCAAAATGTTATAGGAGATGGGCAATTTCCACCGTGGGAGGCCCTCGTTGGGGGTGGATAGTAGGCCGCCTATGTGTTGGTGTGGCCCCCCATGCCTGCCCCTTTTAATTACAATCGCTAAAAACTACTTGATCATGATATAACTTGTGTATATTGTATCTTACTTTACTTTAATAAAGAGGTGATTCCAACAACTAATTAAAGTGGAAGAATAGGAAAGAACTTGAAGGGACTTCTTTAATAACAGGTTGAAAAAGTATACGGCTACGCCACCCAAAATACTAAACTTTCAAGCCAATGTCGAAGTGAGCCTTCGAACGTTGATTTCATAATCATAACACATCCTCATGGTTTATTAAGTAATTAGTCCTCCCGATTAGAGTGGTCTACAGCTCGAGGACATGCCGTTAATCAAGAAACTGCGCACGGCGTGTCTGTTCGTAATCTGGCTTAATTTTGCCAAGGGTAATAATTTGTATACCCCATCCCCGCCCTCCCCCCCCCCCCCCACTCAGTATTATTTAGGGTACGCGTATGCCTGTTCCCTCCCTTTGAAAGCCCTCCCCTATCTCAGGGCTGCCAAAATTTCTGAACCCCCCTATCACAGGCTTTGCGCGGGCTTTTCCTGCCTTGGAGACCCCCTAAATTCAGAACACTGCTCAATGTACCCCCTATCTCAGGTGAGCTCTCATTCCAACCCCATATCTCAGGACAGACATCAACCCCCCTCCCAAGTAAGCTGTCATTACAATACCTTGGAAGAGATTTTTTTCCTACTTTTCAAAATGAAATAATCCTGGCTGAATGAGCTATCAAAACTAGCAGGAATTTCAGGAATTTGATCCTGGGATTTGATCAATTTTTCAAGACATTTCATAACACCCTTTTTAATTTCTCAGGTGTCGAAGAGAGAGAGAGAGAGAGAGAGAAAGAAAGAAAAACACCCCCTTTTTAATGAAATCTCCGGGTGAAAGATAAAAAACACCCCTTTTTTTACAATTCACGGGCCGGATTGTTTCGCCCAATAAATACCCCTTTACCGGAGATTTTGGGAACATGCATGCGGTCCCTTCGACCTCCGAGTGGGGGGGGGGGGGGGGGGGCCGGGACCCCATCTAAAGTCAGGTTCACACGGAGGCCCAGGGAGCCACACTTTAAGTTTACCGTAGTTCCAGAACCAGTACAAGCGAGCTTGTAGTTAACGCCGAAACCACTCGGGGCGGGGATCCTCCGTCTTAGATCTAGACCGTGTGGACAGAATAAACTAATAGCAAACCCATTGTTTTTACGAGGACCTTCCAGTTCATGTTAAACGACGATCGCGACTCGACTTGTAATCTCAGAACAACGCGTGAATCATCGTTGTTTCGGGCCCGTTTGAACCCTCGTCGTTGTTAGTGACTCGTTGTTTCGTTAACTTAAAGTTTAGAAACCCGTATGAACGGAGCTTTAAACACGCAATATTTCCTAATCTGAAGTGGCGTATCCTGAATAGGGTCCAACCATGGATATAGCTATACCGAACGGATCCACCATAGAACCGAATATCATCTGACCTCCAATTTAAAACAAAATTGTTACAGAGATTTTTTTTGAAATATGCACTGTCGCTGCACTTTCTACATCTGGCATTTTAATGTAAAGGCCTATAATTACGTCATATGAACATTGCATTCCTATATAATATCGTTATAGGCCTATGTTATAATGACAAAGAGACCACCCCGATGCTTGAGGTGACGGTTGCCCGAATAAACTACTTTTTGGCCAGTTGCCACAAACGGCGTTCTCAAACTTTGTCGGGGGGGGGGGGGGGGGGGGGGACTATTTCAAAACCCCTTGGTCTGACGCTGGATACTAACACGTAGCACTGATAAACATCAATGACGTCATGAAACAAATATCAGATTTCTGAAGATGGTGGCAATGTTGACATAGTCTGTCCCTTTCACATGCTTTTAGATTACACTTCAAAGACTTCAGTGGCGGATCCAGGCAGGGGCTCCAAGGGCGCGCACCCCCTTTAATTTTTCTGTTTTGTGATTTTTTTTTAACGTGGGAGGGGGGATACCCCCCTCCCACACCTCCACTCCCTCGCTGCTGGCGCCCACCCCCTATTTCAAATTCCTGGATCCGCCACTGGACTTCAAGTTATTTTTCATAATTCCCATACATATTATGATTGTGTGTACTACTTTTTAATCCGAAACTTCATTGTTATTGGGACAAAAACAATTTGCAGAGCCTAGCTATATAAAGGGGAACATACCTTTCTGAATGGGGATGGAGGGGAAGGGGGAGGGGGTATCGGACCCTAACTTGCGCACAAACTTTGTTAGCAATTTTCCAACAATCCAAACAAACAATAAAGAGGTTTTCAGATTTATTAATTCGACATCATTAGTGGGGAGGGGGGGGGGTCGAATTTGAAAATAGAAACTTTGAATAGGGGAGGGTAGGATCATCTTACATTACCCCTAGAAAGCTCCTATAATCTGAAAAAGTTGTCACCTCACCTTGAAATTTTAGGACATTAGAATGGTGCGAAATGTTGCATATATCATTTTAAAAGCAAAAAATTAGATTCTGTTTCAAATCAATTCGCTGGTGTAAATTCAATTTAATTACATGATAATAAAGATGGTGATTTTTGATCCATCCTAGGTCTATAATACTGTAGAAAGATCAATTTCTAAAATAGGCTTATAATAAAATTGATCAAATTGAATCAATGACTCTGACTACAAAATATTTCCATTCAAAACAGTGCATTTTTGTTGCGTCATTTGCTGCTCATGATTTCTCTGTGAAATTACTAATTTAATTTGACCTCAATGCAGAATCGTTAATTTGTAAGAGAACAACGTGGCCTCTTTTATAGTTCATACTTCGAAAAGCTGTAGGATGTCCTAAATGTGAGGTCTCGTTCTTGGCTACCTTTCAAATTTTTTTTTTTTTTTCTAAATGGAGGAAGAGCAATTATCCAAAAATATACCCCCGTCATAAAAAAAGGAAAAAGAAGAAAAGAAAAGAAAAAGAAAAAGGGATGGGGGCTGCATGGATAAGCATTCCACGCGGAACTCATACAAGAAATTAAAGGTTCCGTTCAGCATTATTATTTATTTATTTGTGTACTATATGAGAAACTGTTTGAAAGGTATAATTTATATTAGATTGACAGTTTTAAGCAAAGCCATTATCGTTTAGTGTATATAAAGGGAAAGTTGTTTCTTTTGTTTCTTTGTGATTTCTGATGCAATTCATAAACACACTGTAGAAAAGTTAATATGACATGATATTAGCTCAAAATGTTACTTTTGAAAGAAATATCCCATCAAGTGTTTGTTGTTATTATCATTATTGAAGTTCCCAAACATTTTTGACCAATATATTCGTCTTAATAACACCACTGATATACAGATGGGAAGTGGAAAATGGTTTGCATTAATAAAGGGGAGGGGGTCGAAGAAAGAGAGAGAAGGCGCATAATTATGCGCCGAAAATTGAGAAATGCGAACTTTATATCACGAAATTGCACCTTCGCTGACCCACGATAACAAAAACCACAGGGAAGGATAATATACGACTGAATCTGTAAGGGCGTGTAGGGGGTATCCACTTTTTAAAATATCAGGAGTAAAAAGATACATTATATCTTACGGAATCATCCCTTCTCTCTCTCTCTCTCTCTGTCTCTCTGTCTCTCTGTCTTTCTCTCCACCTGCTTTTGAGCACAAAAACACCTTTTGGCAACCTGAACCGTGCCTGGATGATATCTGTCGGTTTCATCATAGGACCTCCAAACCGTTTCTTAAACTTCCCCCTTTGTACCCCCAACCCGCACCCCTGGGTGTGTCATGATCACGTCATCATGGCCAAGCAGGCAACGATCGAGCGCGCCTCCGCTCTCGGTCTCGCCTGATTAAAAGCACACGATCTTCTTCTCGATCTCTCTTAACCCTCAATTAGTCCGCTCTCTTCCCGCCTAATATCCAACAAGGAAATTTACATCCGACAAGGAAATTTACATCCAGGGTCTTGCGTCTCCCTGCATATTTTTTACGGATATTATGGCTGATATGATCATGTGACGTTGATCCTCTCCGTCCGTCTGTTCATCCTCCATACACGAGAGGCTTATTATGTCGTTAATTCTCCAAGCCAAGCAAATCTTGATCCGAATTTTGTCCATGGAACATTTAGGTTCAATACTTCAAGCTGTAAATAAGGAAAATGTCTGTCACTTCATCCTGAAAATACGAGAGGTATCTTGATCTGAATGTTGTCCAAGGAACATCTTTGTGAGAAGCTGTAAGTTCAACACGCCAAGCTGACGACATTAAACAAGGAGATTTAGTGACCTGATCGCCACAATTTCAATGAGTCAGCTAGTGGAAAATGGTACTCCTGAAGGAGCTGGCATCACTTTCTGAATAAATGGTGTGAAATATTTTTTTCTGAGATTGCTTCTAGGGAGCTACATGACCTGATAGCGCCTTGGTGCTTCAAATATTTGTTTCTCAACATATTTATCTTGGATTATCGTTCATGAAATACAGATATGGAAGCGAGAGGGGATACATTATGAATAACACGATCATCAAAGGTGAAGAAATATTACTCTAGTAGCCCTATTTTGTATTGAACAATATGGTTGATTTTTACATCGCAGATTTTACAGGAACATAATGTGTAATTAGATTTATCATTTTTATGTCACGAATTTGAGAGGGAATGATAAAGTACTCATCTAAGCTCAAAATGTTCTCTTGGAAGTTGGAAATGATACAATACGCCTCATGAGATCTTCTACAACGCATGCAGATAAATGAAGTTGATATGTGTCAACTGGTTATCCATTGTTCAACTCGAAATATTCAAGGAACTTATAGGAATAAATGTATTTTTCCTGACGTCGGTGATGCCAAGTGCTGCGACAAACATGCGGAATTAATTATTTGTTTCGATGCATCTCTCCCACGAGAATATACTGAACAATACAGAGCATTTTTGGCTTGAGTTAAAAACCTTTTCTGCATATCGTTCGCCTGTCTTACGACTTCAGGCAAGAGTAGTGCCTGATACAGTCAACAGCAAGTAAGTTGACGAGTATATCTGACTAGCAGGAAGCGAGGAACGAGAGAGAAAGCATTTTCTGGACAGACCAGGTAAGTGGTATATATATATATATATATATGCTGTGCTAAATTAATCTGTAATTTTAAGTAGGTGCATACATAATAATCAAGTAAACTCGAGCATACTTTTCTTTTAAGCTTCAACTTAACTTTACGATAATATTTATAATACACTGAAACAAAGACAGAATCATATCTTGACACGGATAATAAAAAAACAAAATCCTGATATTTATTTGGCAGTTTTACTGAAAATTCTACTACTATCGGCCATGTAATTTATAATTAGAGAGTTCATAAGATGATATGTATAATGTACTCCATATAACGCAACTTTCGCATGGCAAGGGGTTCATAATTCCGAACATGAAATAGGGTTCGTAATTCCGAATATTTGATGCATTACTCCGAAGGTTCGCAAATCCGAAAATGAAAAAGGGTTCATAATTCCGAAGGTTCGTAATTCCGAAAATACAGTAGAGCCCTACATAGCTTTTTCGGAATTACGAACCTTCCGAAATATGAAACCTTTTTCATTTTTCGGAATTACGAACCTTCCGATATGAATTATGAACCCTATTACATTTTCGGAATTACGAACCCTTTTTCATTTTCGGAATTATGAACGCTTTTTCACTTTCGAATTATGAACCTTCGAAATTATGAACCTTCGGAAAAACGAGATGTAACCGAAGCACCACACCTACTGATCTTCTAAAAATACACTAAATTTCACTATCCTTCTGGAGCGGAATTAAAAGGAAGTGTATTTGACATAATATTAGCATGTGGAAGATGAATGGGCAGTCGAAAAACCTCCAGTTATCTTGTAAGTGCCCTTTCAACCCTATCTAGAGCGGAATCTGGAAAGCAGTGCTTATTTTGCTTTGTGTAACTTGGTATTTCGTAGTTGGATATATATTTTTTTAAATTTATTTTTATTTTTTACGATTGTTATTTTTATTCCGCAGGTCAAATTGATCACACTTGATGTAAGCAGTACGCCTCTCTGAACTATACAACATCACCAACAGATAACCGACAGGAGCAGAAATGGCATCCTTTAGAAGAGTAACGGCGCAAAATCTTAACTGTCCTCTCTGCATGGACACCTTTGAAGAAGCCACTCTCCTTAGCTGTGGACACACATTCTGTCGCAAATGTTTAGCGAAGTACGACGAGTTCCACCCAGACTACACCGACATGCTCTGCCCACTCTGCCGTGAGGCCACAACCTTGAACGAGAAGCGAGTGGAAGGGTTGTCATCCAACGTGACCCTGAACGGACTAGTTGGGGATATCAACAGGATTTCAGTGGGCTTGTGCCAGAAAGATGAGTCACGACCAAGGTGTAATCTTTGCGTGCCGAAGTCGGTGACCGATGACCAGGAGCAACCGATCGCTGTCTCATTCTGTCACGAGTGTGAGGGATATCTGTGCGATAGCTGCCTCTCTGGGCATACTCGCATGGTGCACGTCTTCGGCAACCACCGTACCGTATCCGTGCAGGAGGTTTTGAGCAAGAAGGCCAGTCGGGAGGGGCACATCTCCAAGACTTGCTCCGAGCACAAGACGGAACAGATGGATTTCTACTGTCAAAACTGCGAAGAGGTCGTATGCCACAAATGCACGGTAGTCAAACACTGCGGTCGGGACCATTCCATCAAGGATCTCGCAGAGTACGAGACGGAAACCAGACAGAAGATCGACATGCTAGTGATGAGGAGCTCGGTCAGGAGGGCTAAGATCGAGAAACATATCGGCGACATAAAGCAAGAGGAAAAACACATCCGCGTCATGCTCACCAAGATGGAGAGTGAGATCAACCGCGCTTACACCGAGAAGCAGAAACAGTTGGATAAAAACAAACGGGTTTTGATGGATGAAGTGCGGCGTATCGAGGCGATGTACTACGGAAAGCTCATCGATATGACGAAGACAGCACGAACATTGGCGAAGAAAATATCCGTATCGAGTGAAATGATTTCGAAAGGTAAACGAAAGCCCTTGTTCGGAGAGAGTCGCGTCGCTCACAACAATCTCTATCAGGAGCTTGATCAGGTCCTCGGCGAAGAAGTGGACATGATGGCGCCTAATCGACTTAGAGACCTCACCGCCAAAACGTGCTTCGTTCCATCCGCAAGTGACGTCATCGACCTCGGACAAATCGGTGCTCATATCACCGGCTGGACGGTAGTCAATGAAGTTGACTTACCGAGCGAAGACGCCATGAACGGTCTCGCTGCCATGTCATACGACAAAGTCGCTGTGTCTTATTTCGACGGTGGTGTCGATTCGTTCAACATCCACTCCGGGGAAAGAAAATTGTTGCTTGAGAGCGACGATCGCGGCACACATGATGTCGCTTTCCTGAGTGATAGCCGGTTCGTTGTCACGAATACCCGTCGCGTCCTGAAGCTTTTCAATGCAGATCAGTCGCCCACCGATGTCCGTTTTGAGACCCCCTCTGAGACTACCGGCCTAACGATGATCGACGTCGACGCCCAGGATCACATATTCGTTTCGTTTTGGGATCTCAGTAAGATATTCGTCTTCTCACCTTCGGGTGGCAAACCACTTCGGGTCATCAAGACCGAGCGGATCCCTCGTCAGATCTGCACGACGTCGGCTGGCGTCATCGTCACCCAGAAACTCGGCAACATTACCGTACTCGACGAGGAAGGTAACATCCAGTGGTCGGTGACGAAGAGGAAGGGATACCTTCATCCAGCCGTCAACGACAAGGACCAGCTCTATGTCGCCTGCGTCCGACCCGCAGATCAATCTCTCTCAATCGAACATTATACCTTCGACGGCAAACACATGGGAACGGTGCTCAAGAACGCGAAGATTGAGATCCCGTCGAGACATTGGTATTATATGACCTTCTTGTCACCTTCATGTATTGCTTTCTGCACCCCTGGCAAGCTCTATGTCATTCAGAAGTCTTTGACCAGGACGAAAACTCTGACCGAGATTGTCTCTCCGACATGCTACGAGATCGAAAGCGAAATTAAGATATGTAAATAATAATCATGATAATGGACATGAGCTTCTTTTCCAAGGTGCCTTTGTATCACGATTGGCAAATGTTTGTAATCTGAAAGGAAATATCAGCGATAACACTTTCTCGAATTTACCATCAACTCACGAAAGTAAAAGCTTTTACAATTAAAATGAAGATACAATGCAGCCACAAGACTGATAATAGGGATTTTTAACTTGTCAATTTTCTCTCATATACTGAGTATATATTCAGGTTTGCTGAGCTGACCACGTAAACTTCATATTCCGAGTCATTTAGAATATTCGGCATATGGTTTCATTCCTCTATCAAACTTTTCTTTAAAATGATTGTTAATCAATATCCCAAAAAGGAATGCATTTGGGTACATTCGTGTATTAGTAGAAACTGCATGACTGGATGATTTCTGAATAAGAGGACGAAATATTACCGTAGTTTTATCGCAAAATAGCAATATAGATATGTATACGTAGACGCAGTGGCGTATCTACGGGGAGGGGGCAGGGAGCACGTGCCCAGGGCGGCACTTGAAGGGGGCGCAAAACACAACGCAAAAGAGAAAAAGAATGGGGAGAAAATGAAGACAAATTATGATCTTGAAGGATTATGCACTCGAAGGAATTGTGCACTTTTTCATAAAAGCATGAAATTTGGAATGTCGCTAGAATTTTTGATGCTGAATAATTGTGGATTTGGGGCCACCTAAAATTCGAGCCCTGTCGCTCATTGTGCCCATTTATTTTAAGCATATCCCTCTCAGCGTATTTTTCTTCATGATTGATTTAATCATAACTTTGGTTTGCCCCAAATGTACTTCTTGTACTCAGGGGCGGATCAAGGATTTTGTATGGGGGGGGGGGGGGCACACAAATGCAGGTTTATCAACTTTTGGAAAAGGGAGACCCATATTTGTTTGGATCTCGCCAGCTCTCGAAAAGTCGCCCGGGGCAATTTTTTCCCCAGACCCTTCCTCTCTCTTTCCCCTCCCTCTTTCTTTTTCTATCTCACTGAATTACTATATACCACCTCTTTCTCACTCTCAATCTTCCTTTCTCTTTCTCTCTCCCCTTACTTATTAATCTATATCTACTCATCTCAGTCTTTCTCCCCTATCCCTCGCTCTCTTTGTTTCTCTCATTCTCTCTCACTAAATCACTGTCTAATCAATTTCCTCACTCTCAGTCTCCCTTTCTTAATCTCTCATCCTCCTCTATATCTTCTCATCCCAGTCTTTCTCCCCTCTCTGTCATCACACACGCACACACACACTCTCTCTCTGCCCCTTCCTCCTTCCTCCTCTTTCTCTCTTTCCCTTTCCCTTCTCAATCTCTCACCCTTACTTCTATCTCTACTCATCTCAATCCTTCTCCTCCCTAGCCCCCAAACCCCCTCTCTCTTCATGCCCCTTCCTTCATCCCCTCTGTCTCTTTCTCTCTCTCTCACTAAATCACTATCTACCCCTCTTTCTCACCCTTAATCTTCCCTGCTCTATCTCTTGCACCCTTTCTTATTCCCCTTCTTAATCTCGCTCCCCTCCCTTCTTTCCTTTTCCCTCCTTGTAACAAACCAGGGCCATGTTTTACAAAACATGTTATCAATAACAAGTTACAATACTGGATATAAGCTATTGAAATCTTTGCATTTGATTGGCCGAGAGCAATTTTGCTATAGAAGTTTGGCACTTGTCATTGATAACAAGTTTTATGAAACAGGGGTTGTTTGTACTCAGTACAAATGACCTATATCTGCCCATGTTGTAATTACGAACTGGCTTCCTGTGATATAGCTTCAGCGAATCTCTTTACGCCTTGTGACTTTCAACCAAAATTTTGATGAAATTTTGATGAAAACATTGTAAATATCCCAGAAAAGGAAAACAATATATCTTGCACGGACAATTACATGTAGTTAACTTCATCTATGTATGATGATCTTTATTATCTTGATTATATATCTTGATTATATAGCTGAAACAAGATGAAAATAAAAGCATTTAATGCATTTATTTTAATGTCATTAAAGGAAAAGTACACCCTATATCAACTTGGCTTTAAAAGCAGAAAAAATGAAGAAACAAGATCAGTGAAATTTTTAGCAAAAGCAGATAAGAAATAAAAAAGTTATGAATTTTTTGAAGTTGTAATCAATCAAACACAAATTGGCAACTCCGTGACGTATCTTGCGAGCTCATCTCCCATTTGCCCTGTACTTAAAAAATCATCAATTTCCATTTTCTCTCTAAAAAATATTTCATCATACATGCACCCTAGATAAAATCATTTCAATTATGCTTTGACACAAAACCTGTATGATACAAATCTATTCCCTCATCAAAAAGAAGAAAATGAAAATTTAATGAATTTTTGTGTACAGAGGAGCTCGCAAGATACGTCACAGAGTTGCCAATTTGTGTTTGAGTACAACTTCAAAATTTCTTATTGGATTTTGCTCAAACTTTCATTGATCCGTTTCTTTAATTTATATATAAAAATAAGAGCATTATATGCTTCTTAACATGCACATACGTATATCATAAGTTTATGTATATTATAAGCTTGTGCAGACTGAAAGCTTACATACTATTTTTTAAAAAGATGGCTAATGTTGTTGGCATTCATGAAAACATTTTATAGCTTTAAAAGTACCAATACTCTAAAGTAACAATAACTCTACATCTATTGGTATTAATTGTTGGTGAATTTGTACCTGCCACTTTGATCTCTCTCATACATAGTTTGGAATTCTAATGAAATATCATCCTTTTTCAAAAGAGTATTCAAGATTTTCTTGATATATTATAACGTGAAAGATATTGTTCCACATATATAACAAAGAAAAAATAAGAAAAGATATTGTTCATGATATCAAGGGGTAAACTACGGCTGTTACATAAGATCTGGATATTAAAAAATGTGTTTGTACACATAAAACCATGGAATAGAAGGGTACATCCATTATTTGGTTAATATTTCTTTTACAAACTGAATATAAACCACATGTATATATGTTACTGTATGAAGTGATGTAGCACGAGTAAAAGCAAATTTGTGATATGTTCTACTACAGGATTTTGTACAGATCAGTAAAGGATTGTGTGACCTTGGAAATTTGTTTGTAATTTAGTGATATATTCCTTTTTTATCAATCTGCTAAATCAGTTAAATTTTCACACATATTCAAGTTTTCTATGAGATTACTACTGCATTTTGCACTTTCTTCAGTTTATTGAAATACATGCATGTAAAACATCATTTTAGACTTGGCAACTATAAAAAGTCATTATCATCAATCTTTTCTTGTTACACAAACCTGCAATTAATTTGAATGCAGATCTTTGTGAATTTGTACAAAGCTTGCTCTTTGAAACAAATACTCATATAAACTACTCATTAAAGGAAATTACTTGAGAATAAATTTATGACTGAGGCCAGTCACATCAGTGAATTGTGTTTCAAGATTATTTAAAATATGCCAGTTTGGCATATTTACTTCAGAGAACATGGATGAGGAAGAAACGCTAACATTCGTCATCATTTTCATTATTTCATAATCATTATTATCATTATTATCATCATTATCATCATTATCATCATTATCCCAATTTTTCACACCAGGAATTCATGAAGGGACAGAACCAATATAATCATTAGCAATACAATGACCGGTTCAAACTCATTGTTTTCTTATAGAAAATGACAATTTTATCATTCACTATATTTCTGTTTCAGATGTCTACTGTAAATAATAAAAGTGGTAACAGAAATTATCGTAATTGCCAGTTTGAAAAAAAAACTGATTCACTTAGCCTTTAAACATATTATCAAACATTTTCATATAATTGTGAAAGTAATTGAATTATAAGTAATTCTATTTTAGAATAAAAAATATACGCCTGCAATTTCAAAGATACATAATAATCATTTAGGAATGCGACAATCTATCTTTAATTTCAGTAAAAAGTAGAAGTATTCAGTTCATAGTGCAGACCAAATGAGTATATATGAGTAATTTCACAGAAATTTCAAGGGACGGCCACCATCCATGAAGCCTTGCCCAATAGTAACCTTTTGGACAAACTATTCAAAAGTCACTGAAAAATAAACTAGATGAATCTTCGACCGCGCGCGGTCGGAATTTATGCCTCCGCCATGGCATGGCATACATGTACACTCTAAAAAAGATTGGTCCAACAAAATTACAAATCTTTTCACTTAACAAGAGCCCCGGGGGGCACGACGCTCACCTGAGGTGGATCAATTCACATCTGGTGCATGTTCTCTCTAGCACATGAACAACTTTCATTCTTCATCTATAGAGGTATCTCTATACACAATACCAAGTCTGAGCTTCCTACCAAGTTCGGTTAAATTCCAATCATAGGTTTTGGAGAAGAAGCTGAAAATGTAAAAACTTTATGGATGGTGGACAACTTGCCCCACCCACCCCCCTCCAGTATGTTACCCCCACAGACCCCCTATAGGGCCACCAAGAAAAACTTCATGAACAACTTTCATTTTTCGTCTATAGAGGTATCTCCATACACAATACCATGTCTGAGCTATTCCTGGTTCTGGAGAAGATGATGTTTGAAATTTACATAGCTTTACACTTGGGGGCCCTCCCCCTGGGCCCCCCTGGGGGCCTCATGTACCATTTTAGCAACTTTGGGTCCCCTACCCCTAAGGATGATTCCTACGAAGTTTGGTTGAATTCCGATCATGTGTTTTGGAGAAGAAGATCAGAATGTACATTTTGCCTGGCAGCGCCCCCCCCCCTCCAATATGTTACCCCCACAAGGCCCCTATAGGGCCACTCTGAGAAATTTCATGAAAAACATTCATTCTTCATCTATAGAGGTATCTCCATACACAATACCAAGTCTGAGCTATGCCTGGTTCTGGAGAAGAAGATTTTACAATTGGGGGCCCTCCCCCTGGGCCCCCCTGGGGGCCACATGTACCATTTTAGCAACTTTGGGTCCCCTACCCCTAAGGATGATTCCTACCAAGTTTGGTTGAATTCCGATCATGTGTTTTGGAGAAGAAGATCAGAATGTACATTTTGCCTGGCAGCGCCCCCCCCCCCCCCCCCCCCACCCTCCAATATGTTACCCCCACAGGGCCCCTATAGGGCCACTCTGAGAAATTTCATGAAAAATATTCATTCTTCATCTATAGAGGTATCTCCATACACAATACCAAGTCTGAGCTATGCCTGGTTCTGGAGAAGAAGATATTTGAAATTTACATAGCTTTTACAATTGGGGGCCCTCCCCGTGGGCCCCCCCTGGGGGCCACATGTACCACTTTAGCAACTTTGGGTCCTCTACCCCTAAGGATGATTCCTACCAAGTTTGGTTGAATTCCGATCATGGGTTTTGGAGAAGAAGATGAAAATGTAAAAAGTTAACGCACGACGCACGACGGACGAAGGACAAATTTCCATCGCAATAGCTCACTCAAGCCTTAGGCTCAGGTGAGCTAAAAAAGCACAGGAGACAGAAAATTTATTTCATTTTATTTTCATCCCGTACAAATTAAAAACTTACCATTGATGACTTACAATCATCAAATACACCAAGGAAATAGATATTTTATAGCAAATAGACCACTGTCCCCTTGAAATTTCTAAAATAGATAGGCCTACACTCCGTACATCACAAACCATTTTTATGATATAATGACCTCTATGACCTTTGAACTTTGACCTTGAGACCCTAAAATCTAATCCTTTCATCGTCCCTCCCATATGCAAACATGGGCCAGGTTCGAACCTGATCTGTCAAACAGTTTTTCAGTTATCGCGAGAACGAATCATTTTTATGTACATAATTACCTGTGACCTTTGACCTTTGACCTTGAGACCCCAAAATCTAATCAGTTCATCGTCCCTCCCATATGCATACATGGGCCAAGTTACAAATTGATCAAAAAAAAAGTTTTGAAGTTATCGCGAGAACGAAAAGGGGACGGATGGACGTGCGGACCACCCAAAAACATAATGCCTCCGGCTACCACCTACAGTGGGTGGAGGCATAATAAAAAATTAAAATAGTACCTTTCAAAAGATCCATCCTTTGTAAAATAAAAAGAATGAAAATGGCTGTTTGTTCAACTGGTTTCTGAGATGTTAGCACTGGTTCCAGGTGTGTAATAAGCAATGAGAGATCACATGATGGACTCTTTAGCTGTTGCCTGTAGATAGATAAAAAATACGTAGGTAAAAATAACAATTATAAATTTGTGAAAGCTACTCTGCCCTGCTATGAGTTTGATTAAAGGAAGCAACTGTCATCTGAAATTTGTCAACAAAAAAAAACCAACCAACCAACACATTACATCTAACCCTAAACGTAAACCTAGCCTAAATCCCAATTGTAACCCTTACCATAACTCTGAATCTCTGATAGGATAGAACCAGGGCCCTGTTTCATAAAACTTGTTATCAGTAACAACTGCCACATTTCTGTGACAGTATGCTCTCAGCCAATCAGATGCAAGGATTTCAGTAGCTTATAACAGTCATTGCAACTTGTTATTGATAACATGTCTTATGAAACAGGGCCCAGAAGTAAATGATGCCAGAGAAAATGTTGGATCACCATTCTCATAACATGCACGTGTAAAGAAACATCAGCGTCTAAGGCTGAAAGTGAGTAGCTATCCAGGTCTAGTCGGGGGGTATCTTCAAGGAATGTTGAAGGGAAATCCAGCCTTAACAGTATACATGTATATTCCTTCGAAGGAAAGCAGTAATATCAGAGGAAATTGGACAAGCAATGAAAATAAGTTATGAATTATGTGAAAGTTTTAATCACTAAAAATATGGGAATTTCAAATTGGCCGTAACGCCACTGTGATGTAGTGTTGGACAAATCTCCAAGTTGTTCCAACACACAATGATTCAGGGATGCCACTTAGAATTGATAAAAAAGTAGGAAAAATCATCTAGATAGTATGGGCCCTTGTGTACATAAAAAGTGGTTTTCTATGGCTAAAAATATGTTGAAAAAAGTAGGAATTCTTACTTTTGTCTGAAAAGTGGCATCCCTGATGATTAAATATAATTTGTCAAGATTTATGACTGGGGAGGAGTTTTTTGGAGGACCTGTGTTCGGCCCCCCCCCCCCGACTTTTCTGTATTCACCCAAATAAAGTCACCAGAAGGGGTGGATGGCCCTTGACATGTCACCTGACACATGGGCCTCATTATGTTCCTGAACATGCCATATATGTAAAAAAGAAACCCATCATCGAGTCTACAAGTGACTAGCTATCCAGGGCTAGTGGTAGGGTTAACTTTAACTTCAAGGAGCGTTAAATTACCAGAGGAAGCTGACTCAGCCTGGATTCCTCTACCTTGAGATGAAATCGCTTCCCCCATTTTTTTCCAAGGACAGTTTTCTGACAAGCTCCTAACATTTCGCGACCTTTTCCCTGTTAAAGTGATTTGGTAACTTTGTAGAGGCTTGATAAAATCTGAGCTGCCTGGCCTTACATGCTATCATTGTATGTAATATGGTGTAAAAATGAAGCCCAGGGGGGGAAAAAGCTCTTCAAAATCATCATATCCTTCACAAAAGTAATCATATGCAAGTAACGGAAATGCCAGACTCATTTTCCCCCATAGACTCAGTGTTAGACTAAAGCGTATGGCCATAAGCTTTCGTAAATGGGAGTATTTAGTCATAGATATCTTTAATAGCATTATATATTTGAAAACCTTTCTATGCCTGGCTATTTATTTATCCTTCTGAACATCATTATACGAGACAGATATCAAAATTCTAAATTTATTAAATCAAGCCTCCACAAAGTTACCAAATGCCTTAGTTCAAACTATTCACATACATGTATACATTTTAATCCTTACAGTGCCTAGTAGTTTACAAGCACTCATCACAAATATAATTTTTAGCACCAATTTTCAATCAAAGTACCTTTTGTTCATTCTTCATCTTGATACAAACAAATACTGTTCCACTTTATCTTTTATCATGAACTAATGCTGAATTTTAAGATGAAAATCAAGTTTTCCTTTGTTTAATTTTTTAAGATACTGGAATGTCTGAACCGCCTGCAGTACTGAAATGGCTTATAATTATTCTATTGTTTCTGACTTTCAAACCTCCAATTGTATGTCATCCTTTAGCTCCTAATCTGCATATTTCATTCTATTTTGATGGATATTTGGGATTAACTTTTACAAGGCAATTCCTGAGGAAAGCTAATAAATAATGAAGCTATTTCATATAAAACATCATATCCTTATCACCTGGGCCCTGTTTCATAAACCTTGTTATCAATAACAAATTACAGTAACTGTTATAAGCTACTGAAATCCTTGAATTTGATTGGCTGAGAGCAAATTTGTTATATATTTGAGTTAGTTGTTATCAATAGCAAGCTTTATAACACAGGGTCCAGCTCAGTCATTACTTTGAATTTGTAGGATGATCTGCTTAATATGAATGATCCTCTGATGATCATGTCATCTCAGTTTTTGGAATGCAAAAGTAGAGTCTGCTCTGTCAGACTAAAATCTGCATCTGCACTGTCCTACCCTTGCAAACACTGCTTATTTACCTTAGTATCTGATGGCTTGCCAAAAATATCAATCTTCACTTCTCTGTGATCATGATGCAGGAGAAATCCATTATCTTAAAATAGTTCTCTCTTCATCACTTTACTTCCCCCTTTTCTCTATCTCTCTCCTGTTTTCCTCCCTCTCCCTCTTTCTTTGACTCTCTCTGTCCATTTATCCATGTCTATTTCACACTCTCTCTCCCTCTCTCCCCTGAATCTCTCTCTCTGAATGTCTCTCTTTCTCTCTTTCACTGTCTATCTCTGCCTTACTCTGTCTCAGTCTGTCTTTCTGTTTGTCTTTCTCAGTCTGTCTTTGTTTCCTTTTCTCTATCTCTTTCCTGTTTTCCCCTCTCTCTCTCTCTCCCTTTCTTTGACTCTCTCTGTCCATTTATCCATGTCTATTTCATACTCTCTCCCTCTCTCCCTCTCTCCCCTGAATGTCTCTTTTTCTTTCTTTCTCTCGCTCTCTGAAAGTCTCTCTTTCTCTCTTTCACTGTCTATCTCTGCTTTACTCTGTCTCTGTCTGTCTTTCTGTTTCCTTTTCTCTATCTCTATCTCTATCTCACTGTCTATCTCTGCCTTACTCTGTCTCAGTCTGTCTTTCTGCTTGTCTTTCTCAGTCTGTCTTTGTTTCCTTTTCTCTATATCTTTCCTGTTTTCCCCTCTCTCTCTCCCTCTCCCTCTTTCTTTGACTCTCTGTCCATTTATCGGGGTCTATTTCATACTCTCTCTCCCTCTCTCCCATGAATGTCTCTTTCTCTCTCTCTCTCTCTCTCTCTCTCTCTGAATGTCTCTCTTTCTCTCTTTCACTGTCTGTCTATCTCTGCCTTACTCTGTCTCAATCTGTCTTTCTGTTTGTCTCTCTTTACCCTAAATACTCTCTCCCATACTCCCTTATCTTATTCATTCTTCTCTCTCTCTCTCTCTTTCACTGTCTGTCTCTACCCAATCCCCCCCCTCTCTCTCTCTCTCTTTCTCTCCTATTCAAGCTTTCATTGTTTCCCAGAGTCTCTTACCAAGTGTGCTTGGATAGTCTCTGTCCAGTCTTCTCTGGCTATCTTTGGAATGACATCAAGCAGGACCTTCTTGCCGTTAGCAGCATTCATAGCAAACGTCTTCATCACCAACTCCACAGATACCTATAGGCCAGAGCGAGAGAAAAATTATCTTTCTACTACAATATGTACAACGTACAATTTCAAGAACATATGAAGTAAAAGGCAAGACAAGTTATATATCACTTTAAAGCTTAGAATCTAAGCTTTCAAACTGTGTTGAAATTTTAAAAACCCAACTTTCCGACTTATTGGTCGTTTTGTGGTGGAGGGTCACATATGTCGTATGGGGCAAATTGCACAAAATCACCCGCTACCACAAATATACATTCTACATTATTATCTCCTTCTGATGTGGAGTCTAAAATTGCAGCTAGCTTGCTATACATGAAATCAAATCAAAGTGCTGTAAATCCAGAAACTTTTGCGCGCATTTAATGTTCACGAATTTCGCGAGCGGTTCAGTTTGACGAAAGTTTCAAATCATTGATTCGTAATTGACGTAACACTACATTTTTGCAAATTACAAAAGTTTCTTGCTGTGAAATGGCTGTCATTTACGATTCGCGAAAGTATCGTGGTGCAAACGTTTCTGTTTTTTTTTACAGCAACTGATGTCTGGGGCTATATGGTTTTAAAGATATTGTATGACGGAAAATTTTGCAACTTTCAAACTTTTAAGTGAATTGCAAAAATGCAGGGTTGTGATCCACTAACTTTACAGTCAGAGACTTTTGCAAATCTGGATGTTATTCATTAAACCTTAGTAGCAGAATAACCACGGGTGTAGTAAATAAGGGGTAAGGGAGAAGAATATCATGGGCTTGTAATATAAAGCGCTGCTTTAAAACGGACACATACTGTCATGGTGATCCAACATTTACTTTGGCGACATTGGCTCTGGGCTATATTTTGAAAAATATACAGAGTTAGGGTAGGGATGTGATTGGATTTTAGATTAGGTCTAGAGTTAGAGTTACAGCAAGGTATAATGTTTGGTCAAAAGTTGAAGTGAGGAATTTGACTAGTAGCAGACAGAGCTAAACATACAGAGAGTTGCGACACTGGACTGATTGGTCAGTCATTTCATGGAGCTTCAAATAGTTCAATCCCATAGAGAATTTACATGAAAGGGAACTATTGGGCGCTCCATGATCCGCAATGATTTTTATGCGTGTGTCACAACTCTCTCTTTCAACACGCTCTGGTAGCAGAGGAACAATTGTTCGAAGAGTATGTGCCATACAATCTTTGTCACAAGTTTGTGTATTTGGTTACATCTTCTTCACTTCACTTTAAATACGTAGAGCTGGTAGATTAAAATCTACTTCTATTCTATAACTCACCGGTTCGTCTGTCTCTCTCCAGCTGTCATAGTCTGTGGGCAAGGCGATGGCGGCGTAGCACAGACCCTGTTCCTTGGCAAGGACAACCTCCGGTACAGTGGTCATGTTGATCACGTCTCCACCGAGGATACGGAACATCTTACTCTCGGCCCGCGACGAGAAGCGGGGGCCCTCGATGGTGACAACGGTGCCCTTATCATGGCAAGTCAAACCGAGGGACTTGACGGATGCGATAAGATGCTATAGAATGGGCAATCAAAAACACTTTTGAATAAAGCAGCTGTTGCCAGTTTTAATGAATATGCAACGTAAAATTGTTTAATGAACAGATGTAATCAAGTAATAATGCAATCAAACTGTACAATCTCATACTCCCCTTGGGAAGTACCAAAAGCATAATAAAAGAAATATTTATATGAACTTTTTATTTTATTCACTAAGAAGAGTCATGTCAAGGACAAATCATATGATGTTCCAGTACATCAAATATAAATTTAGGAAAAATAAAATTTGTATCAGGAAACTCTCAATATAAATGCATAAAAAGGGATAAAATAAAACAGAGCATTATAATGGAAAAAAAAATATGCCTCTCCAATTGAATTTCTAATTTTCTAACTTTCAAATTCATAGGGCCCAAAAAGGGTTAGAAACCTCCATGTATGGGAGATGGATTACAGTCCTATTTCTCACCTCTCGGGTTCTATCGCAGAAAGGAGAATGCATGGCGATGTGAGAGATGCCCTTAGGACTCCCTTCCTCTCCGTCATAGTAGGTCTGAAGCCTCTTGTAGGTCCTGTCGATGAATTGGTCCGGGACCACGATATGGCCAGGAGCAATTTGCTCCTGGAGAGACCCACAGGCCGTCGTCACTATGAGGTGGGTACATCCCTCCTGCTTCAGGGCGGCGACATTGGCACGGAAGTTGATGTTGGACGGCATGATGTCATGCTTGCGTCCGTGTCTGTTTTGAAGAGATACTTGATGATGGTGAATGGAATTTCAATTTCAATTTACATCACATCATTTTATAAGAAATGGTGTGTAATAATACATCATGTAAAATACATATATAATTACAGAAGTAACTATAAATGACAAACAATAAAAAGATGAAAGTGATAAAAATTATTTTTTTAAAAGATGAAATTGATAGAAATGATAGAAATTAATAATTTAGCCATCATTGGCAATCAAAATTGTTGCTCATTATAAAGGATCTTATAAAAAAAGCATTGTATGAATCAGTGTAAGCTTGAATGCAAAGATATTCAAACTATTCATTCCACTAAAAATGGCATGTATTATCCACAACTACAAAAGAAGATTAAATTACATTTTTGATTTTTCTGAAGTCATCTCCAAAAGAAATATATTTTCCCTATTAAAAATAAAAACAAACCAAATATCAAATCCAATGTCCGAATTTTATGACAGGACTTTAATCCACAGAAAAATAAAAAGGTCAATGCATGGCTCAGAAGTAGTCTCATGAATAGGATGTGCGGGGTGCAAAATAAAACTGATGCGCTAGCGCCCTTTAGTAAGACATTGGGTGATTTCACGCTCGGTGTTGGTGTTTGGTGTTAGTGTCTATTTTGCCCCGAAATCGTGATCTAACACCGACTATGAAATGAAAAAAAATCAGTCGGTGTTAGGTGTTGACCTCTGATTTTTTTGACGTAGTTCCGGTTGCCGGTGTTTGTATTTTGTTAATAATCGTCTACTGAACCGAGCTCGGCCGTCGGTGTTTAATTTCATGTACAAATTCCCATTCACTAACACTATACCCCTAGGGATTAAGAAATACCGATTTCACGGTCGGTGTTGGTGTTGGTGTTTCTAGCTATGGGAAATTTTGCTGATTAGTCATGAGAAATAAAGACAGTAGGCGCTATTCGAAGTGTAATTTCATAGGCGTTAAGAGGTATTATGTTCATATAGGCCTGATATTAGATCTAGGCCAGCATTTGGTCTAACGTTCGATCTAGAGCACACGGAAAGGAACTACTTTTGCTTTTTAATGGGTTTGAAGGAGTGAAAAAAAATTCTAACCTAATTTTCTTTTTATGATAGATTTAATAAAAATGACGTTAGATATTCCGTAGTTAAAGACCCAGAGAATCCACATCATTTATCAGGATGAGATCTAAATCAACATTTACAATATAAAAGCCATGAATCTTCACGGCTAATCTGTGCCAAGGCCTGAAATTTGGCTGTTTGCCCTGTACGCGCTACGCCGTCCGATCCGGCGTCTAGCTGCATTAGCTACCGCACCATTTTCTGCTGCAAGTGAGAAATTCGAGAGAAATCATATCTAAACTTACTGTTCCTGTCAAGACCATCCATTTCTGTGAAGTTTCTTACCACACTCTAGATCAAATAATTATTTATTTTAGAATTGCCGGACTACTCGTGTAATTTAAGGATATTCTAGACTAATAATTAAATAGTTTTAAACAATTTTCTTTCCCTTCGTTAAAAACGGTGCTGACGCCATTACCAGTGTTAAGCTATCGATGCGCTTTGTTGGGATATCGGTATCGGCTCCTTAATCTGAATAGCGGTGTTTGAGCTCAATTTTAGGAGAATTTTCGCTCTAAACACCAACATCAAACACCAACACCAAGCGTGAAATCACCCATTGATCCTCAATTACCAAGTCCCTCGTATCGGACTTAAAGCTGTTGGTCCACTGGTTGTCTATCTACAAAATTATACTAAGCAGTATCACCCGACTTTAACCCTGAGAGAAAATAATTACCTTGCAAGCAGAACACAGTCCACTCCTTCGATCTGGCCAAAGATAAGAGCATCGGAGGGCTATACGATTCAAACAAAATTATGAAGATTTATAGAGAGAGCATGATACTACAGTGAAACATGTCTATAAAGACCGCTCAAGGGGGACAAGAAAAGCGGTCTTTATGAGTAGGTGGTGTTATGTACAGGTTCCTTTTAAAAGATGTTTCAATGAGAAACACTGTTCAAGGGAAATGGAAATTGTGTCTTTCTATACCGGTGGTTGCTAAAGCAGGTTTGACTGTATTCAAATGTATATATGTAGTCATCAAGGAACAGAAGATGACTTCTTATCAAAACATCATCCATTCATACAGGATTCAAAAGAAATTACTCAGATTATACCGTTAAAACATGACTGGAAGGAACGGAAGAAAATTCCTAGCAATATATTATATGGTATAATAAGGGATTCAAAAGAAAATACTCAGATTGGAAGGTAAAACGTGATAGGGGTCTATATAGTTGTTACAAGACTGAGATCACGGATTGGACCTTAATGATTAAATTCCTATAAAAATATTAGTTATGAAATAATAATAATAATAAACTTATATAGCGCCAAATCCACTCTGTGGAGTGCTCAAGGCGCATATTATATCAAATTATTTGTGAAATAATTTCAGCCTACAGTAGGAATAACAAATTAAAACCAGAACATTTTCCAAACCATCAGCAACAATCAAAACCAAATCAATTTATTGGGGCAAGTAGAAATTTTTAATTGGGGTCAGTAGATAATCAGTGTGACGGCCTGGCATGTATACGTACCTAACCCACCAAACAAAAAATATAATAAAAGAAATTTGTTGGCATGGATTTGCCCGACTTTAGAGGGAAGACCTGTCTCATTGGTAGGCCATTATATAGCGTACGCATGGAATTGGTATGGATGTACAGTGTACCCCCTACGCTCGATGGAAAGAGAGGGGCTATATGTGAGATTGTTACTTTGCTTCGACGGGAGCCCGGTTAGCTCAGTTGATAGAGCACTGGTCATGTAATCCAGGGTCCCGGGTTCGAATCCCGGTCGGGGCATTGTAATTTTCTCATATTTACTTTCTTTATGATATATTCAATTTATACTTCAATCCTATCAATGATGATATATAATGAAAAGAATTTAAAAAAATCTATCTTGTAGAAATCTTACACATTTACCTGGGTGGAAAATTCTTAATACTCTTTGAAATAATTAGAGTGAAAAGGTTAGTGTCTTGTACTGTACCTTTCCATAGGGCGTGTCCACAAACTTTTCTTGTCTGGAATGAAGAATATCAGGATCATCCACCCCTGAGCCTCCAATGATACCGATCTGAGGGCAAAAGAATGATGATGATGATGATGATGATTATAATAAGAAGAAGAAGAATCAGAAGAAGAAGAATCAGAATAAGAATACTCAGTTTTTGTATAGCACACATCCAACATCACATATTTATCAATGTCTGTATGAGCTTCCCAAGAGCTTTGGATTATTACCCCGGCTCAACCTAGCTGCCCTAATGAAGCCAAGGCACTGAAACTGCCAGGAAATATATTCTTACAGGTACCCATTTAACTTCAGAGAGGTCAGGAGTAGCGTGCCAAATGGCATTAGTGCTGGGCTGGGATTTGAATCCTGTACCTTGTGATCTACTGTAGTCCAGTGAGTTATCCACTTGACCACAACACCTCTACAAAACACAGTAAGAATATAATGCACCATATCAGTGTTGATATTCGATGAACCATACAGTTGTATCTAGATTACAATCAATGATGATCTTTACACAATTTTTTTTTCTCTCTCTCTCTCTCTTATTGCCAAATCCAAGACTTTGACCAAATAGTATTGCCTTTAAAATTGAGAAGTAAGATTTTCTCCATTCTAAGTTCCTATTCTTTAATTACTTCCCTGTGCATTATGTAGTCTGGAAATACTATACAGTCAAACCTGTCAATTAAGGCCACCCAAGAGAAACAGAAAAACTGGCCACTGTAGACAGGTGGCCTTTATAGACAGTTTCTAAGACACATATTTCTTGCTACAGGGAGGCAATATAAGTGACCACTATAGACAGGTGACCGCTATAGACAGGTGGCCACTAATACAGGTTTGCATGTAACTCAATTGTAAATCACTGATCCTAAGGCTAAGGGTAGTACTTTGTACAATTAAAGGCTAACAGAGGAAGTCCACCTGGCATCAAGACCGTTTAATCAAAAGCAGAAAAATGAGAGAAATTCCCTCCTTAAAAGTCTGAGGAAAAATAACAGGGCTGTCAACCCTCCCGCTCTTGGCACGAGTCTCATGCCACCACACTCATTCGCTAGTCTCCTGCTACAACACCCTGCCTCCCGCTCTCACAGCAAGCATGTAAATGTCCTGCTTAACAAAAAAATTCTCCCGCCATACATGTAAAATTAGAGTAAAAAGCCCCCCCCCCCAAAAAAAAAAAATCATGCAAATGCCAGGGGGTCGTTTCATCAAATCAACTCCATGACAGTCATAACTGTTGTCGGCGATCTACGGAAATGTCATGGACCTGAAAAACTGTTTCACAAAGACATGATAAACAACAACTCAATGATATCGATACTCATCGGCGAAAAAACATAGTCTATATCACAGTCCATTGGAATTATCGTCAATTACCCAAACAGATTTTGAGGCTCAGTTTTTCCCAAACTATTCCAAAATGTAAAAAATGGCAGCAAAGATGAATGCTTGTGATACAAACATCCCGTTTACATGAAAAGATGTGTTACTTATGGCATCTTAGAATTTATAAAATTGAGAAAACTCGAGGAGGCTTTTGCGATGTACGAATCTAGATTTGTAGGTAAGAGGATACTGTAATTGACTAATTACGGAAAGAAGACCCAAATCGTGTTCATTTTAGAGAAAATGATTAAATTAACACATCTTATGGCCCAATTTTTAATATTTATTCATTAAAAGATACATATAATATCATTCATATCAAAGCATTGCGTGAAAACGGAAAAAATAGCGAAAATACATACATGATAAATTGTCGTCGTTCAAATGGGTCTGTATATACCGACTATTCCGTTTTCGATGCTGATTCTATGGTAGACGGATGTGGGTATTTTTAATATTAATCTCATTTACTTGTTGGGGGGTCAAGAAGCCATAAGAACATGATCTTTGAAGGTTTGTATGGTGGAGCTTATAACGTGGAGAAGGTTTACGGTTCACCATGTGTGTTGGTAGGAGGAAAAGGAAAATAGGAAATTAGAAATGGGTAGATGAGAAAGGATGACAAGAGAGAAAAGAAGAAATATTCTTTCGTGACAATGGGTGAAGTCCTGAAAAGGACTGTAAACCAATAGGAAGGTTTACTGGTTCACCAGGTGTATGGATAGGTGAAGGGTGATGGATGATCTGTAAACCAGATGAGATGAGATGAGAAGACTTGGTTGATGATCGATGGATGAGTAGCGATGGATTGAGTAGCGAAGGTTTGAGTAGATGAGGCTTGAGTAGGAGGTTACTCGACGTTTCGGACAGGTTGACTGTCCGTCATCAGGAGTGAAGTGTGCTAGACGAGCGGCGGGGTTTTATGGTGTGTATGCGGACGTCGGAGGAATCGGCGGCCGGTGGTGTTGGCGGGGTTGCTGTCGGTGGTGGCGCTATTATGTCCGAGAGTTGAGTGGGCGTGAGTGCGAATGTCGGAGGGATTGGTAGCGAGTGGCTGGCGGCATGAAGTCCTTTGTGTGGTTGATGGTCGAGGGCGGAGATTGTACCGGGTTTAAGTAGGTGGGACGGCGAGTTGTGGTGTTGGGTGTGTGTCGGCCTGAGGGTTGGGTGGTGTGGTGGCGTTGGTAGTCGGCGGGTCGGCATGCTGGATGGTCGGCTGGTCGGCGGGTTGAGTGGGCTGTGAGTCGGTGGTTTTGGTGGGCGGCGATTCAGTGGATGGAGTTGTCAGTGGTGCTGGTTGTGTGGATTGGGTTTGGTGTTGGTTGGTGCCTCTATGAAGGATTGGGTGCCAGATGTGGTTGAGTTGAAGTCCTGTGTCCTGTGGTACTGTATCCTGTGGTACTGTGTCGTGGCATTGAATCTCGATGGCCTCCCTCACTCGTCTGGCGTGTCAGTGCTTGATGTTGGTGATTAGAGTGCTGTGTGCCCAGTCGATGTGGTGATCCTCTTTTTGTGCGTGTTTGACTATTGCAGATTTGTCCCAGTCGCCAAGTCGGTGGCTTCACCTATCCATACACCTGGTGAACCAGTAAACCTTCCTATTGGTTTACAGGCCTTTTCAGGACTTCACCCATTGTCACGAAAGAATATTTCTTCTTTTCTCTCTTGTCATCCTTTCTCGTCTACCCATTTCTAATTTCCTATTTTCCCTCTCCTCCTACCAACACACATGGTGAACCGTAAACCTTCTCCACGTCATTTATTATTTAGCTCAATTATTTACATATAATTCTCTATTTAGCTCTTTTCTACAATTATTATGACATAAAGGATACAATTATTTATATATAATGAATTTTATAATTTACATTTTTTATAAATAATGATTGCACAAATTCATTATATATAAATTATGGAAATTGCAAAATTCATTATTTATGAAAAATTGTATCCTTTATGTCATTTTATATTATAATTATTGTAGAAAAGAGCTAAATAGAGAATTATATGTAAATAATTGAGCTAAATAATAAATCTACAAACAGCGCCTCATAGTTTCGATGATCGACAGTGCCGCCATTTTGGATCTGCATGACCCCGGAGGCATGGATACGCAAACGCTGGTGAGTTCTCTGAAATTTCTTATGCTCTTTGGGGGATTTTTTACTAAAATTAGAGTCAATCAAAAAGAAATTTTCATTGCAAACGTTTCCCTAGGAGGAAACGCTGTGGGGAAGGGCCTGTGGGTCGTGGAAATTATCAGAAAAGTGTGATTTCAGGGCATTTTCATGTCCTGCTAACCCGTGCGGAATCTGATTGCTGGGTAAGAACGCCTGGCTTCGTGATGTAGAAGGCGTATAGCCATTTTTTTTTTTTTTTTTACATTCACGAAGCCAATCCTGGCTAGCCGCGGGCGCTGACATCTCCCCAAAAGAGTTTTGTCCTTAAAAATTCGGTCCCTATGGCGTACACGGAAAAGTCCAGATTTTCTATGTGCGCGATCGTAAAGATCGATGTGCGCTTGCGATCCCGAGTTTCTTCGTGGACAAAAATTTTATTGGCCGATTTTAGTCCAAGACATCGGCAGTATTTAAACAACACGCAATCGCGAAACAAATCGGCGGGGATTTCTCAAGTTTTGGACAAGCATGACAAGATTTTGACTTTGGATTTTGCTGAAAATATCAAAAGTTCTTCCTAACCACTCATAGGTACATTCCTATACTTCGTGTGTATAATGTAGGCAGTCATACACCTCATCTTTTTAAAACACCACTGCACAAAAGTCACCAATATTCACTCAAAATCGGCATTTAATTTTCAAAAACCGACCCCAAAATATCCAAGAAATACAATAAATTCAACTCACCAATGTTGGAAAAGATATTTACAAAAATGAAATCCGCAATTTACTGTTGATTCTCGCGAAACGAGCTATCGGAGTCATTGTGTACATTTCCTGGTCGCCGCGGGCGCTGACATCTCCCCAAAAGAGTTTTGTCCTCAAAAATTCGGTCCCTATGGCGTACACGGAAAAGTTCCGATTTTCTGTGTGCGCGATCGTAAAGATCGATGTGCCCTTGCGATCCCGAGTTTCTTCGTGGACAAAAATTATATTGGCCGATTTTAGTCTAAGACATCGGCAGTTTGTAAATAACACGCGATCGCGAAACAAATCGGCGGGGATTTCTCCGGTTTTGGACAAGATTTTGACTTTGGATTTTGCTGTAAATATCAAAAGTTCTTCCTAACGGCCATTTGAGGTAGGAGTAAGATTTTTAAGGGCTGAATTTGAAAGCAAGTATTTAAAATATTTATCTTATTTTCCCCCCCATACCTTTAGTACATGCGACAGAAAATACCAACTATTTTACAGAAATGTACCCGGGAGTGGTGTGTTCCTAACGGCCATTTGAGGTATGAGTGAGATTTTTAAGGGCTGAATTTGAAAGCAAGGTATTTAAAATATTTATCTTATTTTCCCCCCATACCTTTAGTACATGCGACAGAAAATACCAACTATTTTACAGTAATGTACCCGTGAGTGGGTGATATGACCTTTTTTTTGCATGTCAGAAACTTTTGGTGTAAAAAGACAGCCATTTATATTAGTTTAATATTATTTGGCCATAGTTATAGACTATTCCATTTACAGTTTACACTACAGTCCCACTAGTTCATTTCAGTGTTATTTGTGTTGAATGAGTGGCTTTCAACAAACAAATTTTGTGATCAAATTTACATCACACGACTTGTTCATAGCCATTAACATATTTATCTAAATTATACTTACCTTCACAGCACTCATTTTAATGTAAAAGCCCTCTATTTAGATGCAGTGTCCCCTTCACTCAGAGCTGCGGTCACTCCCAAGTTGAACTACGGTATACCTTGAAACGACACGTGTTCGGCGATTCACGTATGACGTCATCAGCCGGTGCTCGCGCGCGGAGCTAGAGAGCAAATTTGATTGGTCAATAGCTCGAGGAGATCAAGAAAGGAATGAATCCATGCATTGCTGTATGATTGCTGTAATTGGCCAACGTTTTTTAAATGTCCAATGTTTACGTGCCTCG
The DNA here is from genome assembly GCA_025617745.1 of Heliocidaris erythrogramma. NCBI lineage: Eukaryota > Metazoa > Echinodermata > Echinoidea > Camarodonta > Echinometridae > Heliocidaris > Heliocidaris erythrogramma. The sequence goes on along the minus strand of CM046859.1, from coordinate 33,232,544 downwards.
ACGCAACGGACACACACACTGCACTGACTGAGATAAAGAGCTAAGTTAGACAGCTAAGTTACGAATTTTGGAGGGTAAGAATGAAGTCTAAGAAGTAAGATGAATTTAATCAGTATTGTGATGTGAACATATTGTGTGAACACTTTTTATGGAGATCTCCTGAAGTTTTTATTCCTGTTAGTCTTACTCTTGAGTTTAAGGTTGTTGTTTTTTTTACCTTTGTTTGTTTTCGCGATCGCGAGAGACATGAGAGAAGTTCCGCTCCCCATGCACGCTCAGGAGTCAGGCCTCAGGCTCTAGCCTGGGGCAGCTCTTATTCTGTTATTTGGATAGGGTCGGCTCTTCACTTAGACTTAACTGTTAGACTCAGAGACAGAAACGCTCCATCATGTCCATACACTCGCCTGTGCAAACTCACTGTCTGCCGAGAGACAGTAGGCATGTCGTTGTTAAAATGTGGATTTTACGACATACGAGTTTTAAAAATATTTGTGTAAATTAAATAGATTAGGCCTAACGTTAGGCTCTATACTTAAACGAACATGTTCAACTTACCAATTTGACTGTTTAATTCCTTTTTGCTCCTTTTTCAGGTAATTCAGGGTCCTTTTTCTCCGTTTGAAAATCTTCCAGCCGTATTCAAGTGTTATAGTGTGTAAGTCAATGTGCATTCGGTTTGCACTGGCGAGTGTATGGAGCGTTTCTGTCTCTAAGTGAAGAGCTAACGAACGAGAGACAGAATTTTCGGTCTAGGCTGAGCTGAGACTGAGACAACTGATCTTGTTTAGACTTTGTATTTGTATCTGCCTTTGATTTGAATAGCTGTGTTGGCCTTCTCGTGAAATAAGCCACTGGTCATCGAGAACACTAGCCTAGGTTTCCTTAGAAGGAATTTACATTCCTGTCCATCTCATGTAAAGGAATTGTCTTATAAAAGTTATAAAAATATAAGACACTTGTGAGACCCATACTGCCTTACTGGAATCTGGATTATTGTTCATCCGTATGGGATCCACACACTCAAACGCTTATTAATAAATTAGAAATAATACAGAATAGAGCTGTTCGTTTCATAAGGAGACTACAGGTTGAGAAGCAGTGTAACAGAAATGAAAAAGAAACTTAAAATCGAAACCTTACAACAAAGGCGAAAAACAAACCGCCTATCATCAATTTTTCAACAGGCAGTTGTGGGTCACCTCGCCGTGCCAGTGCAGTCCATCCTGCGCCCGGTCCAAAGGAATTTGAGAAAAACTTTGCTAAATAGTTATATTCCAATCGCTACTAACAAAAATTTAAATAAAAATAAATATCCTTTCATACCCCGTTCAATTACTGACTGGAATAATCTACCAAATACAGTAAAAACAATCCTCGACAAACACAAATTCAAGGAATCCGTACAAAAACACTTCTCAAATTACTCGTAGCCTTCATACCATCTGCGCACCCTACCCCTGCCCCTGCCCGTATCACCATCAAAGTCACCATCAAAGAGTGTGTACACACAGTGACACACACTGCCGTGTAAAGTCAATGGAGGACGTGAACCCTCAAACTAGGCAATTACACGCAATAATTAATAAACTGCATGTACAAACTGACAAAGTGAATGCGGGGTGGCTTATTTCACGAGAATGCCGCTCTGTTCCCCAGCTGTGTTCGTGTAAATAGAATCTCATCTAGTAAGTAGTATTTGGCCGCTAATCGAGGCCAGAGCGTCACACATACTGACAGACATAAGTCATAACAATTAACATGTCATGAGCGCGCTCTATACAAAGACAAAGTTGTATTTAAACATTAATTAGCATGGTGCAGCTTCTTCTTCCTCTTGTTCTTCCGCCCTTGGGTCGGAGATCCGCAGTAGTTCACTGCTGACACTTTTGACAGTGTGGTGAGTTATGCTTTCATCCCAGGTTTGTCTACTCTTGTGAGTGGGGGATTAGTCCTGGGGAACTGATGCAAGTAGTAGCTAGGTCTAGGATGAATTGGAGGGCAAGGGCATGGGCATGTGTAACTGTAATATGTAAGGTCTGGATTTGGTAGGACTAGGAAAATGAGTTTCGTAAAGGCCAGTGGGTTCTCTCTTTCTAGATTACAAGTGTTACACCGAAAAGAGACCACTGTTGCCCCCAGAGTGGACCCAAAATAAAATCTTGAGTTTAATTAAAGTTGCCTAAACCATATTTCCTAAAATGCTATCAAATCTGGATGAGTTTATAATGGACATCTATTGTTCCGAATCTATATTCCCAAAGTACTTAAAATGTAGACATGCTAAGGTATCTATATGACAGAGCTAAACTAAGCCTCATTTTAATAAAAAATATAGTTTTTAAATCATCAGCAGACGATAAAACATATTAGGATTGAAAACACAAAAATGATGTTATTGATGCGTGTTATTGTCAAGTTTTGGGCCCCCTTAATACTTTTCCCGTTTCCCCTCTCTCTCTCTCGATCTCTTTCTCAGCTAGGTTTTGTGACGGTGCAATATGGAATCTCCCGAGTTAGCCTGCACAGTTGCCATTGAGAAGTTGGATACGAGTGGTGAAGTCACCAAACGAACGCTGTGCAGGAACGGTATTCTCATTTTAGGCAGAAATGAGTTCAAGGATATTCTTTTGAAAGTCATTACAGGTATTTTGATTTGGATGAAACAACATAAAAACTTGCTTTTTATTAGTTTTTTTCTTCAAACTTTAGATTAGTTGAATTTTAGTGTAGAATGTTGAATAATGAATCCAAATAATAACTCTGGATTAATGGAAATTCAAGTGAAAGAAAACTGTCGCCTACCAGTTTAATACTACATGTATATGTCCCAAAATATGTTTTTCATGATTCTTGTTATTTTAACATGTATATGTATATTTTCATGTTTCAAGTTTTGAAAAATTTAAGTTAAAATGTTATGTTTTTGCAAAGCTTTTAAAAATGGAATGAAAGGTACGGTAGTGTAATGTAGCAAATTAAAATTGAAAAAAAATAACATAGAAAAATCATCTTATGAAAATGACATCAGATAAAGAATGAACAGTTTTGCGGTGAGAATGAAAATTACAACATGTGCCACTTCCGTTGTTAACATAATTATACTCTAAATTAATGCAAATTTTGATTTTGGACATATTCATCGAGTTATTTAGGATCAGTTTATCAAAATTGATGGATGTCACTGGATAAATTTTGCCAAATTCGATAACATTACAGGCAAGACTTCATCAACCTTGGTGATGCAGGATGTGGTCGTCCACCGTCGTTTCGCCAGTGATGGCAAGGCCTGCATCAGACTCCCCAAGAAAAGCCTTCAGGTCATGATCTCCAACTGCCCTCCACACCAGCTCAAGTCATTCCTCAAGAGCTTGGCTGTCAAGATGGAATGCAGGAAATCAGATAAGGTTGGTCCAACTCCCTTGATCAAGGTGCTAATAGTTTTATCAGGCCTAGTTACTCAAACTAATAAGTAAAAATTCAATTGAAACACCAATGGTTGAATGTCAATTACTGCTTGGGATTGCCTCATTTGGCATATAATTGGCTAGGATAAAGTGATTGCAGCAAAAAGCCAGAAACTTTTGTGAGTTAAAAACTTGTCACAAATTCTGCTCATGGTCCCTAGCTTTCATGCTGCTATAGAAATAAAGGAAATGAATTACAACACAAAATTTCACAATTTGTGAAAGTGTCTTTCAGAAATAGTGTTTACGAGTAACAAAAGTTTCATGTTGTCGAAGTTTCTGGTTTTATGTTGATACTAATATAATTATCAGTAATCATTTGGTGTCACATGTGCCTGAGAGGGGAAAGGTGAAGATCACTATAACCTTTGGGTTGCTCCTCCTGCCTTGTGCGATATGTACCCCAGTAATAATGGAAGTCTGTCAGAATCGACAATGACATCAGTGACGCCGAAGGTAGGAGCGGAGCCCAAAGGCGGACGCGCAGACGCGGCCACATATTGGGCACGCAACAGCAGAAGTAGGGTCTGGGATCCACTCTTTGCGGGCTTGTCGCTTCTGGTCCAGGCTCTTGAGGCACTTTTCCTCGAACAGCCTAACACCCTTGTAAACAGCTGGGCGCCAGGCACTGGGGTCAGAGGCAAGTGATTCCCATCCAAGGGCTGAAATGCTGCAGGCCTCGAGGGAGGCTTTCAGGCAGTCCTTGTATCGCTTCAGTGGCCTCCAAGGTTTTTTGCTCCAGATGCCAGCTCAGAGAAGAAGACCATCTTTGGTAGAGGCGTGTCGTCCATTTGCACTACATTTTCGACCCACCGGAGCTGGGCTTTCATGATGAGAGCTTCGATCCCAGGCATTTTGGCTCTGCGAAGCACCTCAGTATTGGCGACTCTGTCCTCCCAGGAAATTCCCATGATTCGTCCTGCCTTGTGCGACTTTCATATATATGTACCCCAGTAAATGTAACGAAACTGTCAATGAATTGTTTGAGAATGTATTTATTCATTTCATTCCCCCCAGTGAAGTTTTTTTCATTACCAATCTCAAACTTATCTCAAAAGCACCTAATTTATTTCTTTTTCTCAGGTTGTCAGTGATAGAGCACGTCTCCTCTCGGAGCTTCCCCAGCAGTTCACGGAGATCAGCCCCATGAACCAGGGTGACGTGGACACGCTCAACAACCAGAGGGCCAAGCTAGCTGAGGCTAAGGGCACCTCCACCACCCCTGCAGCTAGGGCTAAGAAGAGAGGCAGGAAAGGGATGGAAAATCAAGCTGAACAGGTGAGCTCATCAAAGGATTTATCTGGAAATTGTCATTGTGCAGAGCTTTAGTTAACTCTTTCTGTGTCATGGGCAGCAAATTCTGCCTTACAATTGAAGTGTTGAACAATCTGTTTTGGATTAAGAAGGCCGTCATATTTCTTCGAGAAGCGGAAAAAGTTACTTCTGTCATCAAATTTATACCTAGCGAAGACATTTTATGCACAATTTATCAATGTAACAGATTATTTTAATTCAAAATATTTCACTCTTGAAAGTGCAGAAACATGGTGCCCCAAAATGGATAAAACTGCCATAGATCTCAGTATTTTCATTATTGTTTTGCCTTGTTTTAAGTTAGCTACATGTATGACAATGAAGTTGTATTATTGTAGGTTCGTTTATTTACTTTTTTTCTCACAACACTCCTCTGCTTTTATGTTTCAAGTCAGTTAAATGTTATATCATGTAATTGTTTATTAACCCTTTGTACCCTTTTGTTTGTGGATGAAATAAATTCTGACATTTGAATCTTTCTCTCTTTGTACCACTCTATCAAAAGGAGGCCCCTCGTAAAAAGCTTCACCTGAACACGCTGAAGAAGACACCTCCTCTTTCTAACGAACAAAAGAGGGTCCTCAACGCCGTCCTTTCTGGGCAGAGCATCTTCTTCACTGGGAGCGCAGGGACGGGAAAGTCTTTCTTGCTCAGGCATATCATCAGTGCCCTCCCACCGGACTCGACCTTTGCCACTGCCAGTACGGGGGTGGCAGCTTGCCACATTGGAGGGACGACGTTGCATCAGTTTGCAGGTTTGTAGACAAAGGACTCTGGGGCGCATGAATCTTCTTGCACTTTGTTTTATGTTGTAGTAGAAGACTTGATCTAAATTCTGTGCTACATTTTTACAACTTGGGTAAATGAACTGTTATAAAAGTAATTGTATTTAATTGGAATGAATTGTGCAACATGGTACATAAGGCAAACATACTGGTATTGTTGTTGAGATATATAAACGCTTTATCTCTATCCAAATCAAGCAATCTTGATTGCATTTGGTAAAATTCTGTTAGAGTATATATTTTTTTTTGTAAACAAATTTTTAGGCATTTTACTCCCAGTGTTAAAGATCGTATGCTCAATGAGTCAGAAAGAAGAGGATCTTGGGTATTTGATTCCAGTTCATCGTGACTTGGCCGTGAACCAGAATAGCGTGGTGGTTAAGTCGCTGCCCGGCAAGCAGTAGATGACAGGTTCGAATCCCGCTGGTTCCAATTTTTTCTGACTTGTGTTTTTCATTACAGATCGAGCATACGATCTTTAACACTGGGAGTAAAATGCCTAAAAATTTGTTTACAAATTAAAATTCCTCCCATCAAGCTTCTTCGTTTATATATTTTTTGTTGTAAATGGTTTTATTGTGTGAAAATTCCAATGTGCTTTTGCCCAATTACAGCTGATTTTTCCAAATTGATTGTAATCATTTATCCGAGTTGCTGATTTCATCCCAACACCTCCATACCTGCCAACCATTCCTCCTTAGGAGGAACGATCCCTATTTTTTTGGCCTTCAAACTAATGTCATGACCCCTAGATTCATCTCCTTTTATGAAAGCTTCTGTGTGAAAACGTACAAAATACTCTGTATTCCTAACTTTGCCTTGCATGATTCCTACTTTTTTCCTATCTAAGTTGTGCAGGTATGCATCTCCAAAGGTGCGTGATGTACGTCAAAGTGAAGGTTGTGGTTTAGACACACTGTTGTACAGTATTTTATACCTCTTTTCTTGTTGTGCCCTTCCTTATTTCCATGTGTTATGTAGGTATAGGCTCAGGCATAGGGCAGCTTCCGCAGCTCATTGAACTAGCATCAAGGCCAACCAGAAGGCAGCAATGGCGTAAATGCAAGCATCTGATTGTGGATGAGATCTCTATGATCGATGGGGATTTCTTCACCAAACTCGAGGTATTAGATACTGACCAAGTGATATGGTAACCTGTGAACATGTTGATGAAATTGTCTTATGAGGGGCCGTCATGATTAGTACAGCTTGGATGCCAACACGAAAATGCCAAATATTCAGGATGTTCTTCTGAAAGCTATGCTATCTTTTATGTTAGTAAGAGGTACATGTGCTATAATTGTCATTAAAAAATGTAAATCAAGACGAGTAACTGGTTGATTTCTGTGCATAGCTTGCTGCGTGAGAGGCATCTGTGCAAGCACCAATGATAGATATTTATTCCGTTCAATTTCACTTTTTAATGAGAAGTATACCTCACAATAGCATAAAAAAGAGTACATAGTTTTTCAGTATACCCACACAGATTATGCAAAAAATTAAGTTGACCAGACTGCTTTCCCAGTTATTGACCCATATTTCATAATTTCATGATTTAACAAAGCATTGGGATTATGTCATTGTAAAATAATAAAATAAATAAATGCATCATACTATTTAAAGGATTTTTACTGTCCAACGAAATCTCTGAGATGATGTGAGAAATATTTTTACAAAATTAAGAATAGCATTTCTTCATTTATAAATGAGGGAAGACATAAGTTATATATTCTGCTTTAGAAGAGCAATTAATACTGCATAATCAAAATTCATTCTCCTTATACTTTCTAAGGCCGTGGCACGAGTGATCAAGCGCTGTGATGAGCCATTTGGTGGAATCCAGCTCATCCTCTGTGGAGACTTCTTACAGCTACCACCGGTCGTCAAAAAGGGAGAGAAACAAAAGTTCTGCTTCCAGGTAATAAAAAGTCTGCATTATTCCATTATCTTGTTGTTTTTTCTTCCTTTCTGGCCCCTGTAATACCAAAGATTTGTTGTTTATACATTTGTATCCCCTAAATACATTTTATATTTTATACAGAGTTCTCAATAGCTAGTACATAACACCCTCAGTGCCAATACCAAGCATGTGAGATTTAAAAAACCCAAAATACTAAGGGAAAATTCTCTCAGAAAAGGATACTGACAAGGGTAATAACCCTGTCAGTAACTTTCAAAATTGCTTTTATACTCCCAAATCATCCATTGGGGTGATGTGAGATCATATACACTGAACTTTGACCAAGAATAAACAATTTTCTGCCACAAAGCCTGGATGTACAAATGTTTACTTCAGATCAAATGGTATAAATGTCAATCACTTGATTCATCCAGTCCCCAGCTTGGCATCGCTGTATCCAGGTGAACTTTGAACTCATGGAAGTAAAACGCCAGAAGGACCCAGCGTTCATCAATATCTTACAGAAGATCAGAGTCGGACGGTAAGCAATTTAAAGATTTAAAGATGCCTTTTCAAGGATTTTTTTACTCCCTCCCCAGGTAATATGTGAGAGACATTCTGAAAGAGATTGGACTGGATACAGATTAGGCTATTGTTTTACGTGATAATATTCAATGAGACAGTCAGTGTATGTGTTAACCCTCAAATTGTGCAGAGTGCAGAGATGCATGTAGCACGAAAACAAGACAAAATATTTCACTCTGTATTTTTGGCAGGCCACATCATATCGTCCTGCTGCATAGCCTAAGAACGCATCTCTAAAACTTATTTTTCTACAATGTGATGTACACTAGATTGGGCCATTGCCAGATGAGAATTCTGTTGAAAATCTTGATGACTGCGAAAATACTAAAAGGATCTTTAAAACTGCCATATGAGAACGGATAATGTGTATTGATTATATTTGTTTCGTTCACATCTGATGTAGTTGTCCTGCTGAAGTAACATACTATTTAACAGGTATATCCAAGCATTTGTGTGGACATGGAAGGCACCATGCTACAAAAATGTATACACTCTTGAAGGGAGCGTAGATCAACTCTAACATTTAAAACAGAGTTATATAGGAACAGATTACATACTAAATTTGTTCTGTTCACTTCCAGTGTAGTTGTCCTGCATTATCAGGTACATCAAGTGGATAGAGACGGGATACACGCTAATAGACTATTTATACTGTTAAAGAATATGCAAATCAACTTGATATTTAAAAAAGAGCTTTTTAGGAACATATTATTGAATTAATTATACTTGTTCCCTTCACCTGGTCCAGTTGTCCTGCAGAAGTAACCGACTGTTTAATGGGTACATCCAAGCATTGTGTGGACAGAGAAGGCATTCATGCTACAAGACTGTGTACTCACAAAGAAGATGTAGATCAACTCAACAATGTCCACCTCAAGAAACTCATAGGTCAGTAATTAAGCTACATCCTCAAAGACCTCTTGAAGGCCCTTTCAGACGTGATTTGTTGAACCACTTTAAAAAAAAAATGTTGCAAATAACGTAGTGGCCATCGCATTTCTATATCTTATATAACTCAGATCAGGCAGTACGCATAGGGGTTGTTGCGTGTAACGATGTATTTTTTCCTTCACAACATTGCCCGTTTCTATTTATTTTAAGGCAAAGTTTTAATTGCTACTGCAGTTTTTTATCAGGCAGGTTCAAGTACCATGAATAGTGATGATTAGGTGATAATTAGAGTGAAGTATAGGCTTCATACATTTTCCCATGATACACAAAGGACTCATTATTTCCCTGGCTTTAACCAGCTGCCTTTACATATTTCACCTTCAAGGTACAGTGGTTTATTTACTCGACTTTCAATCAAGAAGTTGAGAGTTCATGACTTCCATCCTTGTACTTTTGTCCTTTGGCAAGATATGGCAAGATATTAATCTACATTTGCCTCTCTCCACCCGGGTGTAAACGGACAAACATAATTTGATATTTAACTGCAACTTCAACATTTTCCTGAGCCCTCCAATATAAGATTCTAACAATATTGGAGATGTTGACAGTATGACCATGTAATGTTCTTGTTGACCTTTAGGTGATGTAAGAGTGTTTGAAGCAGTAGACAGTGACCCTTCACTGGTCAAACAGATGAACAACCAATGTCCAGTCAGACAGAGGATTGACCTTAAGATTGGTGCTCAGGTAAATCATTTTTCTACAAATTTTTATATTTACAAAAAACTTCTAGACTTCTAGACAAACAACTTCTAGACTGTTTCTTTCATATATTTAATTTATTTTTGTTCATTCAGTTTCGTTGACACTTTCACCCATCAGTTTCTGTAATTTTTGTTACCTTGGGGCTTAACCAGAATCATACCATGGATAACCTGTAGTTATTTGTCTTCAAAATAATAAAACTAAACAAAAACAAAAGCAAAACGACCCCCCCCACAAAAAAAAAAACAACCTCAACAAACAAACAAAACAATAGCAACAAACAAACAAAACAAAACAAAAACTGCTCAGCATTTATTTTTTTCATTCAAATTCTGTTTTAAGCAAAGTTGTGCTTTTCTTCTTGCTTCCGATATGTAATTATTAGCTTACCTTTTTCCATCTGAACTTTAATGACCAAAATTCATACATGTAGTTTCCTGTAATGGATCGGGCTAGAATGGCATATGTGCTATTATCTGGCCAATTTTACCAGCCAATACTTTCTCTTTTATATGTCAATATCATTGTATGAAAGTATACTGTACGCAATTGCTGTTGGTAAATAAACCAAATCAAAATCAAATCAAAATCAAATCAGTATGTCTCGTCATTGAAAGAAGAATTGACAATTTGCAGTGTCCGTCTCAAACAGGTTATGCTTGCCAAGAATCTGGACGTACATAGAGGTCTTGTGAATGGAGCTAGAGGGGTGGTGACTGGCTTCGAATCAGGGATGCAAGGTAATTTAAGTGAAAGTGTAGTTTGTTTAAAGAGAAGGTCGACTTCTGGGAAAGATCAAAAATAATTTATGAGCTTTCTCATTCTTTTTATGTCAGTTTAGAAGAACATCATTGTAGAAATGTCTCCTGTAAAGGATTGCTCTTCAAATGCCCTCATATTTGAAATATGGCGAGAAATAGCTTAATTAGTGTTCGGGCCAAACATTCCTGCCACATTTGTGTGCATTCCCATATACCCATTTCTGTGTATAGTTCGCCTGCTTCTCAGCGCGATTTGGTCAATTTCTTATCATTTTGATGATTCCAAAAACTTCATAGTATACGCCAATTCTCATGTAGACTTGATCAACCTTACCTCAATTGCCTCAATTGCTTCGTTCACAATGTAATATAAAACCAGAACTCAACTTTATCTTTGCCTTGCGAATACTAAGTCCTAGATAGCTCAAGCTTGGGTATATGCAAAGCAGTGTTATAGCTACGGTGGTCGGGCCCGACCAGCACGGGGGATTTCCTTCCACCACTCCGGGTGAAAAACACTGCTTCCGACCGGCACTAATTGTATACTTTGGATTCAGCAGCGTTTCGCCGCCGCCGCCGCCGCGCCGCCGCGTCACATTCTTGTGTGCGCTCTAGCGGTCACATTTCTCGACGAATTTCTTTCAGACTTCCTGTGGATGTGTATCTTGGTAAAATCTGGACCCCTATAGTTTCTGGTGATGCTGCCCCCAGTGTTCCGTCTTTTATAGGGTAAAAGGACATATTTTGGGGGATAGTTTGTGTGCGCTCTAGCGGTCACATTTCTCAATGGATTTTGTTCAAATTTTGTATGAAGGTGTCTCTTGGTAAAATCTGGAACCCTATAGATATACGGATTTCGTTCAAATTTTGCATGAAGGTGTCTCTTGGTGTAATTTAAAAACCTATAGTGTTTGGTGATGCTGCCACCAGTGTTCCGTCTTTTATAGGGTCAAAGGTCATACTTCAGGGCATGGCGTGAGTGCACTCTGCAGGCCACATTTCTCAACGGATTTTGTTCAAATTTTGTATGGAGATGTATCTTGGTATAATCTACAAACCTATAGTTTTTGGTGATGCTGCCTCTAGTGTTCCGTCTTTCATAGGATCAAAGGTCATATTTTAGTGGATGGCTTATGTGCGCTCTGAGGTCATATTTCTTCTGAATTTTCTATAAAAATGCATTATACTCTAATCTGCACAAATCGTTTTGGTAATGCTGCTCCTAGTGTTGACAATATTCCGGGCCACTGGCGGCAATTTCTACACCATCTTTTTGTTTGAGGGAGGGGATGGGGGAGGGTCTTTGTCCCTCCTTCAAATCGCTGCCAGTGCCGGGGGATACATTTCGCATTGCGCGGCACCAGCAATGCACATTTCTAGTTTCACATAAGAAACAGCATTAAACGTAACTGTTTGTGAAGAAACGTACTTACATTCATATTTCCATCTTTATTCTTGTTTTATTTGCAATGGTACAAGAATCATGCTCTCTATTTGACAATAAATGATTATTTCTTAAAGATTTGCCGAGTTTTGTTGTCTTTTGTTACGCACTATACTGTACTACTGTTCGTAATTTGCACGTACAAATAGATATCATGTTTTATGTAGCGTATACCGGAAGCTGCTAATTGCGAGGCTCCGTTCGTGAATTCGCTAGAATGACTTGTTGCTTGTCAAAGTCAGTGAAATTTGAACCACCACTAAAAAGTTCCTAGCTATAACACTGATGCAAAATATGTGTTATACCAAGGCCCCTTGGTGACTGTGTCTGTGTGATAGGCTTACTATGTACATGTATACTTTCAATGTTAATTATGTCCGTTATTCCATTCTTTTTTAACCTCTTTATCTCCATCTCTCTTTTTCTCTCTCTTTTTTTCTCTCTCCTGTATCTTTCTCTCTTTATCGATCTGCCCTTATTATCCCCTTCTCCTTTACATCTCTTGTTTTCTCTTTCTTCTCTCCCCCCCCCCCCCCTTTGTTCATGCTTTCTCCCCACCCTTTCCTCACTGCAACCCTAGGTAACCCCAAAGTGCGGTTCATGTCCGGTCTAGAGGAGGTGATAAGACCAGAGCGCTGGTCTATATGCGTTGGCCCTTCTCTTATCCTCACCAGAAGGCAGCTCCCTCTCAAACTAGCCTGGGCTATCTCCATCCATAAGAGTCAGGTAGGCAGCCATCAAGATCATGGCTAAATTGCCATTTCATCCAGTGCTAATTGTCCAATCCGCAGTTCATCAATAGGCTATAGGAGTGGATGACTATTGCCCGTTGACCAGTGCCAACTGTCTAATCCCCCAACGTATCTTATCGCATCTACTTCATCAATTCTTTTTAGGGAGTCTCATCATTTAGATCCTTTTCCTCTTGTCCAATCTCGCAATTCAGCTAGCATGAAGTCTCATCATTAGTTGGTCTAATGGACGATTCTGTGCAATGTGTCCTGTATGTCTTTCATCCAAAAATGATAAATCTTTTGATGTGACCCTTGAATAATGAAGCTTTCTGTCATCACCACCTATTATCATAGTCTATTAAGAGATTTTTCATTTATGGATGAAACATATGGATAAATATCATATGTCGTACAGGAATCGCCCTAATGCATGTTTGTTCTATTCTCTTTGAACTAGGTCTAACGCCACTCCCACTTTGCAATTGTTTCATTTCTATGCCAGAGGACTTTCCTTCATTTTTTTTTTCTTTTACGAATTGTTTTCTAATAGTTTAAAAAAATGACCCTATGAAGTGTATTGAACCATGAAATAGAATTCAATAACTTTGTGATATTTGCCCAAACTCCATGTCTGCTCAAGATATTTTACAGGTTAGCAGTCACAGTGATTTAAACCCGTTGCAATTCCTTTCCAATCAATCTTTCAGGGTATGTCTCTGGACTGCGTTGAGATCTCCCTCTCTCGTGTCTTTGAGTGCGGTCAGGCGTACGTCGCCCTCTCGAGGGCTACCAGCTTACAGGGGCTTCGGGTCCTGGACTTTGAAGGAAGCTGTGTCAGGGCGCATCCAGACGTGATTCGGTTCTACGTCCAGCTACGGAAAGAGCAGAGGCACTTGCAGCAGACATCAATCCGACGCTACGGCACAGAGGACAAAGAAAACTATGTACCAGGCTACTGACCCTACTACATCTCCGTCTACATTTATAATAGGCAGTGGATGTGCTAGATTTTTAGATGTTGCAGATCTTGATCTGACGATGAGGCACTCTGCAGGATAGAGTAAAACTATGGACAGGACTATTGAAGCCTTAACTGGCAGTGTGCCTGCTAGAGTTTCACTTGCTGCAGACCTTGATGCTAAGCTACAGCAGTCAGGACAAAGAAATCTATGCACTGGATACTGGAGTTCCTGCCTGACAATAATTCGTATCGGGCTCGATACAAGGTCTCTAATGCATTTCTTCAAAAATTTGTTTAAGCAGATGTCATTGGATACTGCTTATAAGGAGAAGAATAGCAATGTGTGGCGTTCTTGAATCTCCAAACCAGCTTTGAGCCTGCCAAAGTCTCACTCAGATGATGCTGATCATTGACCCATAGCAGTTCAAAGTTTTAAATTAATCAGCTTTCCCTCCCCAAATTGGCACAATTATTATTACATGTATTTTCCACTTTTTAATAATTTGAAATCAATAAAGATGTATACTAAATGAACCAATGTTAATGAAAATTGCAAAATGTAAAAGAAAAATTGCCAATTTGTACACAAAAGTAGTACATGTGATTATATATTTTACACTACGTTGCAAATTTAGAGACTTTACTTTAATGATAAGTTACAATTAAATTGCTCTTATTCGTGAACGGCACAACGTACTGCATTAGAAATAGACTAAATATTTTCTATTATTTTTGCTCTTTCTGCTCATGTACAATGTGTAATTCTTCATTCTGGATCAAAAGATAACACCAAAAATGTCACTGAAAGGACACACTGTACTGTACTGCTATGGGTTGGGGCAAATTCCAATAAAGGCCACCCGCACACCTCACGATCGGTCTTTTATCCGATTAGTGAAATAAATCGCTATGGCATTAAATATTGGCATTTTAACAAATGAAATCTACCTTATTCAGGTTCTGAAAAGTAATATGAAAACTGAACATAGGGTTTTGGCGAGCTGTCAGCTTTCTACAGGGAATAAGGGCAAAAATTAGTTTCACATCGCAGGCAGTCGTACGATTTTTGTGACGTCACCACGACTTGGAGCCGAGTTGCCCATTCCACCGACTAGAAAACTCGGCAGAGGCCGTATTATCGATTTTACTATTTGTACATGTATGACTATTCAGACCCTCAATCAAAAGATATTTTTTGTTTTTAAATGATTTGTCAAATGATATTACATTTTCTTCTGAAATCGGATCGCAGACCGATCGTAATGTGCGGTGGCCTTAATATACTTCAGCAAGGACATGAGAAACTATGGATAGGTGTATTGAAGTTCCTACAGAAGGCATGCTACAGTGTCACTGTGTCGATGCACATCATCAAAAAGATGTGAAACGATCTTAGCGGAGCTCAATCTGCTGTTACGTAAATTCAAATCAGCCAGGACTACAGATGCACATGGTTGTTGCGCTCTAAATCAGATTGGAAAGGTTTTGGAGGGGAGCGGAATGCAAACTTGAGAGATATTACAAGCAGCGCAACTAACTGATGAGTATCCCAGAGTTCAACTCGTAAATGAAAAACAGCAACTTTATAGCAAATTTATTTTTTGAAGAGCATGCCAAAATTAACTTCTATTTCGGGCATGACAACCTTTCAAAAATATTTGTTTTAATTGTTTTTAAATAATAATGAATAGTTTGAAGTCAAACATTTTGTTCGTCAATGACTGCAATTAAAAATAAGTGAAAGTGACATTCTGAACTTGTGTCGATGATGTTAATAATTTTATTGATCGCTGCAATCAATTTTTTTCCCCTTAGGAAATTATGTAATTAGATTCATCTTATCTTTGGAAAATCACAATTCACAAATTAATGCAATTTTTTTTCCTGCTTAGTATGTTTTTTGACTAGTATTAACTATTAAATCCATTCATGGGTATTAAAAAAGTCTGTGAAGCAAATCTTTTTTTAAAAAGCTTTTTAATTTTCTCCACCAATTAACTTTTGTTTTTCTCAGTTGAACTTTCTATGGTGCTACATATATTTGAAGATTAAATGACCTGTTAAGAATAAGTTATATTGATATATCATATTCACAGCTGGAGGTATTCATGTCCATCCATTTTTTTTAAAATGTAAGTCGTGTGTGAGATATTTATACCTTGAAAGAATGTGCCAGTAATTGTGCTGTAATGTGTATTTCTGTGGTATACATCATGTTTTTATAATTTTGTATTTTTGAAATGCAAAATAAAGTTATTTTCAAGAATGAAAACTGAGAGTCATTTTTTTTTTTTTTTTTTTTACAGAATCAAGAGAGCAGGGTTATCGCCAGTCTTATCAGAGTGGTGGAAAATACCACTTCTGGGGGCTTTTCGGGGTGAGATCCCGACTCCGCCGCTGGATCATACATGGGCTCCGTTGCTTGGATGGAGCACACAGTGTGCTACGTGGTCTGGGGAGTGTTTTATCAAGCGTTATGTCAGTGATTTTTACAGACAATTGTTATAAGCTACTGAAATCCTTCTATCTCATTGGCTGAGAGCAAATATGTCAGTAAAAATCACTGACAAAACACTGATGAAACACTCCCCTGGCTTTTGACATGGTTTTGTCGTTGGTCAAGTCAAGTCAATTTAAAAAAAAAGAAATTACATCAACACTATCCTTTAATACAAATCACTGACAAGCGTTTATAATTAATTTTGGAGCCTAACAAGGTCATTTTCAAAGGAGATACGATGTGCATTTGTGCAATAAGCCAGTTCGTAGATGCAATCTGAGCATGAGCAGATAAAGGTCATCTGTACCAAATTCTAAAACCCACTGACACTAATATTTGATATGTGCTCATGAATGTCATGTAATCATTATTCAATTATGCACTAATGGTGCATTCCATGATATCCAGGTGGAAGTATTCTTTTTAAAGGGGGAAACAAAAGCTATTCATGAGGCACCTCTATCACTCCCAGAGTTATTTTTCTGAAGTGCACATTAAAGGGACCCTCCATGTCTAAAATATCTGTGGATATTTGGAGTCATTTGTACCATGCGCTAACTATGAACTGGTCTATTGCTCAACATATTACTCACTTATGATGATAATGACATTGATTTTTGACAAATCTATACTACATGTATGCGAACATATCAAAATGAGGGGAGGAGTCTCTGGGCATGCAATGACTCCTCTTTTTAAAAAATTTGATTGAAGGTATCTCTCTTCGATTTATTTTGTATCGATAGGAACCCTGCTAATTTTCCTTAAAAATGGCAAATTTGAATCCATTTGAAAACAAAATCTTAAAATGAGAAATTGGAGTTCTGGTAAAAGGTTAAAATTAACTTGTGAGCTTTCTCTCTCTCTCTCCCTCTCTCTCTTTCTCTCTGTCTGTCTGTCCCTCTTTCTTTCTCTCTCTTAGACTTTAGTCCTGTATGGAGGAATAGTGTATACAGTAACGATGCCCCATAAAAGGATTGCTCTCGAAATGCTCTTTGTGATTGGTGACTAATAAAATTATAATAATGTATTAAACAATTTTAAGAATATAGAATGAATTAGAATAGATGAATGGAACCTGCAGGGCTGCACCTATATCTTCCTAAGTACATGTATTACACAGAAACCCTCGGGCACATGATCATATTGAATACCTTCATATCAGTGGGAGAAGTAGCTACATTCAAGGGATGAAACATCTATTACCGGTACAGTGGAACCTCGTTATAACAAACTCCTTGGGACCAAGAAAATTACCTCTTTATATTGAAACCTTGTTATATCAGGGCTAAAAAACAATAGAATACAAAGAAGTGGGACTATCAAAATTACCTTGCTATAGCGAAAGTTTGTTATAACGGTGTTCTTTATAACAAGGTTTTTACTGTACTTGGGTGGTATTCTGAGATTTATTTTATCTTGATTTTACTGAAAAGATTTTGTCATAATAAATTTTAAACTGCGACATTTCATTGGTGTTTGCGCAGATGAATTCCGCGTACGCAGCCACTTTCGCGCAGTCATTAACCAATGATGCGCCATAAGCGTACATTTTGTTATGACAAATTATTTCACTAAAATCAAGATAAAATAAATCTCAGAATACCACCCCTAATCTTCTTGAGGAGGAAGTATTAGATTCGGAGTAGGTAAAAGAAAAATAAAGAAAAAGTATGTGTGTATGGTGTGAGTGTGTGGGGCACTCCTGAGAGGGATCAGAGATTTGTAGAAAATTGTGCCCCCCCTATATTTACAAAATTTTGGATCTGCCCCTGACAAAAACTTATGGCATGATCTAGTAGAAGTTGTGGTTTCAGTCCTAGCTATATATGTCTTCTCCTTGCCTTGCTTCAGAAATAGAATGCAGACAAAAACTTATTCAGGAAGAATCAAAGGTGATGGAAATCAATGAAGGCAAGCTTTAATGGAAGGCCTCC
The DNA here is from genome assembly GCA_025617745.1 of Heliocidaris erythrogramma. NCBI lineage: Eukaryota > Metazoa > Echinodermata > Echinoidea > Camarodonta > Echinometridae > Heliocidaris > Heliocidaris erythrogramma. The sequence goes on along the minus strand of CM046859.1, from coordinate 33,214,503 downwards.
ACTCAACACATGTTAAACAAGACGTTGCCTCATTCTCATACTTAACCATTTCTGAATCTAGTAATATGCAAATAAGAGGTGAAAATATAGTAAAAATCAGTCACCCATACATGTATATCTTTTTTTATCTTTACAACTAGGCCTACATCCACATAGGGCCTTAGAAGGGGGGCACTTGATATCAGCAGTTAAAAGTCTTATCAGTTGGGGGAAAGGGCACTCACTGAAAGACTTGAAAGGAGCAAAAGGGGCATTTATCAGAAGGGGAAATAGCACTTTTTGTAGTAAAAAGGGCAGTTATCAGAAAGCTGTAATTTTCACAAATAACAAGGGACATTTTTGGAGTACTTGAAAAATGGAAGGGGGGCACTGTATACATACAATTAAACATTCATCATCAACTGAAATTTTGCCCACAAAACTGAACAAAATTCATCACACCCAACAGCGTATCTGGACAACTACCCCCTAGGACAATTACCCCCTGGACAACTACCCCTGGGACAATTACCCCCCCCCCCCCCCCCCGGGCCAATTAGGGTAATTTTGTCCAGGGGGTAAATGTCCCTGGGGGTAGTTGTCCGGGGGGGGGGCTTTCTAGGGGGTAGTTGTCCAAGAATCGTCCAACAGAACATTTTTTACAATGTTCTTGAATCAAAATGTGGGACAGAATTTAGGAAACGTAAAGGAAAGACCTGATCTTTGACAATTACAATGAAGACAAATATACACATGACTGAAAACTAGTTAAAGGTAATATTTTAATACTTTTTATTAAGAAAAACAAATTTCTTTGGTTTCCAGCATTACTGATGGTGACACACATTGATACTGTAACCAAGGAGTTACTACACATGTAGAACTCCTTGCTGCAACACAAGTCATCAATACAAGTAAAATACATTTCGAACTATCATAGATAAATGAATGACTTTGCCATAGATAGGACTGTAGTATACACAAAAAAGTTATTATCATTATTATTTTATTTGGCAAATCAATATATATATATACATGAACAATAAAATTGACAATGAAAACAAAATTGTTAAACAGTGTTAAAACTTATGACAGATAAAAATATAAAGCAATATGTGTTTCTGAGCATGCCTCCCCCAAGCTGCCTGGAAAAAAAAAAGAAATTACAATTACTATGACCATTAGGCCTTTCCTCCCGACTTGGGAAAGCATGATCAAGAACACTCAATTGACATATAAATTAAATTTCAAGAGGGTCTATTGACTATTGATGATGATTTGGTAATAAGAAATCTGCAAATAATAGCTACAGCATGTAGTAAGAAAAACATTCAACTTTCATATATAATCACTGTTTCAACTTTCTGAATAGACCAGTATTAACAAAAATGCATATCAAAGTAAAATTTAAAAAGGTCATTCTAAGACTAAGGGAGCACAATATAAGGAAGATATACCTATCTTAATGAGAGTTATAAAACTTACTCACTACAGTGAAACTGAGATTGCATTTAGGAATGATGTAAATACTGTTTAGATAAGTTATCATGCAATATGTAATGATACGGTTACTGTAAATAAATTGGTTTGAGGCCAAGTAACCAGATGATTTTTTCTGGTAGGATTTAGGTGACTTAGAAATAATGAAAGCGAATTGAGTACGGCACTATCTTTAAAGTCATCCGGAAGTAATTCATAATTTACTTTCAGCACACAAAGAAGCTCTTTGAATGGTTTCCCAATAAGATGACGCACAAAAGTATGCACTAGTGCTTCAGTGGGGAATGATGTTCCCTGTCTAAGTACAGTGTACCACGTGTTCCAGTCATTTTGATTTTTCAAAGTTATGTCTTAGACAATTGTAGTGCAGTTATGGTTGCTTTTGTACACATGTAACTTTGAAGTTGCTCTTGGGGGATTGAGATTTGCACACGGGTGGGGTTACGGCAGCCGCATGGCTCGACACTAGCACTGCCCATTTGCCCAGGGCAAGCGGGCAAGTGAAAAATGTTACAGAAATTTATTTTCATATCAGGAAAGTACAGTAGAATTTCAACAAGAAATCTTGACTAAAAGAGAGCAAAATCGATGTGGACTTTGCTTGCATTATTATTTGAAATGGCAACAGTTAATAATAAATATGATTTATTTTCATTTTATATAACTTTTATTTTGGGGCAAGAAAATTGTGCTTTCCTGCTACCAAAAATTGATGAAAAGTGACGATTTTAAGAAAAAAAAAGTAAGAGCAGAGCCCAGACCAGTAAGGGAAGGGGGTATATCTCAGTTTGGAGGGAGAAGGATAAGAATTGAATTGTACAGAAACTAGTAATATCATTACTAAGCTTGAATGTAGGAACCAATTAAAACGAGTGAAGTTGTAACAAAGTCCTGTTACTTACATGTAGAAGAAGTTGGGGAGAAAATATGAGGTCACTCTACACTAGTTTACTTAAAATTCAAAAGAAAACTTAGCACAAAAAAAAAAATATCAAATACAAGTTAAACAACTACTGTAAAAGTGGATATTTTCGCGTGATTAATTTTTCGCGCTCGGCTGAGTAAAGTGAATTTTGCGTGTTTTTAATTTCGCCGACGCGCTAGGCTCATGGGCAAAAGAATACATAAACACAAATATTTGCGTGTTTTTATTTTCGAAATGCGCGACAATTTCCACACCGCGAAATATTCCACGTATTACACATATGAATGGCACAAAGAATATCTTGCAATGTAGTTCCTTCCCTTCAGTACACACGGCAGTGGTATCCAATAACATGTTCTTTGTACATGAGTGTTCAATTTAAGAGCAGCATGTATACCGGTAACATACAGTGAGTTGAACAAGATAATGAAGGTACTTAATTTTTATGGCATGGTTCGTGGCAAGATTTCTTTTTAGTACAGTACGTGGAAACTCAGTATAACGAGGTCCTTATGATCATCAAAATTACCTTGTTATAGAAGGAATCTTGTTATATCAGGTTTATAGGTTATCAGGTTTATAGGTTATCAAGTTTATAGGTTATCAAGTTTATAGGTTATCAAGTTTATAGGTTATCAGGTTTATAGGTTATCAGGTTTATAGGTTATCAGGTTTATAGGTTATCAAGTTTATAGGTTATCAAGTTTATAGGTTATCAGGTTTATAGGTTATCAGGTTTATAGGTTTTCAGTTTTATAAGTTATCAGGTTTATAGGTTATCAGGTTTATAGGATAACAAGTTTATAGGTTATCAGGTTTATAGGTTATCAAGTTTATACTCGCGGTTATCAGGTTTATACAGAGTTCCACTGTACATCTAAAAGATTTCTCCTTGAAATTACATCTAAAGCACAAACTTAAAAAAAAAACCCACATATCTTCAGGCATCGCTTGTGCCTTTGATACAGGAATATTTACAAGGATACAGTAGAAGTATAAATAAGATACTCTAGTCTCCCTGGAGTTACAGAGAAGATCATACCACATTGATGAATTACAAGATTACATTATGAAAAGATTTTACTTAAAGTGACAGTAAACTGAAGCTCATAAATAGCGCCATCTTCCAACAGGATTATAGATAAGTGTCTGTGCCTCTCATTTTCCCATCATGCCCCATTCTACATGTAGTTTGAAAAAGCTTAAAAAGTACCTGCACACAATTTTTCCACAATGCCAAGTCAAAAATAATAGTTTTGAATATATAATTTGCCTATTATCCAAACAAGCTGTTTGTCAAAATTCAAAATTCAAAATGAAATGCAATTAATTTTCAAATTATAATGCTAATTTAGCAATCACTGTAAGATGTTCAAGTTCTACCAGTTTAATGCCACTTTAACAAACAATTTGCACGAACTGTGTAACTAGAGTGGTCTATTGGCCCAACAGCTAGTAAGATATTTGAGATCATTTAGAGGAAGACATGCATGACGAAAGACAGTGGACAGACATTTGGATCATTTAGCACCAATCCACATTAACTTGGTATGTGAGACCAGGGGGGCGTTTCATGAAAGGACTTGTCAGATATTTTATCCGACAAATTTGCTCTCAGCCAATCAGATGCAAGGATTTCAGTAGCTTATAACAGTTGTTGGATAAAATATCCGACAACTTCCTTTCATGGAACGCTCCCCTGGCCCTATCTTGAATACATCAAATAGTATTGTTGGAAATATGAGTAAGCTAAAGAACTAATTGGCACCCAAAGTAGGTGCATGATACTTTGGAGGAACACGAACATAATAAAGACCAGTGGTGGATCCAGGAATTTGAAATGGGGGGGGGGGGGGGGGGGGGGGGCGCGCAAGGGAGCGGAGGGTGTGGGTGGGGGTATCACCCCTCCCACAGTAAATATCACAAAACAAAAAAAGTAAGGGGGGCCTTCCCTTGGCGTCCCTGCCTGGATCCGCCACTGATAAAGACTAACATTTGATACATTGCTTTCATTAGTTTCCAACTGTCAAAGTACTGTCAAAGATATCTACAGTCATTAGCGATCACATGTATTTTATTTGGGACTAGAATCACTAGATATATGCATGTATAACCTTCATTTTTCCAAATTATCAAATGACAAATCATGTTATTCACAACTTCTGCCAATTGATTGATGAGTATTGCTGATAATAGACCTTAGGGTGTTTCCATATATTTTGTCAATGTATTTTTTACATCATTCTTTATTAAAACTTTATTCAAAGCATTATACAAATTATGGTGTAAAAGAAGAACATCAAAATTGAGTGTAATCATATTCAAGTAAAGTTGAGGTTTTCCCTTTGTTTTATTTTGGATAAAAAAGTTTGAAATTATGTGGATAGGTTACACAATTTTGCATAATTCCTGTACAGCATGTGAGAGATTTTTAAAGTGTGCAAGAAGTGGGTGATAAAAAAAAATCTTCAAAACAACCAATAGAATGAGCATTACCATAAATCAACTTCTTTATAATTATGGTTAAGACACAAAAAATTGAGTCAAGACTGATTTCTATTATTTTTTTCTTCATAACAAAGACTACCTGAAACTTTGAAACAGAAAAAGAAACATCCCACGATGGACTGTGTTATATTCCTATATTTATGCGCATTTATTTTAATTGCACGATATACTTGTACATGTATGGCGTACCATACATACATCATACACACATGACGACCGCTAAGAAACATGAAGTAAAGAACGCAATATCCAGCGTATATTTTCCTGTTTCAAATGTGTACTTTATTTGAGTGAGTTTCCGCCCATCAGGCACAACAGACTGAGTCAGCTTGTTTGGAAATAGTTTTATCTTCTGTAATATCAACTGCCCAAATGGAAACAGCAACATGTTGAGAACTCACTTGATAAACCTTGCCCACTTCTCCCCTGTGATATCAACTTCCCTGGACTTGATGTGTTGTCCTTCCATGTGGTATGACACACACTCGATCCGTCCCTTTCCTGCGGCGGTTTTTATCACTGCTATTTCACCCCCACATGTACAATTTCTGGACAATTCCGGCTCTGGAAAGTCCAAATATACCATGGATTCCTGAGAGGTTAGAAAATAAAACATACAAAAGCGTTGTTATCAACCATTTTACATAGTTGCCCGTAATGTATCCATAATATATGCATAAAATCAGCAATATTTTTCACTGCAAATACTCCACATCCTTCCAAAAACCGGAATGCTTAGATAAAAGCCGCAATGCTTCTACTACCGTCACATGTCATAAGTTGGGCACCCAAAGAGGGTGGAGGTATATAACAGCTCTCTAAAAAACGTAAGAAATTTTTGGCCATGTACACCATTTAATAGCACACTTAATACTTTTTAAAGTACCAAGTTTCAGAACATTCAGGGGTGGCAGAGTGGACGCATGCAGTCATTCAATTCTGTAAAAAAAATCCATAGAGTCACTGAACAGTAAAACGCTCTGAAGTTTCGTAAAATTTTGTTCATGCACACTGAACCAAAAATGGCTTAAAAACGTGAAAAGGAGTTTTTTCCACCCTCCTTATAAAGATATGATTACTTTTTACTTTACACACATGATCTTAACCAAAAGGCCTTGACCATTTGGCTGAAATCTATTTATAGCATAATTATACTTCAACAAAGTGATGGCCATAACGTGTCTTGCTCTGTTCGCGTACAATCATTCTAGTACAAACTTGCAGGTTAATTTTAAGATATGACCTAATTTGACCTTGACCTACTTAAGTGACATTTGACCCCAAAATACTATTGAAGTCCCTATGGGGCATCTACCATCCAAGTTTGGTTACAAATGGGCTAATGCTTGCCAAGTTACCAACACCTGTAGAAACCTGCAGGTAAATTTTAACATTTGACCTACTTACATGACCTTACCCCAAATAGCATTGTGGTCCCTATAGGGCATCTACCATCCACGTTTGGTTACAAACGGGCTAATGGTTGCAGAGTTACATTTTATAAATACATTTTGGCCCCAAAATTGAAATTTTCTTGATTTATGAATAAACCAATGTGAAATTCCTAATCATATTTCAGCTTTGATTATTTTTGCATTTATTCATTGAAACCAATGTTATAGGCTTTTTATACTTGGATACCTGGCCTTTCTATAGGGTTAAAGCTATTGTAGTTTTGGTAAAGATTCAAGAATATGAATTATATTGGTCTCTTATAAAACTTTCAAACTCTGATCTACAAACATATAGTGACCGTTAACATCAATTTTTCATTAATGAAATCTTTGTGAAAATTTTAATTTGACCATGGGATCAGATTTAGTGCCATCTCTCAGCAATGTTATAATTTCCTTAAGATAGGCCTTCCAAACAATTATTCTATATATTTAGCAAATGTAAGTCAGAAAGCTATATACAAAGATTGTATCCTGAAGTTTCCTCCCATTCCATGCTTTGTGAAGTGGTTTTATACTAAAAAAAAAAAATCTAAGCAAATTTTCCAACACCAAATATTAATTTAAGACATTTTGATTGTAAACTATGAACTCCCCCCCCCCCCCAACCCAAAGAAAAAAGGGTGGTGCTGTTACATTTCGTGCTTTCAAACTGAAGTGTTTCTTGAATTTTATCAGAACCGTTGAGGCTACCATAATAAGTTTGGTATCATATTGCTTGTAAAGCTGAATTAATATGCTATTAGTCTGCAAATTTTCATAGGCATAGGTAGTATATAATTTTAAATTGGGGATTGATGGATTTAAAAAATGATTAATCAGCCAAAAGAATATCAAGGCGACAGTCACAATGTCTCGCCCATTTGCCCAAAATCAGACCATCAACTGCAAAGTTAGTTGACACTTTGAAAACTGGCAGTAAAAATTAAAGTTAACCTCAAATGACCTTTGACCCCTGCATGTGACCTTTGACCCAACCAACAAGTGAAGGTCCTCATAGTGAATCTTTCACCCAAGTTTGGTTTTCAATTGGAACATTTACTGCAGATATTTTACATTTTAGAAACTTGCAGGAAACATTTAACATTTGACCTCAAATGACCTTTCACCCCACCAAAAAGTGAAGGTCCCTAAAGTGCATCTACCACCCAAATTTGGTTACAATCCCACGTATGGTTGTAAAGTTATTTAGTGTAACAGACGGACGGCGGACCAATGGGACGGACGGACGGACAGATGACATTTGGATCCCTTAGTCCACATGGGTGGGCTTGACAAAACCATATGGCATACTTACAAGTAAGATCGAATCAATTACTGATAGTGCATTGGTTAGATGATCATAACCCATCCCATGGGTTACATTGTAGTACAAGGTTTCTTCCTCAGTTTGTGGATTTTCTTGCATCTTCTTGAGTGCACGTTTGATGAAGTTCAGGCCCATCCTGCCATACACATGAAATTAATCACAACAGATAATGAATGTTGTTTGACACAAATTTATAATCATTACAAAAAAATTTCAGTATGATATTGCAAACAAGAATTGTTCTGAAGTCAAAAATATTTTTTCCTATTAATTTACACAAATGGTGATTTTTAAAGCCTTACAATAATGGTCCATTTCATTGCACATGCGTCACTGTGTCACTGTGTAACTGTGTAACATGTGTCACTCAATGGCCAAAGTTTATTTAAGCCATGGGTACTTAGTGCTAATTATAGACGATTCAGTGATCAGTGGAGCTCTTTGACATTCGACCTTATAGACCTCATGACCCTGAAATATACTGTAAATGCAGAAATATTTGTGGTACATTAATTTTCAGGGATTTCGCGCTATTTTCGGCAAGCGCGAATTCTAGAAATATTAGCACAATGTATGCTTGTTTTGAACGGACACTGAATTGCACGCTTCAGCTGATTAATGGGTTTGTTGAATCCAAAGTCTGCCATATGCATTTGCATGGACTGCGTGTGAGTGATATAATAAATGGAAAAAATTTGACGATACTGCATGTAATATACATTATTACCTACAGCCATAGAAAAAATTATTAGACCAAGAATGGTTACTGATAGTGTTATTTTTGTGGTAAGAAGGAAATAAAATATCATAAAAACAAGGTATAATTGCTGGAATTTCAATGAAATACAAAGACAAATCATTTTGTTTGCATATTATAGTACCCTTATTACAGAAGCTTGGTCTAATAATTTTTTCCAGGGCTGTGTATATAGGGCATTTTAGCTGCAAAATAAAAAGCCGTATTTTGAACGCTACTCCGACCAGAGCAGGCAATATTTGCCATATTGCCCACATCCGGGTTTTCTCCATAGACCACTGTACTAAAAATAGGGCAACATTTTGCCATATTCCACCCTTTTGTGTCAGTGCGCTTTTATCAAAGTGCATACGCGCAGTATTGTGTACTCGTAATAATGCGTACAAAGGTTTAAACAATGCATATGCGTTGTAACAATTTACGATTACCCGTATGAATGATCTGATATAGGTAATAATAATATTGACTATGGCTCTACCGGTACTTTCGGTGAATATCAAAAATGTTGCCCTTAAAAGAACCATCGTCTTCGACTAGGGGCAATATGATTCTCTTGCGGGCAATAGATATTCTGACATCCAGCTCAAGGCCAGTCAATATTATATAAATATTGCCATGAAACATTGCTACAGGAAAACAATTACTAGTAAATTATATTCAAATGTGACCATTTTAGAGCTATAGCTAGGGCAGAAAAACGATTGCATGCATTAAAATATCAAATCAAATCTTGCACTTTTGCACTAAGTACTTGTGCAGCGCAAATGTAAGAACCCACGAACATGTTCTTGGGTCGCTCAGCGCGAAAATTTAATCATGGGAAAAACAGCGTTTAAAGTAATCAGATCATTATCGCTCCAGTATACGTTCATGTACAAGGTTTGAAGTTGATTCATCAAATGGTTTTGGAATTATTGCAAGAACAGAGGTGGTATTCTGAGCATCATTTTATCTCTAAATGTTTTTTATTTTATCTTTTTGTATTCTGAGACCACATTTTATTTCAGATTTTATCTCATATTTTATCTCAGTCTCTTACCTCTTGCATGCATATTCATGTTGTATGCATGATACGCACAGCTTTATTAACGCTTACGCCAATCATATTTGTGGGAAAGATAAAATAAAACTTAAAATAGGGTAGGGGCTATTTTATCACTAGGATACACGGTGAGTGCGATATTTTTGGACAAGTATGGCGCTAGTCGTGCGATCATATTAAACAAACAGATACTGAGTACTGACTATATTTCTCAAGCACCATTCTCATATGATTATCAAATTCTATTACAAGATTTTGCCAACTAATATCACACTTGCAATAATGCTTGTGATGGTCTTCTGAAACCTCGGAATGTACCGCAGTTATTTTCATGAAATTCTAGCAAAAAGCACATTTGCGCTTTGATGCATGCGTATTGAAAATTGGAAGAATAGCGCATTCACGTTCTCTCTTGACTGGCAGAGAGCAATTCTATTGGCTGAGCATGATGAAAGTGAAATCTAACAACATTTCTTATTGGTTAAGGTATCATACATCTAATCAAAACATTGTCACCCTACTATGCACACAGGAACCAAGTTTGAAGTTGATCCATCAAATAGTTCATAAGTTTTTAATATCGCAAGGACAAAAACGGGACTGACGGATAACCCCCAAAAATAATGCCTCCAGCACCCACCTTCGGATGGTGGAGGGAAAAAAATCCTATTGCAAAACATACATTTACAATGATGTGATGACGAATCATCAAAGCAAGTTCCAGCCAAGACAGACAGGTCTCGACCCAGTATACCAGCCGATAGCAGAAGTAGCGATTCCACTGACACGTTCTACAGAAAGTAAGATATCCTGTATTTATTCAGAATTCCTTAGTGATAAAATGATGTAATTTGAAAAACATGTACCTAGAATTTACGAGAAGATGCCGATGTTGTTCAGCTCCCTGCATATGGTCGGCTGACGGCCCAGCAGGCTTGGGATATGCAGCCACATTCATTGCTGCAATGTTAGTGGGGAAAAATTTCAGGTCTACCTCTTGTATCCCTTGGGCAAGGTCCCTTGCCTCCCCCTCACACATCCGCAGGTAAGGACTTGTTGGCACCTGGCATCGGTTCTTGGCCAATGTTTGAGTATTGACTCCAATCGACTCCAGGTCGGCCTTATGTTCGGCGTACGCGTTCCTTCCTCTCCTAAGCCGGAGGTAGCTTATTATATTTGTCAGAGACATGGTCTCCGGTCTGGCGAGCCTTCTGTTAAGTTCCTCCCTTCCGACCTGGTATACCTTCCCATTCCGAAGGTCTGTTGGCATCAGCAGTGGGTTCAGAAGGTATTCTGATTGTACAAAGAATATACACAAAACAAACAAACCGATAACTCAACAATGCATAAATGGTTAAGGCATATATATCATTATATTGCTATTTGATAATTAATATAATAAAATATTGACTGATCCTTTGAGGGGCATGGCTGAAACTATACCCTAAGGTGATCTTGAAACTGCACTGTGCCCCGAGATGAAGTCAAGGGTCATGGTAAAGTCTTGAGATCACCGAGGGGCGATAGTTTTAAACGTGTCTGGAAAAATATAAGCAGTCAATATTTTCTTTATAAACTGAGTGTGGATTTCCTCACAGTGGATATTTCAACAAAACATGCTTGTCGAAGAGTATTCATTTGAACGGATATATACATGTATAGAAAGTGGTGTGTGTGTCTTTTAACTGCGCATATCCATTGTTAACGTCATACGCTTCTATTGCATCACTGCCTTTTACCCGCAAGGAGAACTATGCCCGGTCAAAAATTATTTACTATTGCCCAGGAGTATGTGGACAAATATGGACAAATTTCAGCAGTATGGTTTTCATGAATTTTGACCTCACAGACCATGACCGAGTGTTGCCTAATCTTGCATTTTGTGCAAGGTATTTTTCTAAAAATATTGTAATGTACAGTATTATGATTTCTTTACTCACCACGTCTTTCTTCCATATCATCGCACTGAAAGAAAAAAGAAAGAAAAATAAAAAGAACCTGAATGAACATCAATACAAAGGTGTCTAAATATATTTTTACCAAAGGTTTCCTTGATGCAACACTGGGTTGCCCCCTCCACCTCAAAAAAAAATATAACAAAACAACAAGGTATTTCTCGAAACATGGGTGTCTCTCGTCAGGGTTGTGAGGGTTTCTGTCAGGCTTGAAACATGATTTTTGGAAAATCCTCGATCAGGAGTGGAAAACCTTTCTGGATTTCAATTAGGTTGGGTTCCTGTGCGATGTGTAAGACTACTCTTCTGGATAGATCCTTTGTCACTAAGAGAACACCCATAAGCTTCATTTCCTTTGTGGATCTTCAAGTGTGCTGACAGGTTATTCCGTCAAGAAAAGTCTTTATTGCAAAATGAACACCTGAAAGGCTTTTCTCCTGTGTCGGTTCTCATGTACAGTGTAAGAGTACCTTTAGCATAAAATCTCATATTACAAACTGAACACCTATGTGACTTTTGTCCTGTGTGAGTTCCCATATGTAAGACAGATTACTCCTATGGGCAAATCTTTTGTCACAAGTGGAACATCTGTAGGGTTTTTCGCCTGAATGGATTCTCATATGTATTTTAAGAGTACTTTTAAGGGTAAATTCTCTGTGACAAACTGAACACTGATATGGCCGTTCTCCTGTGTGGATTCTTATATGCTGTATAAGCTTGCTCTTTTGATGAAACCCTTTGTCACAAAAAGAACATGTATATGGCTTTCCTCCTGTATTGGTTTTCATGTGTTCTGTAAGATTAAACTTAGAATCAAATCCCATGTTACGAACATAACCCTGATCCAGAGGATGTCTTATGGAAAATCCTTTGTCATGAGGGGAACACCTTTCTGTAATTTCATTTGTTTCAAATCTTGTGGGGTGTGTAAGACTACTTTTCTTGATACATCCTTTGTCACCTCGGGAACACCCATTGGCTTCTTTTCCTCTGTGGGTTTTCATGTGCAGTGAAAGATTGCTCTCTCGTGAAAATCCTTTATTGCAAATACCACAAAGATAGGGCTTTTCTCCCGTGTGGGTTTTCACATGTTGTGTAAGATTACCCTTCATGCGAAACCCCATGTTACAAACAGAACACTCATAAGGCTTTCCTTCTGTGTGGGTTCTCATATGACTGTTAAGAGTACACTTAAGAGTAAATCCTTTTTTACAAACAGAACATTTATAAGGTCGTTCTGCTGTGTGTATTTTCATATGCCTTGCAAGAGAACTATTTAAGGTAAATTCTTTGCCACAAAGAGAACATTTGTAAGGTTTTCCACCTGTGTGGTTTCTGATGTGTTTTGCAAGAAAACTTTTTCCTGTAAATCCTTTGTTACAAACAGTACACTGATATGGCATTCCTCCTATGTTACATCCCACAAGTTTAGTATTGGTATCTGCGATAGACACAGAACACTGCCTGGAATATTCCACTCTGAGAGCATTCCTTTGTCCATTCTTGTAATGAAAACTTGAAGTATTTATGGAATTCCTCTCCTCAATGCCTTGTTCTTGAACTCGAGTCTGATTTGGTATGAAGCTCTCTCTTTCAGCTGAAAAAGACGGTGGTGTGTACTCCACTGCAGGAGGAATACTAGATAATTTGTTTTCCAACACTTGACCATTTACCTCAACTAGATGTCTCTTAAGACCCTGTGATGGTCTATCTCCAGGAATCTGCAGGGTTGAGCTCACATTTTCATTGGCTGTCTCCAGGTTTGAATTTGCATCTGAAAATTTAAAAATATATGGTTTATTATTATGTTTCATTGATAATAAAAGACACATAAATATCAATACAAAAAAAAAGGAAACAATGCTCCCAAATTCTACAAAGTGGTACTCACAACAGCTACAGGTAACTTCATCATAAATACTCTGTTCTGCTCTAAATCTTTAAAGGAATATAAGTTTCCAAGAATATAATGGTCCTGCTTCATTTAGTCTCAGCAGTTTTCTTGAAAGAGCTCCTTGATATATTTCATTCCTTACCACACATCCCTTACACATATCCTTCTACTTTCCACTCATCCAATACAGCATAAAAGAAACTGAAACTTCAGAAAATGGAAGGAAAAAGCAGTGTGAACAGCAGCTGTTTATCCATGTAAAAGTTTACCATTCTCTCTTAAAACTGCCAATAGCCTTCAAATATTCTTTAGATGGAAATGTGAACCTCAAATATTTTCAATATTATTATCATTAATATCATTATTTTTATTATTGTTATTATCATTATGATTGTTATAATCATTACCATCATTATACATCATCCAAATTCTAGACAATAACAAATTGTTCCTTTACCTTGATCCTCTCTTGATTCATCCTCCAAGTTTTCTTCCTGTATGTAGTCATTTTGGAATCTTTCTCTTTCTGGAGGTTGCAGATCTTCGCACATATCTTTCCTAATTCCTCCCTTGGTGGAATTATTGCTTGAATGTCTTATCTATAAGAGAAAATAAAAATTTTGAAATAACAAAAATTGTACAATAAAACAAGAAACCACACTGCATAGAATGCTTTAACAGTATTTAACAGTATGTAAAATGCATGAAAATATGAAGGTTTAAATCACGACTTACAGCTCTTATTTTATTCATTTACTTTTGATTTCTTTATGTACTGTAGACCTTTGTTAGGTGAATATATATTTGCAAGAGTAGGACTTCAGATGAAAAAGCTATTGAATTATCTGTATCAAAAATATTAAAATTTGATAAAGTGTAACGTTACTAATCATGGAATTGCCCTATATTTTAATATGGGCCATAGTGTATAATTAGCTGTATTATTATCCTGACATCAAGTTGGTTTCCAAAGAAGCAGAAAAATTAAAGAAACAGATCACTGAAAGTTTGGGCAAAATCCGGTAAGAAATAAGAAAGTTAGGAATATTTGTAGTTGTCATTAATCAAACACAAATTGGCAACTAGGTGATGTATCTTGCTAGCTCCCCTGCCATTTACCCCAAAAATCATTAATTTCCATTTTCTCAAAAGAAAATATTCAATCATCCATGCACCTTAGATATAATCATTGCTGTTATGTTTTTGCACAAAACCTGTATGAAACAAAAATGTATTCCTTCATCAACTAAGAAAATGAAAATTTATGAAATTTTCTGTAAAGAGCAAAATGGGAAAGGAACTCACAAGATACATCACGGGGTTCCCAATTTGTTTGATTGATTAAAACTTTTTAAAAATCATAACTTTCTTATTTCTTATCGGATTTTGCTCAAACTTTCACTAATCTGTTTCTCTAGTTTTTCTGCTTTTATTTAAATCAACTAAATACTAGGGCAGACTTGCCCTTTAAATAGTGCAACAGCTTGAAATTGTCAAGAGAAGTTGTACACATGAAAGAATAAGCACTGACCCCAAAATTGTCCTTTTCTATTAAGGGATAGGTTAAACCTCTAGTCAGTTGGGTTCATTTTACACATTCAAACAGAACATTGATACAATTTTTCTTCTCTGTGGGATTTCATGTGCTGCATAAGATTAGCTTTGTTGGTGAAATCCTTAAGTACAAACAGAACACTGGTAATTTTTGTCATGAGTGAGGACTCATATGAACAACCCAAAAAATTTGGGAAAATTCTTTCTTGCAAACAGGAACACTGATACAGTTTTTCACCTGTATGGCCGGTTCTCATGTATTTTACAAGAAGACAATTTTGAGTGAATCCTTTGTTAAGACAGAACACTTGGAAGGTTTTTTTTCGCCTGTGTGGGATCTCATATGTCTTACAAGAGAACTATTAACTGTAAACCCTTCATCACAGAGCACCAATATGGCTTTTCTCCTGTGTGGGTTCTGATGTGTCTTACAAGAGAACTTTTGGCTGTAAATCCTTTGTTTATATGCAAACAGAGCACTGATATGACTTTCCTATACATCAGTACATTGGTCTCTTCAGAAGACAGAGAATGCTGTCTGATACATTCCACTCCAAGAATATTCACTCTTCCCTCTGCATGGTGAGAACTTGAAGAATCCACTGAACTTCTCTCCGCCAAGCCTTGTTCTTGAACTCGAGTCTGATTTGGTATGCAACTCTCTCTTTCAACTGACTTAGATGCTGATTAAGCTGTACAAGAAATACTACAAATCATCTTTTTGAACACTTGATCATTTACCTTAGACTCATCATGCTGTCTCTCAAGACCCTGTGATGCTCTATCTCCAGGAGTCTGCTGGGTTGAGCTCGTACTCTCATTGGTATTCTCCAGGACTGTGTTTCCATCTAAACAATTGAATAAAAACAGGTTTTTTCACACATGTATTACTAGTGCAATTACAAGATAGGTTGCCATCTGTTACTACATCAAATATTCTTTGATGCCTACTGATTGTATTAAATTGGCAGCCCCAATAAAGCAAGTATCAGGCTAATATCAAGGAAAATGATACTTTCCACATTTCCAAAATTAATCATGGAACATATCAAAATCAACCCCCCCCCCAAAAAAAAAAAAGAAAAAATAATAATAATAATAATTACACTTGTCCAGTTGGAAAGGAAAGAATGAAATAAAGCTTTACAACTTTATATAGTTGAAAACAGATATTTGGAAGTTGTTAGATGGTTTGCACATTGCATAATGTTTGTTAGTTGTAAACCCAAACTTCCGGGATGATGATTTAGTACACAGGGGGAATCAGCATATGGCATGATTTATCAATTTAACAACCAGATTGTTTTTTTAGGAAAAATGTGGCGTCTACAATGAAATTTTACACCCGGAAAAGGTGACATTCTATTCCTCATTTTCCTAAAGTCTCACCAGAGTAGTCCCACAAGCATATATTGATTACTTGATGCAAGTCTGTCTATAGTACAGGATCAATATTCACATTTTGAACTTTATATTTTGGAGCCAAAAAAGTACTGATAATTTCTCTTTATAGTGTTAGCTTACAGCCAAATCAAACTGTTTTCACAAGAATACATTAAAAGGAGATTTCACAGGTGTAAAATGTGGCATTCTAGCAAAATGAGATTTAAAAAACCCAAACTTTTAAACGGTCAAACATTTTACAAAACGGTAAACAGTTTTGATTCAAATTTTCATTTGAAACGTCAGTCAGATGGTTTGACTCGGCCCTAATTATCCCTTAGTTGATAATGTCATTATCATTATCATTATCGGTGATGTCTGACCAGCCCTTGTCAAGTTAAAGGGCCCCTGCAGTTTTTTGCTGTTGATATGCAGGGATGCATACAACTAATATTTTGTTATTCTAACATCTAAATATGTTTCATATATTTTTAAATAATTTTTGAAATATTTTTTCCAACCTCCTAAGGTCCACCCTAAAAAAGCTCCAGATCTCATTCCTGCAATGACATCATCTGTCAATCATCAGTCAATCATCAGTCAGCTACACGAACATTCTACAATAGACAGTGGAATGTAACTCCCCCAGCTCAGCACATGCTCACAACAGAATTGCATGCTTTCAAACAATACCCCCTCATTACCATTCTTTTCCTAGCTAGTGATGCTACAGCATGTCTGACATAGGAACTACTATGAAGGCACTGTGTGGTCTAATATAGAACAGATGGTCATCTCTGGCAAAGCTACATACCACTGTCTCTCCTTAGCTCACTAATGATTGACAGATGATGTCAGTGCAGGAGCATTTTTTTAGGGTGGAGCTTTAATAGCATGTTTGAGAAAATGATTTCAAAAAATATTTAAAAATCTATGAAACATATTTAGATGTTTGAATTAAGCCTGAGTCGAATCGATTGGTTAGCCGGTGTTCGATCGAAGACATCGAATCCCGATTTCGTTTTGGCAAAACCGGTGCATCGATTTGTAGTCCACCAGATTTTTGACTACCGTATGTTGCCACCATGAAAAAAGCAAATAAAAAAAGAAACTCCGTAATGTACAGCATATATACTAGCAGAGAACGTGAAGGCGACTTCAAACTGTTCGCTAACTTTCGCTAATTCGCTCGCGGAGGACGTCGCGCTTTACCTGTGCTTTCTCTATGGAAAAATCGTTTTGTCGTTACGAACTGAAGTTTACGATAATATTCTTGCACTCTCTCTGCATTGTCAATTTGACAATTGTATAATTGAACATGATAAATACGGGCATGAGACGAGTGTTTCTACTTAATTCGCAATAACTATATCATACTCTCATTAAATTGGCAATTATTTCTTGGAAATGATCTGAAGCTGAATGAAGTCATATCATATACCGGTATATGAGCGACGAAAAGTTTATTTCGTATTGTTTTTTTTTTTGCATCGAACAAACGTGTTCCATTCAGCTCTCCAAAGACAAAGTAAGATTATTAATTCTTTGAATTTGAATCATTGTCGGATGTGTCGACAATGAGCATCGTTTTGTGCGACACTAGAGTGATATTTTGGCTAGCCATACGGACTATAAACTTAAGATTTTGGCTAGTCCGTCGTGATTTTTACTAGCCATTGGCTAGCAGGCTATCGTTAATGTCGAGCAGCGAGAGGCCCATACATAATATATGCCCGCGATGCCAGCGGACCGGTCACCGCGCAGGTGCATGCACTTCGTGCAACTGTGTGCAACTCTGTTTTCACCGGCCATCATTTATGATCGATGCACCGGTATTCGACCGAATCAAAGCCGTCGAATCCCGGATTATGAAATATTCGATATGACTCAGGCTTAGTTTGAATACCGGTAACAAAATATGAGTTGTATGCATCCCTGCACATCAACAGAAATCAACTTGCATTTGGGTTGCAGTGGACCTTTAAATGGCTTTACTACCTCTATGTGATTCTGATGATTGCATGATCTCGACACTGGCCATACCATCTTCCTTCCGTCCATCGTCTTCCAGTTTTTCCTTCTTCAGAAAGTGGGTCTGAAAGCCTTCTCTCAATGGTAGTTGCATATCTTCATTTATCTCTTTGGCTATATCATTGTCTCTGGACTCGTCTTCCAAGTTTTCTTCCTTTATGTAGAAGATTTGGTATTTTTCTCTTTCTGATGGAAGTAACTCTTCACTCGACTCAATATTGATCCCTGCCATGTTGGTTTCGACAGTCTTATGTGCATCTAAATTAAATACATATTAGAGAGAGGAAACATAAGAAAATTGGCAACCAAACAAGAACATGAATGAATTATTAAAGTAATATTGTGTAAAGCATAGTTGGAAAATGTCAACTGAAGAAATATTTATGCCAGAATACATTATGATGATTAACACTCTACTTGCTAGGCCTAGCCCCAACAGTCAGGCAGGCGCATAGCCAGGGAGGGCATTCACCCCCCCCAAAAAAAAAGCCAACTAAAAAAAAAAAAGCGAGAGCGGAAATGCGGGGGGGGGAAGTGAAAGATAAAAAGCCTATAAAGGTCTTACGAGCCATTATCTTTCTCTCCAAATTTGCAAAAATATAAAAGTTTTTGCACTTCGTAAGGGAAGTGGGAACCCCCCCCCCCCTCCGTGTGCTCACCCGTTACATACAATGCAGTATTGCATCCAAATAACTGAAAAACAGTCAGGGCGTCGAACTAACTTTCCGCCTAAACATGGTGCTACGAGCCATTTTATCTCTTTATCTCCGATTAGTATGTATGTTTACTCTCTTATTGGAACCTTTAAATTTCTGTCTCTACAAGTTGAGTTCTATACTCCCTTTTCTTTGCTGCTTGTATTTCTTTCCGCTTTGCTTCCTTTTCAAGTTGTCCTCTTGTCAGTTTTGCTGGATGTTTACTTTTGCCTGTCTTCTTCTTGGCTTCTTCCTCTTTTAGTTTTTTCTTTGATCTATATTCTCTTTGCTGTTTCCTCCTAAGAGCCAGATACTCTCTTTTAGCAGCATCATTTTCCGGACGCTCAAGGTATTCACGCTTTTCTGCTCGTTTCGTCTTTTTGAGAAGAGCTTCATATTTTAGGTAAGCAGCATACTCCTTCGGATGACCTTTTAACAGCGTACGCCAATGAAATTTGTTGCCTTGGCCACAGGTGTCTTTATTACTGTTTTCATTGTGGTCTTCACTGCCTCCTGCAGCACTGAATCGATCCCTTAGTTTCAGATGGAAAGGTTGCCTTGGCCCACATTTCGTTTTTTTTTTAGGCGCCATTGCTTGTTAGAAATCTGTAAAATGCACAATTGAAGTAAAAAGACTTTAATCTAGTATGTTATATGCAAGGCTCCATAAGTATCTTTTCCTTCCACTTGCCCGACTGGTAATTTGTAGGTAATTTGTAGGAAATTTGGGCAAGTATATATAGCTGTACCAAAAATGTGTACACCTGTTTCAATTTACTTGCCCGAAACCAATTCTTACTTGCCCCGGGCAAGTGCTAGTGTCGAGCCTTGTTATATGAATATTTGTTGTTAAAATGCTTTAACAGTTGTGATTAATGACTGATGACGGATAGATTAAATTTGGATCCCTTAGTCTTGACTCGACCTTCGGTGGATGGGCAAGACAATAAATAAATGAATAAATATATCACCAAATAAAACAATAACAATGAAATAAATAAATAGTACCATGAGGATGTGATTAAAGTCCACCTGACCAAAATAATTATGGTCTTTTTATTTCTTTTTATTTATGTATTTCTCAATTTATTAATAGGAAATAGGAAACATTCTAAAACATAATTGAAGAAATCAATGTGATTAAGTACGGATCCATCACAATCTCACCTGGCATGTTTGTTGTATCAAATGTCTAACAAAGTATTGCCCAGTTTATAAGAAAAAAAAATTGCAATTCAAATTGACTGTATAGTAGAAACAGCATTGGATTAGTCAAAAGCATGCAGCATCATATTGATGCCACAAGGATAATGCCCATGTCTGTAGATTTATTTCAATTATTGCAGAATAAATGATCATGACAACATTACAAGTGTATTAATAAAATCAAATTCTTTAGTATTTACTAATAGGCCTAATCTACCATGTAGTCCTTAGGCTTAACAACATATCCAAACAAAACACCCACTCATTGTATGAAGAGTAGGTAGATATACAGGCACACCAACAAATTGGGATGGGACCCACAGTACATGTAAACATGCCTCTGGTCGGTAATTTAAATTAAGGATTTAAATTAGTGATAATTTAGAATGATCTTTAAACAAGGCATTAGCGATAATGTGTCTCGCCCACATGCGATAACTAGAAATATCGTGATCTCTGTTGCCATGCAACAGGTCCCCCAAGTGCATAAATCTGCATAAGTTATGCTTGCATATATCTACATTACTGTTTGGAAAGTGACGTTTACAAAGTTATGTCATAAGAGACTCTTGCGGGTAAACTATAATATTTGACCTGAAATGACCTTTGACCTTACCATGTGACCTCTGATGGCAGCATAACATGCAGGCCCTCCAAGTGCTTCTACAACCCAAGTTTGGTTGAAAAGTGAGTTATGGTTGCAAAGTTATCTG
Organism: Heliocidaris erythrogramma; assembly: GCA_025617745.1. Lineage (NCBI taxonomy): Eukaryota > Metazoa > Echinodermata > Echinoidea > Camarodonta > Echinometridae > Heliocidaris > Heliocidaris erythrogramma. The sequence continues at coordinate 33,193,598 of CM046859.1, read as the reverse complement.
TCATAAGAGTCTTGCAGGTAAACTTTAACGTATGACCTTTGACCTTATCATGTGACCTCCAATGGCACCATAACATGCAGGTCCCCTCAGTGCATCTACAACCCAAGTTTGGTTGAAAAGTGAGTTATGGTTGCAAAGTTATCTGTCATAAGAGTCTTGCAGGTAAACTTTAACGTTTGACCTGAAATGACCTTTGACCTTATCATGTGACCTCCAACGGCACCATAACATGCAGGTCCCCTCAGTGCATCTACAACCCAAGTTTGGTTGAAAAGTGAGTGACGGTTGCAAAGTTATCTGTCATAAGAGAGTCTTGCAGGTAAACTTTAACGTATGACCTCAAATGACCTTTGACCCTATCATGTGACCTCTAGCGGCACCATAACATGCAGGTCCCCTTAGTGCATCTACAACCCAAGTTTGGTTGAAAAGTGAGTGACGGTTGCAAAGTTATGTCATAAGTGAGTCTTGCAGGTAAACTTTAACGTTTGACCTGAAATGACCTTTGACCTTATCATGTGACCTCCAACGGCACCATAACATGCAGGTCCCCTCAGTGCATCTACAACCGAAGTTTGGTTGAAAAGTGAGTGACGGTTGCAAAGTTATCTGTCATAACGTTTGTGACGGACGGACGGACGACGGACAGACGACATTTGGATCCCTTAGTCTCGCCTTCACCTCCGGTGGGCGAGACAAAAATGGTTCAATCATCGAGTTTAATCAAATGCACTAAATAAAAAATTCAGGCGTTCCTTACATACTATGGTTCACTACCAGCCACTGGAAACAAACAGAAATCTTAAAGGTACTGCATAGTGTTTGCACTAAAATGTGTTTTATTCGAATCGTTCTGCAAAGCGCCCTCATAGGCGAAAAATAACAATTTCTGTTAAAATAATTGAAATAAAAACCAACCATTATTTTTGTGAAATAAAAGATACAATGAAAATTTCATGGAGATCTGCCAATGAATTACGGAGATTTTATATAAATTTTTTGTGATTTAGGGTGGGGTCAAAATTGTAATTGGGGGGGGGGGTCCCCTGATAAATCGAAAATAGGCCTACATGATTAAAATATTAATGTTTCAAAAACGAAATTGAACTTAACAGTTTGGGGGTTTGATTGTGTACCCCAAACGAAGTACTAAAATAACAAAAAATAAAATGAAAACAAATATTTTTGGACCTTAACACTATATGCACTGCTTTTAAATGTTTAAAATGCATTCCCTGTTTAAAGGCAATTTAAGTCTATTTAAGGCAATTCACTTGCCTGTGTAGTTTAAATATTCTACGATATGCCCCGTAGAAAAAAAAATTGGTATAGTCAAGATATGCAGGGCCGGATCCAGGATTTGGGGGGTGGGGGTGGGGACGGGAGAGGGGCGTAACATTAAGCCGAGGCTGAGCTACAAAGAATCATTTAAAAAATTCTCGGGGCCATCCGGCCCGATACAATCCAATTTTTACGGTTGTTGTAACATAATGTGGCTTGCCCTTTGTGGTGATATCCCATCATGCATTTCAGGCGTAACACCCTCAACTCTAATAATTCACTCTGTATTTCGTGGGGCTTCGCAGACGGCGTTGCGGTGCATGTACAGCCCAATAACGGTACATGAACTGCTAGTATTATTTTCTTGTATACTGCGATAGGTCTAATATAACGTCTGTTAATTAACGCACACGCAAAATTCTTCAGCTTCAGGTCTAGTTCATATTTTTCATTTCATCTTTGTTTCCACCAGAAAATACACCTCAAAATATTGCGAAACTAAAGTCGTAATTCGAGGTCAAAATACCACCAAAATATCGGAAAAAAATAACATTTTTTTAACTTAAATATTATCAGAATAATTCTTATGTTAGTCAAAAGTGGTGTTCTCGGTATCTGCAAGATGAAAATCTCTCCAAAAAAAGGGCTTGAACAAGACCCTCTCATCCCGGAAGTGATGTAGTGTTTCTGGCAAATGGTTATCAAACGGTACGATGATTCATAAAAATCATGCAAGAAAAACATGATTTTATGGCATTTCAATGTGGAAATCAAGTCTTCATTTACGGTAAACTGATTTTTTTTAATTGAATTACTCATTGAAAACGATTTTTATCAAACATTTCTTAAAGGCATTCGGTAACTTTGTGGAGGCTCGATTTAATAAATTGTTGAATTTTGATATCTGCTTTGAATAATGGGCCATTCTCCGAAAAGGGGCGCCAAAAGGATATTTTTGTGTCGCCAACATTATCCAGGCTATAAACCACTGGTTTGTTCATCAGGAAACCTATTTTTTTATTTTATTGATACTTAAAGGCCAAGTCCACCCCTAACAAAAAGTTGATTTGGATAAATAGAGAAAAATCCAACAAGCATAACACTGAAAATTTCATCAAAATAGGATGTAAAATAAGAAAGTTATGGTATTTTAAAGTTTCGCTTAATTTCACAAAACAGTTATATGGCACATCCTGCTCAGTATGGAAATGAGGGAACCAGTGACGTCACCCACTCACTATTTCTTTTGTATTTTATTATGTGAAATATAGAATATTTTAATTTCTGCAGATTTCACAATTAGGAAGCTCTCATTGAATTGTGTATAGGTTGCAACAATGGCAATTACACATGTTCAACGAGGAATCAAACCTTGTTTCACATTATAACAAGGAAAAATTAAAATATTAATGTTAACTGTCGACTGATTTCTCGAAGAGGAATATATCCGTAATCAAATTGTTTGTGTCTTGGCTCTCTCTGAATGTAAAAATAAACGTGAAAATCTAAAATACGTCAATAGTGTAAGCTTTAATGTACCAAAATACTTGTTTGGATGATTAATCACATAATTTGTTTAAAGAAAGGAGTTTTAGTTAGATTAAATAAGATTTGCGTCATATACGTTACCACCTTTAAAGTATTGTTCCTTAAATATTTTAGCTTTTTTAAAAATAAAATTCATTAAAAACATGTGAAAATACGCTAATACATACAATGCTTTTGATATCTATGCGTTATAATTTGAGATATTTTATTATTTTTGAAAACTTTTTAGGGGCAGAGCCAATTAAACTAGCCTTGCGAAATAACGTATTTATAAAAATTAAATCGTCAGGTGGACTTATAAGTCTACTAAGCTAAAAGAGATCTCTGGATGGCTATTATTGTTTGTATGCATGGTTGTAGTGATTTCAATTCTGGAAAAACATATGGTACATGTAGAATAATCCACATGGATTGCCATGTCGACATAATACATTTAACGTATGTCAGATACGTTACCTTGTATATTTTTTCTTTGCCTCGGAGGCAATCAATTTGATGATTTTGTTCTATCTGAATAATGTTACATATCTAATCAATGAGTTAATATAGTTTCGGAGACTACAGTGTGCATTAGATGTCAAGTTTCGTTCATCATACATTTCAAACAGAATTATAATTATGTTTTTGCATTAATTTTGTATTTTGTATGCACGTATGTTATTTGTGAATATTATTTATGATTTTATTTACTGAGCTAGCTGTGTTAAAGTAGAACGTTAATGATTTTAAATATTGGCTTAATACTTATTATTGCATAGATGGCATAAATTAAACAAGGTTATCCAAATTCAACGCTTGGAAACATTTGAAGTAATTATTATTATCAATTATAAAACGGTAAAATACAGCCCCCGATATAGCAGCTGAAGAGCTCCTCGAACGCTGCTGAGATATGTGACGACACACCCTGGACCAGTCCTGTCTAAGCAGACGATGTCCCATAACATCTTACACATTTTTCAGAGCCTATTTTGTAATCTCCTCTTCACTTATTTCTCTTCCTTCACTAGCGTCAGTCTTCATGTTAGTCTGTTGCCTCACTCTTAACTTCGTGTATGGTATTATTTTGATGAAAAATGCAGCGTTAAAAAAATAAAGGAATCAGTCACTTGTAAACAAAATAAGACGCCATTGTATTTTCAGCTGCTTGCACCGGGCCATGTTCGGCGTTTCAAGAGGGAACGAATACCATCCTGCTATTATTCGGAGGGCTTTTCAATTTGAAAGTGGGGTTTATTTCATTGATCATTGACCCTTCTCCTATGTATTTACAATCAAACGGTTTTAGCTATCAGAATCAGTTTCACTTTCCCTTTATAATGGTGTGAAATAAGGTCATGTTTAAATACACCAAACTCTTTATAATTTCATAAATAATTGCATTGCAATTACGTTCATTCATTATAGGACGTCGTCTGCTTAAGCAGGATCGATCCCGTGTGTGACGACATCAAAACATCGCTATATTTCTGGCGAATCCTCGGATATTCCAGATACTGAGAAGAGCTTTTATTTGTGTTGTTTTTATAATCACCAGATACGCAGTTGACATAAAACTTATACGATTGCCATCTGTAAGCTTCCCAGTTTCTAGTGATACATTAATTGCCATATTTGTGATTTTCTTTGAATATCTACTTTAAGGTGATTATCCAAGGCTATAAATATGAATGTTATTGGTGGATATAACATTTGGGTGTAAAACAAAATACAAGAGTGATTTTATCATCATGTTGATATATAACTCTCAGTAACGAAATTTTGTAGTAGATGTATGTCAAATACGTTACCATATCTACGTGACCGTATATCTTCTTTTCACTCGGTGGTAATCAATTTGATGATTTTATTCTTATCTGAATAATGTTATATTATAATCAATACATTAATAGAGCTATACATGGACTACATTGTGCATTAGAAATCAAAAGTTTCGGTCATACGTTTCAAACAGATACTGTTGTCTTAATTTTGTACATCTATGCACGTATGTTATTGATGAATATATATATGACTTTGCACTTACTGAGCTAGTTTAAGGCGATTATCCAAGGTTATAAATATGAATGTTATTGGTGGATAATACATTTTGATGTAAGATAAAGTGTAAGTGTGAGTTTATCATCATGTTGATATATATATAGTAACAAGGTTTTGTAGTAGAGGTCTGTCAGATACGTAACCATATTTTTCTTTCCTTTTAATCCAAAGTGTATGAAATATAATGTAAAAAGTACTTGCAATTAGCTTTTTATAATAATTTCAATACTTATGCATAGCATTTAATATGTTATCAATATGATACAAGATCTAAGTGTATTAGAGATATAAAATGCAATTTAGGGTTATGCATTTTATACCAAAATAGACTATTTTTTCGCACTAATTTTGACTTACACACTTCAAATTATCAGTCTTTTTTTATATCTGCATGTACCAATCAAAGTTTAGTTAAATTTTTATAACCATGTGTGCATATAGTAACGTTTACTTTTAAATAGATATTTACATGAATGACCATAAATGATACACCCTCAACAATTTTCTTGTTTATAGCTGACTGGCAACGTATCTAATCAGTGGTAAATATATATGGGTCTGTTCACAAAGTTGGGCACCTTTTGAGGCATTTTTTCTTTAATCCCCTGTAATTCGATGAAAAAGTCTAGTTAGAATTTTCTTACTTGGCCATTCTATCTCTGGTGAAAATAAAAAGCATCTGAGAATCATAAACATATTGTTCCACAATGTATTTTGGAAATAATTATGAAAAACCAGCGTGTGGATGTAACTGGACATCGTGTCCGTGTTACATCCGCAAAGTCTCATTTTGAGACATAACGGCACTTCCATAATGCTCTTGATGATAAGTATTTGCCTGGTTACTTTAGGCTCTCTATTTAATTCAATGCAACAACAACTGCAATGACAGTATACTGACTTCAAGAGTTATTGATGAAAGTTGCAGATATTCTTTGGTGCCCGTTCATCCACAACTTGTGACATTTGATTGGAAACCGTTACACCCACAACATTCATGATAAACTCAGGGAAGATAGTTATTCTTTTGTTAAAAGTTTTGCTTCATTAAGTCAGCACCATAACACATTGTACCCATTAGGATTTAGCTATGTAAGGTATCATGCATGTAGATATGCTGGTAATCTAAAAAAAAGGTGGTTGTGGATGTAACATGGGACACTAGTATGTTTTTGTCAATATTTTGAAAATGCCTCTCAAAACAATTTGTCTTGTGTTCTTCAAAAGCTTCCTGGAGGCACCAAGTACATTCGTATAAAACAACTTAATGGTGTAAGTCATAGTGTTTAAACTACAATGTTTTTACGATAAAATGTCACGTTTTGGTGCCCCAACTTTGTGAACAGACCCATATGTCAAACAGCTAGGTGTTCGAGTTCGATACTATTTCTTGAAAAATATGGTGCTGTTACAAACAACCCACTGACTGTTCTGTGTTATCAAACTCAAAGTATTAAAGTTTCCGAATTCAAATGAGTTTTATGGATTTTCTTGTGTTTCAATTTGTACAACCCACTCACGGGTACATTACTGTAAAATAGTTGGTATTTTCTGTCGCATGTACTAAAGGTATGGGGGGAAAATAAGATAAATATTTTAAATACTTGCTTTCAAATTCAGCCCTTAAAAATCTCACTCCTACCTCAAATGGCCGTTAGGAAGAACTTTTGATATTTACAGCAAAATCCAAAGTCAAAATCTTGTCCAAAACCGGAGAAATCCCCGCCGATTTGTTTCGCGATCGCGTGTTGTTTACAAACTGCCGATGTCTTAGACTAAAATCGGCCAATATAATTTTTGTCCACGAAGAAACTCGGGATCGCAAGGGCACATCGATCTTTACGATCGCGCACACAGAAAATCGGAACTTTTCCGTGTACGCCATAGGGACCGAATTTTTGAGGACAAAACTCTTTTGGGGAGATGTCAGCGCCCGCGGCGACCAGGAAATGTACACAATGACTCCGATAGCTCGTTTCGCGAGAATCAACAGTAAATTGCGGATTTCATTTTTGTAAATATCTTTTCCAACATTGGTGAGTTGAATTTATTGTATTTCTTTGATATTTTGGGGTCGGTTTTTGAAAATTAAATGCCGATTTTGAGTGAATATTGGTGACTTTTGTGCAGTGGTGTTTTAAAAAGATGAGGTGTATGACTGCCTACATTATACACACGAAGTATAGGAATGTAGCTATGAGTGGTACAACCCTAGTTTTGGTACCTTTTTGCAGATCGAGATATAACAGGACCTAGGCCCTATAATGATGTTCAGAAGGATAAATAAATAGCCAGGCATAGACAGTTTTTTCAAATATATAATGCCATTACTATAGGCCTATCTGTGACTGAATACTCCCATTTACGACAGCGTATGGCCATACGCTTTGGTATAACTCTCACTCTGAGTCTGAGTCAATGAGGAAAAATGAGTCTGGCGTTTCCGGTCACTTTTATATGTTTACTTTTGTGAAACACAAGACGATTTTGAAGTGCTTTTTTCCCCATGCATTAATTTTGACACCACATAACATACACTGATAGGATGTAAGGCCAGACAGCTCAGATTTTATCAAGCCTCCACAAAGTTACCTAATCACTTTAAGACGATGCATCGTGTATGGTCAGAACAGTACGTGTACACGGTGTAGCCCCCAGTACCGATGCTTCAACTAACTAGTAGGCTTATACATAGTAGTACTGCCGACACCGTCGGGCGGGGTGTCCAGTACGGTATGTATTCGTGACACTAAAGGCTAAGCAATTTTGACATGATTTTTTGAACCTGCCGATATTTAAGCAACATATTAAGCAAAAATAATGAACAGCACAATAAAGAACCGTTACAGATCGCCGAATAACCCATAAATAACAGTCAAATTTGCGTACCGATGCGTCATTACTTACCGATTCGACAACAGCTAGGAAGACGCCATGTTGAAACTGAGATTTCCAAACGCAAACCACGGTGACTCATCAATATTTCGACGGACCGATCCATTCTGATATGGATGGGATTTTTTCGTTTGCTTGGTTTGATTTTACTGATTGATTCTTCATAAAACCGCGTGGGCAGCTACATGTAATATTACTGATACTCAAAAATGTTTGATCATATTCCGATTTTCTTTATCAAATATTACTGCATGGCAAGATAATTCTCTCGTTATGGAGCCTAAGATTTATGATTACAACTTTCTCATAAATGAAACATCAGATGACATTACCGACACTATATTAGTGGACACCGCCCGTAGAGTCGGTGCCAACTTTGCCAAGTCTGCTATAAAAAATGTGCAACGAATCTGCATGCCCTCTTTCTACTTTATTTACATACAAATGAAGTTAAAGTGTAGCTTGCTTATCTTATGGAATCAGTTTTTTATTTTATTTCTGGAAATAAAGCAGTAAAAATATTTGTTTTCATGTCACATTTTGTCAGAAAATATTGATGATGGACACCAACATTTATAGCCATTTTTTGTTCAAACAAGGGATCAGCATGTGTTTTGATTATTCACACACAGATCACATTATAATTATGTGTTCTATTTAAAAACCTCATTGCTAATTGTGTGCTGCTTTAACCGAGTATACATGTTTATACCCATCAGCTGTGAATTTCTGTGAAGATCCCAACTTCGTGGACAGACCCATATATGTACATAATTTACATGCATAGACGAAATTTGTAAGTTGTAACAAAAGTTACATGTATCGACCTGAGTTCACCTAACCCATGTTAGGTCTTGTTTGTATTTACAAGAGGAACAATATAGAATAACAAGTTGGAGTTCATCTGTAATCTAATTAATGACAAAAATCAGTATAATTTCACAAGTGTAAGAATTAGTCAAGAAATCCTGGGTAAATTTATAGACTCTCTATTTTAATGAAAAGAGAAAGTAGAGAGAAGCAATTAATTTTTTAAAAAGTTCCATCAAAATCGGTTACGAAATGAAAAAGTTATGAAAGTTTGAAAGGTCTCAATTTACTTTCTATGCTGATCCTCAAATTGGTAATGTTGCTTCAAAATGGCAGGTTTAGTAAACTCTCAATATGTTTTGTATGTATAAAATTTCATATTTTCTCCATTATATCTCTAAAGATGCTGCTTGTCTTTTTGTGAACTCGACATAAAATTGTGTCAAATACATTTTCCCATGATATATCTTGAGCTGAGAAGAAGACGAGCTGCACCTTGAGATATAATGGGGAAAATGAGCGCAAAATACATAAATTGTGACGTAATAATACAAGTTGACGTGTAGTCTTACATAGTCTTTCACCTAGCAACCGTGCGTGTTGCTATGTAAGACTACAAGTCAACTTGTATTATTACGTCACAATTTATGTATTTTATAAGCGCTCAAACCTTTACCTAGCAACTAAGCGCGTTACCATGGTATATTACATTGTCAACTTTTTCTGAGCAGAGCTTCACATACATATTTCACTTTGTTCATTACCCTGAGGAAGATCCGTGAGGATCGAAAATTTGGTGAAAATAAATATAAAAGTTGGAATTCAATGCATTACCAATATCTTCTCTGGAATTCATTAATTGTATCTCTCTTCATGCTTTTCCAACACGCGGTTATGAAATATCATTATATATATATATATATATATAATGATATTTCATAACCGCGTATTGGAAAAGCATGAAGAGAGAAACAATTAATGAATTCCAGAGAAGACATTGGTAATGCATTGAATTCCAACTTTTATATTTATTTTCACCAAATTTTCGATCCTCACGGATCTTCCTCAGGGTAATGAACAAAGTGAAATATGTATGTGAAGCTCTGCTCAGAAAAGGTTGACAATGTAATTTGTCAACCTTTTCTGAGCAGAGCTTCACATACATATTTCACTTTGTTCATTACCCTGAGGAAGATCCGTGAGGATCGAAAATTTGGTGAAAATAAATATAAAAGTTGGAATTCAATGCATTACCAATGTCTTCTCTGGAATTCATTAATTGTTTCTCTCTCTCTCTCTCTCTCTCTCTCTCTATATATATATAATATATCTCCAAACGTTCTAGACAATGCTGCAAAGAGGGACTTGACCCATGAAAAGTCATCACAGTTCTGTACCATAGGGTCATTGGTATCACAGAGGATCCCTATTCGGTGATCAACTTACAGTGGAAACTCAATAGATAACAAGGACATTGGGACCATGAAGATAACCTTATTATATCAGGAATCTCCTTATATCTGGTTTAAAAAAGAGAACATAAAGACCTGGGACCACTAAAATAACCTTGTTATATCAGGAATTTTGTTGCATCAGAGTTCTTTATAGCGAGTTTCCACTGTACATGCAATTGAAAATATTAGTTGAAATGATGATAAATGGGGCTAAATCTCTAGATTGCCAGTCAGAATTCATATAAATGTAAATATACTCCTGCTTTTTAAAATCTGGTAATCTTATTCTGTCAAATCCTGTTTTGTGGTCACTTTTGCTAATCAAGCATTATTTGTGCTTAGGAAGTTGCAAAATTAGCTACTATAGTGGAATCTCACTATAAAGAGGACCTTGGGACCTTGAAAATTGCCTTGTTATATCAAGAATTTCCTTATATCAGGGGAGCTTTTTATAACGAGTTTCTCCTTTCCACTGTATTATACTTTATGCTATTTATGCTTTATGCTAGCCATTTAACAAATTTTATCTAATAACTAGTTTTAAGTGCCAGATTGCCAAACCATATTCATGGAAAGATGCTGAAGCCTGAAAGAACAGATGTTAGATTTGCTTTAAATCATCTCCCTGTGGATTATTTTGCAATTTTCCTTAGAAAACTTTCCATATAATTTGCGGCAAATTTGCGTACTTAGAGTTATATTTTTGATGCAGGAAAAAGAGATAGGTTTTATATGAATTTATATATATTTGATTAAAAATCAATCTGAACAAGAGATATTCTACAGTGTAGCACAAGACAATGGCATCAAACGATGAAGAGAGTAGAAGAGAGTGGGATAATGCAATTTACATTATATTTCATAGTTGTTATTTTGGTTTAGATTTGCCAATTTATCATATTTTATATTATCCAGCAAAGTTATAATTGACATAACATCCTACTGAAATAAAGCCGGTGTTTTGCATTGCTAATTTGCTATAATGTGAGTTGATTTTATAGCAGTGAATTTATGAAATACTGCTAACAAAATTTGTGCTTTTATCATTACCTATGACACAAATCATTCAATATGTATGTAGGCCTATACATCAAATTTAAACAAATTTCTTCAACATTGTACATTTGCTTTTTGATGAATATGTTAAAATGGTTCCCCCTTTTCCCCTCTTAAACTTATTGTTTTAAAGTATCGTCATCCATGAGAAGCTGTTTACTTTAAAATGGAAATTTTTCCTGCTCTCAAGTTGCATGGAGTACTCCTGGCGGACCCGGTCTAGTCACTCAGGCCCTTAAATTATGGCCCTCTAATACAGCCTATTCAACCGGAGTGCCATGAGAGTAATTTATAAAACATCGACTTCTTGGAAACCATAATCAGAAATAACAAGATGCCCCAATATAACACTTGGGGTGTTTTGGAAACATTTGGGAAATAGTAAAGTGCGTTTTCCGTCGCTCGCTTCGCTCATTCACAAAACTCTAGTTTCACGCAGCGAGAATATTTCCATAGTATGTTATTGTAATATGTCCATGAATATTCAATGTTATGACAATTTTCGGGCACGTCACTGCCTTATCGCCATGGCGCCCAGAAATTAGGGTTACTTTCTATATTGAAATGAGCAACAACAAATTAAAGTGCATTTTTCTTCGCTCGCTTCACTTGCTCGCAAATCTTAGAAATGAGATAGTTTCAGACAGCAAGGTCCATGAATATTTCCATAGGATGTTATTGCAATATCCAGGCAGGTCGCTGCCCTATCGCCATGACACCCGAATACTTGTTAGGTCCACTTTCTATATTGAAATGCGCAACAGCAATGTAAAGTGCATTTTCCTTGCTCCATTCGCTCGCTTGCAAACCTTATAAACGACATGTTTCATGCAGCAAGGTCCATAAATATTCAATGTTATGACATTTGTTTGCCATTTAAAAGTACAGTTTAATTTTTCTCTCGCTCGATTTGCTCGCGCAGTATTTGGAATCCTACACAGTGGTAGTATATGTTAGGGCTTCGCATTTGACCCACCCCCTGTCAAATAATTCTGACTACGCTCATGCCCATACTCTATAGGGGCACACCCCCTGACCCGACATCCTTACTCGGTCGCTTCGCTCCCTCAGAAAGGTCCACTTTTTCCAATGTTGAACCCCCCCCCCCCCGCTAAAAATCCTAGTTATGGGCCTGCTCTTTGATGTTTCTTTTACTTATTCATAAACTGTAAGATTATATTGCTTGGTACGGACCAGATTATTAATGAGAGGTCGTATTGCGACCCAGAGGAAAATTTTCAGGAACTAGTCATAAGGACCGCTATTCATAAGGACCGCTTATTCATAAGGACCGCTATCCATAACGCGTGACTAAATGAATAGCGGTTTCGTATGAATAGCGGTCTTTATGAATAGCGAGCAAACCATAGACAAATTACCTCGCTATTCTTAAGGACCTCCGTTCATAAGGACCACTATTCATAAGGACCGCTATTCATAACTTGTGTTAAATGAATAGCGGTTTTCTCGGGGTTGTCTATGAATAGCGGTCCTTATGAATAGCGAGCGGACCCGCTTTTAAGTACAATCTGCTTCTTATAACAACGGCTCCTCTGGAGAAAATGTCCTATATCGTGCCTGAAAATTGTCCCCTTTGTTGCTGCCCCATGTGCCCTTGATATAACATTATAATTCTTAACTCTAACGCTGCAGTCCACCCCCCCCCCCCCACACACACACACACACTTTTTTGAGTAGACACGTTACATAAAGTCTCGGAAAAAAGGGTTCGAAAATTGTCATTACTGAAGTGAAATCAAATCAGCCCCTCCATCATTTTCCAAAGCGCTCCGTGGCCCTAGAAATATACCCACGTACAAAAATGAGAGGGAGACCTTACGTTTATAGTGACTGCAATCATGCAACAGGGGCGTCGATTACGGGGTGGCAGGAGGCAGTTGCCCCCTCAAAGAAAATATTGGGAAGGCAAACATATCGTTCCCCCAATAAATCCGGAGGTGTAAAATAGGATATAATTATGATGTAAAACTCGGGAAATGAAACCTTCCAAACAATGAAATACAAAAGGTATGACACGATCAGACTTAATTCAATATCGCCGCGCAAATTCTCGAATTTTCCCTGCTTCATGTAATTAAGAGGCATTACAAAATTAATCATGAAGGGTAGCCTACTATCAGGCTGTCTTGCCCCCCCCCCCCCCCCATCCCAAAAAACGGATCGATGCCCCTGTCATGCAAATGCATGTAGGTCCATGGTTGAGATTTCGCTCAAACTCCTAGTAAATAAAATCGGCTGCACAATCTGCATAATGAATAACAAGTCCGAAAAACAAGCTTTACAGCTGATCTTAATTACTGGGAGTTCCGAGTTACAGCAAAATTCTTTCTTGATTATTTGATAAAATGCATAACATAACAACAACAAAAAGCTTTTCAATATGTCATTCATTTGGGTTCGAGGTTCCACATTCACTTAGAATTTAGAAGGAAAAATGTGACATATATGATAAACACGATGTCTATCATTCATCATTGATCATTACTACTTCAAATCGCAAAGTTTGGACAAAGAGAAGAATACTTTGAGAAATCTCTCGCATATGACATCTACGTTCGTGACAGTGCTCATAACCTATACTATAGTAGGCCCCAAGGCAGCTTAAGCTAGCTTAGTGGAGTAATTGCAAACGTAAACAAACACACCGTTGCCAAGAACTTTACGCTGGCCTTATTGCACTTTACGAATATTTGCTTTCAAAATATGGTATTATCATGCCTTATAAGAGATGAAATTTTCTTTAAAGGAAGATAAGAAGTTTACTGCGTAGTTTAGCTTTGTACACCTGCTATAATGACTGAAATACTATGTCGTTGGCTCAATGATGAGCTGAGAGTGTCTCAACAAGTTGGTAAGTGGTGAAGCCCCCGTTAATTGATAGATCAGTCCGATGTGCTCAATTTTGTGTAGGCCTAGGTTAGAACTGTAACTGTAAGTCCAACAATAACATATAACATTAACAATTATGTTATGAACACTCATAGGTACATTCCTATACTTCGTGTGTATAATGTAGGCAGTCATACACCTCATCTTTTTAAAACACCACTGCACAAAAGTCACCAATATTCACTCAAAATCGGCATTTAATTTTCAAAAACCGACCCCAAAATATCCAAGAAATACAATAAATTCAACTCACCAATGTTGGAAAAGATATTTCCAAAAATGAAATCCGTAATTTACTGTTGATTCTCGCGAAACGAGCTATCGGAGTCATTGTGTACATTTCCTGGTCGCCGCGGGCGCTGACATCTCCCCAAAAGAGTTTTGTCCTCAAAAATTCGGTCCCTATGGCATACACGGAAAAGTTCCGATTTTCTGTGTGCGCGATCGTAAAGATCGATGTGCGCTTGCGATCCCGAGTTTCTTCGTGGACAAAAATTATATTGGCCGATTTTAGTCTAAGACATCGGCAGTTTGTAAACAACACGCGATCGCGAAACAAATCGGCGGGGATTTCTCCGGTTTTGGACAAGATTTTGACTTTGGATTTTGCTGAAAATATCAAGAGTTCTTCCTAATTGCCATTTGATGTAGGAGTGAGATTTTTAAGGGCTGAATTTGAAAGCAAGTATTTAAAATATTTATCTTATTTTTCCCCCCATACCTTTAGTACATGCGACAGAAAATACCAACTATTTTGCAGTAATGTAGCGTTGAGTGACTCATAGGTACACGCCATTGCCGACTGTGTAGTAACGCAGCCAACACACATCCCATACCTAAACTGCATCACTGTGCATTTTTGGCTATATTTAATTGAAACTCATATATTGCAGTTTACTTAAATCCAAATACTTATGTTGAATAATAGATGATTAAAACTTACCAGGTTGATTTGTGACCTTTGAAGAGGGTTTCCTGAAATTTTGGGTCCTTTTTGTCGATAACTGCTATCGAGACTGTCCCGTCAGCATCCAGTTTGTATTTTTCACGATTATGATGAAGGGAGCCCTCAGCGCTCGTAGTAGTACCGGCGCGATCGGTTCGTCGATCTCCTACGAAGACCTGGAAGGGCCAAACTGACGACGTAAAAAAATATTACGTACGTACGTAATAATTACTACGTACGTATGTTTTTTTTTAAATTTTTTTACGTCGTCAGTTTGGCCCTTCCAGGTCTTTGTAGAATAGCTTGTGTGCGTAACATTCTGCGTACGTATCTACGGTGCGTAACCATGTAGAGCGGCCTCACTAGTGCGCAACATATTGAGAGCAGTCGTCATCCGTATGGAGGTGTGGGTAACAAGTACCAAAAAGAGGGCTGTAAATGTAAGTTTTTATAACTTTCTACATTTTGTATCTTAACGAACTGATAACTTAAAATCTAAAGAATGATACTTAAGTATCAGTTTGCCCACAAAAACCTCCATTTCAAACAAAATTACATTTGTATCCCCAATACCCAGTATACACACATGTATATGATCCTAATGGTCAATATGACCATTGCTTGCTGATGTGCTCGCCTCCTCCCTTTGCTGCAAAGTTAACTGTATCTTTGTATGATCATAATGATGGGGAGTCCCATGTCTGCGCACCTAAGGTTTTGACCTGAAAATGAACAAGAATTTCTTTAATATTCCTCTAAAGCTTTATTTTATATTATTCCCGATATTCTAAAGAGTAAGTTTGACAAAAATCTCATCAAAATTAGAGCAAGAACAATGTCATTTTCACAAGAAATGGCAGGCGTGTCATTTCAACATTGAAAAAACAATGGTGCCCATGTTTGCGCACTCATTCATTTTACACGCAGTTCGGGAGTTTTAACGTGAAAGACAACATTTTGACGCTTGTGAATAAAATGTCTGAAATAAGACCGTTTTTTATTATTTTGACTCTTTTTTTTTTTGCATGAATACCTATCGCAACGATAAATATGAAATGTTTGTGTTGGTTGCGTGTTTTGTTTTATTACAATCGCGCAGTTACGCGTGTGCGCAGACATGGGCACTGCGCAGACTTGGGCACTCCAGCCATAATGTAACAGTGTTGGTTCCCCTTTTCTCTTCCTCTTAATCATGAGCCGTGAGGCTCTTCTTTTCCCCTTCTTATTCTTCTTTTTGTTTTTCTTCTTTACTTTAGACCTGTCTCTATACTCTGAAACCTTGCCTAGTTTTAATCTTATTAAAATTAACTTATTTTCTATCTTCAGGAATTTGGAACAGTACCAGTAGATCTAACGTTAGATCTTTAAAAAGTAGAACAAGTTGTAGTAGAAGTTAGAATTATTAATATATTTGATCTTATCACAATATTTATTATTGACAGTGTAACAGTTACAATGCCTTGCCTTTCTGTTTGACCTTTCCCCATTTCTCTTTCTTTTTTTTCCTTTCCCCCTTTTTTGCCCTTTTTTTGTCTAAAGCTAGAATGTATGTCCCTTTTTTCTTCTCACAGCCACTAAGTAATAGTTAGATGTCGTTCATTTTATATTTTCCTTGTTTCCATTTCTTTGTTTTCTTTTTTTTTACGTTCTTTATCTTAATTTCGATTTCCTGATTTTTAAGATAATTGAAATTTAATTAATAAAAGATAAATCAACTGCCGTCGGCGGCGGCGCCCTTCGTGTTATTTTGTTTGCGCCTGATATCTGTGACCACGCTGCACAGCCTGCTAGGGGTTTCCCCCTGGCGGTGATTTGGCACCAGGCGCATTGATATGCTATTTTTAGCTTGTGTGATCGTGTATTGCAGCTGCAATGTGTTTGCAATGCATGTGCAGCTATACCTCGATCGTATCACACAAGAATCCCACAACCAAACATCGGCAGCATCGAGATATTCGCCTTCATTTACCGGTTAAGTTTTACACTTTTTGCCTACCTCATACTTCGTATCTGAGACATTATGGTATTGATAACGAAGCTTGAAACCCCGATAAATGAATTCTACATAGCGTAATTCACTTGGAAACTTTCGTGTTTGACATGAAAACTGTCGCGGTATTGAATTACAGGCAGCGCAATGAGGCCTTTCACGTGTGTCGCTGGTCAAAATTTTCAACCAGACAATAGTCGTGAGATGATCTTAAATCGTAATTAAATCCATCCTATGCTTAAATAAGAATACGGGAAGGTACTTTAAACAAATAAACTACACAAATAAATAATTATTCATCCAAATATGAAATGATTATCAAATGCTTATTAAAAATGTTTTGTTACCGCTTTGTGGTGCATCATTAAATGATAATTTCCTGTATGAAAATGGAATTGGCCCATGCTATACGGCAGCATGTCCGGGCATGGGTCATACCATTTGCAAAAATGGGGGTGTAAATAAGCATCGTAGTTGATGGTATTGTTTACATTTAAATTCATGTAGATATCAGCTAGTGAGCTACTTCTTTTTAGTTTTGGTTGCATAATTAAAACTAATATTGAATTATAATTAATTTTTATCCTTCCTAATTGGAAATTTAGTAATCAAAAACTAATTTTCCATTAGTTTTGATGAGATATTCAACTTGGTGTGGCCAAACACTGTACAGATCCCCCTCCCTCCTCCCTTCCCCTCCCTCCTCCCTTCCCCTCCCTCCTCCCTTCCCCCTCCCTCCTCCCTTCCCCCTCCCCCCTCCCTACTCCCTTCCCCTCCCTCCTCCCTTCCCCCTCCCTCCTCCCTTCCCCTCCCTCCTCCCTTCCCCCTCCTCCCTTCCCCCTCCCTCCTCCCTTCCCCCTCCCTTCCCCCTCCCTCCTCCCTTCCCCCTCCCTCCTCCCTTCCCCCTCCCTCCTCCCTTCCCCCTCCCTCCTCCCTTCCCCTCCCTCCTCCCTTCCCCTCCCTCCTCCCTTCCCCTCCCTCCTCCCTTCCCCCTCCTCCCTTCCCCCTCCCCCTTCCCCCTCCCCCTTCCCCCTCCCTTCCCCCTCCTTCCTCCCTTCCCCTCCCCCTCCTTTCCCCCTCCCCCCATTTTTTTTTTTAATGACATGGCCATCTGGATAAAAGTTTTAATGAGTGTTTGGAGTTAGTTTGGCCTCCCTTCCCCCTTTCCTCCCCCCTTTTTTTAAATAACATGGCCATCTGGACACATGACACATGTGTTAAATGAATTTTTTTGAAATCTTCTTTATTCATTCCACAGCCAGATACACATAAAGAGAGAGAGATGTACAGTCCACTCCCGTTGTAACATGTTCCTTGCATATCTGAAAGGAAAAAATAGAAGCATTATTATAATTAAAAAGTTGTTTACAAGGAAGTTTCTCTGAATATTTATTATTATATATTTATAATTAATTAATTTATAAGTAATACACTGTGTACAAG
The DNA here is from genome assembly GCA_025617745.1 of Heliocidaris erythrogramma. Taxonomy (NCBI): domain Eukaryota; kingdom Metazoa; phylum Echinodermata; class Echinoidea; order Camarodonta; family Echinometridae; genus Heliocidaris; species Heliocidaris erythrogramma. Next base: position 33,175,225 of record CM046859.1, on the reverse strand, counting down.
GAAGTTTGATTGTGATTTTCTGTAACTTGTAAGTCTGATGTTTATAACATAGCTTTTGTGAAAATTTTTACATCCATTTAAATTTTGGGTAGCCATTTTGAATTTGACAGCCATTTTAAATTTTTGGTGGCCATTTTGAATTTTTGGTGGCCATTTTGAATTTTGGCGGCCATTTTGAAAGTTTTGTGGCCTATTTGAATTTTGACAGTCATCTTAGATATTGTTTATTGAAACATTGCAAATAATCAAAGCAGTAGCTTTCTGGAAGGACATGGCTCAAATGTTTGTTGAATAAACAGAATACTTACCGGTACACTTTTTGCATACAAACTAAGTATGATGAAAGTTGATGGCAGCCATTTTGAATACGTAATTAGATGGATGATTCGTGCGTCATGTTCTTGGACTCATCTGGAAATGTTCCATATTACCAAGCAATGAAGTTTTCGAGGTTTGATGTCATTCCCTCAAATCATTAAAAAGTTGTGATGATTCAAAACAGTTTTTGATTTTACGTTATTATGCTCAATATTCATACATTGAGGTCAATGTTCCTAACTTTGGGTCAAAGTGAATTTGCCCGAAATGAATAACAATATATGGCAAAAATGACGACACAAAAATGACCATAACAAGAAGCTGGGAGACCCCTTATTTTGTTGGAAATTTAAAAGCTCTTTCCAATGGAAATAAAATTCAGAGGATATGAGCATTTTGAAATTTTGAAGATTTTGCCTACTTAGAAGCAAATAGAGAACAGATGAATGAATAAAATCCTTTTTATTTCATTGACCTATGAATGTTGCTTCAGAATGAGACCTAAATTTGGATGTTTTTATCTTCCTTCATAGATGACGCCAATTTTGCTGAGGCATGTGCCAATGGGTTCTTGATTGGCGAAGTCTTAAAGAAGCACCAACTCCAAGATGACTTTGAATTCTTCTCCCAGAACAAGTAAGCATAGACCCTACAAATGCATATCTATAGGTTTAATTGAAGGAAAATGGCTGCAAACACAATAGCTTAATGTTATGATAGTGCCTTATTTCAATAGTTCAGGTGACGATAGACATACAAGACTTTTTTCTTTTAATTTTGGCCCTAGTTTTAACCTTACAGGTGGTCTAGTCATCTACTATCTCACTGAATGAACTTATCATTGTATGGTGGTGTGACCTTATTTCGCGCGTGTCTTTACTTCGCGCACCAACACTTAATACGCTTCAACAGGGGAACGGTACGCGATGTATATGTGGGACTGAGACACCGTAATCTCCGAACAAGATCAATCATCTAAATGCAAAAAATGCAAAAAATGCGTCAAAAAAACATAAGTATGCTACAAAATATTGAATTTTATGAATTAAAATTTCTATTTTTTTACTGGAAATGACATTATTAGATGAAATAACTTCCAAAAAATACTATAAAATTTTGCAAATTCTTACACAAAATCAGGGCTGGGTTTCGTCTGCGAATTATTCTGTGTATTTCAATGAGTCTTACCGTTTCCGTAGCTAAGCAAAGTAAAAAAGGAAAAGAAAATAATGATAACTGTTATGAAAGTGAGAGAAAATGGAAGAGAAACTGATAACACAGTAACCAATATATAGAAAAAAAACATGATATTGGGCAAGCATATTCTGTAAATGCAAACTTCATTTCAAAATAATCGGTATTATCTATTTCGAGGTACTATCGTATTTGTCTGGTTATGTTGACAAATACATGTATGAGGTGCCTTTCAAATGTTTTGACACAAGATACCGACCACAAGAGGGCAGCAAATATGCTGCGTGAAGTAAGGTCACACATTGAGAGAGACGTCGGGTTCGGTAAGCCTTGCGAATTTATCGAAATTATATTGAATTTTGATGTGTAGTCCACTTTCTAAATCGTAAAATATGATTACATAGGAAATTCTCGTTCTTTTGAGGTATAGAACATGCTATTTAGTCATTTAATTGTCTTGGAATCTCCGAGAAAATGAAAATTTTTCGTGAAATATGGTCACCCCATCATATATCTCTCGGCTCCATGTCACCCTTTATGTAACTCACTTATTCAAGAATATTTTCCCCCAAAAAAAGAAAAGGTGTACTGCTCTATAAAGACATATTTGTTTAAATGGGGGTCTTTGTAAAAATTTAGAAGATCAATACAGCAGTCAAACCCATATTGGTACAGCCCCTTGAATGACTCTATCCTTGTTTCTTCATCCTCCAGAACGTCAGATTCCAAACTCAACAACTTCACCCGCCTGGAGCCGACCTTCCGTCTCCTGGAAGTGCCCTTTGACACCAATATTGCCAGGGACGTCATGACCCAGAAGACGGGCGTGGCTACCCGTCTCATGTACCAGCTCTACATAGCCCTTCAGAACAAGGAGGCTGCCAATCTGACAGGCGTCGCCATGGAAACCATGCGCCCCAGGGCACCGGTCAAGCTGGAGAGCATGGAAAGAGTTCCCTATGGAGAGGTAGGTGGTCTGACATGCTCCTGGCTTTATTTCATGAAAAATATAAGTGCAGTTGGGTTTTAGGTTAGAATTAGGATTAAGTTTAGGAGTGGGTTTAAGGTTGGGTTTAGGGAAAGAACATGGGTGTTAGGTTATGTTTTGGGGTAGGGTTAAGGACTGGGTTATTTGGTTGAGTGCTGAAGTTTGGAATTTTACTAGCGTGTTTTGTCAGTGATTTTTACCCACAAATTTGCTCTCAGCCAATCAGATGCAAGGATTTCAGTAGCTTATAACAGTTGTTGGTGAAAATCACTGACAAAACACTTGATGAAACGCTCTTCTGGAGTGATTGTTGCCAGAGCATGTTTTTGCACAATTAGGGATTTAAGATTGGAATGGAAGTGTATTCTGGCTCGTGCTTCACTTGAAATGCAAATTAAATCAAAATTGGTGCATCTTCAAAAGGTTACTGGTATATGTTTGGTACAAATTTAAATGATATCATTTTTTTAAGGTGTATTATAATGTGAGGGGAGGGGGGGGGGGTGGAAATTGATTTAGAATTTCTAGTTCTATGTGAAACTTTCTCTGTTAAGGAATAATAACAAGGTGTTGATTTTTTTCTGCCATGGAAACACATTTCCCTTTGGTGACTGTCATTGGTTCTTTCAATTTACATTTTAGGCTCGCATATTTTAATTTCATGATATTTTTACACTGAAATTCTTGTGAAATGTATTCTGGGATTCTTGTGAAAGCTTCATTAACATCAAAATAACCATACAAGTAAAATATGTCCCCTTATCTCACAGAGATTGAAGGTGCTCACACCACGTCAGACTGACATCAATCTCGACCAGTTGGTAGATAAGTTCCGAGAGAGAAAGCGGAGCCACCTCGATGTTAAGTTCCGTACCAAGTATGAGGAGGAGGAGCGTCGTCGCCAGTGGCAACAAGAGCAGAGGATGATGGAACTGCAAAAGGCTGCCCAGGCTAGGCAGAGACAGACAGAGCTTGTGGCTCGCATCAAGTAAGAGAAAAAGGAAAATTTCTGTGTGATATATACATTATAACATAACATGGAAGGTATATAGGATAATAAATACCATTTATATGATTAGATTTCAGTTACGATTTGTAAATTCTGTTCCCTGTTCTTGCTTTCAGTTTGTTCTGTAATTGTGAATCACCTCCAAAACTACATAATCATCATCATTATCATTATCATCTCAATTATTGTTATCACCATCTTCATCTTCATCACTCTTTATTATCATCCTTGTCAACAACATCATCATCATCACCATCATCATCACCATCATCATCATCATCACCATCACCATTATCATCACCATCATCAACATCAACATCAACATTAACATCATCATCAACATCAACATCATTATCGTCCTCTTTACCAACACACCAAGTGTTATTATACTGCAGTCAACCCCATCACCATCAATATTATTGCACTGTCATCATCATCATCATCATCATCATCATCATCATCATCGTCGTCATCAACACATCCTGTGTCATCATATATTGCCGTCACCCCCATCACCATCAATATTATTGCACTATCATCATCATCATCATCATCATCATCATCAACGTCATCCACACATCCTGTTTAATCATATTGCCGTCACCCCCATCACCATCAATATTATGGCACTATTATCATCATCATCATCATCATTAATAATAATGAACAATCAACATCTCCAACTACATCACTCTCATCTTCATCAGTACTATTACCATTAAAGAGTTCCTCTCTCCATCTCTATATTTTTTGTGTTTCATTTTTGTGTATTATACAGTTCCCAAATAATTAATGATTATCCTTTTCTGTCCACTCCAGAGCTGCCACGGTTGAAATCCCTAAGCCTCCACCCAACCGTACCCTGAGGGCGATAGCTGTGAGGAAGGAGCTGGCAAGGAAGAAAGAAGCAGATAACACCAGCAAGGAGATAGCAGCCTTTGAGCAACAGATCAGTCGCAATCTACCTGTTGGTGTGGAGACGCAGGATGAACAGTAAGTGGCCCATATGTTCGGATTGTGGTTTCTTGGACTGTGATATTCGTGATATATGTAATATGTAGATGAGGCATTAATTGTTTTTTTATTATGCCTTTTCAAAGCAATGTTTTTATAATTTTCTCTGAATATTTAACAGATAATTGCTCTAATGGCTTAAGACTTTCTTGACAATTAAATTAAATTTGGAAACAATTTTTCAATTTTTTTCCTCTTAAAAACCTAATCACAACCCTAACCCTAACACTATATAATTAATAATACATGTATAAAGCCCAGGGCAATTGTTACCAGCAAATATGTCAGATTAAACCTCTTTAATATACAGAGGTATTTTAATAAGGCTTGGTTTGAAAAATACAATCCTGTACTAGAGGCCTGCTTTATTCATGCCAACCAAAAGTTGAATGATGACCACAGCATGGAGAAGTGTTTTCCATTTTGAAAGTAATCATTATTTGCCAGGTTTGATTACCTTCATGTTCCTTTTACTATCTTCAGCTAGGTCAGTGCAGGATTAGCACTTTGTAGACTAAAGATACGCTTTGAGAAGATGAATCATGTTTATTGGCTATTTATTTCATGTTTATGCTCCTGTTTTCCTCTACAGGGATGTTGATGCAGAAGTGGCAGCTTACCTGCAGCAACCTGAAAAGACCCAAGCTGACCTGGCTTCACTCATTAAGGTAATAAGAATGGAAATCAGTTTCATGATTCGGCCTTGAAACCAAGCCGAGTCAAGAGATAACACTTTGGAACCTCCTTTTAAAGATTATCCCGAGTTCTGGTAACGATGGGTAATTAATTTTCTCTCGGAATCGAACAAAACCTGCTTTGAATGTTCAAAACTGCATATTATTGAAAGGGATTGAGCAAATAGACTTTTTAGTATATCGTCAGTGGGATGATAAAACCTCTTAACTCATTTTCTGGGGATTTTTTTTTCTCATAATTTTCTAGCAACAGACAAATTTGATCTTCATAAAATCCATGTTGTGCATAATACTGAAGAAATAATTTCACAAGTGATCTGTATAAAATGGAAGGTTGTCAATGCATTTACTGTGTTAATCATGAAAGTTATTTTGCCCTCCCGTAAATCTAACATTTTTTAGTTAACTTTATTGTTTAACTATATCTTGTTTTTCATCTCAATAATTGCTTGCAGCCTGCGTCCAATGATGACTACATTGGGAAGATTCGTAAGCGTCTGGAGGAGGATGCTGTAGCCAGGCAGGAGAGAGAGAAGAGGAGACGTAAAGTGCTCGTGGACCAGATCAAAGCTCATGAAGCTAATGAGGTGAGAGATGCATGTTATTTTTTTTTTGATTGGTTATGGAGGAATTGTGTTTTCATGGCAGTCTGTATTTTCTTTATTATTGTTAACATTTTTTACCGCAGTTTACTGGAGAGCTTTTTAAGAAATGTCAAACAAATTTGCCTCAAGCAGTAATCATAAAGTATAAAGATGTTGAAATTTGAAAAATTAAAAACCTGCAAATTTATTTGAATAATAAATGTGTACTGAAGATAAAGCAAGATATATTATATTACTATCTACTTCTTTTTCTTATTTCACTTAATTTTGGTTTTGCCATCTATAGTATCTCTCTTTCTCCCTCTCTATCTCTTTCTTTTCACCTTCTCTTTCTCTCCTGTCTCTGTATCTTGCAATATATCTCTCCTTCTCTCTTTCTCTCTTTGTCTCTATCTCTATATGTTACAACTCTTTCTCTCCTTTTTTCTCTGTCTCCTGCATTTTACAATTGCTGTCTCCCTGTTCCACTCTCTCTAGCTTATCTCACTCTCTATTTCTTATCATTTTTTTCTCTCTCTCTCATTCTCTTTTCTGCTCCATCCTTCCTCTTTGTCTACTAAGCTACATGAGATGTCATGGTTAGGGTCAACAGAATATGTATCAGAATGCACACACTGTGATAAGTGCCAATAAAGTCTCCTCACAGTATATGAAGCAGTGAACCATAAACAACTTATCCTTGTCAGCCTTGAATGCAAAGAGAATACATAGACTTCAGGGGTTACTTTCAAGAGCTTTTTATTGCAATTAAATCATAATAACGATTCATTTACCTACTGGTAAAGTCATATATTTGGTTTATTGCAATTAAATCATAATAATCATTCATTTACCTACTGGTAAAGTCATATATTTGGTTTATTGCAATTAAATCATAATAGTCATTCATTTACATACTGGTAAAATCATATCTTTGGTTTATTGCAATTAAATCATAATAACCATTCATTTACCTACTGGTAAAGTCATATCTTTGGTTTATTGCAATTAAATCATAATAGTCATTCATTTACCTACTGGTAAAGTCATATCTTTGGTTTATTGCAATTAAATCATAACCTTTCATTTACCTACTGGTAAAGTCATATATTTGGTTTATTGCAATTAAATCATAATAGTCATTCATTTACCTACTGGTAAATTGCAATTAAATCATCATAATCATTCATTTACCTACTGGTAAAGTCATATATTTGGTTTATTGCAATTAAATCATAATAATCATTCATTTACCTACTAGTATAATGTCATATCTTTGGTTGATGAACAAAAAAAAAATACAAAGGAATCATACATGTACATGTTTGCTATGATATAGAAATTCAGTTAGAAGCTCTGTGGCTTCTAACATGTCACATGTCAAATGGACTTTAGCTCCCACAACAGAAAAAAGATCTGAGTGTGTGTTGCTAATCTGTTACGCTAAGAAATTATTGTGAATTAGTTAGGAATGGAATTATGGAATAGGCCTTAATTCGGTGGTCATACATGTATGTCCAAAATTATATGCTTTCATTTGGGATAGTGTAGTGTGCAACATTACCCGAAGTATCATTATTTAACATTCATATTAAATTTGCATATATTCATTACAAAAATGCATATTAATTCTTGTGCATAACAGAGATTTCCAACAGCCTATGAAAAATCAGTATTTGGTATTCAGATTGAAATTACGTATTCATTTTTCGTACTTGTAATTATGCATAACAGAGTTTTTCAACAGCTTATGGAAACCAATGTTTAACATTCAGATTTGATTAACATATTCATTATGCAAACAAATGCATTTAATCATTATCCTGCATAACAGAGATTTTCAGCAGCTTTAAGAATTCAGATTTCATGAACATTAAAAGAATTGCATATTCATAATTTTGCATAGCTGAGCTTCTCGGCAGCTTATGAAAAAGTTAACAAGGAGGGGATAGCGGGCATCATTATCAGCTAGCAAACTGGTAAATGGAACCTAGACGGAGTGGAGTGCAATGGAGTATGAAACATACGTAAAACAAACCTATCAGTAACACAAACAAATCATAACACTCTTGTCTTACAAATTACGTAACTAATTGGTCAAAACTTGTATGAATTTTTCTTAGTTTGAAAATAACAACAAGGACTTCTTTCAGTATTCAATTCTGTTTACATGCTTGTTTAATATATATGTCTATATGCAACAAGAATATACTGTACATATGAAGGTAAATATATTAAGAATATATGTTAGAAAAGAGAATTTTACCCATGATAAATATATTATGAATATGTTACAAAAGTGATTTTTATCCAGGATAAAATATACTTTGAATATATGTTCGGAAGAGAATTTTATCCATGATAAAATTTTTAATGAATACATGTATCATATGTTAGAAAAGAGAAATTTATCCATGATATAATATATGACAAATATATGTTAGAAAAGAGAATTTTATCTATGAGGATGCCTATTGCAGTCCAAGATGGAAGACTATACAGTGTGAGTCAATGAAAAGAAAACCCCTATTCAAGCCCTGGACCAAGATATATTGCATAGGAATGAATATTATATGGAAGGCACAGGTTTCTGTACTGGGAAGAATTTTCAAGCCATTCTAAGCTTAAATGAAATGTTCAACACTGAAATTTTTGGGCGGGATTTTCCGCCCATGGCGTGGTAGGCGTTAAAAACCAAGTGAAATTCCTGAAATATATCACAATTGATATGATAGTTGATAATGTCCTCTTTAATTTGATAGGCTGCTCATCACAATGCAATCATGGATGATAAAATCGCATTTATATGTATCTAAGTTTGGGATGAATGGTGTTCAGAAGTTATATTCATGATGTACATTCAATTGTAATAAAGGAGACCATTCAACCAGTACCAACCTTGGGTTGACCACCCATTCATTCAAAACTTGGGCAGAGGTAAATTTGACATGAGTCAGGAAAAATACTATTGTTTCAGCTGTCCCGTGGTTGGGCTTTATTGATGAAATTGTTAAATTAAATTACACATGATGGGCTACAATATGAGCATCTTTGACTATTAAAATTTATATGAACTGATTACAAGGGTTGTATTTGGGTTCCCTTCTTCCTTTTATTTTGGTGACACACACTGTACTTCAGATGTATTCAGGTAAGGCAATTAAAAAAAAAATTGGAAATAGAAATGGAAATAATTCCATTCTCAGGCTAATGAAATTCTGGTGGATTATCTTCCTGAATTATATGATACACATGCATATTATAGGCCTCCCATTAATATTTGAATACATATAATAGGCACTAAAATTATATCCCAACCAAACAACCACATTCACTTTAACACCTGCCTGAGCAGCCTTGGAAGTGGGTATAGAGGGTCGCCTAATGAAGTACTGGTAGTTCTTTACGGTGACCCATTTACAATCCAAGATGGAAGACTACATGTATTCAACTAAGGCACTTGTTTTTCGCATTTTTGTACTATGAATATTGCATATGCGCATAATATGACACATATATATTCACTTCCAAATTAAGAATTTCCCATATTATATTTCAACCTCAGCCTGCTGCTAACTTAGACTACCGGTAAATATTTACAGCTATTAAAGGCACCTTTTTTTTGGGGGGGGGGGGGGGGTGGTGGGGGTTGCATGTTGTTGAAATGACCGTGATATTTGAATATTATACAGATCATGACAGAAATAACAGAAAGTACCAAATAATATAAAATAACAAGAAGAAATTCCTCATATTGATACCTCATTTACATATGATAATGATGATGATAATAATCATAATAATAATAATAATAAAATAATAATAATAATAATAATAATAAAAATACTAATTTCAATATGGCACGAAAAAGAGACATGATAACGAAGCTTTTCGACCTGCACTCATCAGGTTATCACGCAGGTATATAACAAATTACTTGAAATCAACTATATTATACTCGATAAACCCGGACGCAACCCAGACGCCGTAATTTCAGAACAATCGCAAAGCTTGGACGCACTCCTTTTGTCTGCACAGAAGGGGTTCGTGCGATTGAATGTAGGCGGCTTCCAGAAAGCATAAATGATAAATGATTGGTCTCCACTTGCTGAACAATTCAGCTTGCGCACAAAGCTATGCCGACGATCAATTCTCAATTATGTCCCGGGCCAGAAGCTCAGCGCATTTACGCTTTCTGGAAGCCGCCTACATTCAATCGCACAAACCCCTTCTGTGCAGACAAAAGGAGTAAAAGGAGTTCGTCCAAGCTTTGCGATTGTTCTGAAATTACGGCGTCTGGGTTGCGTCCGGGTTCATCGAGTATATATAATATAGTTGATTTCAAGTAATTTGTTATATACCTGCGTGATAACCTGATGAGTGCAGGTCGAAAAGCTTCGTTATCATGTCTCTTTTTCGTGCCATATTGAAATTTTGTAGTACCAAAAAATTATTTTAATAATAATAATAATAATAATAATAATAATACATGTAATAATAATAATAATACATCACATAAAATGCATGGTCCCTATGCATGTTAGAACATCACTGGGACTGTAATAAATAATTTAACAAAAACTTATGTATGCTGTAAAAAACAATAGTCCTAGAATAGAATACACCATTTGATGACAATTTGTGAAACAAGACTGTCTTCATTTGTCTACCCTGACACCTACCCGAGCAGCCTGGGAAGAGGCCAGTAGATGGTCGCCTATTATGAAGTAGCACACTGTTAGAGATCTGCGCAATTGCACCAATGCTATATAGTAACAAATTGTGTACACAGGTGACTCTGGCTGCCTAATTTTCGTTGCACTGTGAGTTTTATCACAATAGTGATATTATGACTTTGAGAATGATTTGTTCAAACTATTCAAGTTATTTGAATACCTTTTATGTCGACTATACATACTAGTAGAAATTATATAAGATAAGATAAGATAAGATTTTATTCACTTTATCGACCCGCTGTATGAGAGCACAACATATTTACAGTTATATAAATGGTATATTGACTACATAAGTTTACATATTAAACAACATTTCACTTTTAAAGCTGGCAAGCATTTTTTGTAAGAAGAATTTCAGCCATTACTGATATTAAAATCAGACAAACGATTTTATTCACTTTATCGACCCCCCTTTCAGGGGATGAGAGCACAACTACAGTTATATAAATGATATATTGAATACATGTACGTGGGTATATAAGTTTACATATTAAACAACATTTCACTTTTTAAGCGGGCAAGCATTTTTTGTAAGAAGAATTTCAGCCATTACTGATGCATTTGGTCTATGTATATTCGGACAAGAACAGTTTTAAACATTGGCAACAAGATAATAGTGATATTCATCACCAATATCTAATGATGTACAGAGTGTGCATAAACTTTCATTTAACAAATTAGAGTTGAAATGACCGTTATTTACTGGTAATCTATGTGTTCGACATCTAAACTTTCATATTAGTGTTACATCTGCACTATTCAAAAGAGACAAATATTTTTCAAACTCTAGCTCAAGTTTACCGTAAATACTTTAGGCACACCCGATTGGACCAGGTTGCTGCTTGCCATTCCTGTTTAAACCACTTGACTGATATTATATCACCAAGACCCCCTGTGTTTAAAAATGCATTTCGTGAGCATACACAAATTTTTACCCCTTGAATTTACATGGTCTTCATTTTTCATGAAATATCAATATATAATTTGTTATATAAACCAGCTTCATGTGTTTGCAGAATTATTACTCCCTCCGGAAATTCAATGTTTAAAAATGAATTTATGAAATATGGACGGCACGTCAGCCCCTAAGAAGTGCCTCCCACCACTCTAAGAACCATTCCCCGCCCGTGGGTACCAAAAGGTGGGGACCGAAAGGGCCAGGGGAGGCACCTATTTGAACAAAAAAGGGCCCAAATCGTTAGTGTAATATATATATGATGCACCACGCGGTACCCCGGGTAGCGTTGTACCCCGGGTAGCGTTGTACCCCGGGGTACCACGTTGTGTAGCGCCATCTCACGTCCACTCGAGTACAACCCCAGAGTTATGAATGCAGTGCGTGTACGTAGTCACAATGCATGTTAACAGTGCAGTGTTATTATGCATTGTGTGCATGTACTGCACTGTATAGCCTTTTGACAAGGCCTCGTGACTTGGCTATTTTCCTCATCATGCTGTGCCTGAGATGAGACTAGCCGGCGACGAAAAGAATCAACACGGTGTTATTATGACACTGCTGGCCCAATCCCTCTCTCAAATCGAAGAAATAGAAATCAATAATAAAATAATTACTCATAACAACAATGAATTTGAGAAAAATACATGACTTATAGGATGTTTTACAAGAACATGGGACACAATTGAATGTTGAAAAAATCACACCAAAATAATTTCCAACTTTTTGGTAACCCAGGGTACAGCCCTAAAAAAAAATTAAATAATTCAAAAAAATGGCCGATTTTTATTTGATACCCCAGGGTACCATTTATGTCATCATATATATATACAGTCAAACCTGTCTTAGTGGCCACCTGTCTATAGCGGCCACCTGTCTATAGCGGCCACCTGTCTATAGTGGCCACTTATATTGCCTCCCTGTAGCAAGAAATATGTGCTTAAGAACCTGTCTATAAAGGCCACCTGTCTACAGTGGCCACTTTTTCTGTTTCCCTTGGGTGGCCTTAATAGACAGGTTTGACTGTATATATATATATATATAGATAGATAGATATTTCATGCAAAAATGAAGACCATGTAAATTCTAGGGGCAAATTTGTGTGTGTGCTCGAAATGCGTAACTTAGCACAGGGGGGTCTCGGTGATATATTACTGTTAGCAGTCAAGTGGTTAAGTGCAAATCAAAAAAGAAGTATGGATTTGAGCATGGAAAAGCATAGTTATCGATAGGAAATTGATAATTGCATAATCGCTATAATGTATACACCACCCATCCGCAGTGGCAATGTCGAAAGTCATACCGAGATTATACCGTGATTATTATGTACCGGTACGTAAATATGTATATTAATTAAATCTACTACAGTGAAAAAAGCTGAGATATGATGGCAAGATTTCGGTATAACATTAGATGAATGAAAAAAAGAGAGAAGAAGGAATGAATAGAAAGGATTCAACGTTCTGAGTATGATCTTGATGGGATCAATATTTCAATTTTAACAATATGAGATAAATGAATGGATTAGAAGACCCTCTCACATAAACTGTCGAGGAAAACATCTGATGCACTGATAAGTGCATCAGATGTCTTCCTCTGCTTGTTTTACATATTCATTTAGAAGATAACATTTCAGCTTGCATCTAAAAACATATAATGAAGTACATTTAGTAAGTTCAAATGGTAGGTCATTCCAACACTTAGGACCACTAAAAGTAATATTTCTTTGAGCAAACAATGTCCGTGTACGAGGAAGATGGAAGAGACTACTTTGAAGGGTGGGGTATTGATGGATACTGCTATTTCTTACAAAAAGTGTAGCAATTACTGCAGGTATTTCATTAATGGACAATTGGTACATAAATATTCCTAGGCTCTAGGTATATATGTCAGCAATGCGTAAAAGTTTGTTCTTGGCAAGCTTGCCAAGCACCTCCGTGGATAAACAAGAGATTTTCAATAGACAAAGAACAACGTATGGGTCATTGATGACATGTGTGTACTAAACACGCAAATTATCCATTTGCATGTCTTAACAATCTGTAAAATTGGTTTCTATGAAAACACCAGACCCCTTTCCCTCGCGAACAATGGGAAAGAGGCCGGGTGTTTACTCCATTAAAAGTTAAAACAAATGTCAACAACATAGTAGAGGTGACTCTGTAATAGAAGTTTTGAAGTTTTGAAACGCAGACATAGCATACATTACGGAGGATATGCTATAAATTCTGGGAAGTATTTCTAACGTTACTACTTTTAAAAAGGCTACCGGTATATCACCAATTTAGCACACAATATACACTGTAGCACACAGTATGTCGGTTTACATTTCAATATTTCATTTACTGTTGACCTTTGCTTTCGTCATAGAAAAAGTGATTACTCGGTATAAAGGCATATTTGTAAACCAAATTTTGAGCTAATCAGAGCAAATATAGGTGCAATAAAAATATAGTAAACAAGTAGAACAGTTACCCTACACATTTCATTCACTACCGTCCTTTAACATTCTACTGAAAAAATGCGATTTGGGGAATAAAAAGATACTATATATTTTCTTTTGTAAGAAATCAAATTTTGCTAAAGCATAATCAGATGAAGTACAGCTAAATAAAAGTTCTGTTCATTTGGAAAGTAAACAGGTGATACAGAAACAATTCATATCACATTCAGAGCTCTATCTGCTCAGTTCTACTGAGCTATAGGACAATCTCATTTTATAGGTGTTTCATATTTTCCTTTGTAATATATAACAAATTTCAAGTGTCATACAGTATGATACATTTTCATATTAGTTCGTGAATAACCACTATCCATTCAATTCAACCCAGGATTTATCAGGCTGAAGCTTCAATCCCACATTCCCTGGTTGAACATTACAGGAGTATCTTGCATGTATGATTAAACAATATGTGTTAAACATTTACTACTGGAACAGGATGGTATCTTGCAAATGAGATAAAAATTATTGTATTTATTAAATATTTACATCAGTAGCAGGACCATCATCGTAGTGTCTTAAATGGGCCATTCTCCGAAAAAGTGTGCAATTAGAGTTGTACAAATGACAAAATTTCAACATCAAAGATTTCATTAAATTCTTATGAATTCAGAAAATTTAAACCCTTAAGAATATAAAACAGTCAACGGGTGATTTTTGGCTACCCACTTGTTTTCAAGAAATATTTCCAAACTCAGTGACCCTTTTTCAAATGAAGCGAAATCACAGATACGTTACCAGAGGTAGTATCTTAGAAAACTTAATTCTTGCTTAAAAATGTCAACACTTATGTAAAACTACAAGCTTGAATATGTACAAACATCATGGAAACATTTTGGAGTCAACCTTGATATTTTCTGTAATAAAAATGATCGTGAATTATAAAGTGAAGGTTAAATACAAAGCAATAAAAATATATATATTTCTGCTTGAAATATGTAACCTTAAATTGAGTTTCTATTTGTAGTTTAATTTAATCAGTAATCTCATTGATTATGTATGAAACGTTATGAATAGGTATTACACTTGTGATATAAACAAACAAATGACACGTAACATCTCTGCCAGATTAAATAAATTCTGGATACAAAGAAGAACGGTGCATGGTAACGTATTTGACGCAGCAGAAGTTCCGTTAATATATGCAGCAACAGACCCAGCACCAATAAATGCATTCTGACTTGTAGAATATCAAAATATGACTGCATTGGTAAAAATCAACATACTTCTATCCGTGAAGAACGATCTTTACGTAGATAAGTGATTAGATACATGTACTTCTATAAAATTGAGATATATGTAAAATACGAATGCAACAATAAAACACAAAACTACAATGTTTTTTTCTGAGATAGTTCTGAAATTTGCAGTTACGGAAGACGGTAAAAATGAAGCTGGAGAAGATTTTTATGAAAATAATACGCATAAATTCAATTTCCCATTGTTCCTGTAATAAATAATGTCTCAAGAAAATTATAAACGACAAATGAGCAATGCATAATTATCTCATCAGATACGTTATCCCCTGATAAGAAAAGAATTGAGGAAAAATGAAAGGATTGAGAGAGAATTATAGGGAATGTGTCAGCAGAAGATGTTAAAATTTCATTATTAATAGTGACATAATATATAGACATACATTTTTTCTAGATATGGGCTATAAAATGAGAAATAAATATCTTGTCAGAAACATTGCTAATCTGATCTGATCAGATACGTTACCGTACCTATATTTGGCAATAAGAGCACACAGATCGACAGGTATTAAGCCGCTATTCTTAAAAACGTAGAGCACGCGGTCCGAAAAGTAAAATATGTTCGCCAAAGCACTTTGCGTTGATCATGCTGCCTGACACATTCAATCAGTATATATTTGATTGTAACGTCTCTGATGTGCCGTTTCTTTTCTCACACTATTTTCAGAAAAATAGTAATTTTCTTATGTAATTTCCGGTGTGTGATTAAACATTATCGTAAGTATTAAAAAGTACCTGAGCCTTGCGTTCATTTACAGCATACCTTTTTATACCCCCGCCAAACGAAGTTTGAAGGGGGTATAAAGGAATCAGTCGATGGTTGGGCGGTCGGTCGGTACGTTGCAAATCTTGCGGATCGAACTTCTTCCTCAGTTTTTGACCGAAAGTCATGAAATTTGGTACACACATTGGTCTTGGTGGGAAGATGTGCAAGACATATTTTTCGGATGAGTCGGAATCTGCGTTGCCATGGTAACGGCAAGGGCCGGCCAAGTGAGTGGAGTACAATCTGCAGCGATCACTTTGCCGAAGATGATTTTGAGGATCCTGGCCTGTATTCCGAATTTGGCATGAAGAGAAGGATAAGCAGCTAGCTAAAAGATTCAGCTATTCCAAAGATCAGACTTGGAGTCAAGTCTTCCAATCTGTTTTTGAACGACAGCAGCTGCAACAGCTTCACCCGTAGACCGAAAATTCTGTCTCTCGTTCGTTAGCTAAGACGACCTAACGAAAGAGAGACAGCATTTTCGGTCTACTTCACCCGTAACTCCAGGGAGCTCCAACGCGTTGGAGCTCCCTGGAGTTACTTCACCCACGACCCTTCACCGTATTCTGCGAGGGGTTCAAACATATAATATGGTCGAATTTCCCCTTGCCACTCGAGCTTCTTTGCCTTCGGGGTCTGGTAAATCATCTGATAAATCAGAGTTCGTATCTGCATGGCTCAGAAAAGTCCTCCAACTCGGAATCGCGGGCACTTTTCCTCTCTCTATATAAGTTACTTGAATTCAGCCAAAATCTAAGTCAGTACTAACGTACTACATGTATGTAAAGCGAAGTAAAAAAAAAAACATAAGTGAAATAAACAAAACAAAAGCGTTCACCAGCTATATGTACGAGGGGAACATAGTCACTGCCGTACTAAAGATGTGTAGGACATATACAGACGCATAAAACGGCTGTGCACGCGTTTATGACCCAATGCAAAATTTTCGTTCGGCAAGCTCAGATGGATGAGAACATTGTTCAAAAGAAAAGCTAAAAAACAAAACAGAGCTGTATATTTGGGCAAAAGCGTTTTCTGATCTTGTAGAAAATATATTGCTAATGATTATTCACTCCTAAGATTGTATTGATTAATTTCCTTTTTTCATAAATTGTCCGTTGAACAGAGGGGTCAAATACCGCATTCTGTGTACAATATTATAGGCTGCAGCTTGCAGATCTTGTGCCTCTTACTTTTCATACGTCACTTGGGGGTTAGCCAATCAGCTCACGAGTTTTAAGGAACGGTCCCAAAACCTCTACTTTTCCCCCTTTTTCGCCAAAACGAGACATAATTTGGACAATCGATTGGCAGATTCGTGATTAGAAGGCAAAACTACATGGAAAGAGGACCCATTTTCTCTCTAATTTAGTCAACCTTTAAGCATCGTATGCTTGATGTGTAATGAAAAACACAAGTCAGAAAAAATTGGAACCAGCGGGATTCGAACCTGTCATCTACTGGTTCCAATTTTTTCTGATTTGTGTTTTTCATTACAGATCGAGCATTCGATCTTTAACACTGGGAGTAAAATGCCTAAAAATTTGTTTACGAGTAAGAACTTGTTTATATATGAGCAATTCCTTTCCTGGCGACATGGGGTTTTTAAGGTGATATCAAACTTCTGCTTGTATTTGTAATATAATCCTGGGTGTCCTGATAGCTCTATTGATATATATTTTTTAGAGGTCAAGCCTCTAGGATGAATTAAACAAAAAAAGTTGATTTCCAAGGGACAAATTAGCGATTTAAACTGTATGAACATGCTGGCGACACAAAAGTCGCACTTTTGCACACTTTTGTTGAGAATGGCCCAAATATGAAAAACAATATATGTGTTGAAACATTAACACTTCTGTAATAGGATAGTATCTTGCAAATGATATAAATAAACATTGTACAATTGTATGTATTACATATTTACATCAGTAGCAGGACCATCATCGTAGTATTTTGCAAGTATGAAAAACACTGTATGTGTCGAAACATTTACATCTGTAGCAGGATATCTTTACAAACATGATAACCATTATTTCATGTGTTACAGCTGTACGATGTAATCATGATGGAAGTAAATACATAGACTTTTCCCTCTTATTTTTTGCTTTATCGACTGAGCAACAAAGAGGTATGATCAAACATGGTACATAATCGAATTACAGGTAATCAAGCGGCGACTTCACGTATTATACGGACCATTTTACCCATTTAGCAGGAGCTTCTCCATTTTGGGGTCGTTTCCTTGTGAGAAGAACCACTTTGGTACTAGTTACTCTTATTCTTGTAGCAGGATTCTGGTTTTTCAGGATTCAGATCAGTGTCTTTTCTTACCTTGTGCTGATGAGCCGTAGTTTCTTGTCCATCTGTTTCGTCCCTCGTCCATCTGTTTCGTCCCTCCTATGTGGCTTGGCTTAACGGATCTAAAAATTTAAGAAACAAACAAGCAAAACTTTAATTTTCATTTGACATCGCAGTTAACAACAAAAAATTAGTACTTTGTTTTCTATACAACTGTAATAGAAATTGTGTCATGTACACATTGTATGCATGCAATAAGCATAAATACCAAAACTTTATTATCACAAAATTCCTACAAGTTAGATTTATTTTCTTTAAAAAAAAAAAAATGTATATGAATATACATGAGTGATTATTTTAATCCCACAATTTATTTTCCAAGGCGGACCACAATTTTATACATTTTCATTTGCATGCAGTGGTTATTGGATCTACATGTATTTGTTTTACATTATTATTATGGAAGTAAAAGACTGCAGTAATTTTGAACTCCTTACATGAAATTTTGTCAGGTTATAGTCCCTCAGGAATTCCCTTGTCTGCTTCTTGTGGTTGTCTGTGGTTTCGTGAGAAATTTAAAGTGACATGATTGGTTATCACATTAAAATGTGCAGATTGTGTGCTTACAGGGGAGAAGTTGTAATAACCAGGATGCTTGTCCTTGCACAGCAGTTTGTTTGTCAGAAGCATAACTATCAGTGTCGTAATGCAAGTTAACACAAGTGTAGATCTATCCACATATTGCATTCTTTGCATCATCTTGATAATGGACTTCTGATTTGCCTCTGACCGGTTCTGCCGTGCCTCTGTCCATTCCTGCCATGCCTCTGATTTTTTCTGCCACACCTCTGAATGTTTCTGCCATGCCTCTGAATGTTTCTGCCATGCCTCTGAATGTTTCTGCCATGCGTCTGACCGTTCCTGCCACGCCTCTGATTGTTTCTGCCATGCCTCTGATTGTTTCTGCCACTCCTCTGATCGTTCCTGCCATGCCTGTTGGAAGGATTATTGAATATGCACATTAATCTTTGATCATTTCCAATAATTTGTATGCCCCTGTCCACCGAAGTAGTTGCCAGAGGCCGTCCTACTTTCTCGTTCTCACACTAACTCAAGAACCACATGGGGGTATATATGAACTTCAAACTTGGTGCTAGTATGTATCACCATAGGAAAACGATCTAATGAGATTTTGGGGTACGTAGATCAAAGGTCAAAGATCAGAGAGGACAATTTCTGAAATTGCAGGTGTATACCCAACTAACAATCGTTTTCTGAACGTTCTAAAGACGTTCCAAGTTGGTTCTTTGGACGTTTCGTAAAAACCTTTTTTGTTTGACGTTTTTTTGTGGAAGGTTTTGGACGTCCAGAAAACGTTTTATTGGACGTTTTTAAAACGTTTTTAAAACGTTATAAAAAAGCCTTTTATGCTTTTGTTTCCCAGTCGAAGAACCTTTAGACGTTTTGAAAATGCTCAGAAAACCTTTTAAGAACGTTAAGAAAACCTTTTAAGAACGTTGAGAAAACCTTTTATGAACGTTTAGAAAACCTTTAAAGAACGTTGAGAAAACCTTTTAAGAACGTTGAGAAAACCTTTTATGAACGTTTAGAAAACCTTTTAAGCACGTTGAGAAAACCTTTTATGAACGTTTAGAAAACCTTTTAAGCACGTTCAGAAAACCTTTTATGAACGTTTTGAAAACCTTTAAAGAACGTTTAGAAAACCTTTTAAGCACGTTCAGAAAACCTTTTATGAACGTTTAGAAAACCTTTAAAGAACGTTCAGAAAACCTTTTAAGCACGTTGAGAAAACCTTTTATGAACGTTTAGAAAACCTTTAAAGAACGTTCAGAAAACCTTTTAAGAACGTTGAGAAAACCTTTTATGAACGTTTAGAAAACCTTTTAAGCACGTTGAGAAAACCTTTTATGAACGTTTAGAAAACCTTTAAAGAACGTTCAGAAAACCTTTTAAGCACGTTCAGAAAACCTTTTAAGAACGTTCAGAAAACGTTTATTAAAGACGGAGACGTAGACGTAGCGGACCTAGTAAAAACGTTTTGTAAACGTTTATTAAAGACGAAGACGTAGCGGACCTAATAAAAACGTTTTGTAAACGTTTATTAAAGACGAAGACGTAGCAAACCTAATAAAAACGTTTTGTGAACGTTTTTGGACGTCATCAAAAAACTAGCTGTGAATTTGCGGCAATTGTAATATATTAAGTCAAAACTTCGACGTTCTGTAAACGTTTTTTAAACGTTTATTAAAGACGAAGACGTAGCAGCCCTAATAAAAACGTTTTGTGAACGTTTATTAAAGACGGAGCGGACCTAGTAAAAACGTTTTGTAAACGTTTATTAAAGACGAAGACGTAGCGGACCTAATAAAAAACGTTTTTTAAACGTTTATTAAAGACGAAGACGTAGCAGACCTAATAAAAACGTTTTGTAAACGTTTATTAAAGACGAAGACGTAGCAAACCTAATAAAAACGTTTTGTGAACGTTTTTGGACGTCATCAAAAAACTAGCTGTGAATTTGCGGCAATTGTAATATATTAAGTCAAAACTTCGACGTTCTGTAAACGTTTTTTAAACGTTTATTAAAGACGAAGACGTAGCAGCCCTAATAAAAACGTTTTGTGAACGTTTATTAAAGACGGAGCGGACCTAGTAAAAACGTTTTGTAAACGTTTATTATAGACGAAGACGTAGCAGACCTAATAAAAACTGTCATAGACCTGGAGTGGAGACTAATCGGTTGTAATAAGTGTTTTAGAAGATTCGATTTAAATGATGTACCATTTTATAATAATTGCGATCATCGTTTTCTCCTTTCTTGATATGATGTCAGTGTGAACGAAATAAAAGGACAATGATTTCGTAACTTCTATGAGCCATGACAATATTTCTTGTTTTCGTGAACAATCCGTTAAATCAACCCCTAGCTTATCAGCCAAACTCTTCAAATTAGCCTTGACCAGGCTTTTCAATCTGCCGATTGACAAATCCTCCTTGAGGAACACCTCAACATTAAATTCAGCCATGATTCACTGTGTAACTCAAAATGCAGTCAACGAAACCGTTTACAATGCACATCCATGCACAAATTGACAAAGTCAATATAAATAATCTGAACCGATCATCCGGTGAGGTCCAACTCGAGAATAAAACCGAGCAGAATATCTACACTACAGATCAAGTTTATCTGCACAAATTGCAGCCAACACATGCAATCAAACTCCAAGACCTAGTCCAACTAGCCTAGAAACAGAGGCAACAAACGCCTCACCAATTGCCATATGCAGCCAACACATGCAATCAAACTCCAAGACCTAGTCCAACTAGCCTAGAAACAGGGGCTACTAACGCCTCACCAATTGCCATGCAAAAACTTGAAACTGAAAGTACCCACCAAACTGCGGCAGCGTCTCGGGGAGACATACCACCAAAGCGAGTATATGGGACTGGAGTGGAATCAAAATCCCCTCGTGCCCATCGCATCGTCGTCATCAGCATAATAATAATGCCATTAATGGCTTGGTTTCTGTCCTTTTCGAACAAGCCCCCAATTGTCATGGCTCATAGAAGTTACGAAATCATTGTCCTTTTATTTCGTTCACACTGACATCATATCAAGAAAGGAGAAAACGATGATCGCAATAGACCAGTTCGTAGTTAGCACATGGTACAAATGACCCCAAATATCCACAGATATTTTAGACATGGAGGGTCCCTTTATGTGCACTTCAGAAAAATAACTCTGGGAGTGATAGAGGTGCCTCATGAATAGCTTTTGTTTCCCCCTTTAAAAAGAATACTTCCACCTGGATATCATGGAATGCACCATTAGTGCATAATTGAATAATGATTAATACATGACATTCATGACACATATCAAATATTAGTGTCAGTGGGTTTTAGAATTTGGTACAGATGACCTTTATCTGCTCATGCTCAGATTGCATCTACGAACTGGCTTATTATTATAAAATGGTACATCATTTAAATCGAATCTTCTAAAACACTTATTACAACCGATTAGTCTCCACTCCAGGTCTATGACAAAACGTTTTGTAAACGTTTATTAAAGACGAAGACGTAGCAAACCTAATAAAAACGTTTTGTGAACGTTTTTCGACGTCATCAAAAAACTAGCTGTGAATTTGCGGCAATTGTTATATTAAGTCAAAACTTCGACGTCCTGTAAACGTTTTTTAAACGTTTATTAAAGACGAAGACGTAGCAGACCTAATAAAAACGTTTTGTGAACGTTTATTAAAGACGGAGACGTAGCGGACCTAGTAAAAACGTTTTGTAAACTTTTATTAAAGACGAAGACGTAGCAAACCTAATAAAAACGTTTTGTGAACGTTTTTGGACGTCATCAAAAAACTAGCTGTGAATTTGCGGCAATTGTTATATTAAGTCAAAACTTCGACGTTCTGTAAACGTTTTTTAAACGTTTATTAAAGACGAAGACGTAGCAGACCTAATAAAAACGTTTTGTGAACGTGTATTAAAGACGGAGACGTAGCGGACCTAATAAAAACGTTTTTTAAACGTTTATTAAAGACAAAGACGTAGCGGGACCTAATAAAAACGTTTTGCAAACGTTCTGAAAACGTTTTGTGTTTGCTGGGTAGCCTTGTTAACGCGAAACCTTATCTCGAAAACCAGCCATTTGAGGTATGAACTTAATTCACACTTGGCGCTGATAAATACCATGCATAGAAAGATGATATTATTAGATTTTGGGGTAGGTACATGTAGGTTATAGGTCAAAGGTCACAGAGGTCAATTCTGAAAGTGTAGGTTTTTGCCTGGTTAACACTCTCTTGAACATTTTGAGCCATTAACATTGAACTTGGATCTAGTATGCATCACCATAGGGTAATTCCATGAAAATGTCGACTTTTGGTGAAAATACAAAGTGTAATTTGAACATTTTACTTCTATGTCAGTTGAATATGCATGATTCAAACTGTATGGGACAATATTCAATTTTTTTTTAAAGTTTTGATATTTCTACCCAAAGTGGCAATTTTTAAACCCATAAATGAAATTGCACATTTTCAAGGTAAAATATGGTCAATTACATAATAGGTCATTTTAGAGATTTCTTCTGATCTGGTTAGGACTGTGGGGAATTTTATGTATGTAAAAAAATTCAAAAATTATTGATATTCTTTCGATTTTAAAGGAGGTCAAAGGTCAAATGGATCTTTGTCCTATCTGACACGTTTTTTTAAGGGACCTTTTTGCATTTACAATAAATTGGATCATTGTTACAGAATAAAATTTTGTAGTATTGCTCTTTGATAGGGGGAAAATTCATTTCTACTGCTTTCTTTAATACTTGGTATACTTCATTATCGTGAAGATAATTAGCAATCATAAAGTGATGTCCTGTCTGTCACATTTTACATCTACAACAAAAATATATATATGGATGGGACTACATGAAAATTTTCCGATGGATGAAAATTAAAATCCTTTTATAAATATTATTTTCCATGATACTAAAGATGACCCTTTAACCCCTTTAGAACATGGGAATAAGGTATTTAATGCTGGAAATGTTGTCTTTTGTGTACAATCTCAGTGTGTCCCGTCTGTCACGCTTTTATTGTCCTGTCTGTCATGCTCACTTTTTTGGCATTTCCATGGTTGTTTTCTGCATTTTATTTATCTGAACTTACATGCATATATATATATAACGGATTTATTCAATTAATCTTGATGTAATATTTCTGCTGTTCAGTTTGTATTATGTAAAATGATTACCATTTTTTACCTTGTCCAAAATTCTACTCTTCAGCCAGTTAGACTGCAAATAAATTTCTTCCATAATAACCATACTACCATGTTCAGTTTGTATTATGTAAAATGATTACCATTTTTTACCTTGTCCAAAATTCTACTGTTCAGCCAGTTAGACTGCGAATAAATTTCTTTCATAATAACCATACTACCATTACTACTACTACTATTACTACACTACTACTACTACTACTACTACTACTACTACTACTACTACTACTACTTCTACTTCTTCTACTACTACTACTACTACTACTACTACTACTACTACTACTACTACTACTACTACTACTACTACTACTACTAACTACTAACTACTAACTACTAACTACTACTACTACTATGCCATTCCTCTGACTGTTCCTGAAATGCCTTTGATAATCTAATCTGCCATGCACTTACATGAGCCAAAGAATCCT
The DNA here is from genome assembly GCA_025617745.1 of Heliocidaris erythrogramma. Classification (NCBI taxonomy): domain Eukaryota; kingdom Metazoa; phylum Echinodermata; class Echinoidea; order Camarodonta; family Echinometridae; genus Heliocidaris; species Heliocidaris erythrogramma. The sequence continues at coordinate 33,150,670 of CM046859.1, read as the reverse complement.
TCAAAGTTGAATTTGTTGCATTCCTGTTCATCATCACAGGTATCCAATTGGTACCATTTGTTTTGTAGGTAATATTCTGTAGTCGAAGTTCCAAATGGAGTGGTCGGGTGTCTACGAAGTCCACATTAGTGACCTTCAAAGCTAAGTCCAACTCACCCCACTCGCTATCTAAGCGTGTAAAAGAGAAATTTAACTGGTAATGCTTTTTGTCTTGTTGCGTTGTGAAATGAGAACCATGGCTAATTGGTATATTGCTTGGTCCAACAAGAACAATCTTTGTTTCGTCGAACCATAGTTCGGTCAAGTGCTGAAAAGGCAGCATAATTGTCATTCCCACCGTGATATTGTCACCAACATATCGTTGTGTGACAGTGCTATCATTCCGCTTACATGGTACAATTATTTGACAACAATCAGTCAAATACATGTAGGTGTCCTTTACGCTCATTGCAACGGGGAAGTAAACACTCATTACAAACACTCCAAACAGTATAAACACAGATACCCTCATTTTGTGCTTGACCAGATTGATAAAAGTCGAGGCTTTTGAAGATATATTGATAGGTGCACAGAGAACTATTTTGCTAGACTCGATTAACTGCGATGCCGGAACGTTATCAGTTTGACGACAATGAAGGCAATGCCTATATACATCTCAGTACGTCCAGGGCGATGTGAATTTCACCCTTGACCTTGCTCCATGACGTCATTTGTTTGTCGTATTCTTCAAGTTTATATACAAGGTGTTAAAAACGAATAGATATTTGACACTTTTATTTTTATATTTCTAGGGCTAAAACTCTAATATCAGACTAAAATGTAAATCTGAAGTATATCATATTTATTTGGAATAAATTTTATGATATTACTACAATACCATGCAATGTGTATCACACCGTTTATTGTCATTTGGTCAATTACCCACCTCGTCTAACTTCATATAATCTACACCCAGTTTGACCATTATACAACATTTCGTTCAATCCTCATTTACATGTAGTCTAATAACCAATAGGGCCAATAGCCATTTTGTGTTATAACTATTTGGTCTATTACCACTTGGCCCAATTGCCATTTGGTCTGATGTCAAGTGTGTCATTAAGATCGGCTATAGTAAAAGGCCTATTGTAGTCTTACAGCACAGACACAAATTTGACTTACATTGAAAAGGTTTGAAAAGGTTTGATGGTTTATTTTACCTGACTGATAAGAAAGCATGTGTATGCTTGTAAGTAATATAAGCAACATTGGTTTGTGTCTGCAAACTACATCTACACCATGCTACAGACTTTGTCAGAAGGAAGTTGTGTGACTAGTGAATGAAGTAAGACATGTTGATTCAGTCAGAAATAAAAATGTACTAGGTCATTAAATAACGTATATTATCGTAATCACAATAGCTATGATATAATCAAATTTAAGATTTCCCAAGCTGAATTTCCGTAGTTTTGGAGACTACACATGCAAACTGAGTAAAACAATAAAAATCGCTAATTTTGTGCTATTTTTTTTTCTCTAGTGTTTCTATTTGCTTCAGCTTCGAAGATTAGAAAAGAATAAGTTAGAAAAATAGAAGGAAAATAATCTAAAAGTTTTCTAGATTGCAAAAAATAGTCTGAGGTTTTATAAATTTGTAGGAAATATGGAAATATTTTTTTGGGGGAAAACTAGATAAAATATATATATTTTTCCCCGATTTCATAAGGACAAATAGAAAAAATAGCTCTGTTTTTGAGAAAATAGAAAGAAAACTGACAGCATGGGCTGTCAGACTCCCCCCCCCCCCCCCCACCCAGCCCAACAGAGGGGCTCCCAATTCAGGTCAATTTCAGTCTATCTAGCTTGCCTCATTTGTATATAGAGAAAAACTGACAAATATTCTGGTGAGAAAGCATTGATTGTCCAATCTATAGCTTCAGCCCCCCCCCCCCCCCCCCCAAAAAAAAATGGCTGTGTCTACGATGGGTCTAAAATAATAGTCTACAGGATGACTTTAATATGACCATAGCTGTATAGTGCCTCACAACACACACGTGCACACATACAAAATTATGACAGGTATTGGTATTCAGATGCTCCCTGGCAAAGAAAGTCTTGCTTCTAGCACTAGAATTAATATGGCCCATGTCCAATTTTTGTTCATGAATTTTTACAAATCTTGTGTGTAGAATTGTATATTTGAACTTTGTTTTGATTTTGAGGGAAATGGTCGAGTTTGATTTTGAATAGAATTTCAGATACATGAATTTGGATCCACAAATCTTTAATAGCCTGAGGTAAGGTTCTTGCCATTGATAACACGTACCCTGGTGCTACATGTAATACCAATTGTGCATTCTCCGCCAACAAGGATTATGAATATGTCAATCCATTCTTTCAGCCTACATACCCGGTACATTACTTTCATCCTCCCTAATCGTCCTTCTTATGCTACCAGACCATATTTCTCTGATTTTGGGCCAAAGGTAACCAATTTCTTGCCCAGTAGCCTGTATCAATCTCATAGTTTCTTTAACCATTTTTCTCTACAGGGAATATACATATACATCTCAGGTAACCAATTTCTTGCCCAGTAGCCTGTATCAATCTCATAGTTTCTTTAACCATTTTTCTCTACAGGGAATGCGTCGGGAGGAGTTCCTCGTGACACGATTGATGCGCCAGTCGCAGCAGGAACGACGCATCGCCACACAGCTGCTGCAGCTGAGGCACGAGAAGGCCATCATCCAGCAGAACCGCATCTTCCGCCAGGAGCAGTATGAAGACCGCCGCCAGAAGGACTTCCAGGAAGCACTGGACAAAGAAGCGGTATGTCAAAAGCCATTTAAATTTTCAGTCTCTTTCTCTTTCGGTTATAAGCTCTTACATACAAGCTAGGGTATACAGCATAGTCCTATTACTTGCTGTCATTTCTGCTTATACATCACTGTTCCTGTGTGTTCAGTCACTGCCAAATTTCTTGGAATAGTATTTGCAGCTGACATGAGGAAAATCCAGCCTTGAAAACTCCTTGAAAGTCATTGATCTTTGAATCAAAACATATTTTTTTATGAATCCTGTGTGTGTGTGTATTATGTAAATAAATGTGGAGAATCATATTTTAAATTTAATTTTACAACTTTTTGATGTTTTTTGGAAACCAAAACTTTCCTTAATCTGTTTTTTATTCGTCAAATTTGTAAGAATTTATTTATAAAATTATTATAAATGTTCATTTATAAAACATTGTAAATGAATTTTAATAAGCAGGATTGTTCTGACATGATAAGTACACGTATGTCATTATCAACTTTTCAACGAATGTTTGTGAATTGTTCTCCCAAACAGGAAATGGCCCGCCAAGCCAAGCTGGAGTACATCGAGCAGACTCAACGAGACAAGGAGCTCCATGACAAGATTGCTCAGGAGAGGGCCGATGCCAAGTACCAGAAGCACTACAACCACTGCAGGGAGATCCTCATGGACGTTGTGGACTTCTCCTGCAAGGTTGGCAAATACAGGGAGCTCACCAACAGGTCAGTTGAAGTCCATTTCAGTAAACTGCAAGAAAGTTGCATTCCAAGAAAAATTATGAAAACAATTTTGAATTGTAATAGTTTGTACCAGCCACATGTAAACAAAATTATAGTGAAAACTTGCTGAAAATTAACCGCTACCCTGAGGACATTTTCTTTTGTGCTGCTAGCTTTAATGACTTTATAACATTGACTCTTACACATCTTTTGATACCACATTTATATAATTAACACCCTCTTAGCTCTCAGCAGACAGAATAGCTTCGTTTTGAATCCCAAAGGGCATATTAATTCGATTTTTTTGCCAGACATACATGTAGGTACCTCTTAAGATGCAAATTAAAAGTTATTGCAATCACTTTGCCATAGCCAACTGCCTTAAAGGAAATTCATTTTATTTAGTTGTTCAATTCTATTTAATAGGCTATAAATATGTTGCATGTACATGTATGTACATCTCATAGAGTAAATGTCATCTCCAAATTCATCCAAATCGCTCTTGTCTTGCAGGTTATTACCACCGAAACTCATGAGAGAGTGGACTCTCTTATTTACCACCGGCCAACCCTTGTATGAGCTAGTAGAGGTAAGAGAAATGATAACAGTCTTCAATATAAATGCTTTTGACAGCTCCATCAGTAAAGTTTACTTCTGTAGAAATTATTTTATGTGCATTGTTTTGTGCCCAGCGACACCCTCTCACACTTTAGCCCCTAAACCACCCATACATTTGATTTATCTCTGAACCATCGGCATATGGTTCTCGACCTATTCTTCTCTTATAACAGTCATCTTGCGGTTAACCCTTTCCCTGCCTTTGCCGGAAATATTCCGCCCAAGAGTATGAGTGAACAATGTGTTTGGACTACCAATGGATACATTTTTGTCAAAGAACAAAAGCCAGAACCCTCATAGTAAATTCATTCCTGGGGAAGATATCTTTCATCCAGTGTAATAAAGTGTACAACTCCAAATTTAAGCCTTGAATGATCAGGAATGCCACTTTCCAGACAAAAGTAGGAATTTCTACTTTTTCAACATATTTTTCGCCATAGAAAAACACTTTTTATGTACACACGGGCCCATTCTAGATGACTTTTCCTACTTTTTTATCAATTCAAAGTGGCATCCCTGAATGATACTTTATAACTATTGCGCATACACTTGGTGACATTTTCAAGTACTGTAGAAAATTGTTTAAACCTGTGTAAAACTACATTCCAATTATTACTATTTTTTCAGTGATCATTTGTTAGGAGGCACCTAATCTGTATTGGTTGCTGTTGGATTGATTTGACTTATTTTTCAGGAGGAAGAGTTCATTGAACCTGAGGTTCCCACTGAGGAGCAGCTAATGGAGGAAGAAAGACAGAAGCTGGTTGATGAGGGAGATTTCTTGGAATACAAGGTACCGCAAAATGCCCTGTTCAGACATAATGCATTAAAACGCCTAAAAACAAGACCGTCTTGGAAAGGCCTTGCATATGAATAGATGGCAAGAGGCAATATTTTAGGTAGCAAGAAAAGAAGAAAAACCCCCTGTTCACTCACTGATCTGTGAGATAGATGATACAGAAATGTGAGGTGCACAATGCTCATCTCCTTCAATTTTGCCATGGTGTCGTTTTTTTAAAACCATTTACTGCCTCATGTCTGAATGAGCCTTAATTGGTATGTAACTGATATCAATATTATCAGCCCTCTTTAGGGATGTTGCCAGAAAATTTTGAATTTTGATGTTTTTAAACAATTTACTGCCTCATATCTGAATGAGCCTTGATTGAAATGTAATTGATATCAGTCGTATCAGCCCTCTCCAGGTGTACGTGTGTTGCTAGAACATTTTGAAACAGTTTACTCTATGAAAAAAGAGCAAAAAGGTGAGGGAAAAAAGCCCTCAGATTAAAAGAATTGCCATAAAAAGCCCAAAGAAAAAAAATTTAAATTGAATTTGGCAACAAGAGGAAAATTTCCTCACAGTATTTGAAACTTGCAAGTAATCATTACTCCTTTAGTACTTGAACAATTAATATGATGTCACAAATATCAACTATTTCAAAATAAGATTTTTGCAATGTCAAAATTAGATGACTTTTCATGTAAAAGTATATTGGAAAATATTTCGATGAGCATTTCATTTCTCTTCTCAATCAAGAATGGGATGGGGGTTCTGTGACTCGTGCTCTAGCAACTACATATATTGATCCACATTCAGTGACTAACACTGACCAATTCCTTGCTTTAATATTGGACCTCACGCACGACCTAGCTCCAACCCTAATCTGAAACCCTACATAAAACCTGAAACCTAACCCTTACTCTTTATCTTTGATGAAAAAAAAGCCTGGAGCAGTTTGCCGCTGGATCATGTATACAGGGTTCCCTCATGCTGGAGGACATAATAATAAAAACCTGTGCACTAGACCATGACAACAATGGCTTTTCATAGTCTGATGCACAGGTTTTTATTGTTATGTCCTCCAGCATGGGCTGCCGTGAGAACCCTCTATTGGATCACCGGCATCGGAAGCAAATAAGTTTGGTCATATTTTCTTATTTTCTACTGAAATGCTAGGTTAAACTGAATTGGAGGAGTGAGAGATTGTTCTGATTTATTACCCTTTTGTTTTCCAGAACATGGTAGGTGAATGGCAGCCTCCTGAGGAGAGTGACATAAAGGGTATCCCCAGCAACAATGCCATCCTGGGACACATCCTGGCACGCATCTTCAACATTGTCTCTCCTCCCTCGGTAAGTTATCTCATTTACTCTTAGGTGTGAAGGAAATTTAACCCATTGCCTACAGGAACCGGATGGTCCCTGTATTAACCCTATGGGAATTTGCAAATTCAGTAGCCAACGGGTTAAGGGAATTCAAGAAGTGCTAGTGTGAGTTGTTTGTCCATGTGTATATCGAGGAGACGATCGATTTGGTGATGTTAACGATGATGTTGTTGATGATGTGATAGCAATAATGGTGTTGTACATGTAGGTGATGATGATTATTGTCATGATTGTGATGGGTGTGATTATGACAAAACTTTTGTGAAAATTATTATAGGGATGATGTTGATGAAAGTGATAATCAAGACAATCATGCTGGTGATGATGATGTTGATGGAGATGATGATGATAATGGTAACAACGACGTTGATGAAAACGATGATGATAATAAGTGATGGTAGGGATAATGATGGTGATGAAGATGATGATGATGATGATGATGATGATGATGATGATGATGATGATGCTAGTGAAGACGATGGTCATAATTTAGTAACAAACAAAAAAACATAGATAGATTTCAACATCTTAAATGTTTACACTATTGCTCTCCTCTCCTTCCCCTCTTTGCAGCCCCCTCCTCCTCCACCTGACATGCCTCCATTCCCTGTCAAGGCTTGTTTCCTGGGAAAAGCTTTCTGTGGCAAGACAACTCTAGCAGAGTACATGGCTCAAGGTAGGCATGTCCTTACTACACTGTAGTTCTGGGGGGCGTATCATTAAGTGTCTTTGTCTTGTCTGTGATTTTTACTGACAAATTCATTCAGATGCAAGGATTTCAGTAGCTTATAACAGTTATTGCAACTTGTCATTGATGACAAGTTTTAAGAAACAGGGGCCCTGGGGGGCATTTCATCAAGTGTCTTGTCTGTGATTTTTACTGACAAATTTGCTCTCAGCCATTCAGATGCAAGGATTTCAGTAGCTTATAACAGTTATTGCAACTTGTCATTGATGACAAGTTCAATGAAACAGGCCCTGCACTTGTAACGCATACTCACAATAGCATTCATGTTTTCAAACATCACTATCATACATGTACATTTGTTTTACAGGCAAAACCAGAGCATGCCTGACAAAGCAATTGCTGTTACATTTATAGAAGTTCATGAAAGATTATAACTGTATCGTGTGAAAGCATTTGATATTATGAAGAATTAGGGCAGGTTTCTTTACTTGATGGAAATGATGGAATATTATGTTTTTAAGTAAGAGACATATATTTCCTTCTTTTTCTTTTTTCTTTTCCTTTTTCTCCTTCTTATCGTTTTTCTTCGTTTTCTCCTCCTTTCTCTTCTTTATTCTCTCTCTCTCATTTGCTTTCATTTTAAGTTTCTTTTACTTCACTCTCTCTTTCTCTCGCTCTTCCTCTCTCTTTTTCTCTTTCTCTCCCTTTCTCTCTCTCTCTCTTTATCTCTCTCTCTTCTCTCTGTCTCTCTTGTTTGCTTTCACTTTCAGACTTTCAGTCTCTCCCTTCAGTCTCTCCTTTCTTTCTCTGTCTTTCTTTCTCTTTCTCTCTCTCTTTATCTCTCTTTCTCTCTCTCTCTCTTTCTTTCTCTCTCTCTCTCTCTCTTTCTCTCTCTCTCGCTCTCCTTTCCTCTGCATTGTAATGCTGATATGTATAATAACAATATTGTATTCTTTCTTCAACTCCACCAGAACATGGTCTGAAAGTATTGAACATGGATGCTTTAGTCCAGGAGGCTGTGGATGCCTATAAAGGAGGCGAGATCCTAGAAATGCCTGAAGCTCCAACCGTAAGTCCATCTATGTTTATTTTATTTACATTGTCTGCCTTTCAATGTGTTGCAGAAATAATGCTTTACCTGAGCTCTTTTTCCTTTGATCTGGGGAGCGTTTCATCAAGTGTCTTTTCGGTGATTTTTACCGACAAATTTGCTCTCAGCCAATCAGATGCAAGGATTTCAGTAGCTTGTAACAGTTGTCGGTAAAAAATCACTGACAAAACACTTGATGAAACGTCCCCCTGTCTGTCACTGATCCTGACTTGAAACAGCAGTTTAACCCTGTCAGTCCCCCAGGTGCAAAGATGTGTATTAACTCAATGGGGTTTTATGGCTTGGGACTATGAGGGTTAACCTATAGGATTTGTTTGTGTACTCACTTTTGGAAAGACTACTTTTGTGCAAAAAATGGAAGTGATTTTGTTAAGCTGTGAACAATTTGATAAACAATATCTTTCAGAAATTTTTATGAAGTTTAGAAACAGACAGCAAAAAAATGCTCTGTAGCTAGGGTAAAATGATAACAGAGAGAGAGAGAGAGAGAGAAAGAGAGAAAAATTGACATACAGACAGACAAAATATGTTCATGAAGTTGAGTTAATGCTTTCTCATCTCTTAACCTGTATAGGAGACCTTAACGGATGCTGGTGAAGGTGACCTTCAGACAGAAACACAGCCTGGTATTAACATCTCAACCACCACTCTCAACCCTGCTTCATCTGGATCAGCAGCTGATGGTGAGTAAATATACTGTGAAGAAGTGATCTTTTACCAGTCAAAAGAAAAAAGAAAATTTATTTATCCTTTTGAATTTTCTTTTTGGGACATATATACTGTTTTAAAGAACTATTCCCAATGCATTTGAGCTGCAGGTAATTTGGACAGTGCAGAAATATCAAAATATCTGGTATTCCTAATTAGGGATGTAGTGTTAAGTTTGATATAATTCAAGTAAGGCAGTACAAGTTCACACATTTCATCTATTTACTTCAAGAGATGAATATTGTCTTCTGCTCAATAACCCATTTTAGACAGTTTCATTTCAACCTACATTTCTTATGCTTATCGGTGTGGCCATTTGCGCAGAATCAGTCTGCAACTGTTTGAGAGGTGCGTGTATACAACATACAGCATTTTCAATCAATATAACATTCAAATTCATTCTTTACTATTGTGTACCGCTAGTGTACGTTAAAGCTCTTTAATATACAGTTTTGGTATAGCTAAAAAAGGAAATTGGAAAGAAACGTGGTAAATGTAGGCTCATGTTGTTCTCCTTGGATCAAAAGATGTTGGTACGAGATCATTTGTTATACCATCCATGATGTCCGGTGAATTTTAGTGTAAATATCTGTAAGGAACGCTAGATCACGGCAATATAATGCCCAACGCTAGGACCTTTCCGCCCCGACTGCTCCCCGCACATTAATCTTGGCGGCTTCTCAAGGAGACGGCATGTGTGTCACTGTGTGTGGTATATACACAATCCCCATAGGTTTTGCATGCATTTATAGTGTATAGTGCACGCTGCTCTTGTTGGGAGATTATATATCCCTGGCCCAGTATCTAAATTATTTTTCACCTCTCAGATATATAAATATTCCACTTTAGGAGGTGAAATCTTCACAGCATTTACATATTGCTAGTACATGTATCTTGCTATTTATCAATAAAAATCCAAGGAATCTGACAATTTTTTTGGGGGGCTTACCAAAACAATACATTACCTTTAAAGTAGCAGGTAATGAAGTCACCCTAATTTTATTGTATGTATGCAGTGTTGGCCTCGGACAAGACATCAGCCAGCACTGAGCCACCGCCATCAAGGGACACTTCAAATACAGCCCTACAGGATGAGGGCAAGGAGAAAGGTTAGCATTTTAACAGAATTTTATTGTAAGCATATTGTCTCCTTTTGGCCTGTTTTTATTTTGTATGAATTTATTACAGGTACTCACAGAAGCTTCCTTTAAAGTAGAACGTTGATGATTTTAAATATTGGCTTAATACTTATTATTGCATAGATGGCATAAATTAAACAAGGTTATCCAAATTCAACGCTTGGAAACATTTGAAGTAATGATTAATATCAATTATAAAACGGTAAAATACAGCCCCCGATATAGCAGCTGAAGAGCTCCTCGAACGCTGCTGAGATATGTGACGACACACCCTGGACCAGTCCTGGCTAAGCAGACGATGCCCCATAACATCTTACACATTTTTCAGAGCCTATTTTGTCATCTCCTCTTCACTTATTTCTCTTCCTTCACTAGCGTCAGTCTTAATGTTAGTCTGTTGCCTCACTCTTAACTTCGTGTATGGTATTATTTTGATGAAAAATTCAGCGTTAAAAAAATAAAGGAATCAGTCACTTGTAAACAAAATAAGACGCCATTGTATTTTCAGCTGTTCGCACCGGGGCATGTTCGGCGTTTCAAGAGGGAACGAATACCATCCTGCTATTATTCGGAGGGCTTTTCAATTTGAAAGTGGGGTTTATTTCATTGATCATTGACCCTTCTCCTATGTATTTACAATCAAACGGTTTTAGCTATCAGAATCAGTTTCACTTTCCCTTTATAATGGTGTGAAATAAGGTCATGTTTAAATACACCAAACTCTTTATAATTTGATAAATAATTGCATTGCAATTACGTTCATTCATTATAGGACGTCGTCTGCTTAAGCAGGATCGATCCCGAGTGTGACGACATCAAAACATCGCTATATTTCTGGCGAATCCTCGGATATTCCAGATGCTGAGAAGAGCTTTTATTTGTGTTGTTTTTATAATCACCAGATACGCAGTTGACATAAAACTTATAAGATTGCCATCTGTAAGCTTCCCAGTTTCTAGTGATACATTAATTGCCATATTTGTGATTTTCTTTGAATATCTACTTTAATGCTCTGTCACTGATTTTACAGACGGGCCTTAACTTCTTGAAACATGCATCAAAATTTGATGTCGAACCCTCTTTTGTCTTAAACTTGTATCGAGCTCAAGATGCAAATGTACATGTATACCATGGGGTGCCATTGCAAAATTACTGTTGTTAATAGCTTTAAACAGTTACCTTTCAAGTCCAAATGTATTTAGTCAACTTAAAATTCACAGTTACTTCAGTTAAAATGTTACCTTTAAAGTCCAAATGTATTTAGCCGCCAACTTAAAATTTACATGTACTTTTGAAAAGTTACATGTACCTTTAAAATCCAAATATATTTAAAAAATACTTAAAATTTACTCATACAATAGCTCATTCGATCTGAAACAGAGGTTTAACCTTTTTCCGTCGATTCAGCTATCCACTTTGATAGCCATAACCCTCCAATTATGTAGAGTGTATTTCTCTAAAGCCATTCTACCATCATTTGCAAAAGTTTAAGACCACTATTCCAAAATGCAATAAGTCAAAGAAAGACAAAAAATTTAAAAACTTATTTTTCAGACATACAATTATTTTCATGGCATAATCTATGTATACATACTTGAACTATAGGCTTATATCATTACTCTTGTGCTAATGATCACTGTAGTAAACATATTATGTAATCATTCAATGATACAAAAGAAAGTGTTCCAAATTCTTGAAATACCCACAAATCCCGAGGTGGTCTTAAACTGTTGCAAATGATGTCTAAAGTTTCTAAAAGTTTCTAAATGGAATGTTCTCCTTTGATGCAGGAGATGAGGAGAAACCCGAAGCTCAGAAGGAGGAAGGAGCCGCGGAGACCAAGGAAGGAGAAGCAACTGAGTCTGGAGAGCCTAAGTCCACCAAGAAGAAAAAGAAGAACAAACCTGAGGTAAAATTGAAAGGAGTTTATTGTTGATTGTACTTTCAGTAGTTTAAACCTCTTTGTATAAGAACAGTTATCATGAGTAAAAATGCAAAGAGCCACTTTTTGAATTTTTAGTTCTTGTTTTATTAAATTGGGTGTGAATTACATTTCTGAGAACAAAAGAAACATAAATTATCTCTGTATTTACAAAGTGGTCTTGAAAATTTGCTTTGCTTCAAAGATGCTTAGGCAAAGCTATAAGGCATGAAGTGGTGGGAGGTTTTCTGTCATACAATTTTTATGTATATCCTTCATGAATGAACTTTGACACTTGTAGTTTGCGTAACACCACTTTGTTTTTGCTCTCTCTCTCTTTGACATTTTTAGCTGAGCGCTCGAGGTAAGCTGGGTCAGAAGGCCATCAAGCTTCTACGGAAAGGTCAACCTCTCAAAGATGACCTCTTGATTGAGATCATGGTGGAGGCAGTCAGGTGAGCTTATCAAAACGGGACCAATCACCCCAAAATATTCTGTATGTTTCAGAATTCTTGCTGCTCTACTCCCAGCTTCAAATATTAATTCTGTAATATAGATATTATATATTTAATAGCAGCTTGTGTGTGGATTAGTTGATGCATCCTTACACACAGATATTTTCATACATGTACGCATGTGTTTGTTTCCTTTAATGGTATTTGTCCATTACATTGGGCACCAAAACTTCATTTCAACCAACTCTACCTCCCTCTGTATGGAAGATTGATAGGAATACATAAGGAACAGATAACAAACATAATCGAAATGATTTATATCATGAAGTGGAGGATCAGTGTAGGCCTGTATTGTTAAGGTGAACTCCCAGCAAAATTTTGAACTCATTTCAGATTTTCCCATAAGGTCAAGGATTGTATTCTGTCCCTTTTATGGTATTTGTCACTTGCATTGTGCACTTGAATCTCAAATCTCTTTTCTCACTTACCCATGACTTATTGAGAGAGATAGTTGTGACACGCGCATACATGCAAACTCGAATGCAATCATGTCGGTTGAATTATGGAGCTCCGAAAAGTTCCCTCCCACATACAATCTCCATGGGAGGGAACTATTTGAAGCTCCATGAAATGACCGACCAATCACAAACAACTTCCAGTGACTAAACTATCTTTATGAACTAGCTACATGTATGTAATTATCTGTCTTCCTCCCTCTGTAGGCGTGCCAAGGACGAGCAGGGTTGGATCATGGACGGGTTCCCCTCCACTGTGGCCCAGGCCAAGCTCCTGGAGAAGGCTCTGAGCGGGTATGACGCCAACGCCAAGCCTTCCAAGTCCAAGCTCAGGCAGAGCCGGCTAGCCTTGGACCCCAACCCGCCTAAGGATCCCCCTCCTCCAGTCAGCGGGATTGACCTGGTGGTTCATCTGGATGTGACGGATGACCTGGCCATGCGCAGGGCTGCTGGACGTTATTGTAAGTTTGAGATTCCTGTATCAAATATATAGGATGGGTATGCATTGAAACCTGTATATAAAGACCTTTTGAAGGAGCTGAGAGATCCAATTTTATGTGGTCGTCTTATGTTTAGGTTACTTTAACAGGTTTCACCAAGAAAAAGTGTTCCAAGGAAACAAAAAAAAATGTGGAATTTATAAACATGTGATCTTTCTATATACAGGTATTCACTAAATCAGGTTTTACTGTATATCTATGTTTCAAGTTTTTTGTAATCTATGATACTTTGAGAAAGATAGAGATATATCTTACAGTCTAGAACAGTTGTTCTTAACCCATGGGTAGTGACCTCCCTTGGGGTTGTTTGGGATGTTGATGGGGAGGGAGTAACGAATGGGTCATTGATTAAAACAGATCCCAGTGAAATAGTGCCATGGGGATTGGCAGCTGAATCAAATGCCTTCTTTTCTTGGACAGATGCTAACCAAGAAGAAGAGGAGTACCATCAAGAGTTCAAACCACCTCCCGAGGGCAGCGCATCGGGTGTCGGCAAACAAGAGAAGGTCCAACCAGTCAAAGATCCGGCCTATGACCAGGAGCAAATCCAGCATAGGTAGGCCCGAGCTTGGTCTTGCCCTTTAAATCTATAGCTGACGTACTTTTAGAATTGCTCTACGGATCAAGTGCAAACTTTAACAAAGAGACCAGTTCGTAGTTTATCACCTATTACAAATAACCTCAAATATCTACAGATATTTCAAACATGGAAAGGTCCCACCGAGTGCTTTTTAGAATACTCACTCCCAAAGTGATGGAGGTGCTTCGTGAATACCTTTTGTTTCCCATTTTGAAGAAAATATTTCCACCCATGTACATGTACCATGGGATGCAGCGTTAAGACCTGATCTTAAAAGTGAAGTTTACTCTCTGTGATTGACAACACCTGCTATCGGGTTTTTACACACAAATGGTGTCAAATTCCCAATGAAAACCCATGACTATGTGACCTTAAGATTCGATTAAAATATCCTAAGATATGTCAATGTCAAAGGCTTCATTTTTTTTGTTGCTTCCTTCATCTCATCAGAATCACTGGATTCCAAGACTCTTGGAAGAAGCTGGACAAGTGGTTTTCTGGATTCCACATCCTCCAGAAGCTGGATATTTGCATGGAACGAGAGGAAGCTTGTCAGGCAGTCAAGGAAATTATGGTAGAGACCAAAGAAAAGGTAAGACAGCATCCACCAGATGATGGTGGTAGTGATTGTGTTCAGTATGATGATGGTGGTTGTGATGTGATGGTAGTTGTAATGATGCTGGTTGTGAAGATGGTGGTGGTGATAATGATGATGATGGTGGGGGTGATGATGTTGGTGGTGGTGGTGGTGTTAATGATGATGGCAGTTATGTTGTGATGGTGGTTGTGATGATGGTGGTTGTGATGTTGGTGGTGGTGTTGATGATAATGACGGTGTTTTTGATGTGATGGTGGTTGTGATGATGGTGGTTGTGATGATGTTGGTGGTGGTGGTGGTAATAATGATGGTGGTTGTGATGTGATGGTAGTTGTAATAATGGTGATTGTGATGGTAGTTGGTGGTGGTGATGATAATGATGATGGTGGTTGTGATGTGATGGTAGTTGTAATGATGGTGGTTGTGATGATGATGGTGGTTGTGATGATGATGGTGGTTGTGATGATGATGGTGGTTGTGATGATGGTGGTGGTGGTGGTGTTGATGATGATGATGGTGGTTGTGATGATGTTGGTGGTTGTGGTGTTGATGATAATGGTGATGGCGGTTGTGATGTGATAGTGGTTGTGATGATGATGCTAGTTGTGATGATGGTGGTGGTGGTGGTGTTGATGATAATGATGATGGTGGTTGTGATGTGATGGTGGTTGTGATGATGATGGTAGTTGTGATGATGGTGGTTGTAATGATGATGGTGGTTTTGATGATGGTGGTTGTGATTATGCTAGTTGTGATGATGGTGGTGGTGGTGGTGGTGTTGATGATAATGATGATGGTGGTTGTGATGTGATGGTGGTTGTGATGATGATGGTGGTTGTGATGTGATGGTGGTTGTGATGATGATGGTGGTGGTTGTGATGATGATGGTGGTTCTGATGTGATGGTGGTTGTGATGATGATGGTGGTTGTGATGATGCTAGTTGTGATGACATATTAGGCTTAGTAGAACAGGAAAGGAAGGTCAGGTGTTTTTTTTATAGAAAAAGTGATTTAATTCAATTATTTAATTTTTCTAATTAATCCTTTTTGGTACAGATTGAGAAAGCCAAAGAGGAAGCCTCAAAGACGGCCGAAGAAGCACCTCCAACTACCGCTGATACCAGCTCAGCTGTACCCACCGATGGGATGGAGTCCACTGCTCCTCAACAGCCTGATCCACAGGTGAGAAAGGTTTAACGGATGATGGTGTGGTAGAGCATGATGGTGTGGTAGTAGTGGTAGTAATGAAGATAATGATGATCATGATGATGATGGTAATGATGATGGTAATGATGGTAATGATGATGGTGATAATGATGATGGTGGTGATGATGATAATGATGGTGATGATTGTGATGTTGTTGATGGTGATGATGATGATTGTGATGTTGATGATAATGGTGATGAAGATGATTGTGATGATGATGATTGTGATGATGATGATGATGGTGATGATGATGATGATGATGATAATGATAATGGTGATAATGATTGTGATGATGATGATTGTGATGATGATCGTGATGATAATGATGATGATGATGATGGTGATGGTGATGATGATGATGATAATGATGATACACTGTATAATGATGATGATGATGCTTGTGATGGTAATATGGGGTGATTGTTGGGATAGTGATGAAAGGACGATAGTGAGGATAAATTGGATCATTATGGTCGTATTTAAGGATAATATTTTCATAGTGCTGTGCTCTGCTGACTGAGATAGCAGTGTTACTGGTGGTATAGATACTGCTTTAAATGTGTAAGGTAGGATGTTTGAGGAGGATGATGATAATAAAAACAATGGCTATTATATGACATAAGACACTAAAGATTGATAGAATTAATATTTAAATTGGGATTAATTTGTCACCCTTTTCTTGATTCTAACCTATCCAGACCACTGCATCAGAGGCCAATATTAAAGCAACTGCTTCACCAGGAGGATCAAGAGCTGGTAAGATTCCAGTCACTTGATTTCAAAAAGATTGATTTCTCTACATGTACATGTACCAATATTCAATTCAAGATTCAAGAACTTTATTGTCTGATTAAAAATACAGAAATTCGTCCTCCACTGGCAAGAAAGTCAACAAGACAAGCATAAAAATTTACATAAATAAATAAATGAATGATACAAGAAATATACAAAAGAGAATCAAATAGTAACAGACTTATAGAAACCAAGACATATGAAACATTGATTTAAAACGAAAATTAGCGACACAATAAGTTGAATCTTTAATAACTGAACGCTGACCATGGGAAGAAATAATTTAAATGTATCTCTGTGTAAACTAATGAGCTATCACCCAGAACTATCACCCTTACCCGACCAGTTATACTAGCATATTCCATGGTTTCTATTCCTCAACTTGTAAATGAGCAAGATGAAAGAAAGGAGATGACTGAGAGAGAGAGAGAGAGAGAGAAAGAGAAAGAGCAAGAGAAAGAGAGAGGGAAATACAGGCAGAAAGGGATGATAGAGAGTAGATCAAAGGATAAAAAGGGCAAATGTAAGAGGGTAGGATGGATGAATAGGGAGAGAGAGATATACTAGTGGAAAGAAGAGAAGTGCATAAAGATGAAGATAGGAGACATTCTGTATTTTCACTTTTCTTGTTGATATACCAGTGTATTATTTTGCATCACTGTGCGTGTATAGGAAAACATATAACTGCTTATTTTTACACAATTTCTATAGGGTCAGCAAAAGGCAAGGGGTCAGCGCGGGGCAGGTCACCAAAGGGAGAAAAGGGTAAAAGGTCAAGCAGCAAAGGGTCAAGGAGCGGCAGTGCCAAAAGGTCAGCTTCCAAAGGGGGTAAGTACAATCCATAAACATCTCATTCTATGACATAGTCAGCTGTTTACAAATAGATGTCTTAGCATGCCAAGTGCTATGCAAATTGTACTCTATCATTAATACACAGGGTATAGATTTTGTGATAACCAGACATTTGCTGTGACCACAATTCGCTCCAGGCTTTATTTTCGTCAAAGATTGTCAATGGGTCAGCTTTTGGGTTTTTCTCTCCCTTTTTATACATATTTTTTTAATTTTTTTTTTTGTGGGGGGGGGGGGGGTGGTATTTATAAATTGTCTTTGTGTACTAATGTATTAGTATTAATGATAGAGTATTTATAGAACTTAGCCTATGATTATGAATAGTTCATCAGTGTATGATGTAAATAATTAATATTTATGAGCATGAATAGTTGATTAGTGTACCAGCTAGTATGCAGATAATGATAAGACGTATTTGTTTAACGCAATTCTTTTATTAGTCCCTATGCGCTGAAGAACATAGGGAAAGATATATAAGAGGAGATAGAAGCGGACAATAGAGTATCATCTTTTAAAGCTTAGAACTTATGTATCCTAGCTACTGTACTTGAATGTCTTCCCATAGCTTGATATTAATGATAAAGTATGGTAGTATGGTAGAGTAACTTATCGGGCATGTACATGGGTATACCTTTACTGAAAACGGGCCGAGCATGAATAGTTGATTAGTGTATGATGTCATATTAAAGTAGTGAATATGATTGTGAATTGTTCAGTGTATGCTGTAAGAAATTAATCTTTATGAGCATGAATTATGGATTAGTGTATGATGTAAGTAATGAATATTCATGAGTGTGTCCTTCATTCATCGATGCAACCCAAAGGAAAGAAGAGTGCCAAAGAAGACAAGAAGGCAAAAGGTATCCAGGGAGCATTTCATCAAGTGTCTTGTCGGTGATTTTTTACTGACAAATTTGCTCTCAGCCAGTCAGATGCAAGGATTTCAGTAGCTTATAACAGTTGTCGGTAAAAATCACTGACAAAACGCTTGATGAAACGCTCCCAGATTCTAACATTTCAAAGTACATGACACAAACACAGGTCACAAGAGTGTGCACTAACATCACATTTCTAGACCTGAGAAAAATGGTGTATTAAAGTAACTTCCTACACATTCAGGCTAGGGGTACTAATGTTACAAAAGGGAAGAAAATAAAAATGCAGGAAGTAGGAATTGATGAGGATATTTTATTCTAATGAAAATGCTTTCTATGATTTTCTTGTGGTATAATCTAAGCATTCAGTTAAATGTTGGTACATTTTTTTTTACCTTATGAATTTAGAAACATGACATCATTAATCACAGCACTAAAGGTTTGTTAATTAATGACTTCACAAGAGAAATCCTGGTATATTTGCTTTAATATTTTTTCCCACCTTTTCTTCATATTTTATTTAGTATTAATTATTGTGGAGGTGTCTTGATATATACGGTATTTGACTCTCACTCCAAGGGTTGAGGGTTTGAATCACAGCCCGGCACTAGCGTCTTTTTCCAAGACATTTATCCATATTTGCCACTCTCCACCTAGGTGGTAAATGGGTACCTGGCAGGATTTATTCCTCAAAATTCACTGTGTGCTAATTGAGGCTGCCATGGAACAAGATGGTAATAATTTTCAAACCCTTTTGGAAGCGCATAGTCATGGAGACATTATATCATAATGTGATATGCGTTATACAAGAACGGTTCATTATTATCATAATTTATTATTATATATACTACTTGCAAAAATGACTTGAGCTCTTATACTGAATAGGATTTTTCCCCTTGCTATAGGAGACAAAATTTGTGAAAATCATATTTTCTATTTTAATAAAGACGTAGCCTGTAGAAGGGCAACACTTACACCAACAGCACTTAACATTATATTTGATTTCTGTGTACAAGGTGCTTCACCCAAGAGGAAAGGTTCACGCAGCAAGTCGCCCAAGAAGCGTCGCACCCCTACCCCCGAGCCAGAGCCTGAACCAGAACCCCCTGCAGAGCCCACCGGTCCACCCCCTCCCCAGCCTGGCTCAGATGACTGGATCTATGTGGATGAGCCCATTGATGAGGTAGGGGTTCAAAACCATGTATTGTATGATTGCTACATGTGCTATGTTCTTTTGAAAGCTGCATTACTTTAAGCCAGTATTAAAGGTAATAATAATAATAATAATATTGGGTATTTTTATAGCGCTCATAGCCACAACGTATAAGGTGCTCAAGGCGCTCCAATATTACCCTGGCTCTTCTTCCTAGGGTACCCATTTAACACCTGGGTTGAGAGTGGCAAATGCAGATTAATGTCTTGCCAAAGAACGCTAGTGCCGTGCCGGGGTTCGAACCCACGACATTTGCATCTCCAGTCAAGTGTTTCAACCACTCCACTACGACACCTCTACCTCGTCCTGTGTAATACATGTAACTTACTATTGTAGAACATTGCAAACCGAGTTTTCACGTATGTTATGGATGTTGCATGGTACTATTATCATCATGAATGTCATTTCCAGAATCTTGCTCACGCACTGGCCCCGCACTGGGAGAACACCGAGACCACCTACCTGGGCGCCAGCAAGCACGTCTTCAGGAACATCCGCAACGAGCGGGAAGACATCTACCACTACTTCTACCGCATCCGCCGCAACTTTGAAAGCTACCTCCGCCGTCCGGACAGCAAGCAGGAGTTCATGAACCTGTGGCAGCAGGAGTACAACCAGATCGCAGAGGACATGAGGGACGATGATGAGACCAAGGCTGAACTGCATCAGAGAGTTCAGGTATGGTGACCCTGCATTGTTGTGGCCATCCCTCATGTAGAAGAGTATAGATTTTTTCTTCAGTTTGTGTGAAACCTAGCTTCAACAAATGAAAGGCCTGGTCATGCCTTAACGATGATAAACTACATGTATGTATATATAATATTATGATAACAATGATAAAATGGTCACACCTGAATAATGAAATGGTTGTGATTCTGTCAACACACCATTTCAAAATATAAATAATACTTAAAAAAAAAACAAAGTCTCCTTGTGATAATGAGTGAAGCAAACATCAGTTCTAAATGCTGTGCACCTTCTCTCTCTCTCCCTTTAGTATGATATAAAAATAAAAGAATGGAAACAATTTTCGAGATCCTCCAAAATATTTTTGTTTATTTTTCATTTTTTTCTCCAAATCTTGAATTTGAAGTTTGCCAAAAAAGCTTAATATTGAATGTTTTATTAAACATTCAAATCAACATCTGCATTTAAAATTAATAACAGTAACGATGATGATAAGACGTATTTGTTTAACGCAATTCATTTCTTAGTCCCCATGCGCTTTAGAACATAGGAAAAGATATACAGTGAAACCTGTCTATAAAGAACACTCAAGGGAGACAAGAAAAGCAGTCTTTATGAGCAGGTGGTCTTTATGTACAGGTTCCTTTAGTACACATTTCAATGAGAAACACTTTTCAGGGGAAACAAATATTGTGGTCTTTATAGACAGGTGGTCTTTCTATGCAGGTGGTCGCTAAAGTTTGAATGTATAAGAGAAGATAGAATTGGACAATAGAGTATCAGCTATTAGAACTTATGTATCCTAGCTACTGTACTTGAATGTCTTCCCATAGCTTGATATTTGTGTGATATTATTACAACAGGACCTTAAGGAGCAGCTGTGGGAGATGTCTGACGAGAGAAAGCTTGAGGCAGAGTCCGAACGTCAATCCGTCATCAACGAGGGCTGGTTGGAAGACAGGCTGGGTCTCCTCACAAACCACTTCCTCACTCTTATGCAGGTCAGTAGAAGCAAAGGGTTAAACATGTGTACTGTTTAAACCTTCAGTGCTTTGAGAGGCAAATGCTGTGCATGTCATCATATATATTTGGTTTAGAAATTTAACCCCTTTTAGTTAGTTAGTTAGTTAGTTAGCTTGATTTTTGGGGTCTTATTCATTTTCAAAGAATTAGCTGAACAAGCTTTAAAGAAGTTTTTGCAAAATTTTGCAATGTTAGCTTTTCACACGATGAATTTGCAACATTATATAAGAATGATGGATGGTAGCATGTATAAAAATAAGATCTTAGTTACTAAACAAGTAAAGTAAGGTACTCAAATAGTAATGGCCACAACACACCACACCTATCAATACTATACCTCATTATCTTCTCTTTTCACTTGAGAACAATATCTCTTCCAGGACACCTGATGCCCTCCAGAATCTCAGTCAATCGACCACACCTTTTTTTTCTTCTCCACCCTTAATGTAGCAATGTTTCCATTATGAATCCCCTCTTTTTTTTTGACAGTGTGGGATAGATTGCAACCAGGAAACACTGGAACCTCCATAGATGATGACCACACCCTTTTTTTACACCCCTCAATACAAGACCATTTTTTCCCCTTTTTGGCTTTCGTTGACACAGTGTGAGGTGGACCGCTACCAGGATACTCTACGCCTCCTCAAGGATTACTACCAAGGCCTGGATGGCAAGATACCGGAGGAGCTGGACCCCAACTTTGCCCGTATCCCCCTCATCGACCTCCCTCCCATGGAGCGCCCCGAGTCAGGCATCCCTCCGGCCGAGAGCGCCGTACCCAGTGAGAGCCACACTCAGGTGGTGACGCCTACCCCGACGACCCCATCAGCCAAGGGCAAGAAGGGAAAAGGGGAGGTGGATGAGATTAGGGATGCGGAGGAAGAGAGCAAACCTAAGTAAGTACATAACTTTTTTAAGTCATATGATGCTGCATGCATGGACCATAAAACACTACATACAACCCACAACATAGCAAAATATGCTCTTAGCTATTCTATAAAATGCAATATTTTAAGAGACGTAATACATGCAGGTTGCAAATAAATGAACTACAGTTTTGAAGTGAATATATATTCCACGTTGACGTTTCTGTTGATTGGCAATAATACGTCACCAGACTGCAGATCAATTCCCTTCCACAGCCACTAATGTCCTTTGGCAAAACATTAATCTACATTTGCCACACTCGACTCAATTGTATGAAATGGGTACCTGGTAGGATTTATTCCTTGAGTGCACAGAGCGCTATGGTCGCTGTGCTAAATGTGGGGTAATAATATAATTGCAGGGCCCTCAGGGAGAACAGTACTGATGGGACTATATTCTCGGTAGACATTTACTAGTTCACCAAGAATGATAATGGTAGCATGAGAGATTGACGAAGCTTGAACTTGAACTTGAACTTGAACTTGAACTTGAACTTGAATTTGAATTAAGCTACCAATGCCAGTCTATTCTATTCACCTATCCATGATCTAAAGGATCCCCCTGGTCACTCGACGTCCCGGCTCATCCGAGGGCTTCTTTCCAATCCCCACCCCTGGAGCCGACAAGAGGGACGCCAAGGGAACCAAGAGCAGGGCCGGCAAGGGCAAGGAGAAGGAGAAGGCTGCGGCCCCTTCTGCCAGTGCGGACGAGGAGAAGGTTACTCCTCAGCCACCGGCAGATCCGGATGAGAGAGTGAGCAATATATTCATTAAGAATCGCCCTAAAAACTTCCCACTAACTAACCACTGGGACAACTATACCCGTGGCAACCTTAAGACTATGCATGGATAGAACAGAGAAGAGAGGTGCTTGCAATGTACATGTATATCATAAAGAGTTGCCAATTTTGGTCGTATTGATCACAACTTTAAGACTTATAACTTTCTTATTCTTATCGGATTTTCATAAAACTTTCCCCGATCCGTTTATCTCATTTTTTATGATATACTGAAGCACATATTTGATGCCAAAGTGGCCTTTTGCTTTTAATGCCTCATTTTTTGGCAGAACTTGAAAACTGCTCATTGTCCTAAGTATTGAAAATCAGATCAATTGTATGTCTAGTGATGCAAGAGTATGACAGAAGTATGAAAGGATGAATTTGGGCACTTGGAGGCAAAACATCAGTATCAGTTGCACTTTAAATATATATCTATATATACATATATCTATATCTATATTATTATTTCAACAGCTCATCTTTGAAGCATACCAGTTTGGACTGCACAAGATATCTGAGCTGGTAAGAAAAATGCTTGAATTGACTTTAAGTTGTTGATGACTAAGCCCCAAAATGCTTGGTTATTTTAAAACACCAAGCATTTCATTATGGTTTTCATTGTACTTTAAAGCCCATTAAAAATCATATGAATGGTAAATGAAAACGAATGTATCATGAAATGGCTTGGACTGCTTTTCTGCCAAGCTCTATGCATGTTCCAAATCTTAACAGGCTTGATTTGAACAGACTCTAAATATTTTTTACTGAAAATGAAATGCTATATCCAGCTTAATTATCATGACTAATGAAACGCTTGTTTTTGGCTTGAAAGTATGTATTCTAATTCCAAGTACCAGTTAGCAGCATATCATTAAACTGCCTTTTTCCAGGAAGGGGGGGGGGGGGGGGGGGGGAGGGGCTAACAAATTTTCAATACCCCAATACCCATACACCAACTCTGTTATTATTATTATTATAATTATTATCATTATTATATGCTTATCTCCTATGTTAATTAAGGCGAATCCTAACAATACAGTTTATACATGTATATGATATATTATACATAGATTAATCCTATACTATTAAACCTTATACAATATAAGGTTTATATTTGAGTTTGTAACAAACAAACTTATATGATATGTTGTAAATGAGAGTATGTAAAGCATCAACTTGCCCTTAATTTAGTTATTTCTTTATCTGTGGACATTTGAAGGATTGTCACATTGAGTTTGAAATGGGTCCGGTGAGTAGCTTTTTATCGTACCCGAACCCGAGTATTTTGTTCACAATATGGCGTTGGCCTTTTGCTTTTTTATATCCTTATATCGTTTGCATAAACTTTAATGCTCTTTATATTCATTTTGTATTTTGATCATTGTTATTTGTTTTATTTTGTACTTCTCACGAATTCTTTATATATTCTGCATTCAGTTATTACCATATTTCATTGATTCGTATGCTCCAGTTGTTTTTCAAGCAAGATCTTTGTTGAAGTGTAGGAGAGATATGGTACTCAAATTGGCAATACTATTGTCAACACTTCATAGAGTCTACATGTATATTCAGGACGTTTACATGGTCTATGAAGTGTAGTCATTTTGTCTTTTGTCAATGATAAGGTGAAGTTTAAATAAGTGATTGCAACTGTTTTCTTTCATGCCATTTTAGCATCAAATGATTTATAAAACTGGAAATTAATAAAAATACGCCAAAAAGTCTCCTGTTTGTCTGGTGTAGCGCACACTGCCTTAGCTGTGAGTACCATATCTTTTGATCACAAGACAAAGAAATGGAACCGTTATTGAGTTCACATGTGCACTTCCGTTGCCAGGTATTGATTATTTGATTGTATTTTGAATGCATGCATTCCATACTTACAGTGGGATAACTTTAAGGGTGTGATCCTGGTAAGTTAAGTTAACGTCATTGAGTGATGGGGTCAAGTTTGAGTCGGCAGGCACCATGAATTGCAATATAACAAAAGCGTGTTGATTTTCACTAACAAGCGTCCAATGCACATGCACATTAAGAAATACTGAATGCTATATTGATTTATTTCATTTTTATTTTGTAGTGTATATTAGGTGTTCATACATGTACATAAAGAGAATGTTTCTGCACATTCCTTATTGAATTTTTTTTTTTTAGAAATAGAACGTTGATTTGATAAGATAAGTCATTGAATTCAAACAAATTTATTTTTTCACAAATTACTTAAGAGGAGAAATTTTATACAGTATCTTACTTTTATATGAAGTTTTCAAATGCTCACTGGTTATTAGATACGTGTTTTTTGTGTTGTTGATTTTATTCTATTAATTAGTTTTAACTGTTGATGGCAAATGCTATTTTTTAATTTTTTTTATTCCTCTTAGAAAAGTTTTCTTGAATTAATGTTACTATTGTTCAGAATTTCCTGGCCATGATAGCAATAGTACAGCATTTTACTGTTCGAAAAGGCACATCAGCACACTCACACACTCACAAAAGTACACAAATAATTACTGAGATAGAAAACTTCTGAGACCGAGAGAGGGGGGGGGGGGCATACTTAGAAAGGAGAAGTGAAATTGGATCGTAGCAAGAAGATGCAAAGTCATTGTAGATAGTAGTAAAGAGCACATTAAATGCACATGGTGGTGTTTTTTATTGTGGTTTTTTTTCATTAATAACTGGGAAATATGGGTGCATTCCATTATGTGTGATAACCCATTTTTGTTACTGTTTTTTGTGCGAATAATGCATTTATTGTTTTATAAATCCATGTTTTATTTCTATGTTGTTGGGTCATGGGGCATCTAGAGTTTGGGGTTAAAATAACCATTTTTTTTAGCCAAAGCTTAACATCTAATACCAAAAGGATAGGGGAAATGAAGTGAAATTTCTCACCAACGTGTTTGCTGTGACTTTTGATTGTGGCACTTCATTTGCATTTGATATCATGTTTCAAGGGGTTTTATTTATTTTGAAGAAATGCACAAGAACACATGCTCCACATGATTCTTAAAAGAAAAAAAAATCCTGTGTGTAAAATAATTCTGTATTTGCCACATGACTGAAATCAGTGTACATGTATCAACACAACACAGTAAATGTGGATGCAACTTGTCATGCACTCTATATCTAACCATTAAAGGCAGTGCATAGTGTCGGGGGTTCAAAAATAAATTTTATTCATTTTTTGTAATAACACTCCCTTTGGGCTCCCTAACCAACCCTCCAAACTGCAGATTCTAATATTGTTTATTTTTCGAGATATTAACGTTTTTCTATTTAATGTATTTTATTGAAAATTCAGGGATCGCCTTTTTATTGGGGGACCCCCCCAAAAAATGTGATCCCTTAGCAACAAAGGCAGAATTGCTAAGCCCTATATCTCAGTTATTCATTGGCCAATCGCCATGAAATTTTAGGAGTATCTTCATGTGAGACTACGTCATCATATTATTGTATCCCCCGGCAGTATGCCGGAGGATACTTTGGATTCAGCAGCATTTCGCCGCCGCCGCCGCCGCCGCCGCCGCCGCGTCACATTCTTGTGTGCGCTCTAGCGGTCACATTTCTCGACGAATTTCTTTCAGACTTCCTGTGGACGTGTATCTTGGTAAAATCTGGACCCCTATAGTTTCTGGTGATGCTGCCCCCAGTGTTCCGTCTTTTATAGGGTAAAAGGCCATATTTTGGGGGATAGTTTGTGTGCGCTCTAGCGGTCACATTTCTCAACGGATTTTGTTCAAATTTTGTATGAAGGTGTC
The DNA here is from genome assembly GCA_025617745.1 of Heliocidaris erythrogramma. Lineage (NCBI taxonomy): Eukaryota > Metazoa > Echinodermata > Echinoidea > Camarodonta > Echinometridae > Heliocidaris > Heliocidaris erythrogramma. The sequence continues at coordinate 33,124,038 of CM046859.1, read as the reverse complement.
TCTTGGTAAAATCTGGAACCCTATAGATTTTGGTGATGCTGCCCCCAGTGTTCCGTCTTTTATAGGGTCAAAGGTCATATTTTGATAGATGTCTTGTGTGTACTCTTGTGTGCGCTCTGGCGGTCACATTTCTCAACGGATTTCGTTCAAATTTTGCATGAAGGTGTCTCTTGGTGTAATTTAAAAACCTATAGTGTTTGGTGATGCTGCCACCAGTGTTCCGTCTTTTATAGGGTCAAAGGTCATACTTCAGGGCATGGCGTGAGTGCACTCTGCAGGCCACATTTCTCAACGGATTTTGTTCAAATTTTGTATGGAGATGTATCTTGGTATAATCTACACATGTTTAATTTTTGGTGATGCTGCCCTCATTGTTCCGTCCTTTATAGGGTCAAAGGTCATTTTTCCATTTCTTGCACTCTTACTTCTGCATTTCTTGACGGATTTCGTTCAAATTTTGCATGAAGGTGTCTCTTGGTGTAATTTAAAAACCTATAGTGTTTGGTGATGCTGCCACCAGTGTTCCGTCTTTTATAGGGTCAAAGGTCATACTTCAGGGCATGGCGTGAGTGCACTCTGCAGGCCACATTTCTCAACGGATTTTGTTCAAATTTTGTATGGAGATGTATCTTGGTATACTCTACACATGTTTAATTTTTGGTGATGCTGCCCTCATTGTTCCGTCCTTTATAGGGTCAAAGGTCATTTTTCCATTTCTTGCACTCTTACTTCTGCATTTCTTGACGGATTTCGTTCAAATTTTGCCTGAAGGTGTCCCTTGGTGTAATCTAAAAATCTGTACTTTTTGGTGATGCTGCCACCAGTGTCCCGTCTTTTATAGGGTCAAAGGTCATACTTCAAGGGATGGCGTGAGTTCACTCTGCAGGCCACATTTCTTGATGGATTTCTTTCAAATTTTGTATGGACATGTATCTTGGTATAATCTACACATCTTTACTGTTTGGTGATGCTGCCCTCATTGTTCCGTCCTTTATAGGGTCAAAGCTCATTTGTCCCTTTTGTGCACTCTTACTTCTGCATTTCTTGACGGATTTCATTCAAATTTTGTATGGAGATGTATCTTGGTATAATCTACACATATTTAATTTTTGGTGATGCTGCCCTCATTGTTCCGTCCTTTATATAGGGTCAAATGTCATTTTTCCATTTCTTGCACTCTTACTTCTGCATTTCTTGACGGATTTCGTTCAAATTTTGCATGAAGGTGTCTCTTGGTGTAATCTAAAAACCTATAGTTTTTGGTGATGCTGCCACCAGTGTTCCGTCTTTTATAGGGTCAAAGGTCATACTTCAGGGCATGGCGTGAGTGCACTCTGCAGGCCACATTTCTTGATGGATTTCTTTCAAATTTTGTATGGAGATGTATCTTGGTATATCTCTCAACACATTTCTTTCAAATTTTATATGAAGATGTGTCTTAGTGAAACCTACACATCTAATTTCTACACCATCCTTTTGTTTGAGGGATAGGATGGGGGAGGGTCTTTGTCCCTCCTTCAAATTGCTGCCAGTGCCGGGGGATACATTTAGCATTGCGCGGCCCCAGCAATGCACATTTCTAGTTTAACAATGAACTTGATTTCTTATGTAAAACCTTTATTTTGGCGGAGGAGAATATCTTTGCCAACGATTGTGCTATACAGCTCGAGAAAAGAAAACCCTTTACAGTATATCTCTGAACCTTGACCGATTTTAACCAGACCAACGACCATTATCTTCTTCTGTAGGTCACTTGGATCGAATAAAATATACATTTTAAAAACCTATGATCTTTGCACTACTTTTAAGGTATAGTAAACAAAGAAAGAAACCAAAATGAATCAGCACAAATAGTGTTCTAATGTTTGTTAAAATGCCCACATTTGCATACAGTTCATATATTCATATGTTCCATACATTCCATACCATGTGCAACAAAATATTTTTTGACATATACAGTATTTCAATGCACATATATATTTGTATGTTTTTGTCCTTTAATTACAGTGTCTCTACATTGTGTTTTAATTGTAACACTTTGTTTTCTTAATTTTAAGTAAATGTACATATCGTCTGTTCGGAGCCAGAACAGCATTAACTCATATACTTTGACACAAGAGTTAACGCCCTTCTAGCTCCAAACAGACAATATATACATCATTGTTCAAATTTGGTTAGAAGGTGAGAAAAATGTTAATAGATTTGTGAAGACATTATTATGGAATTTTCATTTTCATTGTGGATAGGGGACCAGCCTACATAAAATAGTATGATTTCGTTCCAAGGAAATACATGTAGATTATGGAAAGACCCGGGGCCAGTTGCATGAGACCGTCGTGAGTTAGAAATGCTTGTTAATTCTAAGACCCATGTTTCTATGGGATGTCCACGAACTTAGACTTATGAAGGTTTAGTGAAACTGGCCCCTGGATGATATTTACACTTAGCAAAATGTGTTGATCAATAAAGCATGTGCTATTCAAGAAAAAAATATCCTAGGAATTTAGAGTAAAGTGTGGCTTATGAAATATGAAAATTGTTCTGTCTTTTGATACAAGGTGACTTTATGCACTCCTTATTGGTTTTCTGACTTTCATTGTAATACCTTCTTTTTTTCTGCATTGCCACTCTATCTCTCTTTTCTCTCTTTCTCTCTCTCTTTGCCAGTATTTCTTTTTTTTTCCCTTCATTTCTCGCCCTTTTTACTCATGTGTATATGAAAATGTTCTTTTCTTTCTCTTCCATCCCTCCGTCCTTCAGACGGTTGCTGAGATGGCAGCCAAGGATGCAGAGGACGAGGCTGACAAGGCAAGAGAGTCAGAGAAGGGCGAAAAGGGCGACAAGAAGGGCAAGGGCAAAGATAAGGGAGGCAAGAGGTCCAAGAGTAAATCACCCTCCGGTAAGTGTAGAAAGTCCCGCAAGAGCGTCAAATTTGTGTACAATTGTGTTAGTTAACGGCCTTCTGGCTCTCTGTAGACTACTGTAAACGCTGTTATTTTCGCGCGATTAAATTTTCGCGCTGTGCGACCCCAAACATATTCGCGGGTTCTTAAATTCGCGCAGCACAATTACACGCTCGTATGTACACCCACTCCATTTATTGATTTACACACACGCAGTCCATTCAAATGCATATGGCATGCGCACCCATACGTGTTTCCACCAGAAAACGAGGACTGTGTGTCAACATTACCCAACCGGGCATGCCCGTCTGTTGGATAGAGTGCGTAAGCCAAAAAAAAAAAAAAATTACACACGAAAAATTTCACTACCGCCCAAACGTGGACTCTGTGCATTTATGCTCGTAAGGTCAACAGCGTAGTTAGAAGATAAAAATAGAGCCAACAAACTGTAAATCAAAACGAGGACGGTCCTCGGTCTTGTGTGTGTCCTCAGTTCAAAGGTGTGTTTTCATATTAGTGTCCCACGGTTGCCGGACAACACCCACGCAAATACACACACGTGCTCAAAAATGAATTGGACACACACACACACACATATTAATGTGCTGAAGCGCGCAATTCAACCCGCATAGGAAATTGTTTCTCTCTCCCTCACGCTCATACTCTGCTCTCTGATCGGCGTGTATAAGAGATTCAATCACTAAATGATCTCGACGTTCATACTTGAATTAGTAGCCATGGTTTTATTGTCCAACCTTTAACTCCAGGTGGCACTCTAGCACCTGTAACACCTTTCCTTTTTTGAACAGGAAATGTTGTATACCTTGTGAACAAACATTTCACATACATCGTTGAATACAAAATATGCTATGTGCACAATGTGTCATATTATACATCAGCTTGCTTACATTCTGATGAGTAATCATAATCCAGAAAACATGTACATGTACATTCACTATTACAGTATCTGTGTGGTTAATATTTTCGTTTCAATAAAACAACCTTTAAATTCAATATTGACTGTCATTCCAATCATTTCTGTCTTATGACTGTATTTTTTTGGAGCAAACTATAGAAACTTAACAATTTCACAAAACAATTATTTTGTGTTGTTTCTTCCATAACACATGCAAACTTTACAAGAACTTTTGTCCTGCTTGGATATTGGAATAAAATGTAACACAATTCCTATGATAGTTGCAGCTTGCAACTTACTGAAACTCACTCCCTATATCCTTACATAATCTTTCAGATAGACTGGGGGTCTCTTATTTCTTACACTTCTACGTCCGCTATTTGCTGGTTGTGGGGTTGTGTTTACACATTCATTTTCATTATTTTGCATGATTCTCTTCACTTGCGTCCTGTGGCGAGTTTGCGAATGCTGGATGTGACTGTGGGTGTATCGCGATATCAGGCTCAGCGTAAAACTCTTCGCGTGTTGACCTGAGATGTCGACGGTTTCTACGACGGCGTACACCATCCTCTGTTTCGACAAGATACGATCTCTCATCGACTCGCTCAACAACTTTCGCCTTTTCCCAAACCGGGTTTTTTCTTCCTGGGCTGGATTCTGACGACATCACCGATCTGCAATGGTTGCAGGTCTTTCGCGTTGCGATTGTAGTATTTCGCTTGGCGTTGTTGGTTCACTTGCTTACGCTCTACGACGTCAGTGATCACGCGTGGCTGAAGCAACTCGTCAACTATGGGAATGTTGTTTTTTGTCCTGCGACCTAGGAACCTCTGAGCTGGTGAGCTGTTCATACTCGCTGTGGGGGTGTTTCTCCAGATGAGCAAGCTTAGATAGAAGTCACCATGGTCTCGCTTTGACCTTTTGACAAGTTTCTTCGCGATTTTCACGGCTGCCTCCACCTTGCCATTGCTCTGGGGATATTCTGGCGAGCTGGTTGTCAACTTGAAACCGTACTGCTTTGCGAACTCGGCAATTGTCACTCTGTATGCAGTCAGGGACACCATGCGAGGAGAAATGTCTTTTGAGACGCTTGATGACTGCACGTGCGTCTTTCTTTCCTTGCAGATTATCTACCTCAAAGTAATCGGAGTAATAGTCTACAGTGCAGAGATAGCTATTACCATCAACTTCGAAGATGTCACACCCTATCTTTTCCCATGGACGATTGGGGATTGCATGGGAATGTAGGCTCTCCTTCTGCTGGGATCTGGGTATCTCATTGCAAGTGGGACATTTTGCAGTGTAGTCGGTTAGTTCAGCTGTCATCGATGGCCAATAAACACACTCGCGGGCTCGTTTGAGCGTGCTTTCAATCCCGGTATGAGCGGCGTGTAGTTTATCTCTGATTTCAGTTCTCATTGCACTCGGGATCACACAGCGTAGTCCTTTGAAGACTATGCCATCATCTACTGTGATTTCGTGTTTGATGCTGAAGTACTGACGGGCGTTGACCACACATTCTCGCGCTGTAGCAGGCCATCCCTTGCAGACATACTCTATCACTCTCTGCAGTGTAGCATCGTCAGCTGTTGCCTGCTTTATTGCGAGTCTAGTCGGCTCTGAGATTCTAAGTCCATCTATTAGATGTATGCACTCTGTTTCAACTTCAGTCTGTGATCGCCTTGTGTTGTCTACGAACGCTCGTGACAGGGTGTCTGCGAGATGAAGTTGAGGACCTGGCATGTACTGAATGCACACATCATACTGCTGGAGTCTCAGTAGCAGTCTCTGTAAGCGCTTTGGAGCTGTAGCTAGTGGTTTCTGGGTAATCGCTACCAAAGGCTTATGATCAGTCCACAGTATGACTTTTCGACCGTAGACGTACTCGTGGTGTCTTTCCATACCAAAAACTTGGGCAAGTAGCTCTTTCTCTATTTGAGAATACCTTGTTTCAGCTGGCGTTAATGCTCGACTGGCATATGCGATTGGTTGTCCATGCTGGATAAGTGCGATGCCAAGGCCAAACTGGGATGCGTCTCCTTGGCCCTCTGTTGGAGCTGATGCATCAAAGTACCGAAGTACTGGGGCTTCACACACTTTTTGCTTTATCGTGTCAAAAGCTTCTTGTTGCTGTTCACCCCATGTCCACACACAGTCCTTGTGGGTGAGACGGCGAAGAGGCTCGCTCATGTCGGAGAGTGCTGGGAGAAACTTAGCAAGATACTTTACCATGCCTATGAAGCGTTGCAGCGCTTCTACCGACTCTGGGACGGGCATATTCTTGACAGCTGTCACCTTGTCTGGGTCTGCCTTTAAACCCTCCTTGGTCATGACATGTCCCATAAACTTCACTTCGTCAGCTTTGAAGTCGAACTTGTCGGGATTCAGTCGAATTCGTCTCTCAGTGCATCTCTCGAGGAACAATTGGAGGTTCCGGTCGTGGTCGCGACTCGCGTCTGCCACTGTATCTCCGCGGCCTACGATTAGAATATCATCAGCGATCTTGTACATTCCAGGGAGACCCTCCAAATTCTGGTCAAGGTGGCACTGAAAAATCTCAGGGGCTGGACTAACGCCAAAGGGCAATCTCTTCCACCTAAATCTGCCCCAAGGTGTCTGGAAGGTTGTGAGGTACGAGGACTCTTTATCTAACTCACACTGTAAAAATCCCTCCTTGCAATCAGCCTTTGTGAACACTTTCACATTACTTAACATAGGTAACACATCGTCTATGGTAGGAAGAGGGTAATGACCCCTTTTCAATGACTTGTTTAAGTGCTGAGGATCAATACATAGCCTCACCTTGCCACTTGGCTTTTGAACAACTACTAAGCCAGATACCCACTCTGTAGGTTCAGTGACTTTTGTGATCACATCTAACTTCTCTAGCCTTTCTAACTCATCTTTCAACTTATCTTTGACACTGATTGGTACTCTTCGGGGAGGCATAATCACTGGCTCTACACTATCATCTGTGTGCAAATGAACCTGTCCTGGCATCTTACCTAGACCTGAAAAGATCTCACTGTAAGAATCTAACACACCCCGCTTTGTTGCAAAATCAGGCTCAACCCTAGGTTCTGACTGAGGATTTGACTTTGACTGAGACTGAGGATGCACAACAGCAATATTCTCATATTTCACCTTAATGAGCTTCATCATCTGAGCTGTTTGTGCTCCAATCAATGGTATGCAGTCCTGATCCACTACAACAAATTCGACCTCATATCTCTTGTGGTTCTTTGGGTTTTTGACCCCAACTTTGCAAGTCCCTATTGACATAATATTAGCTGTACTACCATATAGATTCAACTGTTTTGGGTTACCAACAACCGATACACTGTCAGGCACCTCTTTCTTAGGTAACACATTTACCGTAGCTCCACAATCTACCTGCATTTCTACCTTCTTTCCTTTAATAAGGAACTTTCCTACAATTTTCTTCTTGTAGTGTCTCTCTTCATTTACTAGCATTACCTCATCGTCATCTTCTGACTCTTCTTCACTAACAGCCTTCACATTCTGTTTTCTCTTGTGTTTGGACTTACTTTTCACTTGGCTACTAGAACACTTCTTAGCAAAGTGGTTCGCCTTGCCACACTTTTTACACGTCTTACCAAATGCTGGGCACTTTTCCTTCTGGCGGACATGACTTTGCCCACAAAATTTACACTCTTGCACAACTGACATGGTCTTCGGTTTGACCTGTGAGTGCCTTGGTTTCACATATGCAACAGTACCACTAGACATAACTTGCATTTGTGCTTGAGTAGCACTATGTGCTTTACATACTTGAATACACCTATCCAGCGTCAGGCCGGATTCCTGTAACAGTTTTTTGCGAAGCCCTGCATCTGTTACACCACAGACAATTCGATCCCTCAACAGATCATTTGTTAGAGAACCATAATCACATGATTTGACAAGTGATTTCAACTTAACAACAAACACATCAAAGTCATCGCTACCTTGCACACAGTTGTTAAACTGATAACGCTCATAGATGATGTTTGTTTTGCCTGTACAGTATTCTGACCATAACTTGAGAACCTTGCCCATGTCCTGCTTATCATCATCACTCTCATAGGGCAAATTATTGTGTATATCAAGAGCATCAATACCAATACATGTAACAAATGTTGCAACTCGCAACTCCCCACTCTTCTTATTCAACCCGGTAATGATCTCATAACTGTCCCAAAGCTGTCTGAACTTGGTCCAATTACTTCTCAAATCACCAACAACATTGAGTGGTGGGGGCAAAGGAATATTCTGTGCTGCCATCTTGTATGACTAACAGTACAATTTCAGCAAAACTCTAGCGTGTAATTTGGATATCAACTATACCCGTTACACAAATGTATGGCCTCATAAACATTGATACTCAAATCGACACAGCACTATATTCTATAGAGTGCACTGCACTGTCTACATACATACAGTGACCCAATTTTATAACAGCATTACCACAGACCTGAATATTACTATACTAAATTAGGAACACTTTATGACGTGAACACAACACACTGAAATTCACTCTTTCAGATTCATCATATTATTATTAAGTCAGAGTTCGAGTTCACCTTGACATCAACTGTGTCATCCTATCGCAATGTTCATTGCTCACTCTCAGTTCGCTATTCGGCTCCTGAACCACTGCGACATCGACATCGACGTAGTCGCTAACGCAACTTCCCGCTTCACGCTAACAACAACGCGATTCCGCTACCGCGATCGCTTACCGCTCTCGTCGTCACGTACGCAGACTGTACACGGAGGTCCACTCTCATCGGTGTACATCACCAATGCACAATGAGGCTCAGCCCGGCGAACAGTTCGAACTCAAACTCGAAGTGGAAACAGTCCCAAACGAACATCATTCGGCGACTTTCAAAAGCATGGATAGGCCAACTCCTGACACCATGTTTCTCTCTCCCTCACGCTCATACTCTGCTCTCTGATCGGCGTGTATAAGAGATTCAATCACTAAATGATCTCGACGTTCATACTTGAATTAGTAGCCATGGTTTTATTGTCCAACCTTTAACTCCAGGTGGCGCTCTAGCACCTGTAACAGAAATCAGGTTAATATTTTCACGATTTCTAGAATTCGTGCCCGCCGAAAATAGCGCGAAATCTGCGAAAATTAATGTACTGCGAATATTTCTGCATTTACAGTATGTGCAGTATTAATACATTTCAACCATTATTAGGGGTTGCTCAGCTGAAGCAGGAGTAATTATAAACAATTTCCATTTTTTTTTTTCACATTTAATGATCTATTTCATTGCGATAACTCAAGCCTCACAGTACTTACACCAACTTCAACTTCTTTTGCTCTGTACCCGTGCAGGCAAGAAAACCCCAGGGGGAAAGAAGTCACCCAAGAAGGGTAAGAAGACCGCCACGCCCACTCCCCCTCCTACCCCTCCACCGGTGGAAGACACCCCTGAGGAGGCGGCCAAGAGGGAGCTCAAGGACCGCATGAAGGCAGAGTACCTGGGAGCCATTGCCCATGAAGGTCAGTACAAGGAGGACAGAGCAAGTTGAAGGTCAAATTCAAAGTCATACTGTCCTTAGTCACCCAGTCCTTTAGATACTGTCAAAGTAGAAACTTTCGCGAATTGCAAAAATGTAGTGATGTGTCTTGTAAAGTTAATTATTTCACGGCATGAAATTTTTTGGAATCTGAACATACATGTATAAGAGCATACTTGCAAATACTTTTTATGCCTCCACCCACCGAAGGTGGTGCCGGAGGCTTTAAGTTTTAGGGTTGTCCATTCGTCCGTCCGACCCGCTTTCTCGTTCTAGCGATAACTCTAGAACCACATGAGGTATTAACTTCAAACTTGGTGCTAGTATGTATCACCATATGAAGACGATCTGATTAGCTTTTGGGGTACGTAGGTCAAGGATCAAGGTCACAGAGGCCAATTTCTGAAAGTTCAGGTGTTAGCCTCGTTCTAGCGATAAGTCAAGAAATTTGAGGTATGAACTTCAAACTTGGTACTAGTATGTATCACCATAGAAAGACGATCTGTTTATATTTTGGGGTACGTAGGTCAAAGGTCAGAGGTCATAGAGGTCAATTCTGAAATTGCAGGTTTTGGCATTAACGTGATATCTCAAGAACCATTTGATCCATTAACTTCAAATTTGGAACTAGTATGCATCACCATAATGAAACGAACTGATTAGATTTTTGTTCACGTAGGTCAAAGGTGACAGGTCATAGAGGGCATTATACAGGTGTATGTGAAATTAATGTTTTTTTACCTTTGTCATCACCATATCTCAACTATTTTGTATTCTTGAAACAAGATATAAAGGTTGGTAATGATGAATCATTCCGTGATATGTTTTTCTTCTCTCAGAGTCAAGTTTGAAGACGAGGATGGAGTTGATTAAGATTCACACCATCCAGGTCCTCCAGGAGCTCAAAGCCAAGGCTGAGGAAGCATACAAGGACATGGATAATTGGCTGGGATCTCGGTTTATCCAGGAGATGGACAGGTATTGACCAATCACAATCAAGCTTTCATTGCAAGAATTTCTTCATGAATATCTATGATCATCAAAGAAAGAAAGTACTTTTATTTTAAAAAAAAGAGAGACTTGTTACCCTTAATAAATGAGTCGTTATTTTTAGGGAATATTCATAAGTGGACATCATAGCACAAAAATAGCTGTTTGAAGAAGGTCAATCAAAATCAGGTATGCAGGTTATGAATAATTGATGAGTTGTCATTGCAAGAAAATAATTTATGAAAAAATAAGAAGGTCAGTTCCTCTTGTAGATCATTCATGATGTTTATTGAGAATTTTGCAAATGAAGAAAATTAATTTGAGTGTCAACTTAAAATAGAGTAATAAAGGTAGGATATTTGATTGGAATCTGTGTTAGGCCAAACCATCAACAGTGCTGAAATTAGAAACAGTCTCGGAAGAGCATAAAAATTGGCAAGGCCATAGCTTAATATGCTATGCACACATGTCTCCTCACTATACTGAAGGTTGATGCTTTAATTGTGATGGAAAGAGGTGATGCCAAAAATTAAAAATCAACATGATTGCAACATATATAGACATACACGTACACTGTATGTAAAGACCTCCATATATTAGAGGTGTCATGGTCTAGTGGATCTCATGGTTCGCAGTTCGAGTCCCGCCGCGGCACTAATGTCCTTTGGCATGACATTAATCTACATTTGCCACTCTCCACCCAGGTGTAGTAAATGGGTACCTGGTAGGAATTTATTCCTTGAATGCTTTCAGCACCTTATAGGGCAGCTGGGCTAAAGCCAGGGTAATATTGGAGCGCCTTGAGCACCATACATGGTGGATATGAGCACTATATAAATATCCAATATTATATTATATTATATTACAGAACAGTAACAAAGTATTTTTGTTTACATAGGATTGTTTCTTGTTCTGACTTGTTTATTTTAGCATCAACATTGTTTGCCAGTACCTTGGAGAGTGCATAGAGAAGAGAGCCAAGATTCAACCAGAGCTGGTTGTCTTCCAAGATGACTTTGTTATCAACAAGGTATGGAAATCAGACAAGTCTTGGTCCATGTTCAACTTCATTGTTTCACACCTGTCATTATTTAAAAAAAAAGGATTTCTGTATTTTAACATTTTCATCTCGCTTTCCACTTGAAATTCTGCCTTTCCTTGTTCCATATTTCCTTTCTCCATATTCATATTTCCCTCTTCCCTGTACTTATTTTTTTCCAATTCTTCATGTATCTTTTAATTTTTTTTTCGAAGTAGAAGATAGATAACTTATTATTACGTTATACTTGTTGAACACTGTCACCCTTCCCTTCCTGCAGATGGTGAGGTCTACCACACCCCTAGCCCACCACCCTGCCCTGAAAAAGGAGGAAAACTTCTCAATTGATTAGAATCTCAGTCTCTTATCCTTGCTGCCAGCTAGTGTCCCTGTATTAAAGAGTTGCGACATGGACGTCCCACTTTTCTGGAAACAAAATAGCGTTTGAATTCTTTCTATTGAGAACACCCAGGTGCTCATCGGAATTGAATAGAAATGTTACGTAATAGTGGAAACAAAATGGCGTTCAAATCCCCAGTTGTCGTAACTCTCTAATACAGGGACACTACTGCCAGCATGATTGCAGCGCCCTCAGGGAGAACAGTATTAACTTGTTGACTACTGGATTATCTCATTCCCATAGGTTTAATACAGCGACCACTCAGTTCTCGTAGGCAATTGGTTCATGTTGATGAAGCTGTCCTGAGTAATAAAGATATTATATGTTATTATTTAATTGTTATGATGGTAATGATGATGAAGATGATGATGATCATCATTTTATCATCATCATCATCATCATCATCATCACCATCATCATCATCACCATCACCATCATCATCATCATCATCATCATCATCATCATCATCATCCACATCATCCACATCATTACTATCATTATTGTTATGTATTGTTCTTATTACCTGCTGAACACTTATGTTACCCTCTCTTCCCCCCCCCCCCTTTCCTCACTGCAGCTGGTAAAGGTCTACCGTACCCCTAGCCCGCCACCCCGCCCTGACCCGACAGAGCAAGCTCTGATGGATACCTTCACCGTGGAGCAGATCATCAACCTTCAGGCGCAGTTCGTCAAGTCAGCCCCCTCCGGGTTCATCTCAGCAAAGGGCTTCATCGACACACTATGTGACCTGACTGCGTTGACGGTAAGCATTGATAGAGACTATGGCCCATGTTCTTGACAGTGGCCAAAGTTACAGTTTGTTCAAACAAAGGATGATTGCAGGAAACAATTTCATATTTTGTATCTTTTACCACTTTACTCATCTACTACACTCATGCCTAAAGAGAACTGGAGGTAGAATTTTGTCCTTCAAATGTCTAGCAACAATGCTGTAATTAGAAATCAGTAAACTTCTCATTGAAGGTCAAAGAGGTCATACCACCGTTTTCCACAGTGTACTTATGTTTTTGCTCTGAATAGGTCAATGATTTGTACATGTATTTATTTTTAGAATTTTTTTTTTTTTTTATAGCACGGGATGGAATCTTTACCAGATGGATGGATGAACATCAGCATTGCCCAGGTAAAATGTCTGTTTTGTCTTCCTAGAAGTAATATTTGAAGCCCATATTTTGAATATAGTATAACCACATGGAACCTCTAACATACAGAGCAAAATATTTTTTTTGGGGGGGGTGGTTGGTACCCTTTAAACATTACTTTGAAAACTTTAGTACACGCTTTGCCCAGCTAAATAACACTCTAGAAAAGTGCAAAATGGCACATCAAATAGAAGTGCAATTGAATAATAAAAAATCTCACATCTATGATCAACTCATTGATGACTGGATTCTGTCATTGCTATGGGCTTCATACAGGAGCCATCCCTTTCTTGTATGCAATATGTGGAAACTCTTTATAGAGTAAGTGTATAACTTCCAGCACCTTAATACTTCAGAGATTCGTACTGTAAAAAGGGGGAAGAGGAACATTTGGATGAGCAGGAATAAACAATCGGAAACTGGAAAACTGTTAAATATGATATATTTTTGTGTAAAAAAAACCAAAGCTGACCATATAAAATTGTTTTATATATCATGAAATAAAAAATGAAAAGGGTCTGCATCATTCCCGAGAGAAGAAATCAATGTCTAAAATGCTTTTGAATTTTTATTCCAATTCTCTAAAATGGTGCTATTCACCCATTTGTTACGGTACTGTACATGTAAAATCCTAAGAGCTCGACTATCTGTATCTAACTGTTTGCAGCCGAAATCCTTTTTAACTTACAGGTTTCAGTTACGATACTATAAAATGCTGAATCTTAATGATAGCCTAACTTTGTGTAATTCAATTTTGTTTCTCTAGCTGGAGACCCTAGCAGCCCAGCTCTCTCCGGACTCTGAGTACATCGACTGGAAGACGTTCCTACTCCAGTCCTGCCACCCCTGGAGCCAGCCCTCCCAGGCCCAGCTCCTGGACACCCTGCAGGAGTTCAAGAAGGCCGATGTCCTCAACGCTGGCACCGTCACGAGAGAACAGTTTGAACAGGTGGGCTTGTCTCCCTCTCTCTCTCTCTCTGTCTCTTGTTCTGTTTTTAATTGTATGTTGGTTTGTCTGATTTTTGCTGGTTTTATGTGTGTTAAATTGCTTGTTTGTCATTGCTGTGTCTGAGAGCCAGAAAGTTGTAAGGGACATCCAGTAGATCGACAGCCCATTAGACCGACATTATAGGTCTTGCGGACTTTAGCTGCTTAACTGCATGTGTGTCGAGTGATTCAAAAATTTGATTCAAGTATGTGATGTTTGATTTGAATATTTTAATTGAAGATTTGATTAGAATATTTGATATTAATAGTTGATTTGAGTATGTGTTTACAAAGTTTGCTTCCGCCATCAATCAAATCGCATCAAACGACACCGTGCTGATAAAAAGAACCTTACTCGCCCATGTCCAGGTGCCCCTGTGGTATAGCAATGACCAGCGTGTCCCGTCCCCGGAGGACCCAACTGAACCACCTCCTTACAACCGCATCTTGCACATCCAGCAACTCTTCTTTGATATCTTCGCCGACAACGAGGCCATTCCTCCCGTCTTGGATTACACCAATATGGTAAGCAGTGAAGAACGCATAGGAGTAGTGAAGGATTCACCTGTAGAAAGCTTTAAAATTGCTTAGGTAATCTCAAAAAGAGCTCTGGGCAGCGTTTCACGTAGTAATCATAAGTACAAGTTTGCCAACATCCTATTGAAAATGAAATAGCATTTTGATATAAACGTTGAAATATGTAAAATATTTTTGTTTCAGGTTCTGAATAGTAATACAGATAGTAAAAATAAAAAATACATGTACGTCCTCTTGAAAGCTTTCTGGTCGTAGGAAAGCCCAAATTGGCTCTGAGTCAAAGTGACGTCAAAGCAGTCCTACGAATGTCTACGATGGAAACTGATTTGGCCCTCATTCCGGCTATGAGGCCAACAGCGCACCAAAATCCTATGTTTATTATTCATATTATTTTTCACACCATGAATCAGGAGGAATTTATTTCTTAAATTGCCTATATTTAATACTATTGCGATTTATTTCCAAAATTCGTAGTCAATCGTATAGTGTGCAGTGGGCTTTAGTGTAGGCTTGGACCCTCATCCTGCACGCGTTATTTTTTTCTGCGGCACAGATTGGGGCTTTTTTTTAAAAGGGGTCTTGATTTACAGACTAATGCGTCAAATTGCTCATAATACGGTTTATTCCGTCAAGACTAGTCGGCGTGAATATTCATGAAAACGAACTGTAGGGATATGATAAAACGAGCAAGGCCATTGAGCAGTTGTTCTGTGTGTCGCAATCGGATAATCTGGTGCGCTATTGATGAAAGGACCGCGAGTTCGAATCTCGGCAGAGGAATATATTGCGAAATTTTCTTTTGCTGATTTAAAAATAAGGTGAAGCTGAGTAAGCAAATACAAGTCCGATACTTGTAGTCTCTTTCAAAGTTGAAACATGACTAGTCTCACGTGCAGACACTATTCAGAAGGGAAAGAACGTACTTCCCATAGGCTCAACACGCACCATGACCCAATCTGTGCAGCAGAAAAAAATAACGCATCCTGCACATGTTCAGTCCAGTGTTCCAATCACTGCTGCATTGTATATGTACATGTATATCGATCAAATTATCCATTTTAATGTATTTATCTTCCGTCTCCCAATCTAGCTGCTGTATTTCAGCATTGATCCCAACTACTTGAACGGTTTCTTCCGAGCGCTCAGCGTGAGTGCCGGCAAGCACATGCCCCGCCCCAAACCTGAAGAGGCGGAGCTTACCAGGAAAGACATAGAGACCATGAAAGAGGTATGTCTAACATGTGGCCAAGCTAGTTCATTTTAAAATCTATATTATCATTTTCATGGTTTGTGCGGTTCAGTTCAGTTTAATTTGATTCAATCTAGTTCAGTTTCTTTCTGATCAATTCACCCCCCCCCCCCCCCCCCCCCGACCAACTTATGATTGCATATAGACTGTAATTCTTCATGTAAATCAATAGTTGGTTCAGCCAAAAGAAATTTACGAAATGTGTACTGATGACCAGAATATCAAAATCATACATCATAAGAGAGACATCAGGGGAGCGTTTCATCAAGCGTTCTGTCAGTGATTTTTACCGACATCTGTTATAAGCTACAGAAATCCTTGCATCTGATTGGCTGAGAGCA
The DNA here is from genome assembly GCA_025617745.1 of Heliocidaris erythrogramma. NCBI lineage: Eukaryota > Metazoa > Echinodermata > Echinoidea > Camarodonta > Echinometridae > Heliocidaris > Heliocidaris erythrogramma. The sequence goes on along the minus strand of CM046859.1, from coordinate 33,107,975 downwards.
CATTTGTCAGTCAAATTCACTGACAAAATGCTTGATGAAACGCTCCCCAGTTTCAAGTCTTTACATTGATCAGTTCATGTGCTTCTACATGCACCTCATCTATGATTTCATCCTCCAAGTCAGTTTGCATCTAATATTGATAAGTTGAATTATTACATAAGCCTGTATTTTTCATTGACATTGTTTAATTGCCACGTTTCCAATGCTTCGATTTTGATCAAACTTTACACATTTTTGTTCACATGATCTACAAGTACAATGATTGTGTCATTGGTCGTACTTGTGAATTAATTTCATTCTTCAAGATATAGAGTCAGAATCAGCTTTAGAATATAGATAAAATGCTCAGATGTATGTTTTGCTAATTTCCTACTCAATATCTTAAAATTTGGGTCATTTCTAAGATCAATGAAATTAATTGTTGAAGGTTTTCAATATTTTTAACAAGTCTTTGGAATTGATTTTCCCTGTCTAACAAATTTAAAAATGATTTTTTTTTTGTAATCAGCAGTATACTTTACAGTGTATTAGTCAGCAGTGCCTGTATGCATCAGCAATATCACTCCTTCTTTTATACCTTGTCTATATAGGTTGTGGAGAACATGAGTGGTGAAGACCTCGCTGTCGGTCCCAAGCACATTGAACTTAGCATTGGTCCACCTGAAGAAGGGGTACCAATCTCTGCTGTGACCGCCACTGTCCCACTCAGCGCCCTGGTACAGGTAAGCCAGAGATAGGATTCCAGCTTTCAGGCTTTGTGTCTCGTATTGCAGCAATGTCACTTTTCACAGGGATTGCATGTAAATATTTTGGATAGATTGGCATCTTGCATATCCATTGAACTGTTGAATCGCACCTTTAACCTTTGATTTCGAGACATTTGACCACATTTTGTGGTTTAGCTCAATAACTTTCAGAGCCCTAAAAAATATACCAGATGCATGATTAGAAAGAGTAAAATTTTCTGCACACACTGTGTCCAGTTTTGTTGCATGACCATGCTGCGTTTGATGCCAGGAATTTTAAAAGGAGAATAAGTTTCATAATCCTTAAATTGGCGACACATTGAGATGTTCAGATCATTGTTTTTTCCTTCAAAATTGGCAATTTTTCAAATTTTCAACAAAATCCCAAACCTTGTATATTGTTTTCCAGTGTTGCTAATTTGAAGAACAAAATGTGATCAATTTAGCCCTTAAATAATTCCTGTACTGAAAGGGTTAAAAAGTGAGACAAAGGATATCATAGAGGTATTGTTTCGATCATCAGAATTTCATTAGAATTGGTATTGCAGTTATATTACATGTATCTCTGGCAATATATTATTGGTTTTGAGTCTTAGAGTTCTTACTGTGTATGTCTTTGAATATCTCTGATTTTTTACCAACCAGGTCCTTCACCATGGTCAGCCTTCGCTTGGCGACAGCCACCGCTTCAGCGTGACCTCCGACCCCGAGGACACCTTCAGCCAGGAGCGACTGGCGGCCGTCTACCGGGAGCTGGGTTCGGAGGAGCTGGAGCCGGTGCCTTTCTACACCCTGATCCAGCACCCCATCATCCAGGATTGCCTCTCATTGTGTCATCGCTACAAGGCTCCGGTAAGTCACAGGAAGAGAGCCAGATTAGTAGTAGTGTGAAAGGGTAGTATTAGATTAGTCGCAGTGTGAAAGGGTGGTATCGGATTAGTGGCAGCATAAAATAGTGGTGTGAAATTAGCTCCCCGTCATCCAGTATTGCCTCTCACTGTGTCATCGCTACAATTAAGGCACCGTAATGCGCAGACAGAGAGCCAGATTAGTGGTAGTGTGAAAGAGGTAGTATAAGTTTAATGGCAGTGTAAAAGGGTGGTATCAGATTTGCGGCAATGTAAGAAAGTTGGTATAAAATTAGTAGTAATACTGTGAAAGGGTGGTTTCTATTTAATGATAGTGTAAAAGGGTCATATCAGATTAGTGGCAATATAAAAGAGAAGTATCAGAATTGTGGCCGTGTAAAAGGGTTATATCAGATTAGTGGCAGTGTGAAAGTGTGGTATAATACATTTTTACAAATTCTGTGTTTATCTAAACAAGTTATCAGCATGTAATCATATATTTTGGTAAACCTCAGTGTTGAATACTAATCATAGATGACTGAGGCTGTAGTCTTTGGAAGACACATGTTATATACCAAGATCATATTGTATCTAATGGGCTAATAAATGACCGGGTTTGAAAATAGCCAGGTGGAAAGAATGCCAGTTGGGGTAGTTTAGCCTGACATAGCGGCACGAAAAGACGGGTCCGGAACGGAAAATGAATATTGCTGAAAATCATAATTTCATTGCATTATGTTAGAAACAATTTGCAAAGTCACACAGAATGTAAAATACCTCTAATACCATAAACAAGCTTAATATTACCAAAATTATCATTGCAGATGTCAAATATCAACTTTTAATTCACAACTATTTCACCTTTTGCGTTCCAGACGCGTCTTTTCGTGCCACTCTATTTCGCTAAAGCTACTTTAGTGTGTTTAAAGTATAAATAGCTTGAGTTTAGCGTATGATTAAACTTGTAAGCGGATTCTTCACTCATGTGCCTAAAGCATCTTGCTGTTGTCTTCCTGTTTTCTTTATCAAGGATTTCAGCAGTGTTTTCACCACCCCAGCTGTACTGCCTTCAGACAATGACGCCCATAGCATCATGTCCTAGACCCAACCAGAACAGCAGCCTTGAGTCTTATGACAACAGAAGATGAATTTCCATACTTAATATCTATGACAAGAGTGTCTTCAATTGGCACAGGTTTTTTTTTCTAGTCATCTTAAAATGGCATTAAACTGGCAAAACTTGAACAGCGCCACCTTACAGTAACTGCTAAATTGATATTATAATTTGAAAATTAAGTGCATTTTATTTTGAATTTCGACAAACAGCTGTTTAGTATAATAGGTACATTTCATATTTCAAACTATTATTTTTGATGTTGCACATGTGGAAAATTGCCTACAGATACATTCTAAGCATCTACAAAATAGAATGGGGCATGATGGGAAAATTAGAGGCACATTGTGTGTGTAATTGGGTTTAATTGCCGGGGTAATAATACTTCGGCGCTTAGAAACATTTGTATTAAGCGCATTATAAATGCAATGTATTATTATTATTATTATTAATTGGGTTTCTACAGACGTGTATCAATCGGATATGATTATTTACGTCTGGGACCGACCTTTAACGTCACCATCCGAAAGACGTGACTCAGTCTCGAACCTGGGTCCGCTGGATCAGTTTATAACTTCCACTGGTAGCTGGATTACAGGCGCACGCCACAACGCCCAGACAATTATCAAATCCTGTTGAAAGATGGCGCCATTAGTAGGTTCAATTTACTGTCACTTTAAGATGTCATTCATATAATTTAGATAGAATTCACAAAATTTTCAGAAAATACCCTTTTTTGAGAGCCACAAGAGCCTTAACTCTGTGTTGAAGTATATGAGTTAATACCCTTCTTCCTTTCAGCAGGTGATATCATGAGTTGAGAGCCAGAAGGGCGTTTACTTACATACTTTTACACACAGTTACCATCTTTTTGGCTTTTCAGCAGATGATAGCTTTGTTCTATTAAAGATCTTGATTGAAGGTGTTATGGAGACAGATGGTGATGCGGTATCTGTGTGTTAAATATAAACAGCATTGGGACTTATGTTATTTGTGACTGGACATTCTTGGATTAAACAAAAGCAGTGCAAGGGGGTTAGGTATTTTCACAGCTTATTTGATATTTACAGGTAGGAGTGACTTCATTACTATAGTCAAACCTGCTTTAGCGACCACCTGTATAGAAAGACCACCTGTCAATAAAGACCACAATTTTCGTTTCCCTTGAGCAGTGTCTCTCATTGAAATGTGTATTAAAGGAACCTGTCCATAAAGACCACCTGCTCATAAATAACACTTTTTCTAGTCTCCCTTGAGTGGTCTTTTATAGACAGGTTTCACTATACTAAGAAGAGCGAATAATCTTTAGCTGCACCTCACATCATATGAATATGTACTGACATTAATGAGAATCTAATGAATATGCATATTTAAGTAACCACTTAGTATTTAGAGAGCAGATCAAGATATTTATTTCATTTTGTGTATTAGCATTGTTTTTATTGAACAGTTAATTCGCTCATATCCTGACAATAAAAGTACAGCCAATTTTTTGGCCATTGTTCAGTTAAATGATTGCAGATATTACACTTCAAGGATATATTTGTGGAGTTAGCCCATATTTGTAAATAATTGTGTGATAGATGTTGTTTGACTAAAGCATTTTTATATGAACTATATGAATATTTGAATGACTACTTTGTCTGATGCATATTACGTTACTCTCATATATCTGTATTTTCACGACATTTGAAATGAGATGCCTGTAAGAATTATCAGATAGCCAGAATATCTGTTAACTCTTTAAGATTTGGAATTCAGATTCTATTTATTTCAACCTCCTAATCCCGTCCATTTTCTACATTATTTTCTACTTGATATCAACAAAATTTGTCTTTCTGTCTTCAAAATGTATAAAATGGAGAATTAAAGATGAGTGAATTGTAAAATTCAAATTTGATTTGCTTAGCATGTGGCGCTTTACAGCGACTGGCTGGAATACTCCCCAGGGAGCGGATAAAGTGCACACATTGTGTGCGGGCATGTCAGAATCCAATGACCGGGGTAATAATATATCTGTAAAGCGCTTAGAAACACAACCATTGATGTACTAGGCGCTATATAAAAGCGGAATATTATTATTATTATTATCATTCCGTCCATTTGGACAAGTATGAGAGAAATACTTAAGTAACCTTGATTTATATTGTATTCATATGTATTATGTTCCATGTACTTGAATGTGATCTCTATGCACCCATTTGTTTCAACTGTAAATAAAAGCGAGATTAAAATATTAGCTTAAACAAAAATTGAATTGTTGTAGTTGTGTCTTTTGTTTCGTGATTTAATTGCTCCCTGTCAGTGAATACAAATTACAGTAGCTTTGTTCTCATAATTATAGATATGCTGCGGTGACATTATTGTATATTCAGATATTTAAAAACACAATTTCAGATGACAGTGCAAAAATGGATTGTAAAACATAGAATATTGAACACGTTAAAAGTGTCAGTCTATATTTTACACTCCGTGTGGTATTTTGCTATGAGTGGGTTTGTTAAAGTGTGATTTCGCTGAACAATGGAGTTTGTAGCAGCAGCAGGCTATAATCTCGCTGGAACTGATAATTTAAGGAATAATATTGAGAGAGAGTTCATGTGGCGGTTAGTTGTAACATATTCATGGTTATGAAAAGTATTATGGCTTTATTTTTGTCTTGGAATGTCTGTCCGAATTCTCTATCCTACAATATCCTTTACAGTACTCAATTGTTCTCCCCTCTCAGATTTCTTGCTTTATTTTCTATATATTTTCTTCGTCCACTCCCCCTTCCCAATCCGCTTCTCAAAAAGCCTACTTTGCTTTCTTCTTTTTTTTTTTTTTGAGGGGGGGGGGTGTTAATTTTATGATTCTCCCTCTGCCTTTAAGTCTTCTCTCTCTCTCTCTCTTCTCTTTTTCTCCTCTATTTCTCTCTCATCCCTCCTCTCCCCTCTCCCTTTCTTTCCCTCTTTCCCTTCCCCTCCCTCCCTCACATACTCTCTCTTTCTGATACCTCTGTGCCTTCTTCTTTCCAAGGGTACAAGGCTCTAAGAAGCTTTCGCCATAATCACATTGGAATCATTATGCTCATTAAAAAACAAAATATTGACAACCCATTTATTTCATTGAAATATTACTCGTTTTCACAAAAAAACAACAACAAAGGCTGATGAAGCAATGGATTTATATTATAAAATTTGAACTGTGTTTATTAAGAGGGGAAGAAACTTTGACTCTTTCACGTAAAGACTTGATATGAAATATACAATATACACAGTAAAATTTACAATACATACAAATATTCAGCATTTACAGTTTAATGGGGAATTAAGCCTTCAAAACGGAAAAAAGGTAACTTTGAACTGAGTTAAGAAAGTTGACCTTGGTGGGAAGTGAAAAGTCGGGGAAACAGGGGAGCGTTTCATCAAGCGTTTTGTCAGTGATTTTCACCGACAAACTTGCTCTCAGTCAATCAGATGCAAGGATTTCAGTAGCTTATAACAGTCGTCGGTGAAAATCACTGACAAAATGCTTGATGAAACACTCCCCTGATAAGTGAAAGCTTGAGAATATCGGAGAAAGAATAAAGTTGTGAATTTTTGAAAGCGAGGTGAGATCACTAAAATGATACGGAAAATCTCTCATTGGCTTGCAATACGGTCATGTTGTGTGATATCAAACATGGAGAACGCTCAGTTATTTTGTACCCGAATAACTCTTAGTATATTATACATATTTTATCTTTTCTCAATCATAATGTATAAGACTTTTGTTTGAGGAAGGACAAGTAATATATTACCCGTAATTCACCATTGAATGAAAGTTCGTGGTACCATATAGTGATAGGGGAAAGCCAAAATTTTAAACATTAAATTGCACACATCAAAGTGGGGATTTCTCCGTGTATGACATGACACATCATGACCGAATCACCAACTGGAGATTTCCCATATTTAATGTCATCTCAAGGTTCGAAAATTGTCTTATTCCTTCTAATTTGTTTTTCTAATCTTCTGTTTCTACTTGGGCCAACTTTCAAAGAAGGGTTAATTCCCATTTAACTGTTACGATTGTCGTTCTATTTCTAGTTCTAATTTGCCGAAATATCACACGTTTTCTGCGAACAAAAGTAGTGTAGTAGTTGTAGTATAGACTTTATTCGATAACTAGATTAGCACACTGATGGTAATCTGCCACAAGGTGTGCATATAACAAGGTTGGAATTTTATTTTATAGAAATTCTTCTCGAGTGTTTGTTGGTAGTTTAGAGTAGTCATAGCCGTCATAACAGTTCTTCCTCAGTTGTACGACCTCTGTAATGAGCTCATCCAAAACTTTGGTTGCAGTGTGGGTGTTTTGTTCTTCACTCTCATTATTCAAGTCTAGGTCAACAACGGAAATGTGATTGTCTTCATCATCACTTCCAGATTCGCTCATATCGCCGACGGTGGTTAATGTGTCATCGTCATCTTCATCGCTGATCGAGAGATCTGCGAGGCTGTCTTCATCATCCATTTCCCTCAAGAAATCTAACAAACTCGCCGTTGTAAATGAATCAACACTCTGAGTATCTTGAACATCGTGGATGAAGCCTTCAGCATCACTGAGGGAAGAGCATTCGGATGGAAGGCTGCAGCTGCACTCGCTTTTCCCATCCTCATCACTGCCGTTATACCTCGAAGGGAAGACGGGATAGTAAGTGATGTTTGGGATGCCCTCTTCTGAGCTCCATGATGAAGTTGAGTAGCTCATTCTTTCTTCAACATCAGTATCATGGAACTGTTTCAGGAAACAATGAACCAAATATTGAAAAATAAGCATTGGAATGAAGTTTCCATGAGTTCTAGAAAAGAGATAGACAAAGACTGACGGGCTCTTGAAAGGAGAAGAAAGTTTTGAAACATTTTGATAGTGAACAGGGCGAATAATTATGAGAATGATATAGATAAGAGTAGGATTGAAAATGAAATGCAATTAAAAGGGTTCATTCATTTTAGACTGAATGATGATTTAAAGGAAGCGTGACAGGCGTTAATATGAGCACTTACCATTTTGAGGTCTGCTACGGTCAAGGCATGACTACCCCTTCCACTATAGTCATCCTCTGTGTATGTATAGAAAACAATTGGAAGTGAGTCTTTAGTTTATGATTTTTTTCAATTGTTTTAAAAACGTTAAAAGGTTATTTACTATCTAGAATAATTTTGTAGTGACTATCTGTTTAATACTTACACCTGGCAATTCTATCAAATTGACTTTTACAATGACTTCCAAACATTTCGAATATCTTGTCAACATCGGCTAATTTGGTAGATTTTTTTTCCAAACTCTGTTTACATTTCAGTTTCAGTTTCAGTTTCAGTCTCAGTTTATTGTTTCATATTTCACATTTAAAGTGCTCTTACAGTATAAATGATACAAACAATATAATTGCGGTACAAACAAGTTAAATGGTAAACAAACATGAAATATATTGTCAGAGAAAACAAAAGAAGGTGAGTACCTCATATCTATACGTTTGCATGCAGTAATAATTGAAAAGACTGGGCTAGAATAAATGTGAAATATTGGGGAGCCTGTACATGTACTTTTTCTCATGTCCTTAATTTGTATGTTCACATTATTTTTCTGGCACTGACATTCTTGGCTGCCATAGTCTGTTTTGGTCACTACTGTAGCCAATCAGTTTGTTTCCAGACCATGCTTTCTGGAAAATTTGCCCCAAGATTCACTTTCATGTAGATCCTCTATATTAGACTATCATGTTTTTGCAAGTCACTCAGTCAATTTAAATTCTACAAGACCAATACTGCCTTTTAACATTGCCTTTTAATACATTTAATTCATCCTTTTTAAACGGGACAATGCAATACCGCATCGCGAATAATCGCCATGCACGGACGGTTACCAAGAACCGCGTGATCGGTGGCCCATTTCCTTCACCTGGCAATACTAACTCTGCTACTAAACTATAAGGTAAGAGCAGCAATAACAGCATATATTTGTGGTCAATATGCAGTCACTTTTTGTATGAGATATACACTTCTACTTCTACGACGATACTCAGCAGGATCCATAAGTAAGGATGTAGTGCTACACTAGGGTATTATATTCATTTAATGTAGTGATGTATGTACCCTGAATCATTGGCGGATCCAGGGGGGGGGGGGGCACAGCCGGCCCGTGCCCCCCCCCCCTTTTGGAAGAGAAGTATGAATTTTTACCATAGACGAACCGCCACTTTGTCGATTGTGCCCCCCCCCCCCTTTTAGAGTGAAGACCTTTTTTTTTTTTTGTTGTTGCTTGTCAGGGAATTATGGAGGCAAACTGGACCCCATAACCCCTTACTAAGCGACTTTTCTAGAAGCTGGCGAAAAAAAATACGGGTCTACCTTTTCACAAACTTTCATTTTTGTGCCCCCTCTTTTACTAAATCCTGGATCCGCCCCTGCCCTGAATACATATCCTTGCAATGCAATCAGGAATGTTGCAGAAAAATGAGCCGGGAAAGAAAAAGTTTCGCACCTGAAACGAAACAACACAGACGTCTGATACATTTCCCCATTCTCCTTCGGAGTCTGGCAAAATATCGACGACAACGAGATGATGAACGGGCCATTTTCTTTGAGATATTTAGACAAAAGCAGAGCTAACGTCTTTGTATCAAGGAGAATTCGTAAAGAATGAAGCACCTGTACAGATGCGTTACTAATGTAAACAAAAAACTTGCGCGTGTAGGTAGGATCTATAGTACCGTGTTCCTCATTGGCTAAAAGTTGGTACTTAACGCGCACGCACTGCACATCCATTGTTTCGTATGCCAATGCGCACTGGTAGTATGACAGATCTTTTCCTATTGGCTGAAAATTATGACGCGAGACGTCACAATCACTGCATGCATAATTAAGGCTAGAAATAGCTCTTCAGCTTCATTATTGCAAATGATTTTTCCTACATCTCTGGTGGTGTCACAATTTAAGATAATGCCTCATATTAATTTCGTATTACCTTTTTTTTCATTTAGTCCCAATTCTCTCTTGTAAAACCGAGACATGCTACACTGTAAATAACTTCCACTCACATTGCTTACAGCATGGACCTACTTCGTAGTAGGTCCATGCTTACAGTAGTCCCTTTGCTTTGTCGTGGCATTCTCTAGCCTAGAGTCTGTTGAGAATTAATGCCGAGTGAACATAATAAAATAATTATTTAGCACATCCTCGTCAGATTTATCATTTCTTAAGTGGTGAACTAGATAATCCTACTAATTAATACATCTTCTTTTGTGTGATTGCAAACTTCTGTCAAGATCATGTCATACAGGAATGCTGGTTGACAGCCAGTCTACATGTATATAGATTTAAAAAAATAATAATGAATGAATGCCAATATTTCGCCGTCATATCCCTTCCTCTCTGTCTGCTTTTCTCTCTCTCTCTCTCTCTCTCTCTCTTCTCTCTCTCTCCCCTCTCTCTCCTGTCTTCTCTCCCTCTCCTCTCTCCTGTCTTCTCTCGCTCTCTCTCTCTCTCTTGCTCTCTCTTTCCTCTCTCTCTCTCTCTTCCTCTCTCTCCTCTCTCTCTCTCTTCCTCTCTCTCCTGTCTTCTCTCTCCTCTCTGCTGTCTCCTCTCTCTCTCTTTCTCTCTCGCTCTCTCCTTCTCTCTCCTTCCTCCTACACTCTCCCCCTCATCCCTCTTCGCCTCCTATCAATCAAAGAATCAACAGCTACGCAATGAAAACAACTTAAAATAGTAAGCGAAGAAGCTTGACTGGGGAGGAATTTTTAATTTGTAAACAATTTTTTTTTTCTGACTTGTGTTTTTCATTACAGATCGAGCATACGATCTTTAACACTGGGAGTAATATGCCGAAAGATTTGTTTACAAATTAAAAATTCCTCCCCAGTCAAGCTTCTTCGCTTACTAACCATTGTTCCACGGCGGACCGTTTGAATATTAATGAGTCAGAAAGAAGAGGATCTTGGGTATTTGATTCTAGTTCGTCGTGACTTGGCCGTGAACCAGAATAGCCTGGTGGTTAAGTCGCTGCCCGGCAAGCAGTAGATGACAGGTTCGAATCCCGCTGGTTCCAATTTTTTCTGACTTGTGTTTTTCATTACAGATCGAGCATACGATCTTTAACACTGGGAGTAATATGCCGAAAGATTTGTTTACAAATTAAAAACTTAAAATAGGTTGTACATGATGTTATCCCAAGTCATGAAGCATAGGCTATATTACTAAAAGTGTAGCGCGCGGGGGGGGGGGGGGGGGGGAGGCGGCGGAACGTCGGGCTCAGACAAAGGAAGTGGGGGAGGGGACCTTTTATTTAGCGGACAAAACGAGACTACGACTACGAGATGATGAACGGGCCATTTTCTTTGAGATATTTAGACAAAAGCAGAGCTAACGTCTTTGTATCAAGGAGAATTCGTAAAGAATGAAGCACCTGTACAGATGGGTTACTAATGTAAACAAAAAACTTGCGCGTGTAGGTAGGATCTATAGTACCTAAAAGTGTAGCGCGGGGGGGGGGGGGCGGAACATCGGGCTCGGACAAAGGAAGTGGGGGAGGGGACCTTTTATTTGGCGGACAAATCAGTCCGAGGCCGTCGTTCCGCCGCCGGGGGGGGGGGGGGGGGGGTGAGAGTGAGAGAAAGTGAGATGGAAATAGAAGAGTGTGAAGGGTGTGAGAAGCAGACAACACTACCCCTAAAAGCACCCTTTACTACTCAACTGCTACGCTCCCTCGCATCACATTTCTTCCACCTCGAAAGGTAAATTGCCACTTGGGTCTAATAGCCAAATGGTCTAACATCATTCGGTCTAACAACAATTCTTCTAATCAACATTTCGTCTAATAACCGTTTAGTCTAATAATCACTTCGTCTAATCACCACTTCGTCTATAGCTAATTCGTCTAAAACACATTTGGTGTAATACCCATTTGGTCTAAACACCACTGGTGTAATAATCAGTTCATCTAATGTCACTTGGTCCAATATCTAATTTGGCTGAAACCAGTTGGTCTAATGACCAAATCGTCTAATTGTTTCGTCTAATAGCCATTTTGTCTAAACCCGATTGGTCTAACACCCACATCGTCTAATCATCACTTCGCCTAATTACCATTACATCTAATCATCGTTTGGTCCAATTCTCAGTTCGTCTAATAACCGCTTGGTCTAATGTTCACTTGGTCTAATATCAATTTGGTCTAATACTACAGACAAATAGGTTAGCCTGTCATAGTTATATATACATTACATGGGCCTTGGAACCGGCCGAGGGGGAGGGCGGGGGTGATGGGGCTGCAGCCCCTTCACTTTTCGAGTAGATATGTTTCATATAATTTTGTTTAATGATTATGTACAGGCCTATATATTTTAGAAGAAATCACATTTTAAATATAATACATTGTAATCATGTTTGGCCGCTCGCTTCGATCGCTCGCAATATTTAGAACAGGGTAGTTGGTATCCGGGCAAGAGGCGTCAGTCCCCACTTCCAAAAACATTCCCTTTCCCTGCATTGTGGTACATGTAGCAATAATGATGATAATTATGAATAGAAACAGAATGACACATTGAGAGAGAGAGAGAGAGAGAGATGATTGAAAAATGAATATAAAGAGTAGGCCTAATATAAGGAAAGACGGAAGTAAAGATTAATCGATGAATAACATTACAATAGGGAGGATTGAAAGTTAAGGGATAGAAGGATAAAGATATACATAAGAGAAGATAGCGAAAGAATGAAAGGATAAAAACGAAATAACGAAACAAAGTGCAATAAAACAATAATTGAAAATTCACTGAAATATTAATTGATCAATTATTTAATCAATCAAATTATTCACTAGATAATTAAGCACATGTAATTAATTCATGCCATGCTCCATGAAGTAACTTAATTTTTTTTTACCCCCCCCCCCAAACAAAAAAAAAGAAAAGAAAAAAAAAGAAAGAAAGAAAAAAGAAAAAGAAAGAACAAAAAATACTAAATATATACAATTACTGCAAAATAGTTTTTAAAAAACCTAATCCTAACCCTATTCATATTCATGAGCATCCGCCATTGTCATTCTCCGTGGAACCGTTTAATGATCTCCCTCAATACAATGGTCCGTAGTCGTAGCAAGAGGGCAAACAAGAAATTAGCCCAGTTGGTCATTCGATGAAACGATGATAAGACCAAATGGTAGTTAGACCAGACGGCTATTGCAATTAGACCAATAGTTATTAGACTAAATGGGTGTAGAATATTGATATTGTATCTTAAGGGGTAATAAATGACAGGGTTTGAAAATTGCCAGGTTGAAAGAATGCCAGTTGAGGTAGTTTAGCCTAACGTAGTGGCACTAAAAGATGCGTCTGGAATGCGAAATGCATATTGCTGAAAATCATAATTTCATTGCATTAAGTTAGAAACAATTCACAAAGTCACACAGAATATAAAAATACCTCTACTAACATAAAAAGGCTTAATATTACAAAAATTATCATTGCAGATGTCAATTATCAACTTTTAATTCACAACTATTTCACCGTTTGCGTTCCAGACGCGTCTTTTCGTGCCACTCTATTTCGATAAAGCTACTTCAGTGAGTTTAAAGTATAAATAGCTTACTTTTAGCGTATGATCAAACTTGTAAGCATATTCTCCACTCATGTGCCTTTTCTAAACATCTTGCTGTCGTCTTCTCGTTTTGGCTTTTTCAAGGATTTCAGTAGTGTATTCACCACTCCGGCTGTACTGCCTTCAGACAACGACGCCCATAGCATCATGTACTAGACCCAACCAGAACAGTAGCCTTGAGTCCTTGGACAACAGAAGATGAATTTTCATACTTTATATCTATGAAAAGTGTGTCTTCAATTGGCACAGGTTTTTGTTTTCTAGTCATGTTAAGATGTCATTCATGTAATTAAGAGTTCACAAAATTTTCAGAAAATACTTTTATTTGACTGGAGAGCCACAAGAGCCTTAATAACTCTCTGTTAAAGTATATGATTTAAAGCCCTTCTTCCTTTCAGCAGATAATTATCAGTTGAGAGCCAGAAGGGGGTTTACTTACATACTTTTACACACAGTTACCATCTTTTTGGCTTTTCAGCAGATGATAGCTTTGTTCTATGAAAGATCTTGATTGAAGGTGTTATGGAGACAGAGGATGGCGCAGTATCTGTGTAATAAATATAAACAGCATTGGGACTTGTGTTATATGTGACTGTACATCTGTGGACTAAACAAAAGCAGTGCAAAGGGGTTAGGTATTTTCACAACTTATTTGATATTTACAGGTAGGAGTGAATTCATTACTACAGTCAAACCTGTATAGAAAGACCACCTGTCAATAAAGACCACAATTTTCGTTTCCCTTGAACAATGTCTCTCATTGAAATGTGTATTAAAGGAACCTGTCCACACAGACCACCTGCTCATAAAGACGGTTTTCTTGTCTCCCTTGAGTGGTCTTTATAGACAGGTTTCGTTTCACTGCACTAAGAAGAGCGAATAATTTTTAGCTGCACTTCACATCATATGAATATCTGCTGACATTAATGAGAATCTAATGAATATGCATATTTAAGCAACCACTTAGAATTTACATTTCAGATCAAGATATTTATTTCATTGTTTTTATTGAAAATTTAATTCGCTCATATCCTGACAATAAAAGTACAGCCAATTTTTTGGCCCTTGTTCAGTTAAATAATTGCAGATATTACAATTCAAATATATATTTGTGGAGTTAGCCATAATTGTGTGATAGATGTTGTTTGACTAAAGCATTTTTATATGAACTAGATGAATACAGGGTTGGAAAAAAGTTTGGAATATTTTTATTCCAAGAATTATTTCTTGTCTTAAACATATCCCTCGTCATTTTAAGTTCTTCTTTGAGGTTCAAATAAAAGATATGTGTCCCTTTTTAACTTTAAAAGCACAACATTAAAAATCAGGCTTATCACACAGTGCAGAGGTCCACTTGGAATTCGGAAGCGTATATTTGCTGTTTTTGCAAATGTCTAACGAAAAAGTTAAATAATCAGATACAGTTTAATTGATATACCGAAGTCCTCAAAATGACTGCAAACTGCACGTAGCTTTTTCAAAATTCCACGTGAAGTACAGAAATGTATAACAAGATGTTCAAACACAAATAGAGCAAATCTGACAACATGTGGTTCATTGGTCAGCCATTGTAACATGTTTAACAATATTACGTAATCTTTGGTACAAGATGAAACAGTAGACTTCATTCAACACAGTTAATCCGATTTGGATGAATTATTCATCACAATATAGTAGAAACTAGCATTTAAAATCAGACATACTCATCGCCAAAAAAATATTCCAAACTTTTTTCCAACCCTGTATTTGAATGACTACTTTGTCTGATGCATATTACATTACTCTCATATATCTTTATTTTCACGACATTTGAAATGAGATGCCTGTAAGAATTATCAGATAGCCAGAGTATCTGTTAACTCTTTAAGATTTGGAATTCAGATTCTATTTATTTCAACCTCCTTAGCCCGTCCATTTTCTACGATATTGATAACAATAAGATTTGTCTTTCTGTCTTTTGAATGTATAAAATGGAGAATTAAAGATGAGTGAATTGTAAAATTAAATTTGATTTGGCCTACTAGTATCATTCCGTCCATTTGGACAAGTATGAGAGAAATACTTAAGTAACCTTGATTTATTCTGTATTCATATATATTATGTTCCATGTGCTTGAATGTGATCTGTATATGCACCCATTTGTTTCAACTGTAAATAAAAGCGAGATTAAACTATAACCTTAACCAAAAATTGAATTGTTGTAGTTGTGTCTTTTGTTTTGTCATTTAATTGCTCCCTATCAGTGAATACAAATTACAGTAGCTTCGTTCTCATAATTATAGATATGTTGCGGTGACATTATTACATATTCAGAGATTTAAAAACACAATTTCAGATGACAGTGCAAAAATGGATT
This sequence comes from Heliocidaris erythrogramma, assembly GCA_025617745.1. Lineage (NCBI taxonomy): Eukaryota > Metazoa > Echinodermata > Echinoidea > Camarodonta > Echinometridae > Heliocidaris > Heliocidaris erythrogramma. The sequence continues at coordinate 33,092,295 of CM046859.1, read as the reverse complement.
GTAGAAAGTAGAATATTGAACACGTTAAAAGTGTCAGTCTATATTTTTACACACCGTCTGGTATTTTGCTACGAGTGGGTTTGTTAGAGTGTGATTTCGCTGAACAATGGAGTTTGTAGCAGCAGCAGGCTATAATCTCGCTGGAACTGATAATTTAAGGAATAATATTGAGAGAGAGTTCATGTGGCGGTTAGTTGTAACATATTCATGGTTATGAAAAGTATCATGGCTTTATATTTGTCTTGGAATGTCTGTCCGAATTCTCTATCCTACAATATCATCTACAGTACTCAATTGTTCTCCCCTCTCAGATTTCTTGCTTTATTTTCTATATATTTTCTTCGCCCACTCCCCTTCCCGATCTGCTTCTCAAAAAGTCTACTTTGCTTTTTTCTTGTTTCTTTCTTTTTTTGGAGGGGGAGGGGGAGTGTTAATTTTATCATTCTTCCCTCTCCCTTTCAGTCTTCTCTCTCTCTTTTCTCCTTTTCTCCTCTTTTTCTCTCTCATCCCTAGCCTCTCTCCCCTCTCCCTTTCTTTCTCTCCCTTTCTTTCTTTCCCTCTTTTCCTTCCCCTCCCTCCCTCACACACTCACTCTCTCTTCCTGATACCTCTCTTTGCCTCCTTTTTCCCAGGGTACAAGGCTCTAAGAAGCTTTTGCCATAATCACATTGGAATCATTATGCTCATTAAAAAACAAAATATTGACAACCCATTTATTTCATTGAAATATTACTCGTTTTCACAAAAAAACAAAAACAAAGGCTGATGAAGCAATGGATTTATATTATAAAATTTGAACTGTGTTTATTAGGAGGGGAAGAAACTTTGACTCTTTCACGTAAAGACTTGATATGAAATATATAATATACACAGTAAAATTTACAATACATACAAATATTCAGCATTTACAGTTTAATGGGGAATTAAGCCTTCAAAACGGAAAAAAGGTAACTTTGAACTGAGTTAAGAAAGTTGACCTTGGTGGGAAGTGAAAAGTCGGGGAAACGGGAGCGTTTCATCAAGCGTTTTGTCAGTGATTTTCACCGACAAATTTGCTCTCAGTCAATCAGATGCAAGGATTTCAGTAGCTTATAACAGTTGTCGGTGAAAATCACTGACAAAATGCTTGATGAAACACTCCCCTGATAAGTGAAAGCTTGAGAATATCGGAGAAAGAAAGTTGTGAATTTTTGAAAGCGAGGTGAGATCACTAAAATGATACGGAAAATCTCTCACTGGCTTGCAATACGGTCATGTTGTGTGATATCAAACATGGAGAACGCTCATTTATTTTGTACCCGGATAACTCTTAGTATATTATACATATTTTATCTGTTCTCAGTCATAATGTATAAGACTTTTGTTTGAGGAAGGACAAGTAATATATTACCCGTAATTCATCATTTAATGAAAGTCCGTGGTACCATAATGATAGGGGAAAGGGGATATTTTAAACATTTAAAATTGCACACATCAAAGTGGGGATTTCTCCGTGTATGACATGACACATCATGACCGAATCACCAACTGGAGATTTCCCATATTTAATGTCATCTCAAGGTTCGAAAATTGTCTTATTCCTTCTAATTTGTTTTTCTAATCTTCTGTTTCTACTTGGGTTAACTTTCAAAGAAGGGTTAATTCCCATAACTGTTGCGATATTGTCGTTCTATTTCTAGTTCTAATTTGCTGAAATATCACACGTTTTCTGCGAACAAAAGTAGTGTAGTAGTTGTAGTAGACTTTATTCGATAACTAGTTCAGCACACTGATGGTAATCTGCCACAAGGTGTGCATATAACAAGGTTGGAATTTTATTTTATAGAAATTCTTCTTGAGTGTTTGCTGGTAGTTTAAATTAGCCATAGCCACTTCAATAGAGGTTTAGATGTTAGCAGTTCTTCCTCAGTTGTACGACCTCTGTAATGAGTTCATCCAAAAGTTTGGTTGCAGTGTGGGTGTTTTGTTCTTCACTCTCATTATTCAAGTCTAGGTCAACAACGGAAATGTGATTGTCTTCATCATCACTTCCAGATTCGCTCATGTCGGTGACGGTGGTTAATGTGTCATCGTCATCTTCATCGCTGATCGAGAGATCTGCGAGGCTGTCTTCATCATCCATTTCCTTCAAGAAATCTAACAAACTCGCCGTTGTAAATGAATCAACACTCTGAGTATCTTGAACATCGTGGATGAAGCCTTCAGCATCACTGAGGGAAGAGCATTCGGATGGAAGGCTGCAGCTGCACTCGCTTTTCCCATCCTCATCACTGCCGTTATACCTCCAAGGGAAGACGGGATAGTAAGTGATATTTGGGATGCCCTCTTCTGAGCTCCATGATGAAGTTGAGTAGCTCATTCTTTCTTCAACATCAGTATCATGGAACTGTTGAAGGAAACAATGAACCAAATTTAGGAAAATAAGAATTGGAATGAAGTTTCCATGAGTTCTAGAAAAGAGATAGACAAAGACTGACGGGCTCTTGAAAGGAGAAGAAAGTTTTTAAACATTTTGATAATGAAAAGGGCGAATATGAGAATGATATATAGATAAGAGTTGGATTGAAAATGAAATGCAGTTAAAAGGGTTCATTCATTTTAGACTGAATGAAGATGATTTTAAAGGAAGCGTGACAGGCGTTAATATGAGCACTTACCATTTTGAGGTCTGCTACGGTCAAGGCATGACTACCCCTTCCACTATAGTCATCCTCTGTGTATGTATAGAAAACAATTGGAAGTGAGTCTTTAGTTTATGATTTTTTTCAATTGTTTTAAAAACGTTAAAGTTATTTACTATCTAGAATAACTCTTTAGTGACTACCTTTTTAACACTTACACCTGGCAATTCTATCAAACTGACTTTTACAATGACTTCCAAACATTCCGAATATCTTGTCAACATCTGGCTAATTTGGTTAAAATTTTTTTCCAACCTCTGTTTACATTTTAGTTTCAGTTTCATTTTCAGTTTATTATTTCATAATTTTATTTCACATTTAAAGTGCTCTTACAGTATAAATGATACAAACAATATAATTGGTACAAACAAGTTAAATGGTAAACAAACATGAAATATATTGTCAGAGAAAACAAAAGAAGGCGAGTACCTTATATCTATACGTTTGCATGCAGTAATAATTGAAAAGACTGGGCTAGAATAAAATGTGAAATATTGAGGAGCCTGCATGTACATGTACTTTTTCATCTCATGTCCTTAATTTGTATGTTCACATTATTTTTCTGGCATTGACATTCTTGGCTGCCATAGTCTGTTTTGGTCACTAGTAAAGCCAATCAGTTTGTTTCCAGCCCATGCTTTCTGGAAATTTTGCTCCAAGCTTCACTTTCATGTAGATCCTCTATATAATACTATCATGTTTTTACAAGTCACTCAGTCGATTTAGATTCTGCAAGACCAATAATGCTCAATATAGCCTTTTAATACATTTTAAATCATCCTTTTTAAACGGGACAATGCAATACCGCATTGCGGATGATCGCCACGAACCAGGTGATCGGTGGCCCATTTTCTTCACCTGGCAATACTAACTCTGCTACTATAATTATAAGGTAAGAGCAGCAATAACAGCATGTGTTTGTGCCTTTGTGGTCAATATGCTGTCACTTTTTTGTATGAGATATACACTAGTGTATTATATTCATTTAATGTAGTGATGTATGTACCCTGTATACATATTCTTGCAATGCAATAAGGAATGTTGCAGAAAAATGAGCCGGGAAAGAAAAAGTTTCGCACCTGAAACGAAACAACACAGACGTCTGATACATTTCCCCATTCTCCTTCGGAGTCTGGCAAAATATCGACGACAACAAGATGATGAACGGGCCATTTTCTTTGAGATATTTAGACAAAAGCAGAGCTAACGTCTTTGTATCAAGGAGAATTCGTAAAGAATGAAGCACCTGTACAGATGCGTTACTAATGTAAACAAAAAACTTGCGCGTGTAGGTAGGATCTATAGTACCGTGTTCCTCATTGGCTAAAAGTTGGTACTTAACGCGCACGCACTGCACATCATTGTTTCGTATGCCAATGCGCACTGGTAATATGACAGATCTTTTCCTATTGGCTGAAAATTATGACGCGAGACGTCACAATCGCTGCACGCACTGTACATCCATTGTTTCGTATGCCAATGCGCACTGGTAGTATGACAGATCTTTTCCTATTGGCTGAAAATTATGACGCGAGACGTCACAATCGCTGCACGCACTGCACGTCCATTGTTTCGTATGCCAATGCGCACTGGTAGTATGACAGATCTTTTCCTATTGGCTGAAAATTATGACGCGAGACGTCACAATCACTGCATGCATAATTAAGGCTAGAAATAGCTCTTCAGCTTCATTATTGCAAATGATTTTTCCTACATCTCTGGTGGTGTCACAATTTAAGATAATGCCTCATATTAATTTCGTATTACCTTTTTTTTCATTTAGTCCCAATTCTCTCTTGTAAAACCGAGACATGCTACACTGTAAATAACTTTTACTCATATTGCTTACAGCATATATGGAACTACTTCGTATTACGTCCATGCTTACAGTACTTAGTCCCTTTACTCTGTCGTGGTGTTCTCTAGCCTAGAATCTGTCGAGAATTAATGCCGAGTGAACATAAAAAATAATTATTTAGCCAGTGGCGTATCCAGGATTTCCCAATAGGGGGGGGGCTTGGCGCCAGGAATTATTGATCGCCGTCTTGGGGGAGGGGTCTTTGGAAAATTTTTGCTTCTGAAGAAGGGCTGAGATGCAAAATAGTGCTATATGTGACCAATTTTGAAGCCTATTTAAAGAACAATATTTTCAATTGGTATGAGGATTTTTTTTTTTTTTGCTACTTTTTTTTTTTACGACGGCCAATAGGGGGGGGGGGCGCGCCTGTTGCGCCCCCCCCCTGGATACGCCCCTGTTAGCACATCCTCGTCAGAATTATCATTTCTTAAAGCGTTGAACCAGATAATCATACTAATAAATGCATCTTCTTCTTTCATATCCCTTCCTCTCTGTCTGTCTGTCTGTCTGTCTCTGTCTCTGTCTGTCTGTCTCTCTGTCTCTCTTTCTCTCTCTCCTTCCTCCTACAATCTCTCATATAACCTCTCCCCCTCATCCCTCCTCGCCTCCTATCAATCAAAGAATCAACAGCTACGCAATGAAAACAAATAAAAATAGGTTGTACATGATGCTATCCCCAAATCATGAAGCATAGGCTATATTAATAAAAGTGTAGCGGGGGGGGGGGGGGGGGGGGGGGGAGGCGGTGGAACGTTGGGCTCAGACAAAGGAAGTGGGGGACCTTTTATTTGGCGGACAAAAGGTACCCCTCCCCACTTCCATTGCCCGAGGAAGTCGTTCCGCCCGATGGGGGGGGGGGGGGGGGGGGGGGGGGGGGGGGGGTTCTAACATGCCCTCCGATCAAAGGCAAAAGGGAGATGGAAATAGAAGAGTGTGAAGGGTGTGAGAAGGAGACCACACTACCCCTAAAAACACCCTTTACTACTCGACTGCTACATGTATGCTCCCTCGCGTCACATTTCTTCCACCTCGAAAGGTAAATTGCCACTTGGCTAATAGCCAAATGGTCTAACAATCATTCGGTCTAACAACAGTTCGTCCATCACCAATGCGTCTAATAACCATTTGGTGTAATAATCACTTCGTCTAATCACCACTTCGTCTATAGCCAATTCGTCTCAAACCCATTTGGTCTAAACACCACTTGGTCTAATAATCACTTCATCTAATGTCAATTGGTCCAATATCTGTTTCGGCTGAAACCAGTTGGTCTAATGACCAAATCGTCTATTCGTTTCGTCTAATAACCATTTTGTCTAAACCCGGTTGGTCTAACACCACATCGTCTAATCATCACTTCGTCTAATTACCATTACATCTAATCATCGTTTGGTCCAATTCTCAGTTCGTCTAATAACCGTTTGGTCTAATGTTCACTTGGTCTAATATCCATTTGGTCTAATACTACAGACAAATAGGTTAGCCTGTCATAGTTATATATATATTACATGGGCCGTGGAACCGGCGGGGGGAGGGGTGATGGGGCTGCAGCCTCTTTACTTTTTGAGTAGACACGTTTCATATAATTTTGTTTAATGATTATGTACAGTAGGCCTATATTATTTTTAGAAGAAATCACATTTTTTAAATATAATACATTGTAATAATGTTTTGACCTCTCGCTTCGATCGCTTGCAAAATGTAGAAAAGGGTAGTTGGTACCCGGGCAAGAGGCGTCAGTCCCCACTTCCAAAAACATTCCCTTTCCCTGCATTGTGGTACATGTAGTAATAATGATGATAATTATGAATAGAAACAGAATGACACGTTGAGAGGGAGAGAGATGATTGAAGAATGAACATAAAGAGTAGGCCTAATATAAGGAAAGACGGAAGTAAAGATTAATCGATGAATAACATTACAATAGGGAGGATTGAAAGTTAAGGGATAGAAGGATAAAGACATACAAATATAGATGTAGAGAGAGAGAGAGAAAATGGTAGAAGGATATTAAAGAAAACCATGGCGAAAGATGGAAAAGAAGATTAGGCCTATAAAAGAGGGCCCCAAAAAAGAAGAAGAAGAACAAAATTAGAGATGAAAAGCAAAACGATTTTTAAAAAGATGTAAAGAAAGAATAATGCAAAATAGGCAAAATGATAGAAAGATAAACAAGGAATAAAGAGCGAAAAAACATAGAGAGAGAAGAGAAAGATGATAGAAGAAATAATATAAAAGTTAACATTCGGATAGATTGAATAGGTGATAGAAGGAATCAAAGAATAACACAACTAAAGGAAAGATGGAAAAATGAAAGGATGAAAGCAAGGAATAACATACCGAAAGATAGAGAAATGATAGAAGATATACATAAGAGAAGATAACGAAAGAATGAAAGGATAAAAACAAAATAACAAAACAAAGTGCAATAAAACAATAATTGAAAATTCACTTAAATATTATTGAATAATTAATTAATCAATCAAATTATTGACTAGATAATTAATTTAACACATGTAATAAATTCATGCCATGCTCCATCAGATCACCTTTTCCCCCTCTTTTTTACCCCCCCCCCCCCCAAAAAAAAAAAAAAAAATAAATAAATAAAAAAAAAAAATAAATAAATAAATAAATAAAAAGAAAAAAAAGAAAAGAAAAAAAGAAAGAAATAATAAACATACAATTACTGCAAAAAATTCCCCCCAAAACCACCTAACCCTAATCCTATCCCTATTCATATTCATGAGCATCCGCCATTATCATTCTCCGTGGACCCGTTCAATGATCTCCCTTAAAGGGGTACTGCGGCCTGGAATTAATATTAATTGAATGAATAGAATAAAATTAAACAAGCAAAACACTGAAAATTTCATCGAAATCCGATAAAAAATAACGAAGTTATTGAATTTTTAAGTTTTGCATTATTTTGGGAAGCAGTTTTTTTTTCATACATGTCTATAAAAAAATATCTCCCTTGTAACAAAATAAGCTACAGCAATGATGAACTTACACATTAAATAAGGAGTCAGTCCTTTTAGTTATAGGCTTTGAGCAGAAAATTTGAATAATTGCAATTTCATATAATAAAATACAAAAGAAAAAGTGGGGATATGACATCATCAGCTCACTCACTGCATATTCATGATGACGTGCATATAACTTTTACCAAAATAATGCAAAATTTAAATATTCCATAACTTCATTATTTTTCATCCGATTGCGATTAAATTTTCAGTGATTTGTTTGTTTAATTTTACTCTATTTATTCAATTCATATTAATTTCATGCCGGAGTACCCCTTTAATACAATGATCAGAAGGTGGTCCGTAGTCGTAGCAAGAGGGTAAACAAGAAATTCGCCCAGTTGGTCATTAAACGAAGCGATGATTAGACCAAATGGTTATTAGACTAAGTGGGGATAGACTAAATGATGACAGACCAACTAAGGTTAGATCTAACTGATAATTGGACCAAATGATGTGTAGACCAAATGGGTATTAGGCAAATTGGGTTTAGACCATTTGATGAATAGACGAAATAGCAATTAGACCAATTATTGATAATGACCAAATGGTAATTAGACCAAATGGTTTTAGACCAAATAGCTATTAGACGAATTGACTATAGGCTTAGACCAAATGGTAATTAGACGAAATGACAATTAGACCAAATGGTAATTGGACGAAATGATGATTAGACCAATTGGTTATTAGACCAACTGATATTAGACCGAATGATGTTAGACCAATTGTCTATTAGACCAACTGACTGTAGACCAAATGGCAATAAACACTATGAACACGGTGACAAAGAAAGCGGACAATTTATGCAGCTCCTCATTGTACCCTCCACAATAGCTCTAGTAGACAAAAGGACATCCCTTCACTGCTATTATGTGACACCTGTTCTACATATTTTTACAGGATAGCAATGAATGGATGTTCTTTTGTTAACCAGTGCAATTGTGAAGGGTACAATGAGGACCAACATAAATTGTCCGCTTCTTTGTTCGTCATGTTCATAGTGAAACCCTTCGAAAAACCGAAGACACATCGTATTTATGTACACAGTATACAGTACATGTATATCGCTTGACACTGGTGAATGTGTAAGCGGGGTTACAGTGGACGTTTCTGTGAAATTTATTTTGAATCTTTTTTATTTATTACAAAAAGAAGGGGGAAATCACTTAATATGACCACTGACTATGTTTCATCATATTATTGCTGTACATGGGCCATAAACAATTTTCCCTCAAGTTATCTGTGTAGAGGCACTTAGCTGCAAATGCCCTACCGCATGGAATCGCTTTTATGGTAAACGTCAACAACTGAAGAAGAGGGGGAAACATCCAATGTCATACTGATGCTCGACGATGAATAGATCACGCTTGCTGTTTATCGTCACCATAACAACGCTTGATTCCCTCCTTCGCAAAAACTATTCATCCGTGACTTCCCCTACTCGTGGACAGATTCATTTTGTATGTGACGGTATCGATTTCTTGCTAATAATCGTCTGATCGTCTGCGCAGTCTAGAGGTGTTTTTAATAGTATTGATTAGAAGCGGTAAGACAGAAAAATGGTTATTCACCTTCGAGTGACGATCGATGCTCGTTCTTGCAGCATTCTCTGGACATAAAAGGGATGCAGACATTTTGTTCAAGGAGAATTGGTTATCTCATTAATGTTTGAATGATACCGTACAGACGCACAAGCCAGTTCCAAGCAAGGATAGATTAATAATTAATTTGATTTGTTTTACTTAGCTGACAAGACATCAGGATTTAAAAAAAAACATGAACGGCCAAGTTACAAACAGCATGCAGCATTATCAAGACTTTCTTCCACTTTGATATCTTTGAAGTATCCCCCTTTTTCTCTCTCTCTCCCTCTTTCTCTCTCAATCTTATTTCTTACTTTCTAATTTTCATTTTCTCCTATTTCTATATTTTGTCCATTCTTCATAATTTATATTTAAAAAACTTCTGTTTTCCCCCTAATTTCTCTTCTTTTTTCGTTTTCCTCTTTACTTTTCACCCCATTCTCTCTCTCTCTCTCTCTTTCTCTCTCGTTCTCTCTCTCTCTCTCTCTCTCTCTCATATATTCTTCATTGTCTTCTCATTTTCTCTCAATTGATGTTGATTAAAACCTGATTTTTTTCCCTCTTCAGTTTCCAATATATGTAATCACCTACTCGGATACAAGCAAGCCGCTTTAGCAATATAGGCGTACATTCACAGTAGACTGCCTATTTTGTCACCTGTGACTAATACAAAAGCTGATGTATCGATGGTAGGCCTATTATTCAGGGACAGGACTATACCCATAATTATTAGAATTATTTTGAAATAACCAAATCGCGTTGTAATTATCATTTTTTTTAAATCGATATTAGCGAGCCATTAACAATCACCCTCCGGTATATGAGCCTCACATGGATGCCTCTTCCGTTGGGGGTAGGGGGTGTTTCAGTAAATTTGCTTTAAAAACCTATTAATCATTTTAAGACTATACAGAGAAATCATTTCGTAAGGTATTAAATCAGAAACGAACTTAGGACAAGATTGATTCATAAATTTTTGTCAAAACGACATATTTTAAAGTAATAATAAATTGTAAAAGTTTTACGACAGAAGCACTTTTGATCGTACACCGGCCAGTACATCTCCCACACAATTAACTTAAATCAAAGCAAAATAAAAAGCAAACAAACCAATAACAGTAACTAATAATATAACGTTAGCAGAAGTGAGATATACTTTATTTATTGCGGTTATATTATTGGCATTAATCCGTATAGCGTACACACGCACACGCACACACATTTTGATGGGTGATAATCACTGGATTACAATAATGCCCTAAACAATTACAATGATTGTAAAAACTTTTTTTTCCCATTTTGGCAAGGTAACCACTATGTAGGACAAAATGGCGTCCAAAAGTTTGTACTGCATGTAACGCACCTGATTGTCAATACATGAAAAAGTAACATCAACTTATTCAGAGGCGCCTAAGCCAGGGACACGGTATTCCCCACTTTGCCAAGAACTATATAAAAAAAAACAACGTCCTTTCGCTGCCAAACAGTGTACTGTTTCATCATACTTAACTGTGTCTTGAACTACTTTCAAACTCCTATCACTAGTAGGCCTACCGCATTCCTTTTTAAAAGACTATTCTTACAAGTTTGAAAAGTCTCTATATTATCAAGGCGTAAACTTAATTCAAAACAGTATGAAAAGATGATTTCTTTTAATATAATATAAGCTAGCTCACACATCGACATATTTAAACAGCAACTAACCGAGAACAGAATTATTGAAAATGCTCTCGAACTACATAACTGATTTTCCTATATTAAATTATGATTTATGATTTCAATTATATCCACAGAGCCCCTTTTCCATGGGAATGCGCCACCTATCTGTTTGCCTTGACACCTTTGAACCCATTCAATTTCCTTAACATACCCACATACTGATTTAGGACTTTGTATTTCTTTGTATATTCAAATGTCCCACTCTTGAATGTACTTTAAGAGTCTCAATATTATGTTGCCACAACTACAACTGTTTTTTGTCCTTTATCTTTTTATAAAGTTAATCTTATTGAATGTTACGGAGCTATTGAGATAACCATATTAAAGGCACAATCAAGATATATGTCTTCAGTGACAATTTAGTAAGCATACATTAAATGGACATTGAACATGACTTAATGTGTGACAGTCATAATGTCTTATTTTGACTCATATTTATGTAAGTATCTTCTAATGGTGATGTTAATGAACTATTCAGAACTAATTGTAGATATTAATGGCACCCAAGGCCATTTGTATGTAATGAAAATTTAGTAACCATACATTATGTGAACATTGAACATGACTTAATGTTTAATGACAGTCATATAATTATCTCGTTTTGACTCACATTATGTGATCAAATTTTAATGGTGATGTTAATGAACTATTAAAAACTAATTATGAATATTAATGGCACCCAAAAGCCATTTGTATGTAATGAAAATTTAGTTAGCATACATTATAATGAACATTGCACAGCATGACTTCATGTTTAATGACAGTCATTATAATTATCTCATTTTGACTCCCATTACGTGAGCAACTTCTAATGGTGATGTTAATGAACTATCCAGAAATAACTATATTATATGAATGACACCGGCCACTTCTGTGCAAGGGGAATTTAGTAAACATACATCAAGCGAACATTGAACATGTCTTGATGTTAATGGCAGTCATAATACCTCATTGTGATTCACGTCATGTATCATTATAGGATCCAATATCCACCCTATGAATATACTTCTGTTTGCATGATTCAGTCTCTATGGAAACCTGGGAGAGGTTCTACTCAAATCGCTCTAACGATACATTTTAATTATGAAGGTATAAAATGTAATGAGATCCTTTTCGCTATCTCTGGCAGCATGCTTCTTGTTTATAATTATGCCTATAATTATATTTACTGGCGTGTAATTTCAATCTATAACGTTACAATCAAGAGATATTGCAACTGTCGCATGAGTTCCATGCAATGCAGTATTACACAAACAACAACATGAACATAATAGATTGCGAGATATTATCTCCCAGATGGAAATTAAATAAATTTTCTGGGTTGTACAGATTCATAATCAAAGGCGTACGGACAGGGGCTGGGGGTTGCAGCCCCCCCCCCCCCCCCCCCGAGGAATTTAAAGTGGCGATGTTCGGGAAACCACTACCTCATATTCAAGAAGGATGGCGCCTGAATATGCAATTTCTGTACATTTCCACTACAAATATTTAGAAACTCGAAAGTGATATTCGGGCAAAAGCCGCCCCCCCCCCTCGCGAAAATGTACCCGCACGCGCATGATTATTAATAATTAGATCGTAATATTTCATTTTCAGTAGTCCTACATTATCTGGTTTCATCCCTAAAAATTATAATGTACCATTATTAATAACATCATAACATCATAATCATTATGATGATAGGCCTATCATAAAAATTATATTTCATCATCATATTAAAAACAATATTGGCCTACCATGAACTATTGCATTTCAATGATAGTCTTCCAAAAGTGGATCACGTTATCATATTGCATCAATTACTTTGAATTATCATAACGTAGGCCTACAAAAATAAGTGGTCTTGATCCCTCGCCGAAGTCAACCAGAAACCAGGACGACGTCATTCACAGTATACCCCGTACACGGAAGCGACGACGAACAACGATTCGTTCTGATACGAGACCGACGCGAAATCATCGTGCTTTTCGTCCCACACGCATCTACTAGCCACTCGGACACCTTGCCCCGTGTCTGGCCCGATAATCACATTACTTATCAACTTATGGCGGGAATATCCCAGTGTTCTGACCTGGTTTTTGATAGTATCACACAACTCCCGAGTCAGAGCTTTGACGCTGTTGGGGCAGTATTTCTCTGTTTCAAGTCTCGCTTCTAACGCTTGTGACATGACGGCCTTGACGCGACTGGCGTTGAAACGGACGTCGGGCGTCATTTTGTAACTGTTTTCGAGTTTCGGCGTCATTGCACCCGTACCTGTCCCGCCGCCGCCGCTCGAGCCGGCCTTCGAACCTGGTGGTTGTGTTGATCCTCGCCGTGTGGACGCCGTCGAATGATTTCTGTCTGCTTGTCCGCCTCCCACTCGCAGCCCGCCGCCTGCGTGCGACGACATCGCCGATCGCGACGGAGCCTCGTTCTCCAATCTCGTCGCCATTTCTTATTCTTTATTTATGTACGGAGTTACAAAATCATCAACTTGAGAATTAGTATGGAGACGTTTAATATTCGAAAAGTCTGCAGATTTCTTGTTCCAGTTCTAGCTGCCTAATCTTTGGAAAACGATGTTGATGAAAGACTATTCACATCACGAATTTTAGACTGTCGTCGTAATTTTAGCTTGCCGGGTGGTTTAATGACTTAACAGTAGTTGTTTGCGTCTCGTTTCCTGGAGAAGTTGATGCAACGTCATTTAATCATCTTAATACTGAGACTGTAGTTGAAGTTTGATCTCATAATATTAATAGTCTGGCGACTGAGCACTCAAGGTCTCATACACAGAACCTTCCTCATTATGAGACGTAGAGTATAAAATATGAACATGATAAGGTTTACCCCATTGAAGCTGATGTTCAAGAAAACCGCTGAATGTGCAACTTCCTCACGCACCCGGCCAATCTCACTTTCGACTCGTAAAAATTAATGATCTTAGAACACAAGTGCTCCAATCCTATCGTATCCTAATGCATCGAATTCCATATTCAATTATCGTATGCTGCAGTAAAAACAGTAAAAATCATTCAAAACGACGACGTCGAAAACACTGAACTTCAAAACAGAAACACCTATGTTTCGATTCTCGCAGGCAATTGTGAAACCGCTTAAACCGATATTTTGCGATTCACTATTTTATTGACGATTTGTTTGCGTTTGTCGACTACAAGGACGGTGAAATGAGACGTCAATTCACTCTTTATTTCACTCACACCACCAATAATCGATTACACGTCATCAATACACATCTTCAAACATTCCCTTCCTTCAACGGATGTTTAACACGTGTAGAGTATCTCATTATTTATTCTGCTTTGTATTATAATGCACACACCGTCACACATCCTCTTTTATTTTTCGGCGCGCCGCGAGTGCCGGTTTCCAAGGCAATGACATACAAACTGTTCATTCGCGATTCGTCCGATTAAAGTTCCAATTCGCTTTACAGCAGTACAATAACTTTGGGGAAGCCCTAATTAGAAGGAATCCGTAGAAATGTCTGCTTACAAAATCGCTTCAAGACACCCCGTTGGCCGATGGTTGTTATGCCCTTTTGATACGAGTAGATACTGCCTGGGGGTCGACCCCCACACAAAGGGCAATACTCTGTCAAAAGATGAGCACTCAATTGAAAATGTATTCTGTCTGAGGATAATACATTTTGCGGTGATAATGGACTTTCAAAAAGCAGAAATTCTGACAGTATGAGCCCCGTGCGTATAGATACAGGTCTCATCGCTGTATAACATATACCCTTAACATTCATCTTTAGCCATTTTCCACTTCAAAGAGAAAATACAATAAGCTATTTGGATTACCCCCAACCCCCCTTGCATCGAATATTTTTCTGTCTTCTACTACTAAGACAATGAACAATCAACACTTGTGGGAAGAGAATCGTTGATCCTAAACCTGCCTATAATACATTTTGTCAAATCAGGAATCATTGTATCCTTGGTTGGCTACTATAATTTACTGTTTGACTAAATGTGCCATCCATTATCACTAACAAACGTAAGCTGACAAATCACTAACAAACGTAAGCTGATAATCACATAACTAATAACAGTCTCATCTGTTACTAGCGGTATAGGGTAATCAGTCAAGGAGTATTATATTTGTTTTTTTAACTGATTGCACGCCAATTCTCTGCATCTACCCCCCCCCCCCCCTCCCCCTCCCTCCTCTTGGTGAGAGATTATTCTTTCATCTACTGGCAAGGCATTTATCTACATTTGCCACTCTCCACCCGGGTAAAGTAAAATTACCTGGTAAGTAGAAATTTCTTGAATGCTTTCAGTGCCTTATAGGGGAGCTTGCGTGGCTAAAACAAGGATAATAGTATAGTAATTTGTATGCGCCTTTAGCAGTCTCTGGGTGGATCTGTAGGCAATATAGATGTAGTTATAGTGATAGTAATAATATTATTATTATCATCATCATTATAATGACGATCATGATGATAATTATGATGATGATGATGATGATGATTATTAGTATTACTACTACTACTACTACTGCTACTACTGCTACTACTGCTACTATTGCTACTACTCTTGCTGCTGCTGCTGCTGCTACTACCACCACCAATACTGCTATTACTACTATTACTACTATTACTACTACTACTACTACTACTACTACTACTACTACTACTACTACTACTACTACTACTACTACTCCTACTCCTACTACGTACCAGTGGCGTAGATACGCACACACTTTCTATTAGGGGGATAATGAATAGATCACCCCCACTAACAATGAATAATTATGCAAAAATGATATAGGCCTACAATATGATTGGCTAAGACACTTGAACAATTCCAAAATCAGTATTACACATAGGGTGGCACATATATTAAAAAAAAAGAAATTCTATAATCACAACGAGGTATAGAACCATCGATGGAATAAACACCGCATCATGACATCACCAGTATATAGCCAAATACATGTACAGGTGTAGTTGGAAAGTAGGGTCATTTATAATAAAACCTGATAATGACGATAATATTTTTTTACGCCTGTTTGTAACTAGTTTTGAATTATTTTTTAATGTAAAGACTTTCTAGGCCTATGTTTTGTTTTGAACATTTGTGTAAAACAGTTTTCTCCATTCTGTTAGTAAGAATGAAAATCTTATGAAAATGGATTCCAAAAACGTGGCACTTAAATCGATTAGTTTTATTTTACAATCTTAAAAGCATATTGAAAGTGGCAAATTTGAGTCGTCACCTTGACGACATGATCTTTGGGTTAGATATTCCAGACTGGAAAACGTGATTTTATCACGTTTTCAGGGAAGATGAACTGTGTTCAAAGTATATTTTGAGCTTTTATGATAATATAACGTCAACTGATATATCCAGGTGACTAGAAATTATTATATATGATATGAAATCCAATTTCGCTGTCCATAGAAATATAGAGCTTTAAAGACTTTTTTGTTATTATTATAGGGTGAATAATATGAATATGAATTATGAAATCTTTAATATTTCTACGTAAATTTGTTTATTATTATAGAATGAATAATATGAATGTGAATTATGAAATATTATTGTTGATATTTTTACGTAAATTTTTTTTCACAGAAGTGTCGGTACAAAATGATGTACTATGATGTATTATATTTTAATGTTACGTCATAACTATATGCCTGAGGGTCGTACCACATTTGATTCATTCTTTCATGTCCTGTCGAATGTTTTTAGTTTTATATGTTATTTTATATTGGTTTAAAGAATAGCAGTGAATACCAGTGGGTTTTTAATTTGGTGTTTTTTAGATATGAGTCATTAGAACAGAAAGTACCCCCCCCCCGAAAAAAAAAATTAAAAAAAAAGTTTATTTCTAAAAGGATTCAAAGAAGTCTATTGATGTTTTACCAAAGGAAAAACAAAGAAGATTTCTTTGGTGTCAGTATTATCATTATTATAATTATTATGATTGTAACACTAATATAATTATTATTGTTGTTATTATCAGTATTATTAGTAGTAGTAGTAGTAGTAGTAGTAGTAGTAGTAGTAGTAGTAGTCCGCACAACATGATCAAGTCCGTATATTTTTCT
This sequence comes from Heliocidaris erythrogramma, assembly GCA_025617745.1. Taxonomy (NCBI): domain Eukaryota; kingdom Metazoa; phylum Echinodermata; class Echinoidea; order Camarodonta; family Echinometridae; genus Heliocidaris; species Heliocidaris erythrogramma. Next base: position 33,075,361 of record CM046859.1, on the reverse strand, counting down.
TGAAAGACTTTGCTTTAACAAAAAGCACTAAGTGTTTCACGTGCAACTTTATACTGCTAATTATGTCCGAGTGTTTTTCTTATCAGTCTGGCTGTGCCCAGGATAGCTGCATTCTGCAGGTCGTATATACGAAGATGAGGAGAAAGCTTGGTGATGCAGGCTTCCATTCCCTTCTTGACCATTTTTTATTCCTGTGTGTCCGATGGTGATTAGAGTAACCTCCGCTTTCACGTTCCACATCCTCTCTATCTCTATCCTGAGGTCTTGATACTTGAGGCGTTTGTCTCTTTCCTTGACGGCGATGTTAATGTCATGGGGAACAGAAACCTCGATGGTATCAACTGGCTTGTTGCAGTTCGATCCGTTAGTATATGCCGCAATTCCAGTATGGTACTTTCATTGGTCAGGGTAATCGTTTGCGGTTGGTGTTCCCATTGGTGATTGCATGTCGTATACCCATGATCTTTCAGCAATAATTGCCAATGATTAAGTTTGGAAACATTGTCATGTCTTGTGATATACTCCGTCTGAGCATGAATCGAACATCCTGACACCAAATGCATGATTGTTTCTGTTTCTTTTCCACAGAGCCTAGACTGTAGTCTACCCTGGTCCTGTATTACAAACATGAATCCCACATTTTCACCTGTGAGACCGGCCGACTTCAGCCATTTGTGGGTGTCCTACTGGTTCACGACTCCTGCCGATGTGATTGTTTTTTCATGATGGAGTCGTTTGGTCCTTAGATGTTCTTGTAATTTCTGTTGAAAGGAACACCTAAGTTTTGCTTTCTCTTTCTCACCAAACGGCAATGTCACGTGATGTTGTTCCAATATGATGGAGGCTTGTTTGCTGGAGGAGTAGATGGCTTGACTTTTATCATGATCAAGGGATATACTCGACAGGATATCAGGGGGAGTGGATAGGTAGCTACCAAGGTTTGCCGCTTCCATATTGCATACCATCTCAATCTGTTGCAGACCTCTTCCTCCAAGGTCACGGGGCCGATATTACCTCTCTATAGCAGCCTTGGGGTGGTGTAATCTATGCATCGTTAGCTGCTTTCTTGTCACCACATCTAGCCCACATGAACAGCCAGTCTCCAGTTAACAATGCCAAAACTGTAGCTAAAACACAGGGATAGCGAGTGCGTTAATTGCCTCAATCTTGTTCTTGGCATTTTAGGTCAGATTTGAGAATAAGCCCAAGTCTTCTTTTGTACTCTGTTGTTGTCTTTTTCTTCTTCTTCTTCTTCTTCTTCATTGTGCTGTGACTAATGGCATCATTCTCTGCTATACCTAGATACTTGAATGTTGATCTGAATAAGTAGTCAGCTCCTTGATTGATGTTTCCTCACCCGGCAAAAACATGTCACCTGCTTCCATCCTCCTTCCTCGAATCAGTGTGATTTTGGCACACTTGTCGATGCCACATTTCATCTTGATGTCGTCACTGAAGTGTTTTACTACTGCTATCATCTTGTGAAGTTCATCATCATTCTTTGCGTAGAGTTTGATATCATCCATAATTATACCAAATGGTTTACTGTTGCTGTTACGTCTCGTCCTTAGTTATAGCCATAATTCGTAGCATGTGAGAGGGAGCACACTGGATTTTGCTATACAGAACGGTAGAGGAGATAAGGAATCTCCTTGAAATATCCCTCTCTTGAGCCGGACTCCTTCCACTGTCATGGAATGTGCGTCTGTTATGAAGTGAAAGAGTTGTGCTCCACAGTTTCATGCTTTCTGTTATACACTTTACTATTTGTGGATTGATGTGATATATCTCTAGAACTCTGATAATCCAACTATGTTGTACGCTGTCAAATGCCTTTCTGTAGTCTACCCATGCACGCCATTGATAGTTTGGCTTGTCTTTGCCGAGCATTCCCCGTAATTGCTTTGTTTGTCATTAGGTGATCATTATAATAATTATGATTATTATTATTATTATTATCATCATCATCATCATCATTATCATTATCATCACCATTATCACATTCATCTCAGAAGTATTTACCTACCAGTAATCCTATTCTGTATAAAATACACATTGACATTCATTTGCTCTGAAATCCCAACAAATAACGAATTTTTACCGATTGAAATAACCGTTGCCGAGGTAACAACACGCGTAAAGGGTTTACAATAATTTAGTTTCATATCATAGACCACGTGTGCATTTAGTTGCCTTTTAATAAACAACGACGCGTGTCTCATATACCTTTTCGCTCTATAAACATTTAATGAAAATGATTTGCTCTGGACACGCTCAAATATAAGCCTATTATGTCTGTGCAATGATCATAAAGAACTATCTTATAGATCGCGTATTTTTACAGTATAAAATATATGATGAAGGTCATTCTTAGTTCAGATAATGCTGTTATAAATGATTTTTCATGTTGTCATGCCAGTCATTGTATTTTCCATTTACTTACGAAATTATAAAATGAAATAACATTTTATCATTAAAATACAATGTATTTTCGTTTGAGTTTCAAATATTCCTCTTTTATTCAACATTAAGATGTTACAAAAGGCATCATTACGGACTTATTTAGTTTTTACTGTAAATATAAAATGTCACGAAATTATATAAAATGTGGGTTGGAATGATTCGTCAGGAGGTTGATTCCGGCGGGGGGGGGGGGGGGGGGGGGGCAATGGTGATTTAAAGTCAAACCTGTTTTCATGTAATTTTACTTGTAAACATACTGGGAGTATCTATAGCTGTGAGAGAAATGGTAGCTACATTTTTTTTCGGGGGGGGGGGGGGGAGGTGTATGCAGCCCTTTTTGCGTGAATGATTATAAGAAAGTCAACATTATAGGTCCTAGATCAAAATAATTACGTACAAGAGGCGATTGGCTGTGGGGCAGCAGTGCCCCCCTCCAGGATTTGAAATTTACATTATTCTGAAAGCTATCATTTGCTATTGGGACACCGAGATGGTCTTGATTTTGATTAATTTAAATTTAATTTCATGCATTTACTTTAAAGACCAAAATAGCAATTTTTTTCTCGCTCGCTCGCTTGTTGGAAAGTTGATATTTAGGCAATTGTGATTATAGTACAGGGTTGGGGTGAGGGTTGTATTGGGTTTTAGGTTAGGTTTACAGTGGGCATCCAGGAATTTGAAATAGGGGTGGCGCCAGCGGAGATGGAGCGGAGGGTGTGGGAGGGGTGGCGCGTGCCCTTGGCGCCCCTGCATGGATCCGCCACTGGTTTAGGTTTAGGGTTAGGTATAGTGTTGAGAGATTGCAGGAAATTGACCGATGTCAGTCCTCTCCCCTTCACCCCCCCCCCCCCCTGAACGCGCCTCTGCTAATACTAGTAATAGATCCATGGGAATCTTTCACTATTATTTCACTCAACTTATTCGAGAGCTATGACAATGTTTATTATCTAGTTCCAGTGAAAGGTGAAGGTAGCGAATTAAGAATACATGCCACCAGGGGCGGATCCAGGATTGAGTAAAAGAGGGGGCACACAAATGAAGTTTTCTCAAGTTGTGGAAAAGGTAGACCCGTATTTTTTTGGTCTCGCCAGCTTCTTGAAAAATCACTCAGTGGTTGGGGGTTAGGGGGGGGGGGGGTCCAGTTTCCCTCCATAATTCCCTGACAAGCAAAAAAAAAAAGAAAAAAAAAGAAGGTCTTCATTCTAAAAGGGGGCAAAATCGAGAAAATGACGGATCGTCTATGGTCAAAATGCATACTTTTCTTCCAAAAAGGGGGGGGGGGCACGGGCCGGAAGTGCCCCCCCCCTGGATCCGCCAATGCATGCCACGTTGACCATGACAGGAAGATGCTTGGAGAGTTAAATTTTATCGTAATTCATATCACCCAAGGCATGTTTACCATATCGGGCCTGGGACAACTTGTATAGCGCCATCTCTTGACCACTTGATAGCGTTAACCGGTTTTTAGGTTCACATCTTGTTTAGACATCTATCATTTTTGTGGCGTCTTCTTTGTGAAAATTGTAAAAGGCTGCTTAGATGATTTCATTGTCCCTTTTTTTTAAATATTTATATCTGAATTTCTTTCAAGGCAACACAGTGCCAAGGTCAAGGCTACTGATTCTCAGACGAGAAGTTCAGGGTTCAATCCTCGCCCGGTGCTTACATCCGTAACAATGTGTTTTACCCAATACGTTATAACTGTCCAGGGGCGGATTCATGCAGGATTTTGTAAAAAAAAAAAAAAAGGAGCCACAGTGCCGTAAAAGTACACAATAAATGTGTCAGTTTTTCTTTTATTGTACCTCTCAACTCATGTGTAAGTGGGTACTGCTGGGGTAATGATAATTGCAACCGGGCCCTCAGGAAAAGCATTATTACTACTACTATTATTATTATCGTCTTCATTATCATAACACAACCTATAGTTATCTTCGCGCTCTCCATTGTGAATGGCTTTAATGACCGTAATTGATACTGGACATCGTGTTCAAGGGTCACCATACTTCGTCTCAATTAACACAAAACACGGGGATTCAAATGAAATGAAAAACCCTAATTGCCCTTTTAACAATAGTTATCTTCCACTCAACAAATTATCGAGAAGAGTAGTTTCTAATTAGAACTCGTTTCCCCTAGATCACCATATTGATCTATATATTAAGATGGCCACAATCATCAGCAGACGACAGGCTCATATCGGTATAAACCGTTGACCGAAGATTCCAATCGTTTGCTTCGTTATCGTTTAATTAATATTAACCAGCTCTGCTGAAGTTGCATGCAGGCGCAACTTCTGGCGTTGTCGGTTGGCTTTTTAACCCGGTTGCTTTTCCCATGATCTCTTAAATTAATGCAATGGAATAAAAATCACTATTTTTAAGAGATACTAGGATCACTTCCTTTTTTAGTTGACTTCATTCCATTCACAGTGGAATCATCCGCTGCAAAGTATAGTTGTTGAATTTCTCTTTCAAGAGTGGAAGAGGAGTGGAATCTACTCAATGATTCCTACTCCCCATCCATTTGAAAACTCTCATTTAAAGCTGGTAACATGCCCTTTTCTATCATGCGCTTATTGATTCTATAGGAGGTATTGCGTGTTGTAGACATTCGTATTGAAAACTACGTTGTTCGGAGACCTCGATAATTAATTACTGGTTATCGACCAATCAGAAGCTATGTACGTGGCAATCGTCTGTCTGACTATGCGTTTTTAATCGATATTGCCTATACCACGTCGCCATGGCAACGATGTGAAAACTACAACGAAAGCAAAATTAATATCTATATCAACGCACAGAAAGTAATGGGTATGGAAAGCCTCTTGTGCTATTTAATTCTCTCTCATTGTCTTTTGTCTCTCGTTGGAACGTGACCTGTTGAATCTTCGTGAAAACCAGGGAACAAAAAAATTGTCTCGTGTTAATATTTAATGAGCATCTACTCGCAAATTATTATGCTTTTTCATGCTAAAAGGTTATATTGCCACCGAAAAATGCAAAATGGAAATTTAAGAAACTTTAAGAATGAAGACGGCTCCTTTATAAGGAAGTCTTGTTATTTGTTTTTTTTCGTGAGTTCCATTAAGCCTATAAAAAGTAACTCCAATCATATTCAAAAATCATTAATCAGTGAAAGATATATAAAGAGTAGTCAAGGTATAACTGTAATCAGCAATTTGTCCAAAGTCTTATGTGCATGGTTTTATTCAAATTGAATTATTATACACAAATACACAATTTTGTCAAAACAATTCAAAAGTAGTATTCATAGCATTAAAAAATAACGTGCAAATTATGTCTCTAGATATCTTATGAGTTTTTTCTTCGATGTATAGATTATTATATTTTGGCTTGTCCGCTTTCTAAACTATGGGTCAAGGTCTATACATCTCATTGTTATTTTTCCCATTTTCAAACGTTTATGGACTATTAACATGCCCCAAAACAATGTAGATGTTATAAAGAATAATTTCCTTTGCAATTTTCAGTCGATATCTCAAGGAGAAAATATCCCTCCAACAATTACAACGAATCATATCCGCATGATAAAAGTTCTTATGTTTATGCTTTTTTTTCTCCTTCAAATTCAGATATGTTTATCGATTTTTCTCTCCCGCATTTATTTTTCTGTTGAGGACAAAAATTGATTTCTTTGCCTGTAAAATAGGTCACACCGATACCAGAATTATGAGGGGGCAAGTTATCTTTTGGCCGATGCACTCTCTTGCACGCAGTAATTTTCTGTAAGAGTACATTACCCCAGCCTTTTATTCTGCAGTGTAGGTTGGATCTGTTATCTTTTTAAGTTTTTAATTTAATTTTATTATTTATTTTTAATTTTTTAAATTTATTTATTATTATTGTTATTATTATTATTATTAATAATATTAATATTATTATTATTATTATTATTATTATTATTATTATTATTATTATTATTATTATTATTATTATTATTATTATTATTATTATTATTATTATTATTATTATCATCATTATTATTATTATTATCATCATCATCATCACCATTATCACATTCATCTCAGAAGTATTTACCTACCAGTAATCCTATTCTGTATAAAATACACATTGACATTCATTTGCTCTGAAATCCCAACAAATAACGAATTTTTACAAATTGAAATAACCGTTACCGAGGTAACAACACGCGTAAAGGGTTTACATTTAATGTGCCCAGCTGCCCCATAATTTATAATTACGCCACTGCTTCCATTTATCACGTTCACTATACTAAAGAATGCGTTATGACCCCATTGTTACCTACACTAAATATTCCATTTGCCCCTTTTCAAACTCAGTTTTTATTATCATATATTTTACATGGGGGCACAGTGCCCCCAACTTTTCAAGTACCCTAAAACTGCCCTTTTTATTTCTAAAAAATGGGTTAGTTTCTCTCTGATAAGTGCCCTTTTTTTCTCCCTCTGATAAATTCCCCTTTTCAAATCTGATAATAATTGCCTCCTTATCTCTTAAGAGGTGCCCTTTTCTCCTTCTGCTAAGTGCAATTTTGTCTTCTGTGAACCCGACAGTTGAAGAAACATTTGTATTTTGAATTACATGTATTTTGAATTATTATTGTATTATGTATTTACATTATAAATGTGATTTGCCTTGAATATGTTTGTTAATTTGTTACAAATGAATATCAATAATATCCCTGTGGAGGGAAAAATATTGAAAAAAAAATTTAAAAAGGTGCATTTTTACTTCTGATAGGTGCCCCTTTTCCCTCTAATAAGTGCCCTCTTTCCCCTTCTGATAAGTGTCCATTTTCAAGTCTGATAAGTGCTCCCTCTTTACATCTAATAAGCGCCCCTTTCCCTATCTAATATGTTCCCTTTTCTTCTTCTCATATGTGTCCCTTTTCAATTCTGATAAGTGCCCCTTTCTTATACCCACACTATACTACAAGTACAGTGTTAGGCAGTGGAGCTGGAGGCAACAGGGGCATAATGCCTACCCCCCCCCCTCCTCCCCTCCAGCCAAGGATTTCTCATTCCGCTCATTTTAATGTGCCCATAATAATTGACACCAAGTGTAATATATTCTAAAAGTTTCCCCAAAACTCGATCGCTACGCTCGCTCGCTCTTATTATAATGAAATCATGCACATCGCATAAAGTATGTTGATATCGATGTAATAATCCTAAATATAAATGACAGGGTTAATGTTCAAATTAAAAGATTATTCGACTTTTCCCCAAAATTAATTTGCTGTTGTCATTTTTATTATATCGCTGTTATAAATAATGCATAACCAAGGGACTTCAGCTCGAATAGCTCGCTAGCACATAAGTGCCGTTTTTTTTTTGCTGGTGCCCCTCCCTTTGAAAGACGCTCCTCCGCCCCTGGCTGGATGTATGCTTCACCTCAGCCCATACATATTATGAAGGCAGTAAATAAGTTTATACGACCTTGAATTCTTTTTTTCTAAACATATTTTGTTAGATTATGCCTACTACTTTAAAGAATAAAAGTCAACATCAACTCTATGCTTAACCTATATGCAATATTATTAGTGATGACTGAGTATTACAGGTGATCATTTTCTTTAGAATATTTTGCCGCTCCAAATATTATTCATAACGATATACACACAGGTGTCTGTCAAACCAGCTGCATTATGGATTTTCATAGCTTATTAAAATTGTTGGAAAATGCGTTATGAAAGGTCGAGCACCTTTTGTGTTAGCCTGTTAATGCCTTTCTAATCAAGCAATTCGTTAATAATATTGGGCCATCGAATATCAGAACAGCTGATGATGTCGAAGAAAGGACAAAGACGAAAGTGTCATCAATACAATTAAATTTCGTTTTGATGGAATGCAGAGAGGAAATTGTAAACCTGCATGCGATAATATTGCAGGACAGTGGATGGCTTTTTGCCATTTGGGGGTAAATGTCACAAGATGCATTATAAGGTTGTTTGTGCTGCTGAAGCAAGATTAAAAATTAAATTCATTCATCATCACCTCGCTAGCACATTTATAATCGAACCAAACATATGCCGTGCAACCAGGGAGGGGGCTACAGCTCCCTTACTTTTTATAGTATGACTCTTTTCCATAATGTTTATGTTGTAGAAAACAATATGCTTGTTTGCATGTTCAGCCCCCCCCCCCCCCTCTTCCAGTAACGATCGGCGGCCCCTGCTAAATCATAATCGTCCATATTGTAGACGAACAAATAGCTCATAATACTTTCACCAAAATGCCTATCGGCGAAATAAAGTTGAGCAAAGTATGCCTGCCAAACTATAGTTCTCTTACAGAAGCAGGTGTGTGTGTGTGTGTGTGTGTGTGGGGGGGGGGGGGGGGTCGCATGAAATTATAGGCATACCCAGTGGCGTAGTGTGGATGTAGGAAGGTAACGGATCAGATGTTAGCACCAGGGCGGGGACGGGGGAGGGGGTCAAGTAACACTATACTTGGTGTGAAATGCAGAGGTCTCCATGTGTATAGGCGGATCCGAGTTGCGAATAGGGGCCACCCCCTTGAAAAATAGGCATATAATATATTGTTAAAACCATTAAAAAAAAGTTCTTTTTTTTTGGGGGGGGGGGGGGTGGGCAAAAATGTTTTATTCCTGACTATACTACAGCCTAATCAGGACACCGTGTTATAGCTTTTCTTTAAAATGACACAGTTTCCCTATTATTTCTCTTTTTTCGTAGAAAAGATGTGATGATGACACTCTCCAGTCCCATTTCTGACAATTTTAGATCCAACCCTGTTATGAATATCTGTATATTTACGGGAGGCACTCGTTTTTCCGCAGTATCATAATTCCGGCACACAAATTTCCCATACCAGGGGGTTCATAATTATAATTCCGAATATTGGTTGCATTATTCCAAACATTGGTTGCATTATGCCAAACATTGGTTGCATTATTCCGAAGGTTCATGATTCCGGAAATGAAAAGGCTTCATAATTCCGAAAATGAAATATGGTTTATTATTCAGAAGGTTCGTAATTCCGAAAAAGATACAGGGTTCTATTTAATTTTCGGAAATATGAAACTTCTGAATTAAGAGCATTCGGAGCAACGAACCTTCGGAATTATGAACCTTCGGAAATATGGTCATGTCTAATTATCTTCTCTTTTCTCCTCTATGTTGATTGAATTCATCATGACCGTTAGAAAATTGATGTAGAGCATCTTTCAACTCATCCTCTTTTAGTGTTTGTTACTCAATGTAGGTCAGCTTTCTCAGAAAATACAATTTAATATGACTTTCATTTCGCAAGGGATTTGCACAACTTGAAAAACAGCCGCTTATTTTGACAAATTGTATCTCGCTGCAACCTGGGGAGGAAATTGTAAACCTGTTTTATGCTGGCTTTGCTGGGTAATGCTTTTCTGACCATTTGTGTAAGTAGTCTCATTAAAAAAAAATGAATCTTTAGCGGAATTATAGACAGGCTGAAAAGCATCATTACACGTGACCAGTCCATATTCAACGTTTGAGAATCATGAATACAGTCATGAGTCGGCAAAGCTATGACAGATCAAAGCGTTCAGGGCACAATTTCGCGGTGTGGGGCAGTCATCGCTTGCCCGACAATGTATTGGGGTTCATTGGTAGACATAATCAATGAGTTACTTAGGCATGATGTTGGTCATGATTGTGTCCCTTTTCCTATTTAAAATTTCAATGTTTGGCTTCGCGACAAAATATCGGCCGATGATATGCCTGCGCTCTTGTAAGAGGTCCCATTTCGAACCATGGTTATTATAATCTTTTAATCTGGTGGTTATTGACTTTCAAACCCCTTTTTTGTAACTGAGGAGTATTATTTGGTTGGTATTGTCAGGAGGGCAAATATTGCCCCCTCCTTAAACATTCTGTTCCAGAATTGTTTTCTTCAGAAAAATAACCTACATGAAAGTTGTTGAATTTTATTTGAATCCTTCTAAAGAGCTAAAGGCGAATGTTTCGACGGAAATTTGCATTGTTTCATTCGATAAAATAGTAGTTTTCCTTTTATGTATTGCATTTACGAAACACAATAAGAGAAAACAGTGTTTATATCATCATGTGTAGGCCTACCAACCAACACTGACAAACATTATCAGCGATAAATATTTCAGTCGTTTTGTTTTTGCATTTTGCTTATCTTGCTTACACCAAATACTCGAGATGGGCTTTCCCCATAAACCCTCTATATTATCAGATAAATGAGAGTGAATAATTAGTGGCCTTGACGGGAGGGGGTGGGGGGGGGGGGGGGTCAACGGCATTATACCTGTTATATATTGGAAGTCCAAAGTGGGGTTTTGTTAGTACCAAACTGGGCCTCTTATAGATCAAGGAAATCGTGAGGTCTAATAGGCTAATAGGTCCCATTGTGAACCGTTCTAGGTCTTAGGTCCTGTTGTATCAACGCTCCCTCGCAACAATGTTTTCTTAGAAATAGGTTTATTGTCAGTGTTGCAGCGAAGGTCTAAAATCAGACCATTATTGTTCTTCTTGCGGTTGAATAATCTGGAGGAAATCTGAATTGCATCTTAACTGGCTCTGTTGTAAACGGTTGATGAAGTATTATCTCTCGAGCAGAAAGCCCAGAACGTCCCATCTTCTACCAAATAATGATAACGGGTTAAAATACTCAGAAAGCTTACTTTTTTCCCCCTGAAATATTCAAAGTTTTGGACATTATGAAGTGAACAAAGACAAACATCCCTCTATATTATTGTCGATCACTTTGGACAATTTGAAAGTTTTATTGACAGAGGTGATCGATGTATATAGTTACAAATTTAAGATTTGAATTCATTTCATAAGAATTTTGCTCTGTTGGGCTTCATGATTTTTAAAGAAGATATAATTATAGGCCCCTACCCCCAATTTTCATTTTTTTTCACGAGGTCGCAATGCAATCCCAGCTGAAAACTTATAAGAAAAATCCATAACGGTGCTTATGAGGTTTTAAGAGCAAAAAAATAAGTTTTCTGATTTGACCGAAAATTCAGTTTTAACTTGTTCGTCGCTGGGGGGGGGGGGGGGGGGGGGGGGTGCGATAGCATCCCCTTTGAACATTGGCATAGACAGGTCCTCATAATGTGGGGGTATGATTTCCCTCAAGGACCATATATATATATATATTTATACATGTATATATATATATATTTACAATGGAATATCATTTCAATTACTTACGTACTTATCATTATAATTATATATATATATGTATATTCCGATATAAATGTCAGCTATCATTTTGTGTTTTTTTATGTAGTCCTGATGAAGATCTTTGATCGATAGCTCGACAAATAAAGGAGGACGCCTCATAGTAACAGGGGCGCTATCTGCTTTTGAAAATACGTTAGTTAGAGTAGAGTGCAGAGTAAGAGAGCTGGAATTAAAATTCGCGCGACGAAGTTCGCTTCTCCCAGAATCCTCCATTCTTTTCGCCGCCGCCATTATTCGACCCATCTCGGAGTTGGATGGAAAATCTGTCGAACACACGCTTCACAATCGCTGATTGTTTGCATGCTCGCTTGCTGGAAACCGCGACCGGATTCGTATATAGTGCGCACGTATCGCGTCGCGCATAGTTCGCTGAATGCATATCGCGCTAGTATAGTACGCAACGACAGTACAAACGAGCGTTGTCTCTATATCTTTTGCGTACATTATATGCATTTGAAGATAGATACACACGGACGTACGTACATAACCCGTTCATGTTTCAACTACCTGCCTCAGTCTTTTCGCTCTACTGATCTGTATTAGCTTCTCTCATCTCTCTTCTCTACATTTCTATCCTGATCACCTTCTTCTTCATTCCCTGAGAAATGGACGGGTGAGTAACCTGATGGGGAACGGAAAAAATCCACTCTCCCGTCACCCAAAATTTCCAAAACGTGTCTTCTTTTTTCCATCGCCTCGTGCGATTATCATGCGTGGGGCTAGCGAGCTCATTGCAAAACGTTCATTGCATTGTCACCTTATGCAGTGCAGTGTATACACATGCCGCGTCCAAATTGTTCAGCGGGAAAAATGCCGTTTGAAGTGGCATGATTATGAAACATCATCATCAAAATGGTGCCGTATTTGTTTTGAATTAATTGCTCAAGATTTTATAATATGATGTCAATATATCAATTTTGAAACTCTGTATTTTGTCTTGCCCAAAATGTAATGAAAAAAGCTCATACACGGTCATAATTGACTGCTAAATCGTTGCAAAATATGGTAGCGTCGCACAGAAAACGGCATGCCGTGAAGTTGCAATGGGCATGCAAGCAAGTGATTTGCAATGTTGATTATCAAATGTGTAAACGCTGATTATTAATTATGTTATGGTGAGAGAGGTCATAAGCTTTCAGATTCAGCTCTTTAATCTATGAATTGTCAGATACATACAAATGATATATAAGGAATGATGTGGAGACGAGTACTAAGACTCTAGTACTCGGCAACAAAATGTATTTTGCCATGCATTGTTGATGTATGAACTAGCCTAGTATGAATGATTATGATGCAATTGCCAGTGGCTGAGCCTGAGTGCAGTGAGGGGGGGGGGGGGGGGGGGGGATCATTCAGAACCAAGATTCTGGTTAAAAGCTTTTTATATGTATAATGGAGGGGACTAACAACAACCACCACCAACAACAAAAACCAACAAAAAAGAAACAATACATGTACATTCATAGGCTATGGCCTATGGGAGTATGCCTATGCCACGGTGTAGCAAAATGGAGTTTTATATATTACAAGTTACAATGAACCTAAAAAGACTGATGAATGGGGACAAGGTGGGTGAGGATGGCTGATGGGGGGGGGGGGGGGTGCTGTAGCTGTAGCCCTGAAGATTTCAAAATTTTAATATTCTGCCAGCAAGGACAAGGTGCCCGAATAACCTCATATAAATTTGTTTATTTTTTGTATCTTATAAATATCTACATGCAGTGTATTTTTATAATGAAATAATAAAATATTAACCAGAATAAAGTGTTATTTTTTGGGGCTTGCAAAGTTTTCTGTTAACAGGGTTGTGCCTCAGCCAACCCCAAAATTGGGGTATAAGGAACAGACTAGAAGCGAAAAAAAAATAGGGTCTTTTGAACTGTGGAACTATACCCAGCTGAGCAAAAAAACATGGTCTAACCCCTAGAGCGAGCGACAATTTAAGGCTAGGGAACGGATCAGAGCATGTATTCTGGGCATTGTGTTTCCGAGGGCCTTCGGAACGGCAGTTAAAAGAAATCGGGTATCTTGCGAACGGCGATTGGCCGTTGAAAAAGGGGGTCGTCAAAACGGTACATACCCGTCTGTCCAATATATTGAGTGCCCCCGCCCCCGGGCTGCATGTACATCAAGGTTGATTTACATTATAAGTTTTGATCTATTAAGCATTATTGCTTGAATCAAAATAAAGTTAAACCAATTTTCCCATGGACAAAACTATCATATATTTCAGGAATAATAAACATTCACAAAAGTTTCTTGATAAGCAAAAAAGAAGTCCTTAGCAATTTTACGAAAAGTTTCTATTTTTTTTTTTACAGTTAATACTGTGCACATCCTTCCTGATATCAGTGTCAAACTCTTCAGTATCCTAACTAATGCGATTTTGAAATGGATCCGATCTTGACATAAGTTCTGAGAAATCAATTTGATAACGAAAATTAATGTTTGGGGAAGAATACATGTAGGTTGACATTTCATAAATCACTGGACTAACTCGACTATGGAGTTGTCAATAGTCAGAACCTGGGGAGTGTTTCATCAAGTGTTTAGTCAGTGATTTTTACTGACAACTGTTATAAGCTACTGAAATCCTTGCATCTGATTGGCTGAGAGCAAATTTGTCAGTAAAAATCACTGACAAAAAGCTTGATGAAACACTCCCCAGGTCTAAAGTTATCACTGTTTGAATACCAGCCTTACATTTACATGTATGATGTCTCTGATAGTGTTCTGATGCATCATTGCATCATATATGACAAAGATTAATATTCAGGGTCTACACTACCTTTGATTTGATTTTGATTTTAATTAATTTTTTCCACTCTTGTTTTTCTTGAACAAATTACAATATGTATCAAACATCACAATCAATAGTGAATATTAATTGGAGTATGAACAATAGCATGAATATAATACAAGAATTCAATGAAGTAATCACAATGATTGGTAAACAGGAATTTATGATAAAACAAAAGTGGTGGAACCTAATTTAAAAGCACTGCTTGTAATACATAGGTCCCAAGAGATATGAATGAGAATTACACTTATAAATTTATTTCCGGTATTCACAAAATGAAATGAAATGAGCCCAGCACTGACTTTTTAAATCAACATACATGGCGAGAAGTAAGGACAAATATAAAGGAAACAAGACAAGTGAACAGTAACTAACCTTTTTCCCAGAGGTGAGGATAGAATTTTTAGTGTTTCTCTGCATGGGATCCCTGTTTAAATGTCTAATATTTGTAGGGGTCTGGAGATAAAATGGGTGGGGGGGGGGGGGGGGGGGGGTGTCCCTGTCTTGCATGTGTACATGTATTAGTGCTGAGCCGTAGGTTATGTACTGATCAGATCAGTTGTTAGAAGAAAACAAAATATGCTTTTAAAATTAAACCCATGTAGCACACAGTGGGTGATGATTTTCAGATTCTTGGCCAAGTTATTCGCTCCTGAGAAGGTGTTTGCCCCTACATGTAATTGAGATTTCATTCAGAATTTCATTTAACAGTTTAATTGACAGGATGGTTTTTAAATGTGAATTACATGTACATGTAAATGCCCTCCTGAATTCATAATTATTGTAATGGAAGTCTTTCTTCCATTTGGCTTTAACTAGAAAGAGTTTACTTTTTTATCCTTCATATACATGTAAATTGTGAATGATCATTCAGTTGACTAAACTGGGTGTTGTCAGATATCCATGAAACTTTTTCAAAATCTTATGCAAATCACTTTTTTTGTTGTTGCCAGATCTGTCAGTTTTGCACCCAGTCAGCTCCTCAATCAATTGAAGGATATATATCTTAATAAGTCATAAAGAAATGTGAGAAAATTACAATGCCCCGACCGGGATTCGAACCCGGGACCCTGGATTACATGACCAGTGCTCTACCAACTGAGCTATCCGGGCTCCGTCGAAGCAAAGTAACAATCTCACATATAGCCCTCTCTTTCCATTGAGCGTAGGGGGTACATCCATACCAATTCCATGCGTACGCTATAATGGCCTACCAATATCTTAAGTGTTTTAGATGCAAGATGACCTGTCACATTGTTGTCTGAAACTGATTTGTATAATTGAAAGTACATGTAAGGCTTCAAATAACTCTGCTTTCATTGTATTTGACCTAATACCCTAAATTACTCAAGTGGTCAGGTTAGTATCATCTGCATATGGATTCAATTTCCTTGATGAGAAGTTCAAGTTAATGAAACTTGATGAAATTCATCTTGTTTCTACATGTACCTGTATACATTTGCTCATAGGCCTTGGATTGTTCTAGACTATTTTTGTGATCAATTTTAGACAGTATTTCAAAGTACACGTAGGTGACATGTTAAAAAAAATCCAACTAAATATTGATGTATGATTTGTGGGGGAGTTTGGTATTTGCATGAACTTGTAATGTAAATTTCTTCGAGTATGTCTCTATTGGAACTGTTAGTCTACGAGCTCAGACTGTCTGGTTTCTTGGAAGAATTAATTTATAGCATGTGTATATGTACACTGTAGTGTAATATTAACCTGGCTATAATTTTCGAAGAGCTATCCATCAAATTATATTTTTTTCTCCATTAATCATAACCAACCTATATTCATGCTCGCTAATCGATGCTAATACCAGGGGTGGAATTCTGTAAACTATTTTACTTTTTATTTTTTTGACATGTGTATTGCAATTGTCATCGATTGTGACAAGGTGTTGGTTAATAACTTTGTGAAGGTGGCTTCGTACTAGGATAGATGGTAGAGACATCTGTGCAAACAGGAATGAAAAGGCACAATTTGAATATGTTGTGGCAATTAATGTCCCTTCACTACAACATAAGATAAAATAGTTTTCAGAATACCACCCCAGGTTAATACTGCATCACGTGTATGAGTATGTCAAGTGATAGCCACTATTATTGTCCACCAAACAGGTCGTGTCCGACACATTAGAAAACTGTTGCACAATGATTTAGAATGAGGAACAACGCTTGAGAAATTGCACTTACTTTTTATAGAACCAAGTGGAGCCTTCCATCAATTGACCTAGCTCATGACCTCTATGTTGAATAGCATGTGACACTGTTGAGTGATTCTGCTTGATGAGCTATTGATTATTGTTTGTGTAGTCTGTGAGCATTGGTGGAACTTTTGCTGAGCTCGATGGTGGCGGGAAATCTCCCACATAATTGTATTATTGAAAAGTTTCTAGCTTGATCATCTGTTGCTAACAGTGCCATATGGTTGTAGAGAAGAAAAATGAGCGAAATGAATTAATGCAGTTGCATAAATGAATGCTAACAAATTTGACGCTTGGATGCTTGACTTTGAAAATTGGCAGTGTGATGTAAAAATGAATTACAGACAGTACATGAAAAAGCAGATATTTTGTATTCTTCAGTGCAATGTAAAATAATGTACATGTAACAGGAGCAGAGAATGATTTATTTATTCCTCACGGCTGTGTTACCAGCATTTTTTGTGGGATGATCATCTCGGTATATACATGTATGTACCTCAGGTTCATACATGCTTTGTGGTATTGGAAGTAAGGAAACTTGACATTGCATGGATGTCACAAATTCTGTCTTTTCTATTTAGTATTGCTGACTGCAATACTTGTCCTTTCCCATTTGAAGGGGGTGGTGTCCAAATTGGTACTTCAAATAATGAACGAAGGATGGAAAAAAAAGCCTGTTTAACCTTACCTTACCCACAGCTGGTGACACAATTTGAGAACTACCCAGAGAATAACCAGTGAGGGTCTTAAAAAAATAAGATATTTTTCATATTCTCCACCCACCGATCCCCGAGCATTATCCAAACGCCAGATGTGGACTGTTTGAATGAAGAGAGAGGGTTGCCCTTGCTAAGATATTTTCTGAGTGCCCTAATCCATAGGATGTTTGTGTTCTGTGTTCTTGATTTAAAATGTGTCTAGCTGGCAATTCTTTGGTGTAAACAGGGAAGTGTTAGTGTAAACTTGACAGCCCCAAGAAGGTAAGCAAGGAATTAAGTCTTGAGCCTCCACCACTCCAGACCAGTTATCCCGCTTCATTTGGGGCAACACCAAGTTGCTGATGGGCAAGTGGCTGTTAGATTGTTGCATTTTTGGTCTTGCCGTCTCGATAGGTTCAATTGAGCAAGTTTTGTGAAGACTTGGTTTCTCTTGTTTGGCAGTTTGAAAGAGTGATTTCTTGACCCTATGAGCAATTTTTTTTATTGCTTTGGTACTGAGTCATCAGCAATGAGGCTATAATATTAACTTAATTCTCCAGGTATTATCAATTTAATCAAATCATGATGAAAGCTGTTACTACTTTAATACTCATCTTGGGTGTTTTCCTGTTAAAAATTTATCTTGTATTCAGCCTTTCAGGAAGTCATTATTCTTGGAAAATTTGCAATTTGACTGTTTACAAGGCAACTGTTTTCCTATAGTTTTTTCCTGAGTAAGACTTTTTTTGACCTCAGCAAAGATAATAACCCTAAGTAGCAAATTGAAGGTAATGATTTAAAAGTATTTCTTCCTTTTAGCTGTATTTTATAAGTTTTAATGATTTTTCTGATTTCAAACATTTGCATTATCCTAAATTAACTGCATTTTAAAATAATCTACCTCTGGAAAGACTGCATCATTTGAAATTGAAGAATATCTTTCAATTCATATAATGTAAAATCTGAAATTGGGTAATTTTAAGATTAAAGCACATATTGAGCATCATTAAGTATCATGATCACGTCACATTGCTCATAATCTATCACATTATTACTTATTCTAATTGAAGTCATGTATAGCATGAGTCATACTGTACTTGTTATTGAATTCATGTCATCAATTTATGGCTTCGAAGGAGCATTGTGGCTTACATGTATGATATGCTGGTGAAGTTCCTAGATTCAATATGTGCTTGATGCTTAATCCTTGGGGAAGATGTTTTTCCACAGGCAGAGCAGTGCTCTACTGTTGAGGCTAAAATTACTTTATGATTAGTATTATTACATACAGCCTCTGAGGAAAAGATGGCATTATCTTCAACAGGCGTTAACAAGTAACTACACTTTCATGCGCATATATGCTAGCTATCATCTTTGGACTTGTAATACATTTTATACTATCAACAAACAGATGTGCTGTGTAGTGAAATCAAATGTCAAGTGGATTGAGGAAGTGGGCAATAAAATTGTGATGATTGTGTTGATCTGCAATTCTCCAGATTTACATGTACCTGTGGCTATAGTGCACATTGGGGATAGCCAATGACTCTTTTGGACTTTTCCGCTATTCCTATTCGCAATTCCCTAATCTTCGTTTTGCGCTTTGCATTTCCAATCGGTGTACGCGTGATGCGTGTGAATGTGTCGTTTATTATTCATGTAGGTCACGATTCCTCCAAGGTATAATAGGAATGTGTGTGTGTGTGAGACAGTGTGTGCGTGTGGGTGCGTGGTTGGGACTTGGAAATTTTGGAATTACCCTCCAAGAAGTCATGTTCAACACAGTACAATGGTACTATTATATTCGTTGCATTGTCCTTTTCCAACATTATCTTTATATAGTTCCATTTTGCGATTGCTTTCGGGATTGTTGCCATGCTACTGTGCACTGAGCCATTGAGAGACTCTCCAGGCTCCTGAGCGGTGATTGTTGTACGCAGTGTGCGACTTCTGAACCGAGTGTACCGTGTCCCGTCTGCGACTGAGCAAACAGTCTGCTGTTCCGCATTGGGGAATTTCTTTGGGAAAGCTCACATTCGTCTTAAATAGCTTTTAAGTTTAACCCCATGTAGAATTTTTCCAACTGATTAAATCAGAAAAGCTTCATTTTCACTTTGGCACCTGCAATATTTAAGGTGATCTTGAGGTTTAGTAATGACAGAAAATAAATTCTCAGATAAAGCTAACAACCAAACTTTCACTGAATGTGCAAGATTATAACTTCCTGCAGGTGAAAATGTTTCTGGTTGAGAGCAGTTAGCAAAGAAAATAAGGAAATTTAGCCTGTAGTCTCAATGGGGTAAATGTAAATTGTGCATTTCACTGAAAGAGATTTCTACTCCAGCAAATTTTTTGTTGCATATTTGTAATATCTGCTGGTCTGAACAGTCCATCTAATACATTAGATGTATAAGCGCTTCAGAATTACTTTAAACTGGCTTCTTTTGCCTTGGAATTCTATTATCAAAACTTAATTAAGCTTTAACCCTTTTAAGACAATTGACCATTTTGTAGTTTGGCTCAATAACTTTTTATATTCCGAGCTCTTAAAAAATATACCAGATGCATAAGTAGAAAGAGTAAAATTTTCTGCACACACTATGTCCATTTTTGTTGCATGACCATATTACGCTTGATGCTTGGAATTTTAAAAACGAGAATAAGCTTTAAAATCCTTAAATTGGCAATGCATTGAGAGGTTCAAAACCATTGTTTTTTATAAAAATTGGCCGTTTTTAAAATTCCAGACGAAGTATATTGTTTTCAAAGACATTACACCTCATTAGAACCATGTAGCACTAAAAGAAAAATATTATTGTTGCCAATTTGCAGAACAAAATGTGATCAATTTAGCCCTTAAATATTTTCTGTCTTGAAAGGGCTGTGACAATAAATTGTGAACAGAGTGAGCATTAGAAGTGTATGGATTTAAACTGCCATTCCATTTGCAAACAGTGTGTATGATCACTGTTCCTATCATGTCTTCATGTACATATGTACAATAGAAATAAAAAAGATAGCATACAAAAACATTGTACATGTAGCTACCGTACATTACACAATTATGTGTTAAACAGAATTATGGCTGTGCTTTCTGTGTGAAGTGTTTGTGATCGGTTTCTAGCCAGTATATGTTAAAAATGGATATAATTTGCACATATGTACTTTGTCACGAAAGGGTATAAATCGTCTGAGGGGTTCAAATACATCAGCAATAAATGAAAGGCCTTTATAGCATCTGTAAGTAACCTTTGGAATTTAATTTCCTTCTTTAAAATCAGCCATTATTTTTTTGACCTTTGCTCTTTCCTTGTAGGCTTTCTTGAAATACTACTTAGTAGCCCATTGAATACGAGCGTCATTTTGCCAGTAATTATGCTACTCAATGGGTGATTTCACCCTTGGTGT
Organism: Heliocidaris erythrogramma; assembly: GCA_025617745.1. Lineage (NCBI taxonomy): Eukaryota > Metazoa > Echinodermata > Echinoidea > Camarodonta > Echinometridae > Heliocidaris > Heliocidaris erythrogramma. The sequence goes on along the minus strand of CM046859.1, from coordinate 33,054,555 downwards.
TGGTGTTCGGTGTTAGTGCTTAATTTTGCCGCGAAATTAAGATCTAACACCGACTATGAAATGAGAAAAAAATCAGTCGGTGTTAGATGCTGACCTCCGATTTTCTGACGTAGTTCCGGTTGCCGGTGTTTAATATTTCTCAGATATCGTCTGCTGAACCGACACCGAGCTCGGCCGTTGGTGTTTAATTTCATGCACAAATTCCCATTCACTAACACTATACCCCTAGGGATTAAGAAATATCGATTTTACGGTTACGGTCGGTGTTGGTGTTGGTGTTGCTAGCTATGGGAAATTTTGCTGATTTTTCATGAGAAATAAAGACAGTAGGTGTCATTCGAAGTGTCATTTTACAGGTGTTAAGATGTATGATGTTCATATAGGCCTGAAATTAGATCTAGGGCCAACATTTGGTCTAACGTTCGATCTAGAGCACACGGAAAGGAACTACTTTTGCTTTTTAATGGGGCTGAAGGAGTGAATAAAAACCCTACCTATTTTATCTTAAAAGATACATGTAGATTTGATAAATATGACGTCAGATATTCCGTAGTTTAAAGACCCAGAGAATCCACATCATTAACCAGGGATGAGCTCTAAATCAACATTTACAATACAACAGTCATGAAACTTCATGGCTAATCTGAGCCAATGCCCGAAATCTGGCTGTTTGCCCTGTACCCGCTACGCTGTCCGATCCGGTGTCCAGCTGCATTAGCTACCGCAGCATTTTCTGCTGCAAGTGAGAAGTCAAGAGAAATCATATCAAAACTTACTGTTTCTGTCAAGACTTTCTTACCGCACTCTAGATCAAATAATTATTTCTTTTAGAATTACCTGACTACTTGTGTTCTAGACTAATAAATTATTAAGAGTTTAAAACAATTTCTCTTTCCCTCGTTGAGAATGGTGCTGACGCCATTGCCAGTGTTAAGCTATCGATGCTCATCGGTATTGGCTCCTTAATCTGAACAGCGGTGTTTGAGCTCGATTTTAGGAGAATTTTCGCTGTAAACACCAACACCAAACACCAACACCGAGCGTGAAATCACCCGTTTACCGGGAATACATATATTTCTATGGGCTCCTATCTTTACTATACTGTACATGTATCTACTTTCTGTAAATATTAAAAAGGAAAAAGACACGTTTAACATTTAATAGGTTACTTACTGGTCTGTAGAATGTACACATTTTGTAGAGAGCATCAAATAAAAAATGGAATTCTTACATGTTGGACACTTTCTAGCAGAGTACATGTACATGTAATTGAATTTATATAGATTTTTTTTCTTCTAATAACAGCATGCTCAAGATGTATGAATTTGCCAGTAAGCACATCAGCGACACAGTACATGTACGCATATAGCAGGCATATCCCTCGTATACATGTACATGCAGTGAACGAGAAAAGTGTACAGTAGGCGTACTTGGGGAATCGATAAGGTCATTTCACAGGGTCAATCGCCTCTCAAAATGTTCATCCCCATCTCTCCAAGGCAGCATCTAATACTCAACACTCTGGTGGATTTTAAGGGGAGGGGGAGGGGAGGGGGAGGGGAGGAGGCTCTACTTGCCCATGTCCCTCCCTTTGAAACCAAATCCCCCCCACTAATTGTGTTTTTGCGCTGCTCATTCGTATTTTACCCTTTTAAAAAATTACCTAAAAATGTGATAGTCCCCATTTTTTCCCCTGTAGAAGATATTTTGGATTTTTTATTGTACCCCCACCCGAGAGAATCCTGGATGCACATCTTTTGCTTTGCTCAGTATGAAGCCTTCATGTACAGTGTACATGGTCATCGACTGTACTGAACTGTTCTGATACGCTATTACATGTACATGTATGAAGGCTTTTTGTGTGGCTGTATTTAGGAAAATTGCTTGTTATGAGATGAGAACTCCGAAAGCTGGGGACACCGTGGCCAGAGTCCTTGAGGTGTCAACATTAACTTGAACTGTGTAAGTCTTGCTTCTTGCCAAAATGACTCCTCTGAGATTGAGACTGAGGTCCACTGGCAAAATGATCAATGCCAGGGAGAAAATTGGTAGTCTCTTATCAGACCCTTTGCAGGAGATTGAAGATGAATTCAGGAGGTACTTTCTTGCAAAATGCCATTTTGTGAAATGTACAGCGTCCAAAGTGCGTGTACATGTATTTGTTCCGATCAGGATAGTGCTTCCCTGGTAAAAGGTTGGAATTGGAAGGGAATCTCCCAGAAAGGGAGAATCTAATTCCTTCACATGCAATTATATAGGTTTGTTCATATACAGATGTATGCACTTCTAGTTCTGTCATGAAAGTCTCTGCAAATGTGAACATGGCCAGGATACATCTCAATTCCAGAGAGGATGTGGGTTTGGTTTTGTAGACCCTGGAGAGCAACTGATTACATGTAGATGTGTGTGACCTTGGGCTTGGGACAGGGCTGAGGAGTTTCAATTGAGGGCAGCTTCCACATATATACTCTGTTCACACATTTTACTTTCATCCTGTATTAAAGACTCAATTGTAAAGTGCGAAATTGAAAAGGAGATAAATGGACCCTAGAGTGCAGCCGATATGCTCTGTATGACCTTGTCCTTGGGATGGGACTGAACATGACCAGGACTCCCAGGAGGTGTCTCAGTTACAGAGAGGATGTGGGTTTGGTGTTGTAAACCCTGGGGAGCAGCTGATTTGTTCTTTGTGACCTCGGGATCGGACAGAAATGCTTCCATTGAGAACTGTCTCTACTGTTCTGTTCATAATTACTTTGATACAATTTCTGCTGATGTGCACATGGCCAGAAGACATCTCAGTTCTCCAGAGATGTGGGTTTGGTATTGTAGACCCTGGAGAGCAGCTGATTTGTTTTATGTGACCTTGGGGTGGGACAGAAATGCTTTCATTTAATAAAGGAAGTTGTATCTACCTACCCTGTTCATACTTACTTTCATCTTAAAAGACTCTCAAGTGAGCTGCTGATGTGATCATGGCAAGAAGAAGACATCTCTATTCCAAAGAGGATGTGGGCTTGGTATTGTAGACCCTAGAGGGCCAACGATTTGCCATTTGTGACCTTGGGACGTGCCACAGTGGCTTCTATCAGGAGCTGCTTCAACCTCCTCTGTTCATACATCCTACTATTATTCTGTATTATGCTGTATTCATGACTGTACCTACATCTACATGTGAACATAGCCAGGCATGGGTCTGTAGCCTAGATGTTCGTGTATGAGCCCATAGTGTGCTGTAGTTCGTGTAGCCCAATTGCAGGAGAAGTGTCAATTACAGATAGGATGTTAGATGGATGTTGTAGACTCTGGAGTCTGGGGAAACAGCTGATAAGTTGTGCATGACCTTCAAAGGGAATGGAAATTATCCTGCATAAACTGCACCTGAATCAATCTATACATGTACATGTAGATGTAGGCTTGTTTACACTCTCCCAGAATCTTCATGATGCATGAAGGAATGTGTATTGTGTGAATGACTTGTGTTTCATAAGGAATTTCATGGTTATTTACGATAAATTTGCAACTCTTGAGCTGGCATTTATGGATGAACTTAAGTGTTGAAACCTCAGCTATTGCTGCTTTGGTACTTGAATTCCTGTGAAGTTTAAATGTGTACATGATACTGAACAACATGGAGGCCTATGTGTATAACTTTGGAATAGTTCCTTTATCTTCTCTCCAAAGCAGGTGTTCGACAGCTAGTGTAATCTTGGTGTAGAAAATTCAAATCATCAAAGTTGATAAGGTGTTTTGGATACCCCTTTCATATTTACTGCAGAAGAGGGTTGCATCCAGACCCCTAGCTAATACAAAAGGTATTAGCATCTCTTTGCTCTGCACCCACTCCCGTCTCAACCCCTTCTTGACCCTTTCGAGACCCTTTCGAGAGGAGGGATGAGTGCAGTGCAATGGCTTGGAATACGAGAGGTAGCATGAGTTTGGGTACGAATAGTAGCTTTAGTATTTACTAGCTGTAGGGCTTGTTCTGGACTGGACTGTAAATATTAAATGGTATCAGAGAATGCCATATTTCATGGGTCAAGAACCTTTTCCTTTGATATGAGAGTTGCAGATGTGATGCAACTGAGCTTCCCCAGTTGGTTATCAAAAGCCCTGTATGTAAGACTAGCCAAACAAAGCAGCTTATTACTTGCAGGTTGCATGTTCGAGTAAACAAGAAGCATGCATCTTGGTGACTTCTCAGGCATAACCAGATGAAGATGTGTGATCCATATTTTCTTCCCTAATCTTAGGTTTACAGGTAAAAAGAGATATTCCTGGCTCGGATTGCAATACCGTGAATATGTTGCCTCTGGCTGACCTTTCAAGTATTTTGCATCGTGGGAAGGTAGTTTTTTTAATAGTTGACTCATGATATTATTGGAGGAGGAAGGAAGTCTAAAGAGCATAGGTTTTGGATCTGGATTATGAACTGAGACATATACAGAGTGTCATATTTCATACATTGAGCATTCGTGTGACATGAGCAGTTTCCTGTTGAATCCTCTTTTTACACTTGATTTTTTTAACCCCGTACTATCCTTTTGCAAGCGCAAAAAGCCTATAGGAGATTTTGTAAGGTTTATAACCATCCCAAACTTTAATAGAACTGTCTACAATGAGTTTGGACTCAGAGGAGGTTGTCTTTCCTCTTAGAATTCAAAATGGGTTCATGGCTCTGGAATAAACATGTTTCATACCATCAAACATTTTTTTTTTTGGTGTGTGTGCCAATATACAAAATGATAAAAAGAAGCATAGTCTCACAAAATCTTAATTTTGAACAATTTCCATTTAGAGATCTGCACTTCTATGTCAATAGGCCTTCAGTACATACATTTTTGGACACCCTTCCAGGTGCATACCCTTACACTGGAAGTCATTAAGAAAAAAAGGGGGGGGGGGGGTGTGGGGCTACATGTACCTGTTGTACCTTGGCAACCCAGTACATGTCGCAGAATATAGACCTGTTTACTAAGTGATTCAAATTTTATGCATACTTTTGAAACAAAGGTTGTTCTTGACAACCTGAAAGCTTGCCAGAGGCTTGTCAGACATAGCAACAAGTAATGTATGCAAACTGGATTCCAAGTATTGTAGTTCATTCACTAATAACAGGTTAATGGAATACCTCATTACTAGGTCCCCAGGAATGAAACATCCATAAATTTGAACACTTAGTAAACAGGTCTATTGCAAGTTGTGTTGACCCCCCGTGCATTTAAATAGGAAGGAGGGGGGGGGGGGGGGGGTTGATGCTGGCTTTATCCTCCTTCGGTTTTAAATAGCTACGCCGATATTTACCGGTATCAATCCATCCATGTCCTTAAAATCATGTGTAGTCACAGTGCTCAGAGTGCTGGTTAGGATTACATGTATATTGTGCATCAGAAAATTGTATATTGAAATTGCTATTTAAAAAGAAATGACAACCACGACTTTCCTTTCCAAATGTCTTCATAATAGTACGTATTTGCTTGCTACATGTATGATGACTATTGCAACAAGCTGTTTAGAGCTATGAAACAGGTGGTTTTACGTCTTCCTATACATGTATCTCTGCTGCACTGATCAAATCAAGATTCACTACAATCCAGACACATTCTCTTTATACACACTCAATTTCAGTGTTGGGGGGTTGCCAATTTCATAATGAGTTTTTGGCTGGGTATACATAATGCTCTTCGGATTGAGGGGCTTGCCTCATGTTTACTTTGAAATTCAAAGCAGATTTATGCGAGGGAAAGATGAGTGCATCCATGCATCCGCCACATAGAGTTGGCAATTTGTATCATGTTGGGCATTTGAAGTAACATACGCATTTTCTCGAAGAATGTACACTGTAGTTCAAAGGTTGCTAACATATAATTTACATTAACCACAAGACATGATATTTTTGGCATTGCATCTACCAGTAATTCAAATGTACAATGTATGACATGCATAGCTTTTTGGGAGAATGCTGTGTAGGAAATTGCATCATATCAAGTGTGACATGAAAATGTAGCCAGAGCCAAATCATTCATCCAAAAATATGATATTTTTGCATTACATGTGTATTTCATCGGCAATAGTGTCCTCTAAAGCATGTACATGTACTGTATCGTTTGGGTCAGTAAGATGATGACATGATGTGCACATTATCTGACAAATTTACTGCATAACTAACGTACATGTAGGAATCCCTGATTTTTTTCAAGGACAATTTCATTCGTAGGTAAGTGCAACCTTTTTCTGTATGCATTGAACGTGTGTTTCATGTACATGTATACCAAGTTTCAGGGGAGTGTTTCATCAAGTGTTTTGTCAGTGATTTTTACTTAGTACAGTTTTATGCGGATTAGACTGTATTATATTCCACATCTTGCTGTTAATTAGATAGGTCAAAAGGTAATCACGTGATAAAACGTAGGTTTCCCTGTCAATCGACCCCAAGAAGAAAAGATTGTGACCTTGACGGAATATACTTATGTGCTTTGATGATCTCTTCTGTCCATTATGGAGAGTCACAATGCGTTATCAATATTTTGGGTACGCGCGAAATGAAAGTGTGTGACCTTTACGAAGAGCTCCATAAGCGTACTGAAAATAACCTTAAGTAAACTTGTGCGTATTGCCCATTCACGCGCTTAAATAAAACACATATGTGCACTCAGCAGGGGGTTTATGCAATGGTTTAAACTTCTAGTCTTTTGTGAATTCGGGCCTACATGTAAATGTCTTTTTCGAGAAGTAGAAGATAGGCGTCTAATTGTCTTTCTCGTACCAGTTGAAATAATGTTTCAGATGTGGAATATAAGGCAAGTAATCATCTTTTGGTTTCGGGCGATGATACGTACTATCACTTCCTCGGCGATCTGAATGTATACACTACATCCAGATCGCCTCGGAAGTGATAGTTTGTCCTATCACCTTCACCAACGGTAAAAAAATATTGTGGACATATTTTTATCTGCCAGACTAGAAATACATGTAGAGTTTCTATTACATGTACATTACATGTAGAGTAAAGGTATGAGTAGATTCTTGAAAATTGTACAGAGGTGATGGAAATTATCATTTCCTATGGCAGGAAAAGATCAAAATTAATTTTTGAAAACATTTATTTTACAAATATGGTGCAAACCACCTTTTAGTTATGGTCCCTGCAAGTTGTTGTGTCGGCCTGGGCCCCCGTTTCATCAAACCGGTTATCAATAACAAGTTACAATAATTGTTATGAACTACTGAAATCCTTGAATCTGATTGGGTGAGAGCGAATTTGTCATAGAAATGGGGCAGTTGTTTTGATAACAAGTTTTATGAAACAGAAGCAGCAAAGTAATACACAGGAATGGAGAGCCATTTCTGCCTTGGAAGTTTTGGAAAGCTAAAAAAGAGCTCTGGTACAAAAAACAAGTAAATACAAGTATGACATACTGCTGTAAGCGAACCCTAAAAGAGCTTCCGTGATTTTTCATTTACACCGCAGATGTCATTGCACCTGTTTGATAGTCACACCCTTTTTTAATGTCCACATTGTAAAGTTCTTGTTGACATTACATTACAGTGTGTATGTTCCATAGACATTTGACTTTTGTACTCCCAGTGCCTTTCAGGGAAGTCCATCGTTTACTTTGCTCAATAATTTGCAATAAATACATGATTCATATTTCATATTTGTTTTTGGTTCAAAAATGCAAAGGAATGATATGCACTTGTAGACCATAATCATAAAGTATGATATATTGCAGTTGTCTTTGTGTATAATAGATTCATTCCCAGTGATCCATTCAAATTGCACACTGTACATATGATTTGGTGTATAGAAGAATCGTTGACTTTTATCTAGGAATTAAATATTTTTTATTGTAAAATGGCTACATATGAAATTTTTAAGTGCCATCGTCACAAGAAAGAGAAGACCGATAAGGAGGAAAAATGAGTTAGAAGAGAGAGAATCAGATGGAAAAGACTAAAAAGGAGAGAAAATGAATATAGCAAAGAAGACAGAGAGAGAGAGAGAGAAAGAGGGGAAGGGAGGGAGGGAGGAAAGGGGAGGGGTAACAATATATATGAAAATTCAAATCAATTCAACATTTATTGGTCATGTACTAAAATAAAGATACATGTGGCATAAAAATCATTCTCTGGCTATTTCTTTAAAAAATTCATACAAAACATAAGTTTGACATGAAAAATCACAGATAAAAGTCACACAGTATACATGCATATAGGACAAACATGTACCATGTAGATATAATTGATTTTTCTTTTTTACTGCATTTTTTTTTATCAGCGAAGAAGTTGCATAATTATGGGCTTGAAATGTTCATTAATGCAAAAATTCAGTACAAGGTTTTAAAAGAATCCCAAAAGCACGGCTTGCAATAAAAGCAACTGAGAACACAGTGTCTATTTTACGTACATAAAATGGTACTGCTCAGAATATCGCCTTGAAATCTAGTAGCACGTACGCAAATACAATGTGAAGATCATATTTATGATGGTCCCTGTTGCACTTGAGCGTGTGTGACACCATATGGAGCTGGGCTGAACAACGGCTCTGTAGCTCGTCAGCTAATATCAAGATACTGGTACAATGCGTATCCGTAGTAGTGTAACTTAACTCCCTTGCTGCCAGAACACCTCACAGATATTGACTTTGATACATGTAGCATACTTTGGTTGTAGTATTGAAAGGGTTCACCCTGAACATACTGCATTGTGTTATAAATCATTCCATGTACATACTGTCTGTTGGAGCCAGAAGGGTGTTAACTCATATACTTTAACACAGAGTTAACGCCCTTCTGGCTCTGATGATGTTGTCTTCTGACTCTGAGGGACAGAAGGGCATTAAACTACATGTACCGTGAAGGTAGAGAGAATGGTTTATTCAGAGTTGGCTACAGATATAGTGAGGTGGGGAATGGTATTGAGAAATAATAATAATATTCCTATTTGATATAGCTCCTAAAACATCGGCGATTTCTCTATTTTGGAGTAGACTCTTTCCTTATTTCCCTATAGCTCCTTCTTACCCTCAAATAATGCAATGAATTCTACATGCAAAGGCCGAAATCATTCCATGTACATGTTTACACGTTGTCTTCTGAGAGCTCGAAGCATGTTAAAATGGCATTAAACTGGCAAAACTTGAACAGCGCCACCTTACAGTAACTGCTAAATTGAGATTATAGTTTGAAACTTAATTGCATTTTATTTTGAATTTCGACAAATAGGTACAGTTTATATTTCAAACTATTAGTTTTGACGTTGCACATGTGAAAAATTGCCTACATATACATTCTAAGCTTCTACAAACTAGAATGGGGCATGATGGGAAAATTAGAGGCACAGACACTTATCAAATCCTGTTGAAAGATGGCGCCATCAGGAGCTTCAATTAACTGTCACTTTAACTATACTCTAGTGAAGATACATGTAGAAGAATTGTTTATCTAGAGCTGACTACAGATACATTTATAGAGACATAGAAAGTGATATTGAAAAGACCCGACAGGAAAAAGGTAGTAAAATACATGTAGCTGTGTGCCAACGGAATTATTTTCTAATGATCAATGCATTTTTTTGTGTATATTTGGTCAAAGATGTATGCCATATCTCTGTTTGATGTAGTGCTCAAAAAAATTTTCTATCATCAGTACCTAATGTGCATGTACATGTATATGTGCAAATGAAAAAAAAAATGGCTTCAAAATGAATTGTTTTAATTGGTGTAAGTATCACAAAACAACTTGTCCCTTTTCACCCCCTAATTGAAAAATTAACTTATCATTTGAAGTAATTTCCCATTTTATACACAAAGTATCGTAATGGAAATCAAATTACACTCTAGTACAATGATCCTGATCGGTTAACAGTAGGCATTTTGTCCGTCCGTGACATTGAATATGATTATAATTTTAGTAGATGACCATGGCAACCAAATTCTATCAAATTTCAACTCCTTCAGTGATGCCCTTCACAAGGGAATATAGAATAGCACTCTTCAATTAAATACTTATTTTCTGCAGGCCTTCAAACTTTCAAAATTTCAAAATTCACTAACCAATCAAGCTCCTATACATATTTGGCTGTGTAGCCACTTTCAATTACTCTTGAGAAGAAATTGGCTTTAGAGAATGAAGACAGGATAGGACCCTGGGGCGGTATTCAAATCAAAACGCGCATTAAGTACAATGTAAGTAAATTACTAAGCATTTAACTTTGCGAAGTAAAATGGCTTAACTCGTATTCAGATCACTAAGGTATTTTTCTTTTATAGCAAGCCGACTTTAAGGCAAAATGCTTACTGATATCCTGTCTAAAATCATGCGCAATAAATGTGTCACTGCAGATGTGCGCTTACAAGGTTTGCTTGTGCGCAGTTTACACTGCTCCACGTATGTATGAAAGCCATGTACCTGCCAATCAAGTAATTCGCTTAAGTCTGCTAGGGAGCTGTCTTAGACTTACGGGAAAATACTTAGCCAAAAGATTCAAGTGAATACCAAAATTGCTTAAGTATTTTATCTCAGCCGAAATCTAAGTAAACTACTCAAATCTCATTCTTAAGTACTGAATTGAATACGGACCCAACATTCTAATTTCCTTGCTATGCCAGGCCATCTTCTGACAAGGCCCCATACAAGTCTCCACTAGGAGTAATGTGGTATGTTGCCATCTGGTGTTCAAGGTATTGTAGTCTATGGGTAACTAATAAGTCTTTGTGTCACGATCCTGTGAATTTGTGAACAATCTGGGGAGCGTTTCATCAAGCATTTTGTCAGTGATTTTTACCGACAACTGTTATAAGCTACTGAAATCCTTGCATCTGATTGGCTGAGAGCAAATTTGTCAGTAAAAATCACTGACAAAACGCTTGATGAAACGCTCCCCTGATTTCAAAATCAATAATTAGAATTGGGTTTCACACTAGCTTTTGTGCAAAAGTGTAATTTTCAGTAGGTATGGAGGAGTCGTCGGGGAAAATAGGTAAAAAAACTCTTTTTTTTTTTAGCGGCAAGAAGCTTTGATGAATTACAGAACTTAAATGCTGGTCATCTGTCAATCATTTTATGGCATGAAACTTTTGCGAATCTTCACCAATTGTGAAATGCGCGAAAGAATCGCGCACTTGAAAATTTCTGGTTTCGCAGTATTCATTGTATTCTGTCGTTCAATCTTCAATCTTGAACCAGCTACAAATCATACTGTACAAAATTTGTTGCTCAACCGGAAACTACAGACAAAGGGTGTGAAAGTTGATCATCCCCTGTCGTTTTTGAAGCATTTTCGAGTAGAATAGAGAGTAGGCAAAGAATTTAATGTACATGTACGTACATGGTTTCCTTGATAATCCTGGTAATCTGAGCGAAAACTAGGACTTTATTATACCAGCACTTCTCCCAGCATCTTCTACGATTTCCCCTCTTGACATCAATCAACCACTCATTGTCCGCCCAAATGGTACATGTACATGTACATTTGTATCTCTCCAGCCCTGAGACTTTGGTTGCTTTTGGTAGGAGCATTGAATTTTGTGCTTCTAGTAGATCATTTCTGAACTTACATTTATATGTGTAGGACGAGAATCAGGAAAACTGGAGCAGATTTGTAAAGTGAGTGAGGGAAGTTTGGTCTGATTTACCCACTCCCTGTACATGTCCATGTATACTGAACTTGGTGCAGTTGGTGGAATACATTAAGGGACAACCGTTGTACATCAATGTTAAAGGTAAATTTATTAGAATTCATGCGTGATAATTCTTTGAGGTGGGTTGAAATTCTGTGTCATCCAACACAAAATTTTAAGGTGTTTCTTGTGAGAAAATAATGCATGATTGTCTCTTGAGCTCCCATGAGCTACATGTACAAATGTACAAGACTGCTGACTACCTTGTGGAGGATTTGCCTGCCAGTGGGTCAGTATCTTCTGTTTTAGTGACCAAATCTTAAAATCTTTGTTTTGATATGAATAATAAGCAGGCGTGGTCCATTTAACTCTATATTGGGCCACCTTGGTGTTTGGAGTAGAATGACCCATGTTGTACATGTACAGTAGGTGTGATAAAAGTTAAATGTGGCAGTCCCCTGTTTATTCCATCAGCCTACCAAAGCGGGCAAAGATTTAAAGCTCCCATGAGCACAAAATTGATTTCTCCACTGGCCGAAGAAGAGAGGGCCATGTGAGATTACAGTATGTATGTACATGTACAGCTTCTGGAAGTGCATCCTGCATTGAACAGAACACCACCCCTTTCACATCTAGGAACATGAGCTTGATAGGGACATAGTGAACATTTGTTTCCCTCTTCATCTGCGGCCAGCCGCTAATTGGCATCACTGTTGGCTTTCCTGTTGCACCCCTGGGCCCTCCCTGCTCCGCTGCCCAGGCGCTGCATCGAGGAACGGCGTGTGATGCCCATTGATTGTGCCATGAATCAGAGAGGGCTGCTGTATCGACACCTGTACTTCTCACCCCTGCCTGCCTGTGACTCATCTCGATGCCAATTATGTGAAGGGGCAGACACTGCCTAGGAACACTCTGCAACGTGCAATGTGCTGTATGCGTACAGAGGCAATAAGATGGTTTCTACTGGATATCTTGCACATTAATTGTGATCACTACCGTAATTGTTTCATAGAATGCCTTACTGCTTTTCTGGCTCTTTGATTTAAAGATATGTGGGCATTGGAATAAGATGCTGAATAATGAAGAGTAAAGGGACATAGATGTACATGTACATTCACATACACATGTATATGTATATGTATATGATTTTAGATTGAAATAAAGGAAGTTATGAAAGGACAACTTACTGTACAGGTATTCTACATGTAATTTCTAAAGGTTTAAATGAAGGACTTCAATGAAGTTTAGCTTCCTGTGGAAGTTAACAAAATAGGCTCTTCTATCTTCAGGTGATATGCATATAAATACATGTACGTGTAACCAGACATTTCCCTGATGTAACCACCACCTGTTGCAATTTGTGTAGGAACATCAGACATTGCAATTACTTGTACATCCAAGTAGATTAGCAACCTCAAAACATGATGAAGATATGAACAGTTTTTGTAGTAGATTTTGGTAAGAAAGATAAAAGACTAGGGAGGGGGGGGGTGGTAGTGAGGGAGGGAGAGGGGGAAGAGAGAGAGAGAGAGAGAGAGAGAGAGAGAGAGAGAGGAGGAGGAAGGAGTGGATGAGAAGGATATGAAGAAATTCTATAGAGATAGATGGATACAAATAGACAAGTCGAGAGAGAGAGAGATAGAGAGAGAGTAAGAGAATTTCAGAGAGGAAGACCTGAATATCTATTTCAGTGAGTAGAAAATGCAATATTTCATGCTTGGCAGAAGAAGCTCATCAATTAGTAACCATGTGGGGGGAACTGGCATCCTCATGACAGGACAGGCTTTATAGAAGAGAGAGAGAGAGAGAGACTGAAAAAGAAATGAGATGATCAAAAACCATACAATTGACGTACCATTGTGCGATCAATACCGCCACCGTTTTGCGAGCCTGCTTCGATTGTCATGCAAATAATACCTCAGATGCAATAACATTGAAGCCATTGGAGTGTAATATGAAATCCATTGTGAATGAGAAATGAAGACTTGCGCTAATGAAAACTTTATCAGTCTGCCAATGCTTTTTCCCCCCTTTCGATTAACTCTCTCTTTGTCTGGGGAATATTCAATAACCTTGTTCCTTTATTTCTCCCCCCCCCCCCTGTTAACTATGTCCAAAATTGACATACATATTGATGATTTATATCTATTGTTCCGTCAAAAGCCATTCTCGTAGATCAATTTTTCCCATATTTTGATCACTCTGGCACTTTCATTTTGAATAATTCATGACATTGGATTGGTGCAATTTTAGGTCTTCATTCCTGTCAGTTATTATCGATGGTAGAAAATTACACATTGATGTTTATCACTTTATTGAACCACACGTAGCTTTTAGAATATTCATACAATGTACAATTTGTCCATTAAGTACAGAAAGGATTTTTTTTTTTTGTTGAATAATATGATGAGAGCGGGGACTTGGAAAATTACATCAATATAACATTTTCTTTGTACAGTTCATTATTAAAAAAAGAAGATAACCGCTTGTCTAAATGTGTGTACAGTGCACATGTCTACAACATCATCAATTTAGTAAAAGTTTTGTGGATTTTCATGCCAAAGTATACAGTAAAAATGAAATTAATAAATGGGAAACATTAGTAATAGTATTTGAAATAACCACACGATTCAAGGGTATGGTATGGTATGGTATTTTAGCCTTTGAATTTGAACTTATTACATGAAATCAAGGTAAAACGAAATTAAAGTGATGCTATTAAAGTGAAAGTAGAACTATATTGAGTTTTAAGATTTATTGGAAAGTATCAAATTTGAGAGCAGAATTTTTGAAGAGCAGATAAAAATACATTTCCACACATTTGATCAAAGTGAAAGAGAAGAAAATCTTGAAGTAAAAAGTACACATTGCGAAGTGTTTTGAAACGAGGAAGTCACATAGAGATAATCTGTAGATGTTACTTTCACATGTTTAGTTCTTAAACCTTGAAGTATACATTGTAAGTACATGCAGGAGTGGAGAGCCCAAGAAAAGTCTAGAAATGAGTATGTGGAAAGTCTGAAAAGGAGTTTATTTACAAAATGTAGCTATTTGCCACGAGATATTTCATCTAGCAAATCACATTATATACTGCAACAAACAAAACTGGACAATCAACAGCAACTTTTGCCATATTCCCATTTGTATTTTGTAAAATAAAAATAAAATGAAATTAATTGCAACATTTAAAAATAATCACTTTTCTCTGGTTCATGATAAAATCGAAAAGGATTTCCCTGGGTTTTAAAGAGAACATGCAAATTTATTTTTGTTCATGTTTTTTCAATAACTTTATTGGCTGAAAAGTTAAAAAAAAAAGAAAGAGAATGTTTTGGGGGTTGTTTCTGCAATTCAAAACATAACATATGCCACATGCTCTGCATAATTCCCCTTCGATATATTCTTTTGATGTTAAAACCTTCCAGATTTCAATTTGTCTTCAAATTTTCATATGCATGTAGTAGCAAATGTGATCTTACAGCAGAAGGGATCCTTTGAATGCAAATAATATTAACGAGAAAGTAATTTGAAACATGCCACTCTCCAGTTTTGAATTCATCTTAATTGTCAAAACATTTTTTTTCTCTCCGACCACCATCTTTTTAGAAGACAGAGAGCATGTAAAAGTTAAATTGATCTACATACTGAAGAGTCGGCTCAGAAAACGAAACCATTATGAAAATCGGGCGTAACAGCTGCCCTGGGTACCCGTGTAATTGATTCTGAAAACAACCTTTTCTATATAATACCAAGCAAAAGTTGTACAGACCCATAGCCTGGTTAGACAATATTTATCATGCAGCAGCTGCGTAGCCATAGAATATTTTGTCAATGATATTCCCAACATGCTGTGTGACCTGAAAAATATCTGAACACTAAGTACCACAAATGCTGTTCAGATTAGCGTAAAATAAAATAGATTTTGTTTGCATTTTGTCATGTGGAAGGTGAGAATATGAATTTCAGTAGAATCTTTTATTTTTTTTTTGTAAAGAAAGGTTTAAAAAAATGATATAGGGAATGAATGAATGGGTGAAGAAAGAAATAAGTTATAACCTACATGTATTACTGTTAATAATTTAGATGATGCATGAACTGAAAATAGGATGCGTTGATGTTGTCGAAGAATGATCAACACTTTTCAATGCGGATATGATATTTGTAGGAACACAAATATCTTTTGCTCATATTCATGCAAAATTGATATTTTCGTGGCGTAAAATGGAAGACACGCACTGATGTACGTATCATGTGTAGGTATGAATTACTGCAAAAGCTTACGACTGTATTGCTCTCCCGACCATATTGTAAAGGCAATACTAAAACAGGACAGAAATATGTGGCAGTAATTGTCTACCTGTACCTTGTAGCTCAAGTAATGAATCACCTCACACGAGCCACATTACTTGTACACAACATGTTGCATTGTGGAAGATATTGCTTTGCATTAAGCACACTCTTAGGGATTGATAATTCATCTTTCATGGGAGATTAAGTACAAATGGACGACATGTTGCAAAGGCAACTACCAAAAGCAATCTGCACCAGTAATTGTCTCAATTTCGCGCGAATTAATCAACCACGTCAGCTACGGACATTTCACATCGTGTGCGAGTGTTACTGTAATTTCAACTCAATGCCGTTGCTAATACGTATCCACTTGATGCGCAGACAAAATTGGTATTGCTGCAAAATATTCATATTGGGGGATCAAGTCTCCATTTAGCTCCGAAATTATGAGTGCCTTTAGGTTTGGTTAACGGTGCAGACACAACCATTGAGAGTTATGAATACACCTCTCCCTCATATATCATGACTGATTGTTATGTGGAGTGTGCATGTGTTTTTGCAATATGTTCATTAAAGAGAAGATTGGGTTTTGACGAGGTCAAAAATCTATTGCATTCGGCATTTCCATCCGATGCAGTTGTAATGCATCCATGTGTAAGAACCTTTCTTTCGCAGCTTGCAATAATATAGTTTTCACGTACACATTAGAAACTGTCAGAAATTTGTTCAGATTTTTTTAATATAGCCATTATTTTCAATATTTAAAATTTAGTTAGACGGGAACTGAGGAGGGTTACAATCTTCATTATGTTAATGATACAATTTAAAGTTCTTATCACAAGATCTTTCAAAGTCATTCTAAATGTTCAACACTGCAAATGAATATTATCTGAACGATTTTTTATTATAGTAGACTTCTTTTAAAAGTTGAGAAATGAGGAAAGTACCTCTGGGCCCTGTTTCATAAAATTTGTTATCAATAACAATTGCAAACAAATCTATGACAAATTTGCTCTCAGCCAATCAAATGCTCTGATTACAGTTATTGCAACGTGTTATTGATTATAACACGTTTTATGAAACAGGGCTCTGGTTGAATGGTTTGAATTGTAGAATATTGTTGTGTGCCCGTCAGAAGGATTTACCTGGGGATTTTGCCTGCTAGCAGACTTCTGCGCTTGCTGTTCACTCTTGGTCTTAACATTCTGTTGCCTTTAACTTGAATAATTTCATTGAGGGGGTGGAGCTCATGCTACCAGGAATCCAGAGGTTAGGATTTCTATGTGTACATGTGTGTACAGGTACCTACATGTACAGTACATGTATCTTGAATACACATACCAGAATGTCATGTATAATGTGAGGTTATAAAATCTGTTTGCTGCCCTCACTGTTGAGGTCAGGTCATGTACATACACACACTCTTTCGCTCTCTCTCTCTCTCTCCCTCTCCCCGCTCCCCCCTCTCTCTCTCCCCCACAAAGTTGCTAACATCTGTGCTAGCCCCTCCCCCAAACGCACCATTACACATATACTTTAACATGTATTCACCCTGGCAAGATCAATGTATAATTTCAGCAAAGAAAATATTGTGTGCTGAGAATCATATTAAGGGCATTAACTCACTTCTCTTAACACAATGCTAAATGCAACGTCCTTGTGGCTCTAAAGATACGCTATGTTGCGCTGATTTCATATCAAATTATCCATTATCAGATTAGGCGAGATGATGCGCCTGTTGGCTGAAATTATGGGCTACTTGCGGAGATTAACTCTGCAGGGTGTGTATGACTAGAGGAAGAAATGACAGGCGGTTCCGAGAAGAGAATGATAGAGATAGATATTAAATACATGTAGTATGCTCATTCCAATTGCATCCCGGGAGAGTAATTATAAAAAAAAAAGAATCGTTATGCATACATGTACATGTATATTAATCTGAGCATCAAGGACTACTCCGTTGAGAGGATAATTGTCAGTTTAAGTTTGTATGCAGTGTATAGAACGCCATTTCTTTTAACCCTTTCAGGACAGGAATTATTTAATGGCTACAGTGTTTTGTAAATTAATCACATTTCCTTCTTCAAAATTGGTACCAAGATTTTTCTTTTAGTGCTACATGGTTCTATAAAGTTGTGACGTCTTGAAAACAATATAAATGGTCAGGAACTTTGTCAAAAAGTTGAAAAAAATTGCCAATTCAATAAAAAAAAAATGGTATTTGAACCTCTCAGTGTGTTGCCAATTTAAGGATTTTAAAGCTAATTCTCCTTTATAATATTCCTGGCGTCAAATGCAATATGGTCATGAACAAAAATGGACATAGTTTGTGCGGGAACTTTTGCTCTTCTACTCATGCATCTGGTATATTTCTTAGAGCTCTGAAGCAAAAGTTGTTGAGCCAAAAGTTGTTAAGCCAAACCACAAATGTGGTCAATTGTCCCAAAAGGGTAAAGTCATTTCTTTGAATGTGATACTGAAATTAAACTGTACTACTTAAATGGAAAGTTATAAAATTATTAAGAAAAATGAAATTCCAGATACTAATACATAATACATGTAATTTGAAATGCTGTATGAGTATTAAAAGATTGCTAATGTTGTTGATGCTTTTTTTTGTAATGCTCTTCAATTTCTCTTTAATTATTTGTGCCTAATGAGTGCACTGCTTAGGAAATGCTGATAATGTTTGTTTGACAAAAAAAAAATTGACATTTTTGTTGCTGAATTTTCATATATTTTTATATCATATTTTTAATATTTTTTGCTCTTTAAAAACTTGTTAATTAAATGCTTTCATAAATTGTCAACAATGATGAATTGTGATCATGTTTACAATTACAGTATGTATATTATGATGGACAAATACTAATGAGTAATTGTATATTTGTCTCTTTGTTTTTGTTTTGTTTACAGAGGGTCTTCTCCTGATATAAACGGATCTGGCCTAAAGGTAGGTGACTTCAACCCCTCCACCTCCCTCTCCCCCTCCCTCTCCCCCTGTCCTCTTTTTTTTCCCTCCATATGGCTTAGAGTTTCCTATCCAATCTCCTTTATTTTTCCTCATTTTTCAGTCAGTCACATATTGCTTGTTTACGTTGTGTGTGTTTCCATAAATGTGACCCGCTCTAGCAAAACCAGGCGGATGTCGCTGAGAGTCATCGCCCGCAAATCACCCAAATAGGTCAAAATTTGACCTCCTGGTCGAAATTGAGATTTTGTTATGGCTAGCATGGGGAACATCTCAAGATTCTGACAAACCAAAAATCATTCTGAAATTCCAACTAAAAATATTCCAAAATTATGAAAAAAGACAGGTAGCCACTTTCAGGTTTTGTCCAAAAATCTTCCCTTTCTCAGCATCAATCACGATTTGGGAAGAAATTCTCGCCAATTTCGCTGTTTTGTCGATCGAGTTACCACGCATATTCTGAGACCATCCCCAATGTGTTTGGTATGAATGGAAAGAGCTGGCTTTGTAGATTCCAAATATGGGTATCTCTATAGTGTAATAGCGAAATGAACCAATGAAAATTCGATTTGCAGACAACACCTTTTATGCAAATCTGGTTTCCACGCTGTAAACAGAATGCGTTTCTAGGGGCCTGGTCTCATTCTCGTAATCTGATTGGTCCGCTCGGTGCTTGACCGTAATTTCGCCTCTCTCAGCTGCTGTGCTAGTGCTTTGTGTTGCACCGTACATAGACTTTTGTGTTTGTTTCACTCACTGTGCACTGCGTAAAGTATAGCAAGAGTCTGGACAGAATTTCCACTCCCGGTGAGTATCTTATTTTATGTTAAATAAAATCTGATAAAGAAAGTATATTGGGGGATCGATGTCAACTCAAAATTAGTGATCTAGTAAGGCTGATGAGTGATGAGAAAGGAATGTTAACCCACCTAGTGTTGATTTTGATGAATTTGGCAGATTAACTCAAAGTTCAAACTGTGTTACTTAGAGTTAGACAAGTTTGATTTGAAGAAATTTTTTTAGCCAAGTAAAGTTGGGCGTAGCCATTGCATGCCCATGGCAATAGAAAAGCTTTTAGCCACAATTTAGGCACAAATCAAGTTAGATTGACTTAGATCTAGAGTCTATTTGGTAATAGCTAGATGGCAATATTAACGTTAACATTTTTTAACTGAGCTACTTAGGTGGCGTAGACAATTACGTACCACGCAGTATGATGGGGAGCCCTGCAATACATGTATGTCTGCGCACCTAAGGTTTTGTCCTGGAAATGAACAAGCATTTCTTTAATATTCCTCTAAAGCTTTATTTTATATTATTCCTGATATTCTAAAAGAGTTATTTGAAAAAAAATTCTCATCAAAATTAGAGCAAGAACAATGCCATTTTCACAAGAAACGGTGGCCGTGTCATTTCAACATTGAAAAAAAAATGGTGCCCATGTCTGTGCACTCATTCATTTTACACGCAGTTCTGGAGTTCTGACGTGAAAGACAACATTTTGAGGCTTGTAAATGAAATATCTGAAAAAAGACGGGTTTTTTTCATTATTTGACTCGTTTTTTTTGCATACCAATCGCTATGATAAAGATGAAAAGTTTGTGTTTGTTGCGTGTTTTGTTTGATTGGAATCGCGCAGTTACGCTTGTGCGCAGACATGGGCACTGCGTAAACTTGGGCACTGGAGCCATACCATGCCGGTAATGTTAGTTTACTCGTCGGTTGAATAATGATCTGAATCATCCTGGGGCTGGAGCTTAACTATTTAGTTTAGATGTTGTAAATTTATGCAGTAGAGAGTCTATATGCCATGAAGAACTGACCTGGTCCTGATTATAATATATTATTTATATTTATAATGACAGAGTCAGATAGTGAAGAAGAGACAGAGGAGGAAACACAAGAAAGTGAGCAATCTACATCTTCAGAACCAGAAAGCGATGATTCTGCTGATCATTCTGAGCCTGAACCGATGGACCTGGCTGATGATGAGGAGGAGATTGGCTTTCACGATGATATAGAAGTTGAAGCAGCTGCGGCTACTGCGAGAGCTGAAGAGGTTGACGGCATTCCTATCAGGGACCGCCAATACCACTGCAGTTCCCAGCTGTTTGAAGGTAGACGATGCATTGAGCAATTCTCCAAGGAAAATCAGGAATCGCTCAGGTGATTTTATGTTTACATTAAATATTAGTTCACTTTTGTTTTAACCTTTTTATTATGGGATATATTTGTGTAGAATCTTTAGCTGAATTTGTTTCTGAAATTGCATTCACTCTTGACATTACTTTGAAAAATTTGTACTTTTGTGCCCTCATCCACAGAAGTCAGAATCTTTTTCAATAATTTCAAATAAATGAATGCATCAAGGCAATCAAATGTAACTGTGTGTAAATTATTAAATCTTTGTGAAAGTACTCCAATAAAATCATTTGACTTTTCCAGATCAGTGCCACCTTCAACCCTTCATGAGAGGATCCAACCAGCTGGCCTTGATGTATGCCGCCCAAAAAATCTATACGAGAACATCCAATTCAACATTGCTGTCAGTAACTCGGCCAGTAACGTTTTGTCTTTGTACTAATGATGCACTATTCTCATTAATTTTATTTTTCTCTGTTTTTGTCATCCTTCCTGCAGGTTATAGACGGGAGCCGGCACTACCACTGAACTCAAGTAGAAAGGAGCCATCATTTTTAATTTAAAAATCATTGCATGTTGTTTGAAAATCTGTGATTGGAGCATGTCATGGAAAGCGATAACTATGAATATTATATCGACCATAGTTTAACTTTGATGTTGCGACTTGACGGTCACTGTACTAGTGGTATTTACCTTGTTCTTTTCGTCACTGAATGTGACTGAAACTGTCACAACAAAATTCAAGAACTTATGGAATGAATGTGAACATCGTCACAAACGAGTTCCATTTCATGGAGCCAAAATCTTGCAGTTCAACATTATCGATATTATGGTCTGATATTCATTGATACATATTTCCATACAAATTCCATTTATGAAATTAATGAAATTATAATATATAATAACTTTACATGTCACCTTACCTGTCATGAAGATATTCACATTGCAATATATTTTTCTCAGATTTAATCATACAGGGGGGGGGGGGGAGGATAAAAAAGGATCATCTGTCATTTAAAAAAAAAAGTATTTTAGTTTCACTATAAAAATATTTTGATTTGATTTGTATCAGTCTGTATTAATTGGTAATAATTGACTGAAACAAAATATGTACCGTTTTATCCACAGGCCTGAGTGCTTACCAAAGAAATTTATTTACCAAAGAATCATTTGCAAGGCCTTTTAAACAAATACAAATTATTCATGAATGTATGTTATGTCCTGTAATGTATTGTATACTACATGTACATTATTAATATTATGTAATCCCTTGCTATTGTTTTCTATAAATGTATTTCCTTTAAAGGATAAGTAATTATTGAACTACATGTGAATGTCTCTATAGTTATTTATTGTTGATAGTGAATAAGAGATCAAAGAAAGAAACAAAAATATTTGGGGTAGGTTTGAAAATGCAATACACATATTCAATTTCTTTTGTATTTCATTGTTTTATATGTTAATTAATTTATTAATATCATTCCTCTTGGAACTGAATATGTAATTTTTATACCGAGCATAATAATACAATAACAAGGCAAAAGAATTGTTTCCTCATGTAAATAA
This sequence comes from Heliocidaris erythrogramma, assembly GCA_025617745.1. Taxonomy (NCBI): domain Eukaryota; kingdom Metazoa; phylum Echinodermata; class Echinoidea; order Camarodonta; family Echinometridae; genus Heliocidaris; species Heliocidaris erythrogramma. The sequence goes on along the minus strand of CM046859.1, from coordinate 33,031,966 downwards.
AGATGTTATTTTATTCATTAATTTTTTTTTCTATGTACCATTTTGTAGACTACTTTCTTATGTTTTTCATTGTTTTTTATTGCTTCATAATTTAAATAAACAATAACAAAGGAAATTCATATTCTCAGAAAATATTCATTTAGGTGTATATAAGCGCTGTGTGAAATTTGAGAAAGATGTGATGGAGGGTTGATGCTGTTGCTAAGGAGTTTGTGAAAGAATGTAAAATGTATGCGTGTTTCGAACAAGTCTGAATTTCAAATGTGAATATCTCAGTTGTTTAAAACGGAACCTCCTTAATCTGGATAAGTCATAACTTTGTCATATTTTGTTCAATCTGTATGAGTTTGGTATCAAATTAAAGAGGAGAAAATTCTCTATCAGAATACACAATTATCTCAATTTTGATTTTGGGCGACAAGTGCCTGGTTTTGCCAGAGCCGGTCACAAATGTTTTGTGATGGTAGATCACCGACTGATTTTAGTCATGGTTCAGTACTGAGAATGACATCCCCTTCACGAAATGTTTGAAGCATATGGATAACGATATAAAGCAGAGATCCACCACGTTCACTTCATTTCCAAGGTGTACGGAACAAAATATGGGGGTCCTTGGGTACTACTAGGTTCAATACCCACTGGGAAATTTTGCTTGCTGTTTTACATGTGTATGGGACCCCTAGTCATAATCTTCTCCAGAAAAACGATAGACCATACGGTCCAATCATCAAGATGTCCTAAACTTTCTAAATTTTGGGATGCAGGATCGAGAGTAGAACATTAATCTTAATCCGGAAGAGAAATTCATAAACACCCAATTTCTTAAAAGAGTTGCATATTATATGGAACTGTGTCCCTTTATTGTTGGTTGCTTGTGACCAGGGGAGTTGAACGTGGCAGTTTTAACAAGTTGCCTAATGTGAAATGAAGTAATAAGCCACTTCGGAGATGCAATCTGAGCATGAGCAGATAAAGGTCATCTGTACCAAATTCTAAAACCCACTGACACTAATATTCGATATGTGCTCATGAATGTCATGTAATGATTATTCAATTATGCACTAATGGTGCATTCCATGATATCCAGGTGGAAGTATTCTTTTTAAAGGGGGAAACAAAAGCTATTCATGAGGCACCTCTATCACTCCCAGAGTTATTTTTCTGAAGTGCACATAAAGGGACCCTCCATGTCTAAAATATCTGTGGATATTTGGGGTCATTTGTACCATGCGCTAACCCCGAACTGGCTTATTGTTCTAAAGCTTCCTCATTTCTCTGGATAACTTTTTTTTCTCCTGTCCTCATATATCTTATCCCATTATCTGTTATTAATCCATTTTGTACAAACGATTGCAGTGATATTTTATAATGTACCATTTAATAGTGAATGAACAAAGTGTGAGTTATGGAGATGTGTCATACATGTATATATACGTCTCGTAATTTTGTCTTGGAGGTTTTTGGTTATGTTAAATGTATCATGGTACTTCTTCATTCGGTGGTAGTGACGGTGGTGGTAACAAGGTTATGATGGTGACGATGGCGGTGGTTGGGGTGAAGTTGTCGTGGATGCCAGGGATCCTGAAAAAAGTGATGCTGTACATGTGGATGTTTATGTTGTAGATGGAGATGATGATGCTGGGGATGATGATGATGATGATGATGCGAGGGATAATGGTATTAATGACAAAGCTATATAGGCTGATGGCAGTGATGATAATGAGGAAATGATGATGTCATTCAGTTCATAACAATATCAAAGAAGTATTTATTAACTCCTAAATTAACCTTTTCACCTCCTAGGGTGGAGAATACAGTATGCTGTTGAAATACAAAATCATGACGATACAGGTGGCAATAAAAGTTGCCGATGCTCACGTTCAGAGCAGCTATGAAAGGAAATAATGGGCAAAATTACTTGTCGTGCTATCACTGGTTGATGGAGAACGGTTTCAATAATAGAACAGTGGGGATGATGATAGCCGCCATCGTCATGGCGACCAGGAACACAGGGATGTTGACAAAACTTCTTTTGCGATGATGGAGCTTTTAGAAGAAAGACAGCCTAAGTGGCATTTGCTTGCACACAGTCGTCAAAAGTGTCACAAAAATGATTTGATGCCAGTAGAATTCTTTGGAAATCAATGTTTAGAGACTGATGCTATCAAAAAGCTGATTAAAAAAGTAGAAATGGACATTTGAAAACCCCATTTTTAAAAAGTTTTCAAGAAAAGTCCAAACATGAATCTGAAAACAACATGCCTTGTTACTAAAAAATAGGATTGCGATGAGTTCTACCAGTACATAAAACATAATCCTAGGGCTTACATGTCTTTAATCCAAGCCTCCCCCCCCCCCCCCCAAATCAGAAATTTTATTTTAGGTTTCTTTGATTTTGTTTCATAAATGGAATGATGAGATACCTACATGAACACCTGTACATTTCTCAGTGACAGAAGTTTTCTTCTTTCATCGAAGGATTGAATAGTGTGATCTCATACTGTAGAGCTTTTGTTTTCCGTTATTTAAATATTACTTGCCTTGAATTGAGATTTAAAGAGATTATCTCAAGTGGATTATTATAGGAACTGTTTAATCTTCCGTACAGATTTAAGTGTGGGGTCACACCTGTAAATCGTAACTCTGAATACATGTAGAAATGAATATATATGTAGAGAAATAGAGACAGAAACTGACAAGAGAGGGTGTACTGCAATGTTTATGGAATTGGCTAAAAGATAAGCAAAAAAAAATAGAAGGCATATACTTGTAGAGAGAAAAATATATATATATAGAGAGAGAGAGAGAGAGAGAGAGATGTGCAGACAGAGGAAGAGAGATATGTAAAATTTTACATATAAATCAGAAAGGGATACAAGTAAATTATGTAAGTCACTACCGGTAGTTGAAATGATTTATTATGTGTGAAAATATTCAAGATAGAAGGACAAGACACCATCTGTATTTATGTGACATTCAAATCTATATCATCCAATATGAAATATTTAATCACCCATCTAATCCACCATATTTGTAATTGGTTTGAAATTGAACGTTTTCAGCTGGTATATTTGTTGCCCGATGCCATCTGTGCATGTTCAATGTATGTTTTGACTGAAATCGCCCGGATTCATGTTAATGAGGCAGCATGGTGTTGCTTCCCATCGATACGATATATATGCAACGATATTCAGGCCAACCCATGTGATCAATTACAGAATTACCCAGCACTCCATTAAGGTTTTCTATGCTGCCAATTTGAAGAATGATGTTGCCACCTTTGTGAGCCCGGGTGTTCTGGTAGAGATTAGCCAGCTCATGGAGAGAGAGATTCTCATACCCCCTTCTGAAAAAATGAGAATTATAGCAACATAATGATTCAAAAATTGGAGGGAAGGGGGGGGGGGTGGGTTGAAAAGATGCATCAGAATTATTTCAGGTAGAATTGAGAGCATCCAGTTTCCAAAGCACCAGATTATAGATTTCATAAGCATTTAGTGTGATGGGGGGGGTAATCTGATTTAGATTGACGCCGCATAACGACTTGCGCTTGATTGCGCAGCAGCAATTGGTTGACTTGGTTTCTACAGTGCATGATGCCAGCTGCAGACGACCTTAATGTGATGAAGAAAGGGTGATTCTGACCCCCCCACCACTTTCTCTGAGTCTTGAAGATGATCTGCGAATGTGATTCCATCAATGGTAATTTTTCTATTCTAGGGAGAGAATGGAATGAGCTACTGCTCCAAATTCGATTGAAAAAGATATGAATACCATTAAAAAGCGAGGCCTGATTTTTCAATCTCTCTATCGGTTAAATTATTATTTAATGGGCATGTCCAGGCATGTGTTTTGTTGTCGAATGGAGTAAAATGAAGTATGGCATGAAATGCATTGAATTTAATAGAAATTGAGGCTGAGAGTTGACAATTTTTTAAAGTTTTGAGTGTAAGTTTTTATTTGTTTACAAGGATATATGTTTCACCTGTCGTCAAGCTTTAATGGTCAGTAATTGGTGATGAAATATTGATGGTCGATTGATGGTACATGATAAAAAAATTTGACACCCTTCTGCAATACCTACACTAAAGTCTAAAAGAATGTGTTTTTCTGGTAATGAAAGGCTATCAAATTTTCTCTCAATGAATCAAACTTGTGAAGAGGCAATAAAGCAAAACACCTGGCCGGTGTGTGACTTAGCCGTGAAGATGGAACACACATCGTGGGCAAACGGAGCACCAAACAATGGTAGGAACCATTTGATGTGGATAATACCACTCTCGCGTTGAATAGCTTTGCATCTGCGTCTTCACAGTTGCTATTTATTTCTCGCTGGAGCCTTGCAGCCATCGTGCCGGAGCCACTTTAATTATGCACCTAGCGCGCTAAGCCTTATTCTTCTTGTATGATCTGTGTCATTCAGGGGTCTGACTACAATCGATCTGTTGCTGGCATGTAAAGTGCGGATTCAATTAAGTCGATTCAAGTTTGTATTATCATCACAGAATTCATTCACAAGAATTTGAATATTTCAGGCTGTAATGCCCTTGTTGTCTCTCTCTGAACAAGTAGAAATGTGTTGACGAATATCTCATTTTCTCATTGCAAATTTTCTCATTGCAAATTGAATTGAATGGCAGGCCTTTTTTTCTCCATTTGATAAAAGGATAATTTCAGCAGGCACTTCTAATGTTGTTAGCTTTTGATGGGTATGTGGCATAAGTGTTGTGAGAGCCTGCCATTTCCTGCTCACATGCACGTCATCACTTCTCAATCATAGCTCCCAATACTGATATGATTATTGCCATGCGTTGGTTCAAAGTGTTCAGCTGAGAGAGAGAGATACAGAGAGTCTGCTTGAAACCCCCACCTGCCCCAAAGAGGAATCGCCCCCGCACAACTCTTCCCGGGATCCACACGCTACCCCTCCTAACCCCTCCCGCGGCCAAGTGCAGGCTTACGACGACACACTACTTCCACATCAGGTGCTGATGAGAGGGCATGTACATTTCGGGATGGTTCTCAGAATGATAGTTTGTTTCGGCATTCCGTAAATATTTTGATAAAACAATGGCCGGGCATGTCAGGTGGGAGTAGGATTTAATGCACTTGCTATTCCCCCTGGGGCTCAAGAAACCTGTAGGGACCTGGAATTTGATCACTCTGTTATAGAAGGGCAGTTGCTTTGAGTCAAAGGGAACATGCACCTTGCATTGATTTATTATACACTTAACACCTTAATCCATTTATCATTACTTCTATGGGAAATGTATACTTTGATGCTTCCAATTACCCATTTTTTCCTAGGGTCCAAAAAACATGTTTATATTTTGACAATTTGACATTTTGAGGGCCATCTGAACATATACCTGACCCCTGTCTCCAGCCCTGTTGCATCTTCAATAAAGTGATCTTGTGACATAATTGTATAATTTGTATAATTTCTCCTCCAAGATACTGAAAAAGAAAATGTGCCGGGGGAAATTTGCCTCCAAGTCTTAAAAAGTGACTGCTACTATTAAAGGAGAGCCCCTACAAATAGAATTCCTGTCTATTAAGGTTTTAGTGCGTGAAATCACTTAATACCAACTTAAAGTCCAGTTTACGCCTAAAATCAACAGCAGAACATATTATTTGATTTTCCATACTGTTGTCGTGCAGTTATCATTATTTTGTTCTATCCCTTGAAAATTTCTCACAAATTTTTTTGTGAAGAGTGAAGAAATGATAGTTTTCAGGTGATTATTATAACGCTGATATAATCTAATGCCATGAAGCATAGCATGGAAAGCAATGATGCATAGAAAAGAAATGATAAAAAGTCCAGAAAGTAACTGGACAAATAACCGAACCATGACTTTCAGTCTTAATTAGTATCATGCTCTTTCCTTCCCTGCCGAGGTCCATATGTTGCTTTTCTCCCGCGAAAATGAAATTTTGAATGGTCCGACCCCGTCATTGGGTCGTCGTATTGTTTGTCTGTGCGTGATGTGGAGTCGATGCTTTATTAACCCTGGGGAAGAATGATTAAACGGGCAAATAGATGTGCATCGATAGCCATCGCTGGAGTGAAACAGAGAGGGTACTTTGCTTGTAATTAGCAGTGGATGCTAATTTGTGAGCCTGACTCTTGCAGAAGAGGCCCACATTAGATGTTGAGGATTGGGGGCGGGGGGGGAAGAATAGGAATGATGATTATGAGGATTGGGGGGCAGGTAGAATATAGGGGTTTAGTGGTGGGGGGGGGGAGTAGTGGTGAGAGGGTGATATTTAAGGGGGATGTGAAGGATGGGGTTAGGTGGTAGAGGCATGGAGTTATATGGGGAGTCGGGGGGACATTTCAGAAAAGAAAAACAAACATGCCCTTGTTTGGAAGGGGAAGGAGTATTTGCACAAAGTAATGATGAATAACTAATTTAGTATCCTCAATTTCAGAACGGAAGGAGATTGATTTGTGATGTTGATCAACAACATGCTTTTGGAATGTGAAAAGTGGTAGTTTAAAAAAGAATGAGGCATTGAATAAGGAAGCACATGTCATTAAGTTGAAAACAGAAAGGGGAATTGCTTCTGTGCATCATTTTCATTTCATATGAAATGTGAAGTTAGTACGCTGTTAGGGCTTGCCATATAATGCGGTACAAGGTTTTGCTGTTTCAATTTTAAATGTGTAATGTATCATGGCCCCTTGTATAGGGGTTTTAAGTGGGTTTATTAAACACCATTCTGAGTTGTGACACAAATCGTTGCGAGACTAAGGAAATATATATGCGTAATCGCGTAGCTTGGAACCACAGCAAAAATACAGGACATGTGAAATATCTGAAAATATAGCTGCTTCTCATACATGTACTTCACTGGAAAAGCCTTTGAATACAAATGGATACATTCATCCCACTTGAGCACTATACCTACTGAACAATTTATTCTGTAATTGCACCATTATGTTTACACAATGAATGTGCATGCACACCGAAAATGAGAAAGATATGCCGACTGTGTTAATACTTTCACACTTAACAACCAAATATTATGCATACATTTCATAAATAGTCCCACAGGTAACATCCTGTGCCTTCTAGCCATACTGCTACCCCACAATATATGATGATCATGACCAGACATCTGCTTTTCTATTTTACCCCCGAGTCGGCCGTGTGCATCGGAGCGGTGCACGCCTGCAATTTGGGGATCCAAAGATCGGCCATGCTCATCCGGGGGTCCTACACAGGCTTGACATGCGCTCGGCGGAGTAAGATGTCTCGTCAAATTGCAATTAAAGTGGTCGCGATTGATCCCCCGCGGGGTCGTCCACACATGATACAGATGTTTTGATTTTTTTTGTGTTGTCTTAATCTTGGTAAAGATGATTTGATTTTTTTCAACTTTCAAGGATAATGTTGAGTTGTGGTCATGCAATTGCATTGGAAAATAAACTGTCTCGAAGATATTGGAAATAGTTAATTATGATAAATGTAATAATTGTGAATTATGAGATTTTGGAATCGTCAGAATTGTAACAAATTGACCCAATCTTGCTTTAAAGGCACAAAAAGTGGAAAGCTGGAGAGCACTGTACACCGATATGGTTATATGGGTCCATTAAACATAAATTTGGGTCCAAAGTTTTAAACTATTTGTAGTAATACTTTGAATGCATTCTGCATTTTAAAAGCAATCCTTTCCATGTTATATTGCTCTGAATCCTCTGATATTGTTCCACAGAAGAATGAAAATAATGAGAAAGTCAAAAACATTTTTTTACCTTTACCTTTACCGTACATATGGTCTTTCTGCCCCACCACCCTTCACAGATTGGGATCGTAATGGTTATTCCAGATGGTACCAATCCAGAGATCATGTCCAAGGTAATTAGAAAGAGAAAACATTGTTTATGACAAGGGATCAAAGATGACAAGGATTATTATGCCCTGTAGTCCCATCATATTGATCAAGGTGTATGTGTTATGACTGGTCAGTCCCATCCTATCATTTTGGTGTCGTGTTAGACACCCTACACCTTTCAGCAATCTGTCAGCTCATGTTTTTCCAATGAATTTCTTTGGACTGCAATGAAAATTCATCACTTTGTTACCACAAAGTTCTTTTTGACCAAGGAATATTAGTCAGGAATTCAGTGTTATGAAGTACCTCGCTTAAATAAATATGGTGCAATATAAATATTATGAATCGTATTGACACGCTGCAGTCATCATGATTTCATAGGGATAAAGATGGCTTAACTATATATGTTACTGATTCCTATCACATTACATTTTAATAGACGGAGAGTGGACTCTTTCAGTTTTCTCATTGTAGTTTCGATTCTTGAGGTCAGGAAGCCCATTGAAGGAACAATTGACTGATCATCTTGTCATTATGTTTGAAGAAAGTGTGTTAGACTGATTGATCAGATGAATAGAAAGCAATTACTTTCAAAAGCATTTGATATTATAAGTATTTGGTTTGCATTCTACACATTGTCATTAGAACATACCAATGGCACCCAAGATGAGACACCGTTTGATCTGCAGTAGATGGCGACTGATAGATTTTCAGATTGGAACAAAGTAAACTTGACTTAATTAAAAAACAGTCTTTTCCTATTGGATGAAAGAAAGGGAGGGAAAGGGAAAGAGAGAGAGAGAGAGAGAGTGGGGGAGATGAAGAGAAATAGGGAGAGAAATGGATAGATAGACAGGAAGGGTGAAAGAGGGAGAGAGAACGAATGAGAATGAGAGAGATGAAAAACAGGAAGAGACATTGGAGGTAAGAGTGAGAGCAGATAAGGAAAAACTGAGAAGAGAGAGATGATGTTGAATAATGAGAGGGAGAGAATTACAAAAAGAAGAAATAATTTTGTAATTAATAAGTAAGAAATTAAGTACTTCGTTATCGCGCAAGCACATTTGCAGTATATATATCTGACGACCCTGAGTATGTGCTCAATTCAAATGACTTCATTGTATACAGTGGCGGATATACGTAGGGGGAAAACCGGCCCGTGCCTCGTGCCCCCCCCCCCCCCCCTTGAAACCCAACTGGCATACCTTAAGTACACAATTACAAAAATTTGCCTCCTTAATTGCGTATTTTTCCAGCTCTGCTCTTTTACAAAATCCTGGATCCGCCCCTGATTGTATATACTTTGTTTAATATACATGTAATTACTGCACAGACATCTGTGTAGAAAAAAACAGTATCTAGTAGTCTGAGAAAGTAAGACAGACATATAGATGAACTAGTCTAGCCAAAGCCATGACAAAAGGGATTCTCCCTCAAGCTTTAGTCCCACAAATTGAAAAGGAGACAAAATAAGAAGCAAACAGAGCCTTGTTTACCTGTTAGCACAGATTGCTTGGTACTGGTTGCAGAATAAACACTGACTTGCTCTATTCTTTTTAATAGAGGGGTGAGCTTTTCTTTAGTGTTTGTTATGCATGTATGTGCATGATGCTACATTAACATCAGTAAAAAAAAAAAGGTTTGATGGAGTAGGAGCTATTTGGCACTGGAAAATTAAAGAAAGGATTCTGATGATAAAGAAATGATATGCACAATCATTTCTTTGCGGAAAGGTTACTTTTACAATAACAAATCTCTTAAGACTTCCTGTAAACAAAGTATTTCTTCTATGCTTATAAAAAACACTTGCATGTTCTATTCTTGGGGAGAGTAAGGTTGTTTAGTATTTGCTATGTATTTGCATGATGCAACATTGGTGGATTTGGAGAAAAAAAAATGCATGTAGCAATTTTAATCTGGAGAGCAATAAAAGTGCTCAAAAAAGCTTTCGACCCCCCCCCCCCCCCCAAAAAAAGAGGCTCTAGATAGAAACGATAAAAAGCGTGAAAAAACACTGATTGAATGTCACTTTTAAATAGAACACATCCAAAATGAACTCACATTATCAAAATGATATTTTAAAATTTCATTACCGTTACACGTTGTGTGTTTGGTTGAATGGAGAGATCATGCGTTATGGAGACACTTTCTACATGCACGTACACCAAAACTACAGTGTAGGAACCCCTGTACAACTCTGTCATTTGTTTTAGAGTGTGATGTAAAGTTTATGTTTACTTCACATGCATTCGTGTATGTATAGCTTGGATGTATGAGGAATTGATTGACAGCTGCCAAATTCTCTTAACGATTTTATTCCATGAATATGCCAATATACCAGTGCAAAATGTATGTTCACAGGACTTTCTTCCGCATCGTGAAAACTCATTGTGAGCAGTTAACTTTACTGCTGCATCGATTGATGATGTTTTATTGAGAACCAATTATTGTGAGAGAGAATAGTGTGAACAAAAAGAGAAGAGAAGAGCTTTAATATTTGATAAAGTTCATGGCATCTTTGACTTTACTAATGTACAGTATAGTGACGAGTGACAACTTGTAATTTGTATGGAATCTTTCTTTTGAATAGGGCTTTTGTTTTGATGCAATTAGAAGTTAGGCAAAAACGCCACTGATAGTGATATATTCATCAATTTGAAAGCTTGTATTGAGAGAAAGTGGGAGTGAGAGAGAGGGAGAGAGTTAAAAAGAGAGAGCTGTAATTTTTGGCAGAATTTTGTTATATGATGGGAATGAAAGGGAGAGGGGAACAAGGTAGAAAGCAGATAGACAGAAAATGAAATCTATGTAAAAAGGACTTAAAGGGAAATCCAACCTTAATAGCAAGTTGCTTTGAAAGTAAGAGGAAAAATCAGAGAAGCAGATTGATAAAAGTTTGAACGAAATCGGACAAGCAATAAGAAAGTTACGAATTTTTGAAAGTTGTAATCACTACGCATATGGAAATTTCAAATTGGCCGAATAGGTCATGTCCCTGTGATGTCGATGTGGACAACTCCCCCATTTGCTCCAACACACAAAATGACTAAAATGTCACTTTTTTCAAAATGTATTACTTAGTAGGATCTTTTTCTTTCATGGGGACCTATAACAATATGCTCTGTCCAATATATTTTGAGTTGTGCCGTGAGGGTTAAAGCGCCTCGAAGAAAACCGCAAATTAATGATATTTTTGTGTACGACAAATGGGAGAGTTGTCCACAAACATGCAACAATCAACTCACCAAATTGCCAATTTGAGATTCGCATAGATGTAGTGATCTCATTTTTCAAACATCCATAACTTTCTTAGTCCTTGTCCGATTTCTTTCAAACTTTCACCATCCTGTTTTTCTTATTTTTCTGCTTTCACACAAATCAACTTATTACCAAGGTTGGATTGCCCTTTAAATGAAGGTAGAAAAGAGACAGACTAGTGGAGATGAAATTATGATGAGGAAAAAAGGATGAGACAGAGTGAGAGATAGAGAGAAAGAGAAGGGGGAGGAGGGGGAGGGATATGAAAAAGGAGACCTGAAAGCTGTTGAAATCTTGTACAATTTTTATACTGAAGTGAGGTCAGAGGCCGTAAATCTCAGCGCAAACCTTTTCACTCCCAAGAGAAACCCCTCCAGAAAGCCGAGAGCAAACATGGATGGAGAGAAAGGAAGAGAGGGTGGAATTTTTAGATCTGGAATGGGGTCCATAGTTCACTCTCCTTTTGAAATAGTGATTGCTAAGCAACTAGCATGACAATGGGCCAGGAGAGAGAGAGAGAGGGAGGAAGAACATGGCGGGCTTTAGACATAGGATAAATATTGATAGTCATCCCTCTTCGCTGTGGAGGCAAACAGGCTTGGGAGAGAAGGTGCTTGTGTCTTTAACCCATTGCAGCCTGGTTGAACTAAAGGTGGGAGGGGCTGTGCACAACATCTTGAAAGAACCTCAAAGTACTAGTTTAATTTAACCCCTTTCAGGACAGGAATTATTCAAGGGCTAATTTGATCATTTTCTTCAAATTGGCAACAATAACATTTTTCTTTTAATGCTACATGGGTTCTAATAAGGTGTAATGTCTGTGAAAACAATATACATGGTTAGGAATTTTGTCAAAGTTTTAAAACTTGCAAATTTTGATAAAAAGCAATTTTTAAACTCGCAATATATTGCCAATGTAAGGATTTTAAAGCTTATTCTTTTTTTTTAATTTCTGGCATCAAATGCAATATGGTCATGCGACAAAATTGTACATAGTGTGTGCAGAAAATTTTGCTCTTTTTACTCATGCATCTGGTATATTTTTTAGAGCTTTGAATTAAAAGTTATGGAGCCAAACCACCAAATGTGGTCAATTGTCTCAAAAGGGTTAAACCCATGTACAGTATTACCAAGCCCCCGAAGCCAAAACAAAAATGGAATGAAAATAATTTTCTAGCAATCCATGCAGTTAAAACATTCCAGTAGAACTGTTTGGTGGGTTACAATTTATTTCCCTACTTCTCCAAAAACTATCACACCAAACGGTTCATTTCCCCTTTCTATCGCTTCACTCTCCACGAAATTAATTGTTTGTTTTTATTTTTACTTTTTAAAATGCATGATCAAAGCTGAAATTTTGTGAAATTAAAATGAAAATTAAATGACTACCTACTCTTATCATTAAAATTGAGTACTTGCAAAAATGCCAGCCCATCAGGAAATTAACAAAATGGGAAATTAATCACAAAATAGAAGCAAGGAAATGGGAGAGAAAAAAAAGGCAACAGTATTAACCAATTTTCTTGATTATTCCTCAAGGTTTCGCTGACTATAATCAGATTATCAATTACCTTGGATTATTAGCAAACGCAGCCCCTGGAGGTGGCAGTGTACCATTGACGCAGTGGTCTTTCGTCACCCGTATGTTTGGCATTCCTTTATGAGAGGGGATATTAAAGATGGGGACCGCTATCGACGGTTCCGACAGAGGTGTCGAGATGGAGCGAGAAGACAAATCAGTGGCACATCCTCCCAAATAGATGCCATCCGTCACGTAAGGTGGCTGGTATTGGATTTTTGTTGATCCTCCGTGACTGTGCACCATCAGGTGTGGAGGGCGTGTCATATAAGGTGCTGCTTATTCTATTCTGACCGACCTGTTCTATCATATTGCCTTATTATCTTTTGCTTTCAAACTCCTATATGACCTTTAGTATGAAATGAAGGAGCACTTGGAAGTATTTCTTTGAATGAGATGAAAAAGGGGAAGGGGAGTTAGTCATCTTTCCTGAATTTTTATCAGAATAATGCAACAACCATATTGAATGTTTCCAGATAAATAAAATGTCCTGACTAGTGGTTCAAAACATACCTGTGTCATTGTAGTATTTCCAAAACATGTTAACCATTGTTTTTTCGTTAACATCCATAGAGTATTCTTCATAGAAGAATGCTGTTTGTCCTGAGGTATTACTACCAATATGCTTGTATGCACTATTTTATTCACAATCATCACCAGTATATCTTAGAGAAAAAAAAAAAACACAGAAAAGTAATGTTCCTTTGCCAAAATGATACAAACTATAAACCTGGGAGCTGGAATTTTTAACAGTTTTGGGTGCAAGCAGTCAGTTATGGATGGGTAGCCTTTCGGATGCAGCATTTCAAATTTCATCAATTTCTTTTAATAAGTCATCCTCAAAATAATGCTTGGAACTATCCAGAAAAACAAGACAAGATTAATTATTTGAACTAATTGATGAAAGAGTGGGAGAGGGGTGGAAAAGATCAAAGGCATAGCCATTTAGAGAAAGCTTAATAATCATTTATAAAAGTGAATTTTATATCATAGAGCATCATGTTCACCCATGTGGCCTTAATGATGGAAACCTTGGCTATTGTATTACATGTTACATGAGCATGATATGAGTGGCTATTGTTGAGAGGAAGAACAAAGCTTAATTTATTAATGTTAATGGGGAAGGTAAAGGATCCCAAGAACATCGGTTTTCCAGCTAAAAAGTCATAATTTATGCAAGCCCATAAAAGCAGTATGCAAATGGCGGCTGCTCCAGTGCAAGCCAATAATGAGCCAAAACGTAGCAATCTACTTCAAGCTGCCATTGCTCTAATGGCAACGGCAGATCCCGCCGCCAATTGAGGAAAAGCTGTTCTTCCCATTCGACGACGACCGGTTAATTCTTTTGGCGGGGGAAAAAAAACGTCCTGAAAATAAAAAACTACAGGCAGGCACTCCCAATCGACACACGTGTTGCATAAATCGGTAAGTGTGTAAACTCTTCTCTAAATGTTTACCGCTGAGAATTTGAGGAAAGCGAATGGGCTGCTGGGCTGTTGTGTACTTGTAAAATGTAAGGAGGACAATTTGTATGTTGGGAGTGGTTCAAAAGAAAAGGTTCTGACATTTGTGCAGGGGTGGTGAGACTTGTGAAGAGGAGTGAGGCATGAACAAAAAGTCAAGGGGGGGGGGGGGGGGGGGGAGAGAGAGAGATAGGTAGAGCTAGAGACACAAATATAAGAGAGGCAGTAACAGACAGAAAGTTGCAACGAGGTTAAGTAAGCGAAAGAGAAAGAAAAGGAGGGAGGAAAGGAAAGAGGGCAACGGGGAGGGAGAAGGGGAGGGAGGAGGGGAGAGAGAAAGAGGTAGTATATACTAGAATAAAAGATATGTGGATAGAAAGAGAAAGAAAAGGAGGGAGGAGAGGAAAGAGGGAGAAGGGGAGGGAGAAGGGGAGGGAGAAGGGGAGGGAGAAGGGGAGGGAGGAGGGGAGAGAGAAAGAGGTAGTATATACTAGAATAAAAGATATGTGGATAGAAAGAGAAGGAGAGGAAAGAGGGCAACGGGGAGGGAGAAGGGGAGGGAGAAGTGGAGGGAGAAGGGGAGGGAGAAGGGGAGGGAGGAGGGGAGAGAGGAAGAGGTAGTATATACTAGAATAAAAGATATGTGGATAGAAAGAGAAAGAAAGGGAGGGACGGAGGAGAGGAAAGAGGGCAACGGGGAGGGAGAAGTGGAGGGAGTAGGGGAGAGAGAAAGAGGGAGTATATACTAGAATAAAAGATATGTGGATAGAGAGAAAGAAAAAAGAAAAGGAAATTTAATAATCTGTTTGATAAGTATTTAATTTTTTTTTTGTGTGAACATCGTATAGCGAAATGTCATGCAGTGAAACATTGTAAAGCGAAATAAAGGGCCAGGCATCATTTCAAACGAAAACTCCATTGGTTGGCTCATCATGTGGAAGTCATGTAGTATGAGAAATTTGTATACAACTGCAAATGTGTGTAGTAGTGTACGCCCCTTTTGCTATAAGTTCTGTGTTGTTTGTAATCGGGTGATAGTATGTTTTTCATGATATGATAATTGTGTTTGTGTGAAAGGGCTAACATTCGTTCCTGACCAAAGTTCCCTTTTCTATCCCATCAAAGAGCAACACCCTCTGAAGTTTCCCTCAGCATTGACTCCCACTTCTCACTACCTGTAGAAGCGATCAGAGGTGACCCTTGGTGCCCTCTCACCACCTTGCAGCACCCGTCATACCCTCTTGACATTGACCCTCCTGACTCCCCTTTGTCATCCAGATTGTTAGAGGGATCAAGTCCACTCTGAAACCTTGGTTGAAGATGTCTCGTTTTCCCTGAAGCTTAAAGCACACTTCGACTATTTTCAGCGAAGCTTTCTTCCAAGAAAACATTTTAACACAAAGTGAGATTGAACCTTAGAAAAGACATCAACTCCTTTGCCCCCCACCCCCTTATCATCTCTACCGTAGGCATCTGTTATTCTGATACGTCTCTCCGAATTTGACTCGTCCATATTCTTGTAACCTTTCCTCATCTGTAATTGGCCAGCTGCATTTCGTATGTCTGCTCTATTGTTCATATGACATTGGCCGATGCCATCTTGTCTGTTCTGGCTGATGTAGTTTGTCTCGTCCAGTTCCATGCTCTTTCCAACGTTGAATTCACTTTCATTTGATAAGATAGCCCTTCGGAAGTGTTTCTATTGGACATGTTTTTCATTTCATTCTAAACATGGGTTCAATTCATTTAAAGGGTCATTTTGTCTTCTGCTGAGAGCTGGAAGGGTGTTTACTCTGTCAAATGAGACTATTTTAACCCCTTCCATCCCACCAGATTTTTGAGCAATTATCAAAAAGTGAACTTTCAAGAATTAAACATCAACTTTCAATGTGATTTTTCTTGAGCAAACTGGGCAAAGATATTTTGCATAGGAATAAAGCATTATATTGAAGGGTACAGGTTTCTGTATAAGGAAGAAATTTCGACACTCATATTTTCTGGCGGGATTTGCCGCCCACGGCATGGTAGGGGTTAAATCGTCTCTCTTGTTCTTAAGGAGATGATATCTTAATATCTGTAGATTGTGTGAATGCCCCTTTATGAAAACACATTACTTGCCTCTCAAAAAGTCAAATATTGGATGATTTCTTTTAAGGTCCATAGTTCTCAATTTTAAGGGGGAAAAATCCTGAATGATTTGTAATAGCTTAACATCTTAGGTAGAAAGCACACATGTTGTATCTGAGCTATTAAACTGTATTGTTTGAGAAACAGTTCTTTCTTTTTTAGTTTCAAAATTGTAACTGCGAGAGTATGACCATTGTACTCATGGAAGAGGCCTTTATGCATCAAACAACTTAAAATGTTCATTACATGTATACAGAAACATACACTTGTATGTTATCTTGCGATGAAATTTATCATGAGGAAATCTTGCGTTATCACAGTAGCTAGTCTCGCTTTATAGTAACCAAAGCATTTCTCTTGATAACATTGCTAAATTCGGGATACGGTTTTCTGCTATTTCATCACAATTTACCAATGGTTAGTCTTAATTTCTGTGAGCAATATTTTTGTTATAGCATTTTTATCACCCTCTCTTACACACATTGAAATGGGAAACCATTTCTCAATGCTACCTGTGCATCAACCTCCAGGGAATAGTGTCTGATTTCGGAGACTAAGAGGGTCATCCATTAACCTACATTGAGGTATAATTTATTCGCATAGGGGGTCTCGGCTTCATGTCAATAATTCATCGGCGGGCACGGAACACCGTTTTTAATATCAAGATCTCATACCCTGTCCATCACAGCCCATTGCTTTCATGGTCTCGAACAATTGAAGATAAAAAGAGCAGAATTTGATGTAAAACTGTTTCCTTTTAAGACAATTTTCTCCCAATCCCTTTTTTATTGCTGCTTATGTACAGATCAACAAAATCTGGATGCAGTGTCTTTTATATTGACCTTTGAAGCTAATATTTGATTTGAGTTTATACTACTGTTTGTGAACTTTGATGACACCTGTAAAATATATAAAATGTAAATTATAATGGTTAGAAAAAAAGAAGGAGAAATACAGTGTATGTGGAAGATATTGTCGGGCAGAAAATGTAACAAGTATACATGTCAAAATTGTGGTCATTTCACTTTTCGAGTGTAGGAAAAACAAATGTAGAAATAACCTAGATATGTTCAGATTTCCTAAGAAAGGAAAAGTGTATACTGCCATCTGGTGGTATAAGGTCAGAAATTAAAGGCTTTGAAAAGGAGCTGTCTTTTCTAATTCTTCTTCTAGTCCTTCTTCTTCTCCTTCTTTCTTTTTCTTTTTCTTCTTCTTTTTCTTCTTCTTTTTCTTCTTCTTTTTCTTCTTCTTCTTCTTCTTTTTCTTCTTCTTCTTCTTCTTCTTTTTCTTCTTTTTCTTCTTTTTCTTCTTTTTCTTCTTCTTTTTCTTCTTCTTTTTCTTCTTCTTTTTCTTCTTCTTTTTCTTCTTCTTTTTCTTCTTCTTCTTTTTCTTCTTCTACTTTTTATTCTTCTTCTTCTACTTCTTCTTTTTCTTCTTCTTTTTCTCCTCTTCCTCCTCCTCTTCCTCCTCTCCTCCTCCTCCCTCCTCCTACTTTTCTTCCTCCTTTTCTTCCCTTTCTTCTAAAAATTAACTGTATATTTTTATCTAAGTAAGTATAATGAAAGAGAGGTCCCTGTATATTTTTTGTGTACTTCATGTAGTTGTAAAATGCAGAATCTGGTATGAAAATAATGCTTTTGTTGATGACTACAAAGTCATTCAGAGAATAGATGAAATTGAATCATGTCCAAAATTCATTCCCCGATCATCAATTCTGATTGCTTATTACTCATTTTCCCCCCTGTAGAGTTTGACAATAGCAAGCTATGGTAAATTACTTCGAATCGATTTGAATCCAATGTTCTTATATATCATCTGTTTGGAGCCAGAATGGCGTTAAGTTCAATCATTTGTACAGAGTTAACTCCCTTATGGCTCCTAACAGACGATATGTTCTTACATGTTTCTTGATGACTGCAGATTCATTCAGAGAAAGAGAGAGAGAACAAAATTTGAATCATGTCCAAAATTCATGTTCCATTCCATTCATTGATTCTGAGTGTTCATTACTCATATTTCCCCCCAGATTTTGATAGTAGCTACATGTATGTATGACAAAGTAGTATAAATTGATGAAATCCTATGTTCTTATATATGATTAACTACCCGTGGTTGCAATGCTTGGCTAATACCTAATGAGCTGATTGGATCTCAATGGTAAAAGTTGATCTCTGAAGCAACGATGCTACGTGATAGGGTTCTCATTTCAGACGGAGGGTTTATCATTGCCCTATGGCTACGCAAGAGTGGTCGAGTGAGACCAATCCTCGTCCATCTTTCTTGCATCTACATGTCTTTGGCTCAGATGTGTTCTGTCTAATAAAGAATTGTGTTGGGCAAAAGTACAAATGTGTACACATTCTCTGAAATGGATGTTGCCTGTCCTTGTGCTGTGGATGGCGATATTCTTTTTGTAATGGTTATGGTTAAGGCTAATGGAGGTGGTTTCAGGTTAACGATGTTGTGAAAATTCACGTTCAACAACAGTAGTAGGATATTTTGATGCCGTCGTTATATTTCTTGCAAGCTACAATGTACAAATACATGTTCTAAATATGAAATGAACCCAACTGGGGTGTACTGCTATCACTTTTGTGAACAAAATTGCTTTAGTTTAGTGGTCATGAATTTTAGATGATGATTGCTCCTTGTGCTCCTTATGCTCCTTATGCTGTAAAAGTGGGAGTTTTCATGCGATTAATTTTTCGTGCACGGCCCACGTGCTAGACTCATGGGCAAAAGAATACATGAACAAAAATATTTGCGTGTTTTTATGTTTGTGCAAATTTCATACCGCGTGAAATGCGCGAAAATATCAACACCGCAAAATATTCCACGTTTACAGTAGTGCAGAGAGAGTCCTGCCTCTTCTATGGAATTACACGTAGTCGTTTCAAACTTGATGGGTAGAATAGAAGGCTGTTAATACTTGTTTGCACATGCCATTTGTTGGGAATTAGAAGAGTGTGCTTCAACCAGGTGTTAATCCCTAGAGCATCAGTGATACTCCAGAGGGATTGATATATGTTCACACTTTTGCAAGACACATGAAACATGATGGATGAACATGATAGCCGTGCATGTGAACAGGTGCGTTGAACGAGCGCGAAAGAGAGAGAGCAATCTCGTGTTATGGAGAGGTTTTTAATTTTGCGAGTTGGACGATGACAGACGATACTGTCGGAGTCACGGCGGGACATCCCACCAAGGTATTAGGGAGATGGGTCGGTCACGAGCGTGAGGGATCGCTTCTCGTATCTCATGTGTTTGGATGCGTCTCTAGAGATTCGCTGTTGTCCGTAGTACATGGTGGGTGACGTATGATAGGAAGGGGCTCGGAAGTGCCGAGTTGGTGTGGTGTACGGTAGCGGCTTATATATTTGTCCCATTATTTGCACTAATAGGGAAGATGGTGATAGATTGTTACGTAAAAAAACCCTTGGAAAAGAGGAATGCATGCTTGTTCCTGTGAAGTCATTATTTGACTTCATGTTGATTTATTATTTCTTTGCACTCCTTGGCTTGTTAAATGCTCATCTCATTTTTACTGGTACACATCTACACTGTATCTTAAAAATTTGTATTCAGTACTGTATTTTGGGCAGGGAAACATTAAGGATCATATATGGCTGCAAAGTAATTACTTGGATAATAGGCACAGATGAGAGATCAACAAATTACACTTCAAAAGGCAAAATTAATCAACAGTATTGCCAATATAGCCCATCTTCTTGGGAAAACATGAAGATTTGAGAGGTAGTTCAAATTCTTCTGTGATAAAAAGAAAGGAGGCTAATTTGTTATCAATCATGGCAATAGAAAGTTTGGAAAAAGTTTGAGGTAGTTTCTGCTGAATGACAGTGTGAGAATCTTGACATTAATCAACATCATTTACAGATTCCCCCCCCCCCCCCCTAGTTGAGCATTGAGTTGTATTGGATTAGATGACTCAATGATATAGCCTATTAGCCTTTGTTGAAGAAAATAGATGAAGGATCAGGATATACTTTTAATTGGGTTTCAATGAGCAATAAAAATGCATTGAACAGTAGGAAGTACGCTGTAACAAATTGCTAAGAATAGATATTACTGGGAAAGAGATCCGGGCCCTGTTTCATGGAACTTGTTATCAATAACCAGTTACGATAGTCGTTTATAAGCTACTGAAATCCTTGCATCTGATTGGCCGAGAGCAAATTTGTCATTTAAATGTGGCAGTTGTTCCTGATAAAAAGTTTTATGAAACGGGACCCAGGACATGGAACAGAAATAACAGTGTGGGATGACTGAAGGCTTAAATAAATTGAAAAGAAATTTGAATTAGCAGTGTTTGAAGCAAATATTTGGATTTAGCAAATTGTTGGTATGCAAACGTACAGAGGTAAAGTCAAAGCTGCAATGATATGCATGGATATAAAGAGACAAAGCTAAGAAAGAGACAGATTATGGAGGGAAGTCCAACCAAGCATCAGCAGGGTGCCAATTTGAAGATTCATATCAGATGGTTAACTTTTATGACTGTCCTGTCATCATGCAGATGCCACTTAATGCTTTGCACATTAGTGTCGGAAACCGAACGTGTTACATGCAGTATATAAAGAGAGCTTTTCTCTTATCTCAAAATTGAAAACGGAAGATAACAGAAAGTAGACACAAATGTAGCAGACATCAACCAGTTACTCCCATATGATATCAAATAGTTAAACTTTTCTCTTGCATTTACAATAGAGATTTTAAACTAGAATTTTGAATACACAATATTGTATTGTCTTTTAGTTACAGTTGTTGATCAAACATCCATAAAATGGGAGTTATGTAACAAAGATTACTTCAAAAGATCCATATGAATTAAATAGTTTGGAGTTTGGAATCAAAGATAATGATTTTAACCCAATTGATCAGTTTAATTACGCTTTTTAAACAACAACAAAAAACTGTCAGAGCATGCATGTATTAAAGATGAGTATCTCTTTCAGTCAGATGTTATGCAGTGAGAATCATCAAACAATTATGAGAAAATTGATTTCAGACATCTTCAAATGATTCATTTCTCTTTGTGAATTATGATCAATATCTGTTGAGATAGTATCAAATGATAGCACCAGCAGAGCTCTCCATTTATCAAAAGCCAAAATAGGCCGACAAGTTGAGAGTTGATTAGATCATGCATTCTCTGTTTGGAACAGAATTATTACCAATCATTAGGATTGAAAAGAGGGAGAGAGAGAGAAAAAAAATGGTTGTCTTAAAATCATTAATATCTTTGTAAATTACAAACACTGTTTTTGAGATAAAAATCAAGTAATAGCACCAACAAAGCTCTCCATTTACGAGAAGCTGAAATAGACTGACAAGTTGAAAGTTGATTAGATCATGTTCTTCACCAATTTTAACGTTTATCAACAAAAAAAAAGAAGAAAAAAAATCAGATTTAGTGAACCAATCCTGTTACCTGGATTGGATAAATACATTCATTTTTTGCCTCCATTCATCCATTTCTGTGATCCAAACAGAGAACAAACGATTGACAAATAAAACTAGGTTCCACAACGGATGAAAAGAACAATCAATACATCCATTGAGTGCAAGAAGAATGGACACGATGAAAGGAACGAGTAAATGTCTTTTGTCCCTTTTTGAATCCTCTGTTTGATATTGACCTGTCAGAGCTGTGATATAATCAGTGGAGCTCGATCAATATGAGAAAATTTCCCACAAACTGATGTGATTTTTTTTGTCTTCTTCACAAAAGAGCGATGAAAATGTTTGGCTTGTATTTCTGGAAATCAGTTAGATTTGCTGTGAAATTGCTACTAGATTGAAATCTGTACACATAAATTGGTCCAATCTGTAGTTCTACCTGAAGATCATTTCTGATATCAATGTAAGAAAAAAAAATTTATTTAAACAAGTTAAATCAAGTATACATCTCTTATGTGCTGAATTGGGTCGCATTGATCTTAATTAAAGAATTTTAATGAATGCATTCAGTTATTACTCTTTCTAGTTTGCACTTTTTCGATTCTCTATTCATCTTTGATCTGAAAAATGTGATTTTTAACACAAGAAAGTGTTGCATTATATTGTTAGCTACACATGTAAGTGTCTACATCATGCTGTAATAAGTCCCTTTATTTTTAATATACATTTCCCAAGAGGTTTTTTATGTATTATCCCCAAGCTCGGTTTATATTCCATATACACATGATGTCAAACTGAATTATGTCAAAATAAAAGTTACAAGAAACACTCGAGAGTGTGTTACATTATTCCATCAAGTGAGGTTAAACATAATTTCTGTGAAGCGCCGATGTTAGTATCAAAGACTACTTACTGTAAACGTGGAATATTTCGCGGTGTGGAAAATTTCGCGCGGCATGAAATTTGCGCGAAAATAAAAACACACAAATGTTTTTGTTTATGCATTCTTTTGATCATGAGCCTAGGGAGTTGGCGAAATTAAAAACATGTGAAATTCACCTTACTCTGCCGAGCGCGATAATCTCGTGAAAATGTCCACTTTTACAGTACATGAATGGACATGTAATGTCCAGCAAGCGAAAGGTTAACGGTAGATTGATTTGATGTTTTTATTGTCTTACTAGTTTTAGCTGAATTCCTTTTTACTCAGCAAGAGTAAACCTTTACGAGACAAATTATCAATTTCCTGTTAAGATAAGGAAAAAGTTTCAGCCAAGTTTTATTTTCTGCATGCCTGTGTCTCTTGTTTTGTAAAATTTAATTAAAAAAAAAAAAACCCAGTTGGGTTGTCATAGAAATTGGAGATTTATTGCTTGTTTTATGGGGAGGGAAAGTGCTTTTACATTCATTTTTTATTTCATCAGTGGTAAGGTGTTGCATTTCTCTACCATTTTCAGCTGGTTGACACGGCTTCCAAGTTAAAACTTTAATGAAGAAAGAGAAAGGAAGGGTGGAGTGCAATATACTTGGAAGATTCGTAGAGTAATAGGCTTTTTACACTTGCAATATTTTGCTTAGCCCCGTACTATCGGTGGGGTTAAACAAGGAATTAGTCCCACCGATAGTACGGGACTAAGCTTAGCCCACTTTCTGTACACATTGCATTTTACCAAAGTAGGCTTACTCCACAATAATACAGGATTATTCTAACTCTGCAAAAAAGCAGGGTGGGGCTAAATGTAAAAAGGTGGGGCTAAGCGCTCTGGCTAGGGAGATAGTACGGGACTAAAACTGCAAATGAGAAAGGTAAAAAAAAAAGTCTGGGGTTAAGGATAGTCCAGGATTAAGGATAGTATGGGGTTAAAAAGAATCAAGTGCAAAGAGCCGAATAAGAATGACCAAACGAGAGAGAGTGAGAGAGAGAGACAGAGAGACAGAGAGAGAGAGA
Source organism: Heliocidaris erythrogramma (assembly GCA_025617745.1). Classification (NCBI taxonomy): domain Eukaryota; kingdom Metazoa; phylum Echinodermata; class Echinoidea; order Camarodonta; family Echinometridae; genus Heliocidaris; species Heliocidaris erythrogramma. The sequence goes on along the minus strand of CM046859.1, from coordinate 33,008,325 downwards.
CAGAGACAGAGACCCAAAAGAAAGAGAGAGAGAGACAGAGAGTGTCAAAGACTCAGAGACTGATGGAGAGTCAAAGAGAAAAGAAAAGGAATATTGGCAAATAATAAAATAATAGTGTTGGTTTTGATGGAGTAAGATTAAGAGAGTATGAAAGTGACAGAGAGAGAGAAGAAAATGAAGAAAGCGAATACTGCTATTCTAGTTTTGTATCGGTAATGAAATACACTGAACAAGGCTAGAGAGAGAAAGAGAGGGGGGATTGGGAAAGAAAAGAAATATTATGAGCAAATAATGCCATGTTAGTTTTGTATGGGTGATGAGATACTTATAAGCATTGTATCAATAAACAATTCCTTTGATATACGGTCACTCGCCTGTAGATTATTCTCTTATGCAGATCTTCAATCAATTTCCATTCTACATTGCGTCTTTCGACTCGCAAACAAATAAGAGAAGTTATCAAGGTTGAATTTAATCCATGCTCGATCAATTGGTTTGTGATGGAGATGGTGAAGGGAGGGGGGAAATGTCAAAATGGCGGGAGAGATCGTGAGGACATCGATTTGAATTGGGAGAAGATTGAGGTATCGGTGTGTGTGCATGTAGCCTTGCACAACCAGACCTTGGAGAGACATAGTCTGCGGGCTGTTGCATGTCTGCAAAACCAGAACTTTCACATTTTGCAAATGGTCTAGATTTACTCGAGCTTCGTGCTGTTAATAAATTTGTTAAAACACTGAAATAACACAACTTGCGATGGTATCTTGCTGCGAAAATACCCATTAACAAGTTGAAAATTTGTCCATGGTCGAAGGTTTCTGGTTTTCTGCAGTAACGGTGTCATCTGTAAAGGCTTGATGAAGGTTGAAATGTAGGATGAATCTAATTTATTTATAATAAGTGCATTGTGTAGTTATGTCACACTTTTAAGTTTCTGTTAGGAAGCCTAGAAGGCCCTAGATATGTGAGGTTGTCCGCTTCCAACTTTCAGCACTAAATTGTGTCTGGATTCAAAGACTAGGCTTCATGTGTTGATTGATAGTCGCTTTGCAGGCATAGAAGCCCTGAGTTGTAATTATTTTTGATGGATAAATCTGCAGAGTGAGAAGGGCAGAAGCAATCACACTTATTCACAGACCAATCTATTTTTTCCCCCTTCTTTTCACTGTTTCAGAATCCGAAATCTTTCTTGAAACTATCAGTACTTTCTAGTCTTCTGTTGGCCAGACATAGTCTTTCCTTCATATCTCATAGGTATAAGTTCTATGGTTTTGAGTTGGAGCATGTGTTCTAAGACCTCATTTCACACTCCTGAATTAAAGTGTTATCTTGGGCGACCGAACTTATGGGGTGTTGCAAGAAAGTTGCAATCAATTGCAAATTGTAAAGCAAATTAGAACAACCATTCTGAATGGTTCAGGGTCTGCTCATTAAAGAAGATGCGCTTGCAACAATGATTTTGATTGGTCATTACCGATCAGTTGCAACTTGCAATCAATTGCAATTTCTTGCAACAAACCATTAGATGGCTCTTATTTTCGTGTGTGAATAGGGTCTAAGTATCCAACTTGGATCGGACAAAATCAAGTCATCTTTTTCTCCTCCTCTGCTAACACACAGTAAAGATGTTACATGGTGATCTGACATTTGCGGGATTTACCCCCAGCTTTATTTCGTCATAGGAATAGGGGTATGGTTAGGGTTAGGGTTGTAACTAATGATCTGGGGTGGTATTCTGAGATTTATTTATCTTGATTTCAGTGAAAAGATTTTAATTGTCATAACAAATTTTAAACTGCAACATTTAATTGGTTTTTGCGTAGATGAATTCCGCGTACACAGCCACTTTTGCGCAGTCATTAACCAATGATGCGCCATAAGCGTACATTTTGTTATGACAGTTAAAATTATCTCACTGAAATCAAGACAAAATAAATTTCAGAATACCACCCCAGGATTTATGTTAGATTTAGGGTTAGGTATAGGGTTAGTTTTATGTTAGGGTTAGGCACTGTTAACTCTAGTCTAAAGTTGAAGTCAAGATTTTGGTTAGAATTGTGGCTGTCCAGAGCATGTCATATAACTTGAACTAAAATAGGATGAACACAGAAATGGGGTCTTCTGTCAGAGACTACTTCCGAAGATCAATGCTGCAACTCTACTTGATGACTAGGCTGTGGTTTGACACCATTGCAATATGATGAGGGTTTTATTCAAGACTGGGATAATCCCCCAGACTGGGATAATCCCTTAGACTGGGCTTTGAAATTCATCAAAAGACTGCATTGATTACCAATCGTAAAGGTATATTGGATTCCTACATGCATTCTCTTCTTTTACACGAATCAGTCTTATCTTGTCCGGATCACTGTAAAACTAGTACTGTATTAACATTTTCACCGCAATAAACTTTCACTTAGCGGGACCATGGGTGAAATTCGTACAAGTTTCATGCACATGAAAGTCTGGTTTATCTTATACACTTTAGCATTACTGAAGCCCTCTGCAAGTATTTCTCTGCATTTTACTTCTTGATATGTTCTAACAAAAAATTCAGTGTGCGAATCTATTAATTACCATATATACTTTACATGAGGTCTTGTTACAAATGGAACAAAGGATGCAGGACTATATCAAAACACCTTTTTGAAAGTAGTTATTTTATTAAATAGATATAATACAAAATTTCGAAAAAGTTATAGGATTCTGTATATTATATGTATACAAGTATGTTGGATATCCGGTTTGTACCAAAGGATTTTTTTTCTTTCAGATTTTACAGCACAACTCATCAGGGAGTCTACTTCTGTTCAGGTCACAAAACCAAGCGCAGTTTTTTAAAATTTAAATGCAGCGTGTCGCCAAAATAGACCAGGATGAGGTGACAGGCAGACAGCATGTCTGAAAGAAAAAAGAAAAGAAAAGAAAAAGTGATCATGAAAAGATGGCAGAGAGCAGATGAAAGGGAGACAGTGGGTCTCCCGGCCCGAATCTCATTGTCCGAGCTATTGATCTGTTTGCTCGAAAGCCCCTTGCAAAATCTACAGGCAGAGATGAATACCCCCACACTGCCACAGTCATATGCTTGTCCTCTCTCCAATAGTTCTCCCCCAGTCTATTAAGTTGCTGACCTGTGTAATTGTTCCGGAACGTCTTGCGCAACGCCGCCATGTATTGTGTAAGTCTTTCATGCCATTTTAGTGCTACTTGCATCCTAATTATTCGTAGAACTTATCCAATTTGTATTTGATTGTAGAAAATCTGGCAAAAACGTATTTGGGATGAGGTGTTGTAAGGGTCTGGTTGTCAGACTAGATTGGATGAAAGTGTAATGATCCTATTGGATTTTTTTCCCTTCCATATGAGGTAAGAGCTGTAGTGAAATTGTTTGTTGTTTTGTTCTCTTTTTTGTGTACTCATTTTGGCAGGAGTTCTCAAGGAGTGTGGTAGTCTTGCTTGAAGACCCTCTTTGTCTCAATTAGAATTTTGTATGTTTAGAGCCAGGAGGGCGTTAACTCTGTACAAAATGATATAAGTGAACGCCCTTCTAGGTCCTAACAGATGAATTGCTGCATAAAACACATACATGTAGCCTAAAGGCTTTTCTTTAGGTCCAGCAGCATGAAGTACGATGATATATGTTTATCAGCTCATGAAGCTTTTGTCGTTGATTTCTCCTGCCGAGAGCCAAAGGATATTAGTTAACAAACACCATGCTGGCTCCCAGTTGACAATACATGGAGTCCTACATCATGGGTATTTCTGACAAATCTATCATAATTTCTCAATGAACTGTACTTATAGTAGCATTTGCAGCAATATACCTAGGAAAAACACTTTTACTAGAAGTAGGCCTACCCTTTGACTGAGTTTCCATACAGCTCAAAGAATGCAACAAATCTGCTCTCATTTACCCTTCCACTTCTCAAGTCCCCCCCCCCCTCCCCTTCTCCAGTCCATCAAGTCCTTTGCTTTCCCCTATTCCCCACTCACTACAATTCTCTCCTATTTTGAGGATGTGCATGTTTTTTTCTGGTCATGCATTTACATTATGAAAGAAACTGTCTCAAAGTAATTGGGAAATGTTTATCATAAGAATTAGCGTATGCATTTTGGAATCATCAAAAAGAAATTGACCAAATCTCGCTGAAAAACATGCAAGTGCACACAGAAATGGGCATATGGGACTGCACACTGTGACATGAATGTGCGGCCCGAACACTTCCGCCAGTTCTCGTCATATTTCGAATATGAGGGCATCTGAAGAGCAGTCCTTTTCAGGGGACATTTTTTACTATGATATTTTTCCAAACTGACATAAAAGGAATGAGAAAGCTCACAAATGATTTTCAACCTTTCCTAAACTCAGCCTTCTATTTAAGCCCTCCTGAGCAACACTCGGTATATTTAAAATGCGAGGCACTGATGCTAGCAGTCAAACACATACCTTAATGGTATTACAATTCACTATTAATTCTATCCTAGGAAGTCTTTGGGGAAAGCTAACATAATTGATTGTTCAGGGACGTTGCATGTTCAGAGTTACAACCATGGGATAAATTCTTCTCATTTTTCAACTCGTGAATAATACCTATCTGCAACCCTCCTGTATTGTCAAGGGCACATTTATGAAATTGGAAATGTTTATTACCATTTTGATATCATTCCGAGGTCCTGCTGCCGTATACGCCACCCAAAATGCGATTGAATTGTGGTTGCCATGGCGACGCTGCATCCCTATTAGTCACGGGATCAATTGCGGAGCTGAAAGAGGCACCACAAAACAATATCTGATTGATATGGATGCTGCATCCATCTGTGTGTGGATGTGTGTGTGTGTGCATCTCTTTTTTTTCATATGGCAGAGGTGGGCTGCACTTTTTTTTTTGTCTGGCCTTTCTCACTGTTGCACGTTGCTGCAGAGATCCCTGCTGGCTGCTGCCAATGCTAAGACAAAAAGAGAAAAGCATTTTGGTGGCGGGCGTAAATATTTTATTACCCCTGATATGAAAGTGAGATATGGACCATTGTGTCAGGGAGCTGTGGGGATGAGTGTAATTTGAAATGGAGGTAATGAAGTGAGGGAGTGGGAGAATTGGAGTGGGAAGATGGGAAAGGGAGATAGGGGTGGCAGGGGGGGGGGGGGGGGTAGAGATCTAGGTCTGTTGTTTGAAGAAGAAGGGTGCTTTTTAAGGGTAGGATTAAAATTGAAATTCCATCTGCCCCGGCTGCCCACATATTTTCCCAATCACATCTTATATGCCATGCTCATAAATAAGTGAGAATACAAATTTAATCTTGAAATGACAAGACTTCCTTGTTTTTTGCCTGAAGTTATGGTTCTCAAAGAAGCTTCCGCTGAGTTTTTATCACCTATTTGGCTTTAGAGAAAAGCAGTGACGTAATAGTAGAGGTTTCAAGATTAATTATGCAATGGTTTATGTTACGTCATGTCGTCTGGGATGGGAGAAATTGTGTAATGAGCCGTTGGTCTGGTGTGCATTTGACCTGTAAAAAACAAGATTTTCAATTTAAAAACTTCAATGAGGGACATATCTAATCACTGCGTTGAAGTAATGCAAGTCGATTAAGTAGTTAATGCTGGAATTTTTTTTTCATAGAAAAGGGTGATATGATCTGGGTTCTCATTGGATAGATTGTTAGGTCATATTTGCTGAATTGATGACAACCAACAAGAGCCGGAAATATCAGGTCTGTTTAATTCCCATCCACCTGTCCCCCAAGTGTAATTTCAATGGCTCTCCCATCGGCCCCCAAACGTTTTATTTTGACTTTTACCGGCCGGGGTTTACTCCTGGAAACACCTCTTGCTCCAGTTTCGGGGTGAGAAGCGCAAACGATAGGATGCTTGCGCTTCACACGTCGCGGGCCCCCGTGTGAAGTAGACTAGAGCAAATTAAAACTGGGAAAACTTGTCAAAATCAATAAGAATCAAAAGGGCTGCAGTTCGATCTCTATCTTTGGGTTGTGTACTTGTACAATCAATTTGAATTGGGAGCAAACAGATGTAAATTGTGTTTGAATATTATGCATTTTTGATAATAATTGGGCCATCCAAATAGGGCAGAAATTCACATTATTCAAAGCCTTGAAGCAGACTTTTATCAATACTTCAAATTAAGTCAACACAATCAATATAATTTTTATACCATTATACGTAAACTACACTTGGTCAATTAGCTGTACCTGTATATATGTTCCTTTTAGGCAGGGCTTGATGCTCAGAGGAATCCATTGCAGATTTTCAAACTCTTTTCAGGGCCCTTCTGTACACCGACAGGTGTTTATCATTGAAATAAATTTCATTTTCCACATTCTGACGAGGATAAAAACCATTTTGCAGTAATAAGGATGAATATTAAAATAATCTTGAAAATGGTATTACATCAAATGAGTGTTACCTCATCAAGACTATTTCCAAACTCTGTAGTTTTAGATGATCAGTAGAATCTTTGGTTTTAAGTGATCAATACTGTGTGTGACGATGACACTGAACGTGAGATCACTCGACTGGTGATCACTTTTAGTCATTATCTTGCCCTTAACCCTGTAATAAGATTGATGAGACAAACAGGCAGGTGTCTTCTAATAGTCACCTCTTATCAATATACAGAGAAGGGGTAGGTTTTAAAAAGTTAAAGAGATGTATGTTGGAAAAAGTAAAGAAAAGCAATTTCAGATTGAGGGAAGTGGTTACTTCACACGTAAAGTTTAGAGTAGGGTGGTACATTGTATCATGTTTGAATTTTTTCCCTTTTGGGTGTACTAATTTCTATCAAAACTTACCTGGGGCAAGGGAATAATTGACTTGGGCAACCTGGAGAATTAAGGTGCTAGCCCCTATGGCATGGGGCGAGCATATTTTTTATTTCTCAGGACCTCATTAATTTACTTGTCAAAAAGGAAAATGGCTTTGAGGAGCAGCACTCCTTTTCATCTGTACACCGAACTATTTGTATTGAAGTAACTTGAATGTGATTAATGGCAACGATTAAAAAGGATTTAAAATTTCATTAAATCAATTGTCTTCTGAATCCAATCAACACCATTGTTATGCACTCAAGTTATGAAATTTTCCTTCCATGGGAACTACGTTTTATTACAAAGTGCAAGTACATACACTGCTTACATGCCTGGCTTGACTTATTAAACAATTTTCAATGATTCTCTGTCTGGCTATATATGCTTAATTAGACCTATAGCCATGCTTAAAAAAGCAACCGATGCTTACTCACTAGGGTCCCTTAATGCAAATGACTTCAAGGGGAAGCCTAATTTGCCCTGTGGAGGAATATGGCATTGAGCCGACTAGAGGTAAAGAAAAGCGAAGACAGTTTAATAATAGAACGAAAACCCCAACCCTTGTTATGCAAAAATGAAACCAACAGCAAATATTTTCTTTGAAAATATCAAAGAGTGCATGATTTGCATAAGAAAATATGGGCTGGAGTGGTGGGCTGAGTTACCTCTGTGTGGCAGGTAGCGAAGTTTCAATATTTGTGCGAAGGTCAAGAAGATTAGTGTTCAGAAAAGAATGGAATGTTCCGTTACTGAACTGGAGGGGGAAAGATGGGGGCAGGGGATTGAAGGTCGCTAGATATTATTGTCTATGCAAGATATTATTGTCTATGCAAGTTTATTGAAAATAAATCTAACTTATCCTTCCTTATTGGTGAATTATGAAAGTAAATTGGAATCTTTTGTATTACAGGATTTTCGAATCGTGAAAATATATTTTGTCAAATTGAACAGGTCTTGCGGAAATGAAAATCACAAATATCGAAATGCATCTGACACCGATATAGGAGACTTCCCAAACATGAGGCATCACAATTTAGTCCAAGATTTTGAATTCTTTCTTGTCATATTTAGAATGTACAAGAGCATTTGAAGAGCTATTTTTCTTATGTCACATTTATTATACTCCTCTCATATTCTTCTACATAGGAATACAAAGAATGAGAATCTACCTATTTTTAACTTCCCCAGTACTAGACGACCTAATTAAACTCTGTATCGATTTTATTCACATGAATTCATTCCCGTAATAAAACGTATGTCTTGATATGATTATTGCTATTGCTACACGGAACATGTTTGTCACGTATGAGTGAGCATTGCTTGTGGTTCTTCTATTAATACCTATACCCTCTTTCCCAGTCTTCATGCTAAAGAGCCAGGCAAGTAAATCCGGGGTACAAAAGGGTCCTACCTCCATGCAAAGAAAAGACTAGAATGGAAAGAAAAGGGATATGTTTGTATAGTTGCAAACCATGTCTCAGTACAGGTTTCTCTGCTAACAGAAGCATTCTATTGTGCTTGAAATGGTTTGTGTGTATTGTAGGTAGAAGAGAAAGAGGGAGAGAGAGAGAGAGAGAGAGAGAGAAATGTGTATGCATGTAAAATATGGTGCTCAAGCTAGCAGGTGGCGGGTGACAGTGTAGCCAGGCGGGGAGCTCAGCAGCGCAGCAGCAAGCAGCAGTCGAGCAGTGGCAAAGCCTTGGTTTGGTTCCGGAAGACGAGCATGTTCCACTCCATCGCTCGCCTTTATGTGAAAATCTAGCAGACAGGGTTATCCCATCCAGGCTCTCCAGAAGCTGAATTCCCTCAGAGTGTCCTGAAATCGGCAGGACACACGTAAACAAGAAGTATCAGGTGCTCGATATTGCTCAGGGATTGATTTAATTGTTTGCGTCGTTCGACACTTTAAAAACTGCTCTCTGGCCGGTTGGAGTGTCATTTGACGGACTGTGCTGTGGAGGGGACGACTGGCTTATTAATTTGGATTGGAGGTCGAGAGTGAAGTTACGGGGGAGAGTGATTTAATGTGGCTGGGTAGTTGTGAAGCGGTAGCAAGCTTGGTGATTTGCTCCTGGACGATTTGATCTGACCTATCAGTTTGTTCAGTGAACATCCCTGAATGCGAGCACACAGATTCATGTGTGCTCAAGCCTAGAGAGAGAGAGAGACACACACAGGGAAAGTGAATCCATTCAGATCTTGGATACACCCCCCCCCCAACTCTTCATCGTGTATGTACACCGAGTGTTGGTGTATTGACGCAGGGGGCTAGTGACGGCAAGCATTATTCAGCTCTCCCAGCCTATAGAAATCTGCAGGTGTTTCGGAGACAGATTAGAGCAAGGTGGCCTTGAAGTGTTTGGACCATTGTCTACCTGTGCCTTCGTCACTGCGCTGGCCTATTATTCTCCTCCTCCTGGGCTTGTCTCGCCGTGCATGCTCTCCAGCTTGGGTCACATAAGACTGTGAGCACCTTGCTTCTTTTAGACACCACCATGGACTTTGCTAGTGCCGCAGCATTGCAAGGTGCAACTCCCATGTCTATGATCCCCCACCCTCTGACTCTCGGACATACAGGAACCGTACCCGTCACCGTGCCCATCTCCGTACCCGTCATCCCCAACCCTCATCAGATCACCTTCCCCTTCGCTGGTTATACATCTCGGAAACGCACTCTGGTAAGCTACCATGACCACTCATCTCTCTCTCTCTTTCTCATGCTCATACTGTTGCGTCCATTCAACATGCATGCTACGAAAATCGTCGTTGTGTGTTAGAAGTACAATACATGTAGTTTGAATAGCTTGTGTGGCTAGATTCCTTTGAAAATACCCGACCAACCATACACTGTATGGATTGGTTTCAAGATAAAGCATGTGTAACATGTCTCTCTTTCTCTGTATAGCTCTGCTATAAAGAATTCATCAAGCTGCTGTAAATGGGGGCAAAAAGGGACTTTTCATTGATCTCGTCTGCATCTAGGGACTAGGTCATGTGGCAATGCATTTAATGTTCAAAGCAGTCTAGCAAACTCCCAAAGCGTGTGTCTTATTAAGTGCCACACGTGTTCCAATTTTCTTCTCACATGTATACATTCACTGCATACTAGCTACTTGTATAATATTAACCTAAAGCTTATCTAATATTCTATTCCAAAAAAAATTAGCATGCTCATAGTCCTAAATACATGTTCATTCATTCTTTATACATGTATGTCTGTATTGTTTGTGATATATATATATATTTTTCAAAGTAAATCTTTACAGTATACTCTATTACAACTTATTCATGTGACAAGTCTAGGCACACCACAAGTTTACAGTATTTCCAACACTGATTTTATAACACAGATACATTTATAAGTCTGATCGCATTTTTAAAATTCTAAATTGTATAAATCTTCCCATGATGTAACTATGTATGTAAAGAAAGAAAAACCCAGAAGTATATCATACCCCTGGAATATAATATACCCTTTTCATTGCAAAGAGTAGGGCAATATATATGTATATTTTAAAGCAATAACACATTAGATATCTAAATGTTTACACATTGCCCTACCCTTTTCAATAAAACAAACAATAAAATTTCCAAAATTACCACACAGCTTTTGAGAAAAATAATACTTATATCCTGAGTGTAATATCACCAGTATAAATCAGGTGTGTACACAGTACAAGAAAGTTTACGAGTTTACATTTTGAAGGCAGGATTGATAAAGTTCTGCCTCTTTTTTTCAAAAATTGGTCCTGCATCTTAAAGAGTAATTGAAAGAAAAAAAAGATTAATGTACTTTATTTGCTACCAAAACATGAAGATAGTGGTACAGACTGAATAGCATGGAGAAATAAAAGCAGGATTATTTATATTGAAGCATGTTCATGTAGCTTCAAAATGGCCAAGGATCGAGGGTTATATCAACTGCGTAATACACACACCAAGCTCATATTTATGCCATCATATATTTGCAGACAATGAATAGTCCGTCAGTAGAAAGAGAGAGATAGAGAGGAAGAGAGAGAAAAAGCTAACGGCCCTGAGAGTGAATGTCTCGATGGAATTAAAAAAAAGAGGCAAACTGTCGCTTTGCAACGGAACCATCCCACCGTTAAATGCTGGCTTCCAATTATGGTGTAATGCAGCTGGACTTGGGATGATCAATATTCGTATTCAAATTGGCATCAATTATAAATGAATTGCTCTCCTACACGATAGGCCCTACAAACAAAAAAATGAAGCTAATTACAACTGATGGCAGATGAGAGAGAGAGTGAGAAGAAGAAAAAGAACGAGAGAAAGTGAGTGAGTGAGAGAGAGAGAGAGAGAGAAAGAAAGAGCACAAGTGCAAAACCTAATTACAAAATGGACGCCATAGTTAAAAATTCATAAGTGCTTTTCTGTTGTTTGCCTGGCTCGTCAAGAATTGACTTTTCTAAACTGTGCACACACATCGTGGGGACTGCCCAGATGAGTTGATAGCTTAAATTAAATTCCATGCAGCTATTAAGCGCTGGTCCTCATGAATAGGATGAAAGCATGATGGAAGGAATAATAAGCCCCTTTTAATTTGACTTTCCAAGTCCATCCTCAGAAAGCCTGTGCAAATAGCCTGTGTCTCCTATAACAGGCAAACAATGCCTTGGTGAAGACTTTGTAATGACAATGCTGTATTGATATATTATAAACCATATCGCTCTCTTTCTTTCTTTGTGGCAAATGTCGCTATTGTTTTTCTGGAAGCCTCATATTTCTGCACTCATGAATTTCCCTTTCTGAATCTAGTTGACTGTTTGTCAGATCAAAAGTAATTGCCTTACTTTAGTGCGTGCCTTCTCATCGCAGGGAAAATAACAAAAAAAAAAATGGAAAATGAATAGTCTTAAAGTCATTCATTTTGAAAGACCCATGTTTTCTTCCAATTTTAAGTTTGTATTGTTCCTTTCAGTAAACTATTTCCTGATTAATTATTTATTTTTTTAGTGTCCCCTTACATTTCAAGAGCTCCCAAGAAAATTTCGACCTCATATCATTCATACCACCATCATTGCCCCTTATCCCTTACTTTTATCTCTCACATTCTCTCTCTTACCATCGCCATTTCTCTCTCTCTCTCTCTTTCTCTTCCACCCTCTTCATTTCTCTCTCTATTTTATTCCCTACTTCTCTCTCTCTCTCTCTCTCTCACTCACTCTCTCCCCCTCCCCCCTCATAATTATATCTTATGTTTTAGCCCCTTCCCCCGCCAAATTTGCTACATGTTGATCCACGTTGATCTCATCATTTAGCTATTTGCATCGTTGGTCAATCAAACAAGTCTCTTTTACTGCTGCAAGCCAGACAATCAATGCAGCACGGTCTAATGATCTCCCCACCACTTTTATTATCTAATGCAATTCCCCCCCTCTCTCTCTTTCTCTCCTCTTAAAAGAAATACAAATCTATAAATTACAAAGCCAACCCCTAGCTAGCCATCATCCAGTAATGAGCCACATCTCCCCTTTGCAAGCGGACATCTAGCCTTGATAGTTGCGCCCCTATATTTGTCAACCCATTACCTAATGGCAAGTTACTGCCGCCTCCCGGGATCATCATTAAAAAGACATGCAATTCCAGCCACTATCCCATAACTTTCACTGGCCAGCGTCCACTCTTTAAAGGCGGTCTCTATTTCCGAAAGTGGGTAATAAAACCCTTGCGAAATCCAATGAAATTTACACTTGATATTAAAAGCCAACAAACACGAAGTTGTTAAAAAAATTGGTAATTGCTAAGTAATTAGCAAAGTAAACATGAAAATTAGTGTTTTTTGTTACTAATGATTGATTATACTCGGGTTGTGATGAGTCATCTAGAATTCATAGTCCCACATGCCCATATCCATGTTGGTGCATTTTTTACCTAGTTTTTAAAAATTTTGTTTATAGTTTGTTGGTCCAAACAAACCCAGTAAATTTAAGGATTCTTAGACCAGTGCTGTTTGATCAACCTCTCGGGATTATGTGTCAACATCCCAGAAAACATCTTTTGAAGATGGAAAAAAAAAATCTTTATAACCTTTAATGTGCCTGGTTTAAGAAAAGATGCTGCCCTGTATGTGTTTAACTCCAATGCATACACTGCAAAGATCCTCCTTGCAAGGAGTTATCACAGAACTCCTTGTTCCTTGTGGTCTTTGAAAAGTTTCTTGAGGCCTTTGAAAGTTGTATGGACCCCAGGGTATATTTGTTCAGTGCTCCAGTCAGTCGTGACCAATCTGAGTTAGAGAAGACTGGGAAACCATTCTTTGATTGAAACTTGTCTCAAGGATGGAAAGGAGAGACTACAAAGATTCTTTGGTGTGGAATCTGACACTGTCTCTCTACTTTGCATAACAATCGGACCTGAGTTACTTGTGTTACATAATGTTTGTAAAGCACTGGATCATACTGGTTCTGTCTCTCCCCTGCTGCTTGAAGTCTTCATTATTGTGGTGAGGGCATTGTCTTCAATGTTACTACAGGCTACATGTATGATTCTCCAAACAGATTTGAATGACATAGCAATTCTTTTTGACGAACCCACCAATCATTTCTTTTCAGTTTTAAGAAGTACCCAGTATTGTTATAAAGTGATGTAATTGATGAGTGTTTGGAACATCAAAAGAACAAATATTAAATGAGTAAAAAAAAGTGCAGTAAGGAGGTATTTGGGGAAGATTTTTCCCCCAACTACAACATACGAAAGAGGCAAACTTCATTTTTTAACACACTAAATAACAATCTTCTTGCCCCAAAATTGTGGACTGTATTGTTTTGCAAGCACTACATTTATAGTGTACTCAAAAAAGTTATATGATGTATCATCCTTAGATTTATTTTTAGTTCAATTTACCAAGAAGTTAAGGGAGTTTTTAGAAGCAATACCTCGTGATTAAAAAGAGAAATGATAAAAACTAAGAAGAACCTAAAAAGCATTTTAAAAAATGGGGGGGGGGGGGGGGGAATCTCAATGAAAATGACTGTGGGAGCTGAATTGTAACACTCCAACCTCTACTGTACACAATAAGTGCATTCAGTTTCCCCTCACAATTTGTATCCTATTCAAATTTGATTGAAACCCTAATTCTGCAGAGTCTAAAATCTCATCTCTCTTGTCTTGGGATTAGGGCCAAATGTTAAGCCTACTTAAGGCATCTTTTAGAGTGCCTTTGTGGTGCCTACTTCAGCTGAATTGTGCTTGGGGAGAACACAGGAATGCTATGGTAACTTGACTTTGACCCCACACAAATAACTCTGAGTGGGATTAGGGGCTTTCTATTGCAGTAAAAGGGACTTGTTGAATATTACATGCTGGTGCACATGTACTACATAACAGACTCGCAGAACTCTGATATGTACCAATGTGATGCGAAAATGTCGAAAGACCTTTTTTCTCCTCGTTTCCTCATGCAAACGTCATTCTGTTGGACAGATTGGGAGAGAGAAGTGCATTATAACAGATTGACATTTTCTGAAGCATCTTCAGAGTGTTACGTTGGTGTACTAATATAGATTTGTGGCAAGTGGTTGTCAGTTACTGTATGCTCATGCATAGTTTCTTTTACGTTATCAAAACCAAAAAAGTATGGCATGACATTGAGATAGCATTGCTGGCATTTAAATACGATTCCAGAGAGGGGAAAAAAATGCGCTGGGATTTGTAATCAAATTATTGGAATGGCATGCTTGCTTTAATTGTTCAGGGACTGAGCATTTCAACAGTGCCGCTTACCAATGTTTGCTATCGTTTTGGGGAAAGATGCCACATTATAATGCTATTTGGAATACATACATTGCATTGCTCTGAGCCTTACACTCGACTATTAAGAACTACGGTATCATAATACCAGTTTGGTTCCTGCAGCGATGGGACAGCTGAAAAGGAGAAACATACTTACACCATGCCTTTTCTTTGATTCTTACAATTTGTTTTTAGAAGATACCCTTTTATTGCACAAAAAATGGGGAAGAGAAGAAGGGGGAGGGTGCCCTCCTTGATACCAATATCTGTTCACCCTGTACATCTAGTATGCAGTGGCAAATTTAATTGGGGGGGGGGGGAATAAAAATGCCCCCCAAATCACTTCAATTGTGTATATTCTAATAGTGATGCCTCCTCTTTACAAAATCCTGGATCTGCCCCAGGTGGATATACACATAGTTGTGACTGCAATAGTCATTTGCCAGGGGGGCATTTAGCAGTAAAGCCATGACTGATTGATTGCACACCGACTGGGATGTGTCTAGAAACCACAGCAGATAGGATATTCACATCAGGGTTAGATAACGGGATGTTGTGTGATGCCATATCAACCTTCTCAATCTAATAGATCAGCTACCTACATGTAGCTATGTTGTGGATAGTAAAGTGTGTTGGAAGACAGATTGGGGAGGGGGAGATGGAGGGAGGGGAGAGGGGGAAAGATGGAGGAAAGGTTAGATAACATGATGTTGTCTTATGCCATATCAGCCCTCTGGATCTAATAGATCAGCTGTCTATCTACACTGTGATATGTTATGGATAGTATGGCTAAGTGTGTAGAAAGAGATTGTGATATGAGATGGGTGGCTAAGGATGAGGGCAGAGATATGGGGGGGGGGGGGGGGGAGGTGGCTGATGGTAGAGATAATTAGGAATAGAAAATAAAGAGATGAAAGAGAGAAAGGTGGAGAGAGCAGAAGAGAGTCATAGAGAAAGGGAGAGAGAGAGAGAAAGGGAGAGAGAGAAAGGGAGAGAGAGAGAAAGGGAGAGAGAGAGAGAAAGGGAGAGAGAGAGAAAGTGGGAGAGAAAGTGAGAGAAAGAGAGAGGTATAGAGAAAGTCGAAGAGAGGGAGGGGGGGGGGTAGAGAAATTGAGCTAGTGATACATGAGCCAAAGAAAGAGGTGGAGAAAATGGAGGGAGGGAGAGAGAAAGAGAGCAAAACGAGAGTGGATAAGTATAGAATAAAAATGTTGTGGGGGGGGGGGGGGTTATGGGGTAGGGAGTGAGTTTATAATGATTAATGACATTTGTTCTTTTACTGCATGAGTATTGTTTCATTAAAACATGAGTTATAATCATGCGTGAAATCACATTTGTACAGAGAAAGGACAGAGTAGATTTGACATTTTGAATGCTCATATGAAGTTGCAATAACTACAGGTCGTCTGTGACCTCAGGATGAGGAGAGAGTGATTTATATTTGATAAAAGTCGATTATCTTGTCTGTTTTGATTGTGATTGTGTATATGAAACTATCCTTGAGAGTGGCCATAACTAATGTAGTATAGAACAGAACATGTTGCTTATCATCTGTGTTGTTTTTAAAGAGTGTTGATGTGCAAGTGTGTTTAAATATATACTAGGCCTATGGCCCGGAGTGGAACATACATGTGTATGACATTTGTTCCATAGTGTACACTAATACTGAAGATATTTGTGGATTGATCTGGTTGTCCAGATTGCCTCGACAGTGACTAGTAATTATTTGTTTCCAGGGACACCGCCTGTATATCAGCCAGCATCGTACGCCCCCGGGTCCCCTCAAAATGAAATTAGTCGGACATCCCTTTGATGCCAGTCTTCCGTGTCCTCTCCGTCCCTCCAATCCTACGCCATGTCGGCCCCCCTCCTGGCGTAGTCGGAGACTCCTGACTTCTTAACCAGCTTAATGCACTGCTTGATCATTCCATTGCTCCATGTAGGGAGAAAGTGTGCCATTCTTTTATTTGTTCAATAACAATTTTCCACCCGTCCATCCACGTTCACGTAATTCATACATTCAATGATTTTTGCATCTCTTATAATACTCCTTACATAATGTATTTTGACACTCTCTGTATGTTGCATTTTACTGACATTTATCACATGCGTGATTGCTTCTATATTTTTTATGAGTGGGGGCACTTTGTATCTTTTATTACATTTTTTTTGCAAACAAACAAAAATCATCTATATTTGGGCATGATTTTGATATTTATATATCTCTCTATCTCATGATTTGACCTTTGACAAAAATTTTCCGCTGCATGTGGAAAAGAGTTTTGTTTTTAAGTTCTGAGCTGTCCTCCTCCTATTTTTTAAAATTACTTCTCTTCTTCTCACTGGTGCGTTGTGTTTTTCTCTTTTTTCTTTTTGTCTCCTTATTTCATCCTCCTTCCTCTGGTTGGTTGCCTGTTGATCCTACTCCTCCTACAGCGGGGCTCGGACGAGCTGATGGCTTCTACACCCAATGGAACCACTGCAAACGTCTTAGGAAGCCAAGAGGCAGGCTCGCCTAATTCTAACGATCATGACGCCAAGAAGGTAACAAAACCAAAACCAAAGAAAAAAAAAGAGACAGATCCAAACACCCCTTTTCCCTTTAAACCGAAAGTTAGGTAGCTACCCCCTCCCCTAGTGAGCACCCTTACACCTGCTTTGTGAGATTTCGCTGCAACTCCAGAGCTTTTTGTCTTTCAGTTCATTTCAGTTGCTGAATAATCAAAAGAAGGATCACACCAAAAATGAGCTAAATCAAAGTGGCATATTGAAGTGCTCGATTGAGGATAAACGGAAAAGAACTCAGCCAATGCTTTGCACATTTGTGCTTCATTTTTAAAATCATTATTTACTGTTATGTCAGGACAGATTATCTGAAGAAAACTTGCCACAATAGTGATTACTTTGAATTGTATTCTTTGTTGTGAATTCAATTGCTCTTTTCTTTTTAAATCATATCCTTCTGGAGTACTCTGTTTGATAAGCTTTCCAGACAAAAAATTAAGAAAAACCTTTCAAAACTTGGTCTTATTTTTGATGAAATCATTGTACAATCTATTCACAAAGAAAAGGATGAACACCCTTTGAAATGATCTTATATAATTTTGGAAAATTTGCTATTTTATGATTTTATTCTTTCTCGAGTATTTCATTGTGTAAGCTATTCAGGCAAAATTTAGAAGAAGTTCTGTAAATTTTATGAGATATTGTAATCAGAAAGAATTTCTAGGTTTTTTTGTTCCCACCCATGCCCTCTCCTGCCCTTTGAAACAGTTCTTACCATTTTTTTGGTCACGATTATTAAAGATAAACACAAAAAATATGAAGGCAAATGGTTCTTTGTTTATATGATCAATATGATTTAATTCCATATTTTTGATGCTGATTAAATTTTCAAATTCTACAAAAGCCAAACATGAGATTCCTAGATTATTTGGATTTCTGCAGGTATTCCAAAAGTGGTGTAAAAGATCTTCGTTCCAATTAAAAAAAAAAAATATTAAGGTTATAATTAATATCATCTGCATTTAATACCTGCCTCTTTGCCATCTGCTCAACAAGCAAATTCAACAGTGCATTGACTGTTTCATTTTTTGATAACAGCAGAAAACATAATGGGTGGGACTAACAGAGGTTTCCTTTTCATTAATAACTATCACTATGCTTGCCCTGAAACAAAAAACTTGTTTGAAATGGTGTTCGCATGGCATTCATATCATTCACATGCCTCGTCAGATTATGATTTCCCCCCTCTTTAGTTTTGTGTGTGTACATGTCAGTGTTTAATTTTTCATGCTTATTTTTCAGAAATGTGTGTTTTTCAACATGTCTGATACTTACTTTTGCATGCTATCCTTATGTATGTTTTATTTTATTTTGATTTGAAGTGTGCTTGTACCCCCACACAATTCACTCATTTTCTACTAAAATATCAGCTTTATTTTTATGTGTGAATGTGTATGTATGAATCAATCTTTCCAATTGACACTGTAAAGTGGAGCCTTACAGGTAAGTGTAGGAGGAATACTAATCACGTTCACACCAAGTTCATACGCTGCACGGGCACCCTTTCACACTTTCACACTGTCCAATAAATCCCATGTTGGAAGGCCATCCCAGACAAATTTGTGAAACTGGCCCCTGCTACTGCTACGTGTACATGTAGATGTATCCATGGTCCAAGCCCAAATGGCCTTAAGAATTCAGAAGGACTTCCACACTGTAAGAATCGTACCATACTGGGATGTAGCAGGACCCCCATGTCATTGGCAATGTTCACAAAACGACCCCCTTTGTAAGAGTCGGTGTGGAAACTCGAGATTATCCTTTTCTTAACTTATGAAGCTTATATTCTTGGGGATATCCAGACTCGCGGCACTGCAAATGTAGCATCTGTACCAGATGCCAACACCAATGTTGTTGTCATCTATTGTCGCTTTGGAGCCAGAAGGTTGTCAGCTCTATGCAAAATTATGCAAGGTTACACCCTTCTGGCTCCAGCAGGCAATGTGCACCATGCAACGATTAGAGTCCTACATTGGGAATTGCAACACCGCTGGGGGAATGGTTTAACTTTACACGAGGATAAAGTAGGCCCACGTGAGATTGATGTGCTTTTTTCATGGCAATGGTGAACTCTGCATCAGGACCGTCGATGGGAAATTGAAACGCCTTTTGGGGGTGGTGTAGCTTTACATTAGGTTTACTCTAAAGTAGGCTGAAGTTGCCTGAAGATGTTGGATAGATGTGCCTTTTACTGTAGATTCCGCCACATTTTCAAATTCTGATGCAGAATTATGGCGACCTGATTCTGCCTGGTGATGGGCCTTCGATAATTTTCATTAAGAGATACATTATTTTGCAATTTTATGTTCCCTTTACTACGCTTTTCTGCAGTGATGGGATAAAAAAAAAAATCATGCACCCCAGTGACCTAGATCTACATGTCGAAATGAATCAAGGCTCCCTTTTAAAATCTGTAGACCTCTCCTTTATTAGGCAGATGATGGAAACGGTCTGAATGCAATCATTGAAGTGGAAGCAATAACTTCTTCGGAAGGCTTGTGGGAATTCGGCCTGCACTTCCGTGCAGGTCTTGAGAGATTTACTACTGGGGCCTGTAACATAAAGAGATACAATCAATCTTATGATCAATTGTAACTCTTCAGTAATAATAATAATAATAATAGCTGTTTCTTATAAAGCGCCTTACCAGTTACAATGTAACCGACCAAAGCGCTTACAGCATTATTACCCCAGTCACTGGATTCAATTCCGATGCTGCACATTACAGTGCACATTCTCCACTCCTCTGGGAGCATTCCAGCTAGTCGCCCGTTTCCAAGTGCGCACATGCTAATCCAACCACAATGACATTCGCATCCTACCGGGTACCCATTTAACACCTGGGTGGAGAGGAGCAATGTAGATAAAATGCCTTGCTCTAGAACATAAGTGCCGAGCCGGGTTCGAACCCACGACCTTTGCATTCCCAGTCAAGTGATTAAACCACTCAACTACGACACCTCCACATGGTTTGCCATAGATTGATTTATCTATTTATGTTTACAGGCCCCGGATTTTGTAATATGCTGGTATAACATTACATAGAAGGCAATCTGTAACCTGTATAAAAAGATCTATAATGCAAACTAATTGAAATAAATGAAATATGAAATGAAATACTAGGTGAAATTTGATTTTTAAAAACTTCATCTATCCATCTTAGCAACTGAATTAACTCTTATTGATCAAAACCCTGAATGCCACATTGTTTGGAGTATGGGCATTGTATTTGTGACAAAAGTCGACAGTCACAGTCCACTGTTTGTTCCATGAGTCAACTAGCCTCTTGTCGATGCCCTGGCGCTGTTGAAATCCTTGGCGATATGGAGAAAAACCGAGGCGCTTGCGCCGAGGGCCTCTTGACACCCGACCTGAATTATATATTCATGAGGCAATTTTTCCTACTGAATTATGCATGAATACGTGAATAGTTAGATAACCGCGCGCGGCGATTGCCCAGCAAATTGGCCAATGAAATCTCAAGGATTTCTTACTTCAGTTCTGGACTAGTCTATTATTTTTTTGGGGGTATTACGTAAATCTCTTGCTCAAAATACAGTCACAGACAAGCACATTATGATGAATTCGATCTCTAGTTTACAAACCATGGTAATTTGAAATAAGACAAATGTACATATTTCTCAAGAGATCATCATATATTTACAAATAATGAAGAATGGGCAATAAAAGTCACCGTTCAACAATAGATGCATCTCCATCAATTCTGATGTAACCAAGGAGTTACCAGCAACTTCACTGCCCGGCAAGGCCCCGGGCCGGGGGATCCGCCTGGCCCAGCTCGCGATCGAAGCTAAGCAGCGCAGCATGCAGTCTTACTCTCCATCCCTGGCCAACGGAGGTAATCAGCACAGAGCGATAGCGCGTGAAAAATAACACTTTTTCCATATAGCCAGTAGGCAGATTCACAAAAACATCTTGTCCTTTAAGTGCAGATTTGATCGCATCAACTTGCAAATCTTTGAATCTGTCAATCTTCAACATTCTAGCGGCATATTCTAAGCTCTTACAAATATCGTCATCACTCGTCGTGGAAGAAACGTTGAACGCCATTTTAAGAAATAGCTTGCAGTCGAGTCATGAATATTTAACATTACGTCATGGTAGCTCGCGCTCATGATTGGATGATTTTCACCGACCAAAATTTGGTCGGAATATTCGTCAAAACAATGAAAGACAAAAGAAATTCAGATCAGGTGTCAAGAGGCCCTCGGCGCAAGCGCCTCGGTGTTTCTTGCTCGCTTCGCTCGCCAGAAATTTTGCCTCCATATCGCCAAGGATTTCAACAGCGCCAGGGCCTCGACAAGAGGCTATGAGTCAACCAAGGCATGCAAAGAGTTGAAATTGAATAGGTTTCTTGACCAACTGTAGAAGTGAAAAAGAGAGCCACAATTTCTCAAAGGATTATCTCCTCTTATAATCTTAGCTTAGTAAAGAAGATCTTAAATTCTTAATGTCTTTTTATTTCTGTCTGGAAAAAAACAATTAAAAGCCTGCCTATAAATTATAATTTATTCTACCTTTAAAACTAGTGATCCATTAAAAAAGTGTTTGATTTATTGCATTTTCAAAATTTAATCATTTTACAGATTTCATGTACAATGTAAAACAGGGATCATATGATTCATAAATCATTTTCAAGTATTTTTTCGATTACCATCTGGCGATATACCAGCAGTTTTAATGTTCAAATAATTATTATAATAAGGACATTCATAGTTCGTATGAGCTGTAGTTGTACACGTTTTACAAACTGATTAAACGGCTTCTTCTTTAAAGGGAAGGTTGAGTTCTGGGAAAGCTGAAAAATAATTTTGTGAACTTTCTCATTCTTTTTATGTTAGTTTAGTTTGGAACATTATCATAGCAGAAATGTCCCCTGAAGAGAATTGCTCTTCAAATGCCCTCACATTGAAAATATGACAAGAAACGGCTGAAATGTTCGGGCCCAACATTTGTTGGTAGTCCCACATACACATTTCTGTGTGCAGTGCATGCGACTCTCAGCAGGATTGAGTTAATTTCTTATCATTTTGGTGATTCCAAAACCTTACAACATACACCAATTCTTGCTATATAATCAACCTTTCTCAATTGCCTTGAGAGAAATTCTTTCACAATTCGATCTCATTCCTAGAACTCAACTATATCTTTAATACAGCTTGCATTATATTACTTGTCTAGTTATAACATTAGGGATATGTAGTTCTAAAAAAAGCTCTTCTTTGGTTTGGTCCCTGTATAACTCGAAAAAAACTGGAAATTAAGAGATTCTAAAAATGTATTTACCAATAAATATAAATTCTTGATTCTTGAATAATGAGATGTTTATACCAAAACTGACAAAATCAGATAACATATTTGTAAATATTTGGGACAGAAAAGTGTAGGAATGAAGACTTATTACAAATGTATTATAAAATTTATATGTCATGTAGTGATTTCTATAAAATTGTAAAGTTAGTTATCCACAGGTTGTTTGAGTAAACTTATAACCCTTTCAAACCAGTTTCCCGCTTAACTCTTCCCCCGCCTAAGTTCTCCACCACGGTAGGTGGAGAAGTTATGTGGGGAAGTTACGTGGGTGACTTTTCCCTTGTCCTTTTCAGACCGAACCTTTCCCCGCGTAACTCTAAACTTACGTGGGGAACTTACTCGGGTAAGTGCTTGGTTTGAAAGGGGTATTAGCTGGTTATACCACAGTCAAGCATTATACATACTCAAAATTGTCTAAATATTTCTTATGATCCTTACAGCTTGCAGGTTTTTGCTTCCGACTTTTATCAGCATTGCCCCTTTGCCTGTTCATGTTTTTGTATACTTTGGCTACAATTTTCCATTCTGTAGGGGGGAAATGTAAAGAACTATAAAATGGAAAGTTGACAAAGGTTGTTCAACCCTGAAGCGAATGCTACCATGTTTTCAGAATTTGTTGAAAGCATTCTGCCGAGATCCGCGTGAGGATACTGAAAGTCGTTTTGCTAATAATATCACGTTCACATTTCATTGAGGTAGACGACTGCAGTAGAGCTAGTAAATGAGGTAGCATGATGCTTCAAACAGGGTTATTGACCTCTCAAAATCTCCCATTTATGAAAACCGTGTCAGCAAGAGAGACCCATCCTAGCCTCCTTGCTGAGATGATGAAACCCCTCTATGCTAATCATTATGATCTAATCGACCAAATTAAGGATCTCTTAAATCACGACTCCCCCGCCATATTTCCCCCTCATCTTCTTCTTTCGTCTTGTCCCGTGCTGCCGCCGGAGGAAATTTATGGCAATAAGCTGCCACGCTCCTGCAGATTCATTAAGCGCCGTTGGTCATCTCAGATGCTTCTCTCCTTGAAGTCTCTTCTTATTCTCTGGGATCGGTTACTTAACGGCATTCTAATGACAAGGACAGCATTAGATACAAGGGGGCCCCAGACGGTAGTCCATTATATCTTAATCAAATGTTTCTCGAATTAGTGTTGTCTTAAAGGGACTGAAGGGGACATGATGCACGAAACCACTTTGTTACATGTGCTGTGCTGCTATATCTAAAGCTACAGTAGAACTTGGTTATAAAGAACACTTACAACAAACTGTCATTACAATTTTCTTGGTCCCACATCCTTGTACCAGTATTCTAATTTTTTTGATTCCTGATATAACAAGATATCAATATAAAAAGGTATTTTCATTGGTTCCCATGGACTTTACAGTGTATATAGATTTAGAGGCCACTAAAAAGTATGTGGATAAAATGATTCGGCTTTTACCAACATAGTAGCCATTTTTTTAGTCTATTTCAACATTGATTCTTTCTATTGATATCAAATTGGCAATTATTAAATTCATTCAAATCAATTGAAACTTGTAAATCATATCATATTTTGGTGCGCCTCTTGTTGATATTACAAAATAAATGGAATTTGCATTGGGTTACCATTTTAGGCCTTGGGTTAATGCAACACGATCGCTGCCAGTCACGTTTTAGGGATCTACTTAAATAATACAGTTTATCTCTTGGGGAAAGTGACTATATATTTCATGCCTTCCTGAGCCTTCTTAATGCTTGATTTATTCCTCGACTCTCCACCGGTGCCATACATGGCAGTGCCTGTCACGGGAAGCAGTTTGCACGACGTTTAGCGACTGCCCTGCCCTGCATGCAGCCGCGTGACGACTCATCTCTTGATTGCAAGATCAATATGGGATGGGCAATTTCCAGCGATCGCCATGATAATATTGGAAAGGGATGATTGCTCGTTAACTCTCCACCAACGCAATCCATCTCGGTGATGGAGGAAAGATGCATCTCGGTGAGAGGGAAAGATGATGGGGGCAGAACGTTCGCAGATGGCAAAAACGATAAAGTTGTGGTAGATTTTGATACCTGATTAGCCTCTAGACTACATGTAGATCTATGCTTAGTTGTGGGTTGGAGATGGTCAGTGTATAGGTATAGGAGCGAAAATGAAATTACCGAGTCATTTTAAGTGTCACGCATGTTTACATAGCTTTTTGTTATTAATGAAATGCTTGCGTTGCCATGGAAAAGAAACGATGATGCAAGGCATTTATATCTTCCCTCTCCTCTTCATGATGAGCAAACCATGATATGTGGATTTGGATATTTCTGTCATAATGCTGTAATGCCCGCAAGATTTGTGTTATCCTATATTTCTATAGTATAATCATTGAAATTGAAACACTTTGTTGTGTTCTCCATAAATTATTTTTGGGTAACAGATTCACGTAAGGGATTGTCTTCCGTAGAATACAAATTTGCCCATCACTCCCTACTCTCTAATTTGTTAGAAATTTTACAACACAGTGTCTAACAGTTTATTAGATATTTCCCAGGTTAAAGATTTACATTCAAATCTCTAATTTAAAAAAATTAGAAATAAGTGCTCAAAGGAAATAGGGGATGTTATCTAGAATCTTCCCATTATTGTATAATGCTTTAACTCTTTTATTTTATTCGACGAATGGGACAAACGGTGAACTGCAGTACATTTGGCACACATACAGTGTTTAAGTATTATATCCTCTCAACACTATGGCAGTTTTGATGCATAGTGAATGAAGAGTGAAGGGTTATCCCAAAATCAAATTGGAATGATGTTACATGTAGATTAGGAATGTGCACAAGAAAACACTTTCAAATGCTCCCTGCCAATATATTATGAGGGAGGATTGCTAGCTACCCTTTCAGCCCTGTCCAACAGTGCATGCTTCACCTGGAAAAAAAAACAGGCATGATGAGATGACGAAGAAGAATACTCACCCAAACGTGACTTAATTAGTCTAAAAGCATGAAGCAAAGTCGGATGGGATAACATGTGATATCATGGGTGTCAGATTAAACTGCCAGTACTGATAGGGGAGTAAGAAAATATGGGAGTTAAAGGATGAAATTACTTTGTGGTGTACGGAACTGGACAAAGACTCCAGACTGCTATTGCAAGTTTCTAAAACAAGTAAGTGCAGAAAAATGCACAAAATTCAGGAAATTTGGGGATTCATTTATACCTTTAGAATAAACATTCAAGACTGGACTTCATGAAATAGTATAAAAGACAACTTTTTTTAAAATCTCTTTCCCAAAATGACAGTATGTGCCCCCCCTATTTTGGCAATAAAACAAATAAGGGGTCAATTTACTTCTCTCATCAATAGTTCTCTCTCTCTCTGCCCCCCCACCTCTCCTGAATTACCTTGACTGATTTGATGCAATTTTGTTCCAGATATTGTATGGATCATATTCAAATCAGATATCTATGGAGCCCCTGTGAAACCTTTATTAATCCTCTGTCGCCAAAATGGCAATAAGTGCCCCCATTTTTGATTGATTGATGCTTTCTCAAGATGTTACATAAATTATATCCTCAACTGGGATTTATGGAACCTCTTTAACCTTTTTTTATACCCCATTCCTGCCAAAGTGGTAGTTTTAACCTCTCTCATGTAGCAGTAAACATGGATGAGGGGTCAATAGTATATTTCTCTTTTTCCCGCTACTCCTATCCTAACATCCTTACCGGTATGCAAAATTCATCCTTTACTTGGAATTCCTTTTCAAAATTTTCATTCCACCTCTTGTTTCCCAAATTTGAGATACCAAGTCCCATTTGACTACCACGAATAAATAGTAGTATGTTATAGTCCTCTCTTGGTAAAATAGTCCTCTTTTCGTACCTTGCCACCCCCTTGTCTATTTAAGCTTGGGTTGGTGTGTGTGGGGCACACAACCGTTATTAACAGGTGTCAATGAGCCAGCTGCCAGATCAAATTAGCACGCAACATCAGAAAACGAGCGAAAGTTATTGCTTCTTATTAACAGGATCCCGTTGTCTCATTACACTGTCATCGCCGCGGTAAACAGCGACAATAGCAAGTCAGGGCAGCCCAGCATAAAGGTGTATTGTGTCCCTTCATTAGCTTAATTGGAAGTGAAAATTGCTTTCTTTTTTAATCTTTTCCTCCCTTTTATTCTCCCTCTGTTTTTTCCCCAGTGTCCTCCAGTAGTTAAGTCCTTCAATTTTGTGAATAAAGGAAAATGCAGAGATAATTGCTTGTGATTAACTAACTGAAAGGGTGTTACTTACTACAAGATGTGTTAATTTGAGACCGTTCTTGATAATGCCTCGTTTTCTTACATCCAAATTTTGCACAAATGAACTCCACTTTGCTTGTAATAATGATATTTTTTCAAGTTGAATGTGGAGTAAGTGTTGTTAGTACCAATTTCCTTATGAAACCAGGTCAAGATACCCAACATTAAAACAATAGAACTTAAAAAAACAAAAAAGGCTGTGTAATATTTTGTAGGCCTACATGAAGCAGCCACAGCTATGGTTAATGGATATGCAGTCTTTTATTAAAAGAGTAGAGATGTTGTTTTATTAATTTTTCTGTGGCCTTGCACAATGGGATAGCATCTTCTAAAAACAAGCTGAAATAGCCCTCGTTAGAAAACGGGTATAGCACATTAAGCAGCCCATATGATGAGATGTACATTGTGTCATCAATGTTCATGAAAGAATTATGTCTGCCGAAAGCCAGAAGGGCGTTAACTCTTAGACTTTAATACAGAGTTAACGTCCTTTTGCCTCCCATCAGGTGATTTTGATTCTTTGCACTTTATGGGTTGCTGAAAGTAGTTAGCAACTCAATATTACAGAGGAATATACATGTATACTTATCTCCCTATACTATCAAGGTGAATTGTCCAGTAGATATTAAAAAGAGGCCCCTCAGTCCCATTCTGAAGAATTGATGTAGTGTTGTAGGGTGTAAATATCCACATGATCCATCTAGCTGATGACTGCATTTCATTTCCCCCGATGTGAAAATAATAGGCAGTGATGGGGAGAGCGGGTCGCTGGGTATAAGGAAGGAGCTGCCGCAATGACAGAACAATTAGGAATAAAATGAATTGGTATTGCATGGCCAGCCCATCGTGATAACGATTACCCGGCCAGCAGACGTGTTTAACCCCTTCGCATTGCGTCGTCGTGGGAGATATGTATTGCCTGGAAGCAGAAGGCAATAGATATATGGGCGTTGCTCAGTGCAATATTTATGTAAGATGTAGGATACATTAATTCCAAGTGCATGCTTAGTGATATGCAGAGTAGTTGTTTTCTACTTTAAAAGAGAAGCCATTATTTATTGGATGCTCTTGGTCAAAAAGCTTTGATAAATTAATGTGGAAGGGGGGGGGGGGGTGATAACCCTTTAATGACTGATTTGCCTGTAACCATTTTTGCCATAGTCCCCTCAACACTGTGTGAAAGGGTTGTTTTGATTACAAAATGTTAGATCATCGTCATTATAAAAGTACATGATGGTGTACTGTTATGCAATCATATTTTAGGGATATTCAGATTTTCAAGGGAGTATTCCTAAAGATAGTTATAAGACACTTTCTTTTAGTGAGAAAATGAGCATGTACACTAGAACGTAAAGGTGATTTAACTTTCCAAAGGTCAATTTGCTATATTTACTAAGTTAATGTCAGAAAAAGAATCAATCGTAAGGTGATGTAAGGTTCAAAAAGTCATTGTAATGTCAAAAAAAAAAAAAAAATGTATTGAAAATTGATGGAAGCACTGTCAATATTGTTCCTCCATCAGTCCCTCTCCCTGCAGTCCATCCAAATTGATGGATCATATCACTTTCCTTCGATATCATACAAGAGTCAAAAGCTCCAAAATGGATGCTAGCGATATCTTTCCGTCTTAATGATGCGCAAACATCGCATCTTTTCTCCTCATAGCGACTTGCATATTCTTCCCAAATCACATCAGCCATCGTACACATAATGCCTCTCACGTTGCCGTTCTGGCGGTTGTTTGCTGTTGCTAAGGAGATGCATTCTGAAAAGGTTATTTACACGTTTGCTGGTGTCTCTGAAAAGGCCTTGTTCTGTCTGCGTCTTAGTAGAGCGGTATTGCCGTAGAATCCAGCTGCCGCAATCTGGGCCGCTTTTCCATTGCAATGTATATTTCAAGAAGTAGACGAAATGGGAGCCAATGCATCATGGATTTTTGTCTGCTCTCTCATAATTGAATGAGAAAGATAACACTAAGATGTAGGTTTATTGATTGAGTCGTTGTGTATACTGAACAGCCCATTGTGTAATTTCACTGTACTGAGCATTTACACATGAGGGTATACACTGTGAAGCACATTTCTCAATTATAAAATGCCAGCATTTGTTGCTGGAAAGGAGAGTGATTCACTAGTTACTTGGAGGTTTATGTCCATAGTTGATGAAGCCATTGATTATGTACTGCCCATTGTGTATTTTGACCACCTTCCGTACACATTCTGTTTTGTTGTTAAATGTGTTTCAGTTATTAAAAATGCCTGCATTTATTGCTACTCGTGAAGAGCAAAATAATTCATTAATATCACATGCGTATATTTCATCATTGATGACGCTGTTGTGTTATAGTGCTTCCCATTGTGTATCTCAGCACTCACTGTAGCAACCAGCGGTAAAGCGTCACACAGAAATGTCCCGTTAGGCTTTTGAATACAATATATACTGTAATGTAAAACACTTTTATATGAATGAAAGCCATTGATGTTGCATCTCGGCAGTCAATGTATGCAAATGTATGACTTAATTACATCCCATTGGGCTATTAGATGAAAGATATACCATTTAATAACTCTTTAACATAACTGCAGCCATCAATATAATTCACTGCTGCATTCATTGTATGCAAATGCATGGTATCGTTTCATCCCATCGGGCTATTTGTACAAGATACATGTGCATCTCAGTTACAATGCCATTTGTACGCACCATCTACAACCACTTGCCCCCGTTTCGCCGTGACACAACTATGCAACACAATCACATATTTATGCATCGCCCCGCCGCCAACAAAATGCCATCCACAATCCCTTCAAAATTCCCCCGGTAAAGCATCGTACCCCGCTTTTGATCGTCAATGGTCCATTTAACAGAATACAGATTCGTTCTCAGCGCCATAAAATTGCCTATGTAGTATGTACAAGCTGTGTCCAAGGCCCTGTGTTGAATACAGAGGAAAAAAACAAGGTTGGGGAAATTAATTTAGATATATCTTGGATCGTGCGTTTCTCTCCCTCTTTTTTCCCCTTCTCTCAGAGTATGTTGCTTTCTTATGGATGTCCCGTTCACAGTCTAACGCCCATCTGTATGCATCGCTAGACCCATGTCAGTAAAGGTTATGTGATATCGACAAGGGGGATAGGTAGCAGCAGAAGGTCTCATGTCAACACATCTTTTCTGAAATGCTGTGTTTTGGTAGCAGGTTTCTTTTGTTAAGTTTTTATGTCTTGAATATGCAGCAGCTGTGATAATTATGTTAGGAGGTAAATTTTTCCATGAATCCTTAAGTAATTCTTGATGGCCAGAAATTTTTGTTAATACAGGTGGCAAGAAAATATTCTTTGTATTCCATTTTTAACAACAGGACAATATAAATGGAAATTTAAGAGATGTCATAGTGGTGATAAGAATTTTTTTGTTACCTTAGAAGCTTTCTTGAATAAAGTCTATTCTAAAAACTACTTTCATCTGTTAAGTCAAAAAAAAAAGAAGAGATATGCAGAAAGGTATGTGGCAAGATCCAAAGAAATTTGCTAAGAACGTATGGTGTCACTATCCTAATATTAGAGCTTATCAACGTTTGCAAGATATCCTATGTCAAAAATTCTGAAGAGTCATATATGATATTTCTCTGAATATAAGTATTATATTTGCTATTAACAAATCCAGATAAAAGCTCCTGGCTTTGACGGTGGTTCCCAATTCCATTCTGTTGTCTTCCGGCGTAACGGACATGCGTCTTTCTGCCGCCAGAGTCCCCTCGTGTTTGTGAAGGATTGATGCCGCGGCCGAAAATAGCATCAATTTGGAATGCTACGATATGTGTATGTTTGTCGAAGTGAAAGTTGACAAATAGAGGCCGGTGTGAGAAGACTGAGCGTCGAGATCCGGAGATGATTCTATTGGGCATTCTAGCAAACATTGTGAAGGCTGACGGAGAAATCGTTATCTGACCTGTCCGAACTGAAGAGAATGTTGGGTTCTTATAAAGCTGAAATGTACTTTCTAGGCTTCTTAATTCATATTTTGGGTCCTCACAAAAGAGCATTTTCCTAGCAAGTTTCAGTGACCATAGATTTCTTCTTTTGTATTTATGTGATATAATCCGAACGCTCATTACACCAAAGTCAAACGGCCGTCATGTGTAATAGTAGTCCCACTTGTGCAAATTTATGTTTGTCCCCTTAAAGGCCAAGTCCACCTCAATATCAAGTTGATTTGAATAAACAAAGTAAAATTAAACAAGCATAACAGTAAAAATTTATGGCATTTTGAAGTTTTGCATTATTTCATGAAACAGTGATATGCATAGCATGGGCGGTATGCAAATGAGTGAACCGATGATGTCACACACTCACTTTTCCTTATGTATTTTATTATATGAAATTTCAAATATTTCAATTTTTATAGATGTGATAGTAAAGAATCCCTTCCTTGTATGAAAATAAGTTACAATAATGATGATTTTACTTGTTCCATATGTAGTCAAACCATGTTTTACATTATTGAAGCAAAAAAAATGAAATATATGATATTTCATATAATAAAATACATACGGAAAAGTGAGTGCATGACATCATCGGTTCACTCATTTGCATACCGCCCATGCTATGTATATCACTGTTTCATGAAATAATGCAAAACTTCAAAATGCCATAACTTTCTTATTTTACATCCAATTTCAGTGAAATTTTTACTGTTATGCTTGTTTAATTTTACTCTGTTTATTCAAATCAACTTGATATTAGGGTGGACTTGGCCTTTAAGCAAATTGATGTTATTTTGCTATGGGTTTACATAGAGGTTCCCAACTTCCCATTTACTACAACATGAGCAATTTAGAAGTCCTTGAATGTTCAAAGTTAAGTGTTCATTTTAATTACACTCATCAATATAAAATACATTTACAAAAACTGCATTTACAAATACAATAATAGACATACAAAGGAACATACATCTAAACAAAACATAATGAGAGTGAAGGGAAGAGCTAAAAAGGAATAAAGTTGTTATACAAGAGCCCATCCCTGATGTTTATAACTGAATATTGGAGGCATTAAATTTAAACTAAACATTTTTGGGGGGAAAAGAAGAAGAAGAAAAAAAAGAATGTCATTTCTTTTTGGATTCAATATAGGTCAAAGGTGTCTAAATGTTAATGGATGGCAACCCATCATGCTCCATTGTTTGCTAATATTGTATGTTTAGTCGCCAGAATACAGAGCTTGTCATACACAATTACATGTATAGCCCCAAGGAAATTATCACCTTGCATTCAATGGTACTATGCTTAAATGCATACAATACTAATCAATGACCTTCTCTGCCCAAAATATCTTTTGAGGAAATTCCTTGGGAAATAGCAGGGTTATGAATAAAGTTAGATGATTGTATTGTATTGGTATGCAATAACCGCCCTCCTCCCAACCCTATTGTCCAACAAGAAGCCACGAAAATGATCCAGCCAGCCATGCCCGATTGTTTCCGTGGACCCAACCCCACAGAACACCCCCCTTATTCCTTATACAGAGAAACATCGCAGGACAACATCCTGCCCTCTCCCACAGCTCCTTCTCACCTATTCAATCGTATCGACCTCGAGGGCAAGCGGTATGACCCTGCCACCGCAATTTTCATAGCTGCGACAAGCGAGGGCTCGTGTGGCGTGGCTGCGGGTTGCTCTCAACCCACAATGCCGTGCAGGTGTAGAAACCATGATGTACAATAGGACCCTTGAGGGAAGGAAACAAAAGGGGATTGCCAGAAGGCTCATGTGGAGCGTAGTTACATGTATAATATTGGACAAGATTGGCTACTTATACTTTATTCATAGCCGTTTGTCATTATCCATCTCATTTCCATGAGGGGCAGTTTGATACGTCTTCTGACTAGGCCAGTTCTTGGATGGACACATGTCTTAGGAGCATATTGATAGGACTTGAATTGTCCTGATTGAAGGACTTTGCAAGGGGATATTACTAGTATGTGCATAGAATCTTTTCCCGAAACTTGAGAGTATCATTGTTTGTAGTTATTGATGAAGAAAGATGGCTTCCAGAGTTACTTTGAAAATTCTCGAAACGGGATGAAGGTCAGCAATGGTTTCATTGAAGTCTATGCCCATGATATGATTCCAGTGCGAGTGGTACTTACATGTACATGTATGTGGCCTGATTTGTGTATTTTAAAATTGCAAGCACCTCCTTGCAAATCATCTCTAGTGAGTGATTGGTTATCTGAAAGCATTTCAGTATGATTTAAAAAAATAATAGCATCCTGTCACATGAGTTAGCTTTATGCTTCCTCCTCCTCTCTCTCTCTTATTCTGTCTCACTTTCTCTCATTCTCTCTTTCTCTTTCTCATTCTGTTTGTCTTTCTCTCATTCTGTCTCTTCTATCTCTCTCCTCTCCATCATATATCTTTTCCCATCTTACGCTCCCTCTCTCTCTCTCTCTCCCTCTCCTCCCCCTTTGCCTCCCCCCTCCTCCCCCTCCTCTCCCTCCTCTCCCTCTCCCTCCTCTCCCTCCTCTCCTCTCTCCCTCTCTCTCTCTCTCTCTCACTCTCTCTTGGTCTCCATTTCCTATTTCTTTCTATTCTTGTCCTCTCTCCCTCTTTATCCATCTCTCTTTCTGGTATCACCGACTTTTCCTCTTTCTATGTTTCCATCTCACTTTCACCGTGCCTTCGTAACTCCCTTGTCCAAGCTAAACATACCCATCACTCATCCCATTTCTCCCGTTTTACATTATAAACCAAACTTACGCAGGAGGTCACGATAGCATTACATGTTGCGACGATGCGCTTTTCAATATTCATCTCGCATCCCGCCTTTGGGGATGTACACTGCACTCCTTCATCTAGAAGCAGGTGTTATGTCAGCTTGTTGTACTTCGACTGAAGACTCTTTTCTTTTTCTTTTTTAGTTTTCCCTTTTAGAGACATCCTTGTATTATCTTTTGATGCAGAATGCTATGTATGACGCATAATACATGAGCAGAAAGAGCAGAAATCACAGAAAATGAAATTCACAAGTAGTCATGCTCGTTTACATCGGTGGGAAAGAACTTAAGGCGCTGAGAGAGAGAGAGAGAAAGAGTAACAGACAGAGAAAGAAAGAGAGAGAGATAGAGATAGAGAATGAATGAATGAATGCAGACAGGCAGACAGAAAGACAGAAGTTGATGGGGTTGTAATACATGCATCACGCTTTAATAATTTGGATCGTACGCGCAGGCTTTCTTTTTTTGGGGGGGGGGGGTGGGGGCCAGTTACAGTGGTAACAAATATATGACAGTGATCACTGTAAATACAATTTTTTTGTTTGTATCCTCATAAGATGAAACATATTGACTCAAATTCGTCGAAATATCCTAAACTTGGCACTTGTGCATCCCCTCACCCGATATTGATATGTTGCATCGCGGCCCCTCTCCCGCTGATCTGATACAATGTTTAGAAAGAATCCTGAAATTCAATCTCGTGTTTATCTGAAGATCTTGCGGCAAAAGCCACCTGGATAATTCTAAAAAGCATGGTACGATTAGATTACGCCGCTACCTTGTCCAAACCCAAGTGCAAGAAATAAATTATTCTTGGTATCTTTTTACATTTTTAGTCATTTCATATTTAGAAGTACGGGGAGGATCAGAGAGTATGGATTTATGGGTGGCTCATTATCATAATAAGACAGACACCTGATAGTTGCCGATTTTGCTCCTGTTGCGTCGCGGCCTTCAAGCGAGCGCAAAAATGACCACGTGTGACAGTGCCACGTTTATAAGAGCAGGGAGGATGATTTCTGAGCAAGCTGCCGCAGTCTTGGGAAGGTCGTTATTAATGAAAAAGGTGGTGACAGTTTCCATGGATTTTCATTAGCTTGATGAGAGAGATGGGGGGGGGGAAGGGGGTTGGAGGAGAGAATGGGTGGATGATGAGGCAGGTGGTTTGGGGAGGAGGAATAGAGAGAGGGGGAAAGAGATGCATGGAGAAAAGTCAAGGGCAGAGACGAGGAGGTGGAGACAAATAGAAGTGATAGAGATAAAGGAAGGGTAGATGGGGAATAACAGTGAAAATAATTGAAGTGAATAGAGGTGTGTTTGTGTGTGAATGAGAGAGAGAGAGAGAGAAAGGGGGGGGGGGGAAGGTAGAGAGGGAGATTTAGAGGAGAGGTGTGGACTTTTAGAGACATGGACATTTCTGATTTCCATATTAAGAAAACCTAGATGATCTTCCTAAATGAATTGAAAAAAAAAAGAGAATGCTGGCAATTAACTTGCAAACTTTCTTGCGATAGAATTCAGTTCTTCTTTTCATTGCATTGGATCATAATGATCTTAATTTCCTTCCAAAATGCTGTCCCGTTTCTAAATTAAAATGTACTTTTGAGATAACAGCCATCCCTCTGTACAACTGTTTAGCACAACCCAGACACTCTAAGCATTTCTTTCTAAATTCTGGCTTCAAACTGCATGCCACAGCGCCCACATAGTCTCGGGGCCCGAAGCAGAACTTTCCTGCTAGTTCTCCCTCTTATATCACATGCGATATATTTAACCCAAATGACCGGGATTTAGTGCCATTGAAGCTCAAATTTGTGGGGCAGCAGCCGAGGCGAGAGCCTGATTTAAGCATGATTACCTCAGACAAACCATTACCCGAGTCCTTCCTAAAGAGCTGTGCTCTTTCTACGATCTAAATCAAAGGGGAGAGGTCGAGAAGTAAAGAGTGCTCATCGATTTAAAAGCTGGGGGGAAAAAGTAGGATGTTTTGCTTCAATGCGTGCTCAAGCATCTAAAGGACCACTTAGCATTTTCGCAGTTTCATTTTGAAGCAGGCAGAGTCGGTGTATGTTACGCCAAACCTGGTGGAAATGCACAGCGTTCGTGCTGGTGTACACTCATGCGCAGGCGGTAAAGCATGCTCCCTACCTATGTAGGGTTTTGGGCTCCAAGATTTCAGTGAAGCATGCATGGTCCCAATGTTGTCAAAATTTAAGATTCGTGACAAACTTCCATGACCATTTTCTCTTCTTGATTGTTCATTTTGTTGAATTTTGTTCTGCTCTTGAAACTCTCATTTTCTCTCGTCTTTGTGGCATCTATTTCTTAAATACCTTTGTAAGTGAAGCAGAAAGAAGTTTATCCAGTGGTATCACATGATCCCTTTGCCATAGCGAAGAGGCTGAAGGAAAGATTGTATGGTGTTTTGAGGAACTGAGACGATATTAGTTCCCGGGTCAGTGACTCTGGTTTTTGTTGGAGTTGACCTTGTTCTATGCTATGTATGGGACTAAGGATTTGAGAATTGTTTCCCTTCGACTCATTGGATTACACCAGTTGTTTTGGAGATGTTTGAAAGGGATTCGGTGTGGGGTTGCGAGATTTAGAAGGTGGAAAGAAAGCTGAAAGGGAGAGAAGAATGGGTTTTGATTACCCGAGGGTGAGGGAACGAGACATTGGCTGGAATTGGCATTGAGATAATTTAATGTTAAAGAATGACTCTGTTGTAGCAAACTGGGCTGTTGTTGGTGTGTCTGAATTTCAGAGGTTCAGACAGAGAGATAGGAAGAGTAACAGTAGAGAGAGAGAGAGACCAAGAAAGATCTAGTTGGAATAGAGAAGGAGTGAGGTTGAGACATCTATGTGTTTCCTCTTTCCTTTTTTTAGCTCTTTATTCTGTTCAAAATGGAAAAGCATATTTTACATTCGTGCCGCCACTAATTTTTCTAGGTCCCTAAACAAATATGCATGTAGGAGACACGAGGCATGCATTACCGCTCCATGTATCATTTTAGATATTAAAAAGTGAAAATGAAAACGAAAGCATGTGTATCGCACTGATGTAGGCCTGTATACCGGCCTGTCATGATATTATATATGTTTATTATTGCATATTTGAATGAACAGGGCATTTGTATACAATGTCTGCCAGACCTCGTAAAAATCAATTAGTAATTTTCTTGAGTATACAATATCTTGCATCAAGACCTCAGATCATTAGAATTTCTGTAGCGGTAGCCTCGTTATTTGATTCATACCTACAATTTCTTTTGGCATAAATGCACCGAAAAGGTCAAATTTGTGCAAATAAAAAAGACTATGTAACGGTGAATAGAGCTTGGGTTTATGCCTTTCTTATGACTTTAATAGTCGCAGTGCCAACAAGAGCGGAGTGCTTTTATGATGAAGAGTTCAGGCATGGGTGTTCTTAGAGCGGCATTTGTCACGAGCATCGCCTCTGAGGGTCATTCGGCTAGCGGAAGGGATATGTCACAGGTTATTTGATGAAAACTCTTGTTTGGGATTATTTGAAGGCAGCGATATTTGGTGAGCAGCCTGCTTGGATAGGTGTGTGCTGCTGTTTGGAGGAAAGTTTGAAAGGGATGAATCATTCTTTGAGAGAAAAATCCTGAAAGTTTGGCTCCTGGATCCTAACGTTTCATACCCTCATTCAAACTAGCAAACTTTATTGTATAGCTACTGTTATATCCTAAGGTTCAATACCCCCATTTAGACTGGCTAACTTTATTGCAAAGCATATAGGAGTAATTTAATAGTCTCAATGTTGCATAATGAAATAAGGTTATCAGGAAACTTAATTTGTTAGGGTTTGTTGATATCTTTATAAATACAAAGATTATTCAGTTGTATAAAATTGTACAATTCATGAATCTATTTGAAATTGAAAGAGGAAGCACAAACATTTTTCTTTTAGTATTAGACATAATGTAATGATTTGAGTGACTAGAACCATCTAAGGCACTATGGGGATTGATGGACCTGACAGAAGGGCAGTAGAGCTAATGCCCTTCTGGCTCTCAGCGGTTGACATGTTGCACCCCATATGTGGTTGACATTCACATGCTTTGATTTGGACAAGCAGACCTGGCAAAACACTTTAGAAGAATAACATAACAGAACATGACGTGAACTCTGCAGGATGTACACATGTACCGTAATCGAGTTGGCAAATGGGAAGGCCTATAAAGCCTGTATAAGATGAGCCAAAAGACATGTTTTGGAACAGTTCAACAGTGTTAATCAGCACTATTTAAATTCAGTCACCCTAGGTCTAGATCTCGAAGGTAGGGTCATCGGTGATCGATCTGCCCTCGTGGCGAATACTAAGTACACAATTTCCTCAGCAAATGAATTAAGAACCTCAATGGTGGATTAAAATGCATATTTGCAGTTTGGAATCCAAATATGTTCAGGTATCCTTGGGTGCTCGACATACGCCCCAGCGACAGTTGCCCGGGGTTTTAAAAGATATAGGGTTAGGGTTGCGAGTGGAATTTCTGGTTAGGTGTGGGTTAGGGTATCGTTAGGGTACAGGTACCATCAGGGTACCATCATGGTCGGTTAGTGTAGGATATTGAACGCGGAATAATCGTCACCGTCCGTGTCGTACAAGGTAGCGCCCTTGCACTCCGCTCACCCTGTAGGGCACCCCTTGGTCTAGGAACAGGCTTGTAAGAAGATAATGGGAGAATGAATATGACAGCCTACTGTGGATGGATGGTAAAGCCTGCTGGCTAATGTAAGCATTAATCATAGCCAGAGAGCTGTGGGATAGGCCTTGTTTACACCAAGATTTAACTCTGGCACATTGGAATTTCTCTTAATTTAGATTTGATTTGTCAAGGCATACAGGAAGATATGTGAGAACATTAATGTAAATTTGTTCATTGACTTGACTCTCAATCAAAGAATTAGGTTTTGAGGTTCTGCCAAATACATATGCCCGTAGAAAAGTCATGTTATCTATAGTAATGTCTCTCTCCACCCAGGTATGGAATGACCTGTTCTCACTCTATTTTTATCATCATTTAACGCTCCCAATATAGATTAAGTAACATGACGTAGGAGCTAGTATGAATGCAACCTTTTTACCGCATTCATCCTATGCATATATATCATAGTGGTCAACTTCCCATTTTGAACATGTCTAAATTGCACAGTCATTGGGACATGACTAGATCCAGTCTGAATGCAAACTGTAATTTCGGCTCGAGCGTGATTGATGTCGCCAATCTCCCACTAGCAGTAGCGGAAGATTTATTGTGACATCGGGGCTCCACAAGTATGAACGAGGCTGGTTGAGCTGGCATGGGCTAGGATAGGAGTGATAATCCCCTGGAGTTAAGGGGGAAATACCACTGAAAGGAATGTATCAGAAATAGAATTAAGAGTTGTGATCGACAGTATGGACCTAGCTCTTTCAGTTGAATGTACTCCTTGCAATAGGACATAATGATCGATATAGGATTAGGCATGAAGCGTTACATCTGTGCAGCTACTGTAGCTACTGTAACAGGACATTCCATGATCATGAATTGTTGCATATTGCATTGGTTAAGTAAAATTCACATTTTAGTATTCTGTCTTCATTGCTAATCCACTCAATAATCAAATACTTCTTTGAACATGATTTAAAAGGAATGTATCAGAGACGGAATTAAGAGTTACGATAATAAGGACCTCAGGTAGTAGATGCATTTCTATTGGACGTAGCAAAGTAAGAATTAAGCATGAAGCATAACTTTTTTTTTTACATTCAGGGGCACCTTCTGTAACAAGCCATTGCATGATCAATGAATTGTTGCATAGTGGTTAAGTGCAATTCACATTTTATTATTTTGTCTTCATTTTGAACCCATTTAATATTCAAATACCTTTTTGTGAAGATGATTTGTAAAAAGCACTCAGAAATATGAACAGGTGCTTTGTGTATATTAATCTATATATGAAATGTTGCTACTGTTTTGGAGCCATAAGGGCATTAACTCACTTCTTTTGTACAGAGTTAATGCCTTTTTGGCTCCAAACGGATGAAAATGATATGTATATTGCAGATAACAGTTTCATGTGAGGAAATTAAAACAAATATCCATGGATGGAAGTGTAAGGTTAATTAAGAAAAATTACCACAACCTTGGAGTAAAGTGCCATTACTCATTTCACCTTGCTGGCTGATTAATAATGATGGATAAGTTTGTTCTTGAAGAGCGGAATATATATAGAAAAAGAGAAAGGGAGAGAGAGGAGAAGAAAAGGAGGGGAAAGGGAAAGAGACAGGTGGGGGTGGGGGGGGGGGGGTGAAGGAGAAAGAGGAGAAAGAAGAATAAGATATTGAGAGGTAGCGAGGGAGAATGAGAGAGAGAGATAGAGAATAAAAGAGAATAACCATCATTATAATTCCTTTGTGATAAAGGAAATGACCAGTAATTTCTTTTTTCAATTTTTTAGCTCCTTTTCTTTTGACTAATAATTGTGTGGCTGGTTACACTGTTGCCTGCATGATAACGTGCTTTATGTTGTGCACCACTGAAGCATTTAAAACGGTTTAACTACATAGAACCTGCAGATGGGCTATCGATCAAATTGTGGTCATACTCACATGACAGGGTAGTCTGAACTCACATAGGCCTATGTGTAGGATAGATATTAACCCTGTCATGTTTTTTTGCAGATATATACCGATGGGTAGTGGCAATTGAATATGGGGATTCCGGTTTCAAAATGGTTTAAAGATAGAAGTGGGAATATTTCTGGGGACAGAAATAGGCAATTCCCAGGAATTTGATCATATTTTACCAAGCATCATGGAAGCATTCAAATTGACTTTGAAAGTTTAACCCTTTCTTTACTTAGGTCAAGTCATGGAACAAACTGTGGACTGCCCTAGTTGACTTTTGTCTCGTGTATTGTATGTCAAGGGTTTTCGTCCACAGCGAATAAAGTGTTGAATTCCTTGATACATGGCCTGATCCATGCTCTAGTTTATTGCTATCAACTTAAATGCAGTTATCAGGGCCCCGTTTCATAAAACTTGTTATCAATAACAGCTGCCTCATTTCTATGACAAATTTGCTTTCAGCCAATCAGATTCAAGAATTTCAGTAACTTATAACAAATATTGTAACTTGTTATTGATAACATGTTTATGAAACGGGGCACAGGTCTATTAAAATCTTTGATGCAGTTGGTAATATAAAACACCAAGTTCACCGTTAATCAATGAATTTGAGATGGATGTACAAGGTCTAGAGAGGAGGAAAACAGAGTTGGGGTGGAGTGCTTTGAAAGAGTCCGGATTGAGATGGATGATTGGTAGAACATCACTTTTGCTAGAAATCACCATCGTCCAAGCTGGCATTGGCACTGTGTACGAATGTGCTTCTTTTATATTGAGATGGATGGATATATGGAGTCCATCCGATGGGAGAGCGGGGTCGTAGAGCTTTGGAAGAGTGAAGATTGAGATAGATAATGGGAATTTAAACTGTCATGCATCAGCGGAGCCATTTCTGGCAACTTAATTGGAGTGGGGGGAGATTAAGTGTACCTAATGCACTAATGATGTTTGGTTGCCATGGTGACCGGGTCTAGAAGAAGACTCAGAAAGTATGTGAGTGTATTTGAATAATTGAAGAGCATAGATATCAGCTTAACAAAGATTGTAAAAAAGAAAGTAGGAGACAAAGGAATACGGAAGAGGATGTGAGAAGATGAAAAAAAGGGAACAGATTCAGTAAGACAACAGTATTGGTCCAGTCATCCTCACCTTGCCTCTTACCAGAGTCCAATTAGTCCAGGGAACGTGAGGAAAGCCGTCCCAATAGTCCCGCTGCTCATGAAATATGAAAATGCTCCCCCCAAATCCTTCAATCTTCTCAACACAAACAAACCTAAGAACATGTCATGTTGTATTAGCTGCCACTCTATATTACACTGTCATGTCAGGATCTTCCATTCATGTCTCACCCCCTCTTTCTCATTTTCTCTCTCCCTCTCTCTCTCATTTTCTCTCTCCCTCTCTCTCTCTGTCAACCCATCTATTCCCATGTTGTTCTCTATCTCTTTTTGTGTACTCTCTTGCCTCTATTATGCTCTTGCTCTTTATCTATTTCTGTTTCTGTTTTCTCTATTTTCTAGCTCTTTCTCCCACTCCCTCACTCTCTTTCTATCTGTCTTTCCCTCCCTCTGTCTCTCCCTCTCTCTCTGTCTCTCCCTCCCTCTCTCTCTCTCTCCCATCTTTCCCTTAGCTTGTTTTGCTATCTACTGCTGATGTTGAAGAACTGGTTAAAGTGAATGTATGGGACTGCAGGAATAATGTTATTTTTGTTGTGTGATATGAGCTTTTGTAAATTGAGAGAAATGGCATTTTAGACATGTGATAAATCTCAAGTACATGGTGTGTGTGTGTGTGTGTGTGTTGTACATGTATGTAGAAAGAATTGAGGAAAATGAATACACAAGTTTGTTTATCTTGTGATAAAAAACTTTATGTAATTGAATGAATATGTAAAATACATGTTATTTGATTACTCTGTTGTTTCTAACAATATCGGGGAGCAGATGTGAACAATTGTCAGTTCAAATGATATTCAATATTCAAGTACGCTCTTGCATACTCTTACATGTTTTATGTTGATTGGTGCATATGCTAGCTATGAATACAGAAATTAAATCCCCCTAAACATTTGTAGTACACTAATATTAAGCGAAAGTATATAGGTCTAATGAGTTTTTCTTTCTATATCCATTTGTGTACATGCCTATGAATCTCAAATATGGACTTTAGCCAACCTCTTGTACTATGCCCATGTAGTGCATCATTCGATTTTTCCCCTTTCAATTTTTTTTCCTTTTTTAAATGCCTGTGGCACCATGACACCACCATAGCATCTGATTGATTAGTCTCTCGCAGGTGAAGATCAACTTGAAGTGTCGTCCGGATGCAACAGCCCCAGTTATTAGTCTCTAACTTCAGCCCGATTCTGTCCTGCCCTTTTCCCCATAAAAACCTTAGCCTTAGTCCCACCTGTGTGATTTTGTGTTGATGTTGATCATGTTGTAAAGGAATGAAGCAATCACGTTGAGAGGTTTTTCTTGCATCTTTCAGATGCAACAGCCCCAGTCGTTAGTCTCCAACTTCAGCCTATTTCTGTCTCACCCTCTTTACCTACCACCACAGTCCCACCTGTGTGATTTTGTGTTGGCATTGTAAAGGAATGATGAAGTCATGTCTGGAAGTTATATTTCAATTTCATGATTGGATTAATAATTTATGAATCCCATAAGGGACTGCTTTGACTCGATGTATTTCAATTTAATATATCGGGGGAGATTCTAGCTGCTTACGTAGATGGCTTTACTGTTGTCGTTTGCATTCAATTCATTTTAAAAGCTGGCTAATTGGAATAAAGCATTAAAATCTAATAAGTATTCGAGCAGAAGTATATTAAAAGTATGCTCTGATGGTTATTTGATAGGAAAATTAATGAAATTCAACAAAATTCAATTGATACCAGGGTAATATTTCACTTAACTTGTAAATTAATTGGCCTTCCCATTGCACAAATTATTCTTATTAAAAGGTTACATATATATTTCCGAAAACCGAGACAGTATCAAAAGGACTATATTTGTG
Organism: Heliocidaris erythrogramma; assembly: GCA_025617745.1. NCBI lineage: Eukaryota > Metazoa > Echinodermata > Echinoidea > Camarodonta > Echinometridae > Heliocidaris > Heliocidaris erythrogramma. The sequence goes on along the minus strand of CM046859.1, from coordinate 32,965,127 downwards.
CATGTTATCAAATTCGGCTTGCTTTTCAGATTGTTAGCATTTTGTTGGTTTAAAAAAAAAAAATGAAGGGACTATCATAATGGAAGGTGCAGTGAAGGAGTTCTTGATTGTAGGTCTCACTTTCCGTTGCCTTTTTGAAAATCACCCTACGAAGTTGCGTTGCCCCGTAGAGGGGTAATGGGCAAACTCACAATAATTTGGTCATCATTCACAGTGACTTCTCTCTCTCTCCATCGCTTGCCCCATCAATTATAGTGCCTGTGTGTTTAGCTCTGGCATAGCTATTTCCAGCCTTTTCTTTTTAAGCGTCTTGAGGCTTTGTTCACACGTGATGCGGTTGACCACCTTAAAAAGCAACAACAATGATACAAATCCGGGAAAATACCATTTTATGTGTAAGTGAAAAAATATGAATAATAGAAGTACCGTAGCCACACGCAACACGTAAATTTCCTTATTTCTGTGTCATTAGGGTACAGGAATGTGAAGTATCTCTGTGTCGTTCTATTTGACTGGCATTTCACTGCATTGTATGTGAACGAGGCATAAGGAAGGTGTTATGAGTAGCTTTTTAGGATTTTTTTTCTTGTGCTCTTTCACTATAGAGGTGTAAATCAATATGTTATTTGTTTTCCCAACTAGTGCATACATGTATATGGATGTATTTCTCTCCAAAATATGTCAAGCTACAAGTAATAGAGTCTGTATGTATATAAAGTATTATGTGTGTCTTCTTTCTCACAGTTGTATATCCTTTTAAAAATTCCCCATTGGCCTAGATCTGCTCTCCCTCCCCCTTCCTCTCTCTCCCCCTTCCTCTCTCTCCCCCTTCCTCTCTCTCCCCCTTCCTCTCTCTCCCCCTTCCTCTCCCCCCTTCCCCTCTCTCCCCCTTCCCCTCTCTCCCCCTTCCCCTCTCTCCCCCTTCCTCTCTCTCCCCCTTCCTCTCTCTCCCCCCTTCCTCTCTCTCCCCCCTTCCTCTCTCTCCCCCTTCCTCTCTCTCCCCCTTCCTCTCTCTCCCCCTTCCTCTCTCTCCCCCTTCCTCTCTCTCCCCCTTCCTCTCTCTCCCCATTCCCTCTGTTTCTCTTTCACTTGTATTTAGCCTGTGAATGAATGCAAGGGGTGCTAATTTCATTTGTGAATTATGCCTCGAGTAGTTTGTACTAAGTTACAGCTGTGTTTGTAGTTTCGGCATTGAGGTTAGCGTTATGCAAATGAGTACGGCAGGCGTTATCGGTTCTTCCCGATTAGTGCGTTCTGATATTTCCATTAGCGAAGCTCTCCAAATGTTAACAGTTTACACAATCGATCCCCAGTTTAATGGAGCGAATATCACCCAACGTGTTTTTGAATGCGTTGGGCATGCCGGGCCGTATGGACGCACAAGTGTATCTAAAGTCTGGTCGGTTTTAGCCGGGCTGTCGCGTCTCCCATGTTTGTGTCATTTCTTCCTGGCTTGTTTGCGGAGGCTGCGAGTGTGGTTGCTATAGCCTCTGTACACAAGCATCACGATCGCATTGATTTTTCTGGGTCGGGTTTCAGGCGAAATATGTCGTCGACATAATACCTCTTGTAGCGAGGGCCATGTGTGCCTTGCTTGGCTCTAACATGTTCTTTCCGCCTCACCTATTCAGTCGGTTTTTCTTTGCAATTTCAATTTGATATCAGAGTTTGGGGCGGGGGAATGTGATATCTCTGAAAAGTGGGTTTTTAGAATGACTGATATGTGATGCTGATTCCAAATTGATAAAAGTAATTTAAATTGATCCATCTAGGTTCATATTTAGAGTGATCCATCTAGGTTGATATTTAGAGTAACATATGGAAGAGAGTCCAAATTATTGATGGAATAATAGTTTTTGAAAAACACTACATAGTAATTCAGTTGTTAGTAATGTGGAATTCGGCCCAACCTCGGAACGTAGCAAAGTCTTTTACATCAAATGTGTTCTGTTGTGCTTCAAACTAGTTTGCTTGGACAGTATATCTACTCTGCATGGTGTAATGGCATATTTTGTATGTTCTGGATTTAGTAGAGCAATCTGCATGATTTTGCAAAGCTATGACATGTCACTTCCTCCAGTTATATTTCAGGACCAGCATATTGTAAAAGAGAGGAAACCTAATGAAACCATTTCATGGGACTAATAACTTTCCATCAAAGAAAATATGAAACTCCAGCTCCATTTTAAATGATTACAATAAGAATGACTTAATATTGGTCAAATATGGAATGTGACTCATGAATGGTATCTAATGGCAGATGGTGATGATATAAAATGTGCATGTGTGTGTTTGTGTGTTTGTGATCTTGCTGAATAAAACTTTGGAAACATGAGTGAAGCCTTTGAGACCCCTCCCTATTAAAAACTACATGTCATTTTAACATATTGCACTCTATTGTACACTTCTAACGATCCCATTTTCACATTTCTTATCTTCCCTTTGCTCTGCAGGTTAAGAGAGAAAACAGTGCATCATCGCCTTCACGTGTGGTCCACATACGTAATCTCGCCAACGAGGCTTTAGACGCTGACGTCCTAAGCCTTGCCCTACCCATCGGTCGTGTCACCAAGTATCTTATGCTCAAAGGCAAAAACCAGGTATGGCTGTCGTCTTTCCCCATCAGGGATATTATTTTCTTAAGGACAAGATTATATATATTTTTTCATTAAATTGGCAATGTCCACTAATAGTTTTTCTATCAGTTATTTATTATTCTAATAACTAAGACACTTGTAAAAAGCAAATGATACAGTATATGTATAGAGCATTACATTGTCAGCTACAACAGGAGAATAATTTGCAGCGGAAAAACTTTAGTTTTTATCTGACTAATATAGATACATGTATCTGTAGTGCTTCCTTTGAAATACTTGATTTATAATGAAATGCGATACTTAACTGCAGCTAAACATGGACTAATATTCCTTATTAACCCTTTCAGGACAGGAATTATTTAAGGGTGGAATTGATCACATTTTGTTCTTCAAATTGGCAACAATATTTTGCTTTTAGTGCTACATGGTTCCAATAAGATGTCATGTCTTTGAAAATAATATACATGGTTATGAATTTTGTCAAAAAGTTGGAAAAAATTACCAATTTTGATTAAAAAACAATGATTTTGAACTGCTCAATGTGTTGGGAATTTAAGGTTTTTAAAGCTTATTCTTATAGTCATGTAACAAAAATGGACATACATGTAGTACATGTATGTGCAGAAATTTTTGTCTTTTTTTCTACTCCTGCATCTGGTGTATATTTTAGAGCTCTGAATTTAAATATACTGAGCCAAACCACAACACGTGGTCAATTGCCTCGAATGGGGTAACTAAAATTAATGCTTGAACTTCACATTGTCTGCCATAAAGGAGGTTTTCCATGTTTATTTCAGCGTTGTCATTTGATGTAAAACATATAATAAAAAGACCTATTCCTCAAAGTGTCAGTTACAAATGGTGGAAGAATTATGAGAATAACAAGCAGTAGAATGTAGAAAAGAAAAAGAATTAGCCTTGTTTATGCATGTGCATCTAAATTGAAAGAGATTTTGTATTCAAACTTTCGCCGCCATTTCTCTGTGTGTATTCTGAGGGGAAAAGGTGAAATGAAAATGTCATTGTGTGAAATGTCTCCATTTATTGACTTTCAAGTCATATTGTCAATGGATGTCAGTGCAGCTTCCCTCCATTTGTGCAATTGGAGTCCCCTTTTTTTGTTTAGGCTGAATGGTAACCTTCCATTATGACTCTCCGACTGTCATGATTATGGACATGACACTAGCGGGGAATCCAAGCAACATCGAGCCTTTTGTCACGCTTCCCTAGCCAAGCTCTCTCCCAGCCAAGTTCTTCATTTGCCATGTTCCGCTGCACCCACCACCAAACCAGGGCAGCGATGCTGTCGGCCACGTACCGCTCGTTCGTTGGTTGAGTCGGCTCGGCTCGACGAGCAGTCTGGGAGATGTATTTTTGATATGACTTGCCATCCGTCGTCCTCGAGGCATTGATAGCTCGAATAATTCACGCAGATAGGCAGGTACGTGCGCCCTCGGGGACGAGCAGAGCACTTGAGTGAATTGGATGTAACGAAAGGCAGCTAAGCACCCTGATTGACTGCTGTTGCTGCTGTGATCTCAACGATTGCTTCATCAGAGCTGCCGTATCGGGAGAGTACCAGCCATTATCTCTGCTGCTTTAGTTGGATTTCCTGTATAGCTGCTCTTTTTGGCACTGGATTTGTGATTTGGATAGCCTGAAAATGTTTGTGAATCCTGTAAGCTTACAAAATGCTCAGAGCATTTTTTTTTTCCTTCTTGATATTGCATGGTTTGTTGCCAAGGAGGTGAAAGGATGTGCCTGACTTGGCTATTGTTTTAATTTTTGTCGTAATTGATCAATAGTTATTCTTCTGTGTAGTGACATTTTTTATCTGTCAAATGACATATTTGTACAGGATTACAAATAAACCATCAATGGGTTTTGTGTATTCATAATACCGGAGGGCTGTTTAATAGTTACAATGTTCTTTCTTGTTTTTATGTTTGTTGAAGTCTTGCCTTTTGCATTTCTCCTACACCACTCTCTTTCTCTTTCTCCCTTTCTCTCTTTCTCTCTTTCTCTCTTTCTCTGTCTCTTTCTCTCTTTCTGTCTCTTTCTCTTTCTATGTCTCCTCTTTCTATGCCTGTCTCTTTCTCCCCCTGTCTCTTTCTCCCCTCCCTTCTCTATCCCTCTCTCTCCCTCTCTCTCCCTCTCTCTCCCTCTCTCTCCCTCTCTCTCCCTCTCTCTCCCTCTCTCTCCCTCTCTCTCCCTCTCTCTCTCCCTCTCTCTCCCTCTCTCTCCCTCTCTCTCCCTCTCTCTCCCTCTCTCCCTCTCTCTCCCTCTCTCTCCCTCTCTCCCTCTCTCTCCCTCTCTCTCCAACTCTATCCCTCTCTCTCCCTCTCTCTCCCTCTCTATCCGTCTCTCTCCCTCGCTCTTCTTTCTCTCTTCTTTCCCTCTTCTTTCTCTCTTCTTTCCCTCTTCTTTCTCTCTTCTTTCTCTCATGTTCTCTTTTAATCTGTCTCACTTATTTCTCTTTTTTCTCCTCTGAGTCTCACCCTGTCTTTCACTCCTTTTCTTTCTCTCACTTTCTATCTTTTTCTCTCCTCCTTTCTGCTTCCCTGCCTGCTTGTTTGTATCTACCTACATCTCAGTCTCAATTTATATTGTTGTACACTTTTCTCATCTCTCTTCCCTCATCTATCGCGACTCCCATATTGGTTCTGCATCACTGCATTCCTGACGTCCTTGCCTCGGTTGGTCTCCTCTCCATATCACAGGCATCTGTTACTTTTGGTGTTGGACATCCGTCACCAAACAACTGCTCAAACTTTCAACAAAGTTTTATGTATTCTCTCTTTTATGTAGTCCTTTCTTCTTGTAAGTCCATTGCTGTCTTGTCTTTTATGTTTTCCTCCTTTAATCATGTTGTTTATTGTCCCCAAATGAAACATGTCTTGGTAGCCACCTTTCCGCAATGACCACCTGTCTGTTCATGTATAGGGGTCACCTAGTGCTTCCCTCTCAGAAGAAATGTGTGTCGTAGAACGTGTATATCATAAAAGACTACCTGTCTAAACTGGTCATCCAGATTGTCTCTTTTTAGAAAGGAACATGTGTTATAGGACCTGTAAAGAAAGGCCACCCATCTATACGATGGCTATCTTTTCCTTTTTCCGGGATGAACAGTTTTGACTATTTAAGAAGCACCACTCCATTGACCTTTGATCTTTCACTCTTTTTTTTTCCTGTGTCCCTCTTTTCCTCTTCAGGCATTCCTCGAAATGGCAGATGAAGCGACAGCTCAGACGTTTATTAACCACTACACGCACATGCCCAGGAACGTCCATGGAAGACAGATCTACTGCCAGTTCTCAAAGCATAAGGAACTCAAAACGGACTTTGCCCACACGCAACAGGTGAGAACCACAGGCTTTCATCTCAGGTGTGAAAGGGTCCACACAAGGGATATTTGGAATATGATTACCCAAATCACATATAAAAAGGAATATCTTGTACAATGGTTCAGAGCGAATATTCCTTCTTGGGTAGAAATTAAGGATTTAGGCCTGTGTTCTTCGAGCATAGTTGTGCTTTAGATTAAAAGCAATCCACATTTTGCAAACTGATGCAAAATTGTCCTCAGATTTTGAAAGACATACTGACTAAACATGGTATAAATTAAGGCCAAATCACATTTATAACTTAACCCTTGTTCAGATAGTACTAAATTTGAAGCTGAAATGGGAATCCAGCATAAAATTGAACTATGATTGAATCTTTGCACTTTCCATAGAAAAATTATAAATTTCTTTTTAAAGCTTGTGGTAACAGGTTTAATTTCTTAGAGGGTGATAGATGAAATTATGTAGGATTCTGCAGCTGTGACTGATAGCAAACACACAAAATGTGTACTGAGTTATATTTGTTCTTAAAAGCAATTTTAAAACTGGTTGCTTTTTTTTCCCAATCCCCAAAGATGCAGTGTTGCACTCTAATATAGACCTGATTTTAGATTTCACACGTACAGTCGTTTGGAAAATGTGATGGGACTAGAAATACGATGGGACAGATGTACATTGTATAAGGCAAAGCGTTAAAGCTTCAATTACAATTGTATTGAGATAGAAGAGTAAACATAATCGGAATGTTAGACAGAGATTTTTCCAGACATTTCCATGTCGGCCGACAGCTAGCTCCACATTTTAACCTTGGAAAAGATTTTTCTGTTTGTATCTGAGAGGTCTCTAAATATTAACAGAAATTACACCGAAAAGATGACAATAGTTATCACATTCACAGTAATGCGTCTTTGTGAGACGGGGACAAAACATGTCTCTCACTGTAGAGATCCTATTATTTTATCAACCCGTTGAATGGAAAATTGTCGTGTTCAATGCATTCTGGCCATGTAGGTATTCTGGGCTGGGATAAGACAGGATTAGAATGTTGTGCAATGAGTGATAATAATGGTGCTGAAGATTTAGTAACGGGAGCTTTAGTAGTAAAACATAAAATAAAAGAAAAAGAGTATTTATAAGGTTCGTTCACCGTGGTCAACTTTTGGGGAAGAAAAAGAAATCTAGAAATTGTCTTGGAGTGGATGTAAGGATAAAAGGAAACTTTGGGAAAGCCTCGAGACATGGGTATTATAAATGGATTGAGTGGTGGGTGGGGGGGGGGGGGTAGATTTGTGTTGGCATCGTAGACTGCATGCAGTTCTTTTTATACAGTGGAATTAGGGTGGAACTATTTCTCTTCGTATGAACCTTTTCATGCATGCCTTGTTGATGAAATTTCTGGGAGATTTCTTTTTAATTGTCACACTGGCATGTCTTCCAATTCGCTTTGATACATTTCTTCCATTTTTCTCTTCATTTTTTAGATTTATTCTTGTTTAGATCTTCTTGGGTAGTATCAAAGTAAGAAAAAAGATCCAATGATAGGCAAATGAGCCAATAGATACAGAAGGGAAGAAACCACATCAGTGTTATACTAATTTCTTCATTGTGTTTATTGTCAGAAAATAGTTTTGATACTTAAAAGCTGATGCAAAATATAACCAGAAAAGAAATCAAAAAGTGATTGAATCATCACATGATTAGGAATATTGTCTGCTTACTATTACTCATCTAATGTAAGCCAGAAGTTGTTGAAATGAGGGAAAATTATTGAGGTGCGAGATCCTAGGGTTTTACATAAGGTCGTTCTTCTTCCTTTCTTCATGCTTTGTTTTATCTTTTGACTTCTGCACAATTACTGTATACTTACTATGTATCTTCATTGACATGATCTATAACTGTATTTCACTTTTGTTTCTTTTTCCCTACTCTTCGTTTTTATCTCTCTCCCTGTCCCTTTTTTCTGTCTGTCTGTCTGTCTGTCTCCCTGTCTCGTTATCTCGAAATCTCTCTTTTATCTTTCCTCTCAATTCGTGACTTCTTTCTTTCTCCATTTCTTTTTTTTTGTCTGTTTTCATGAATTTCTGACGATACCTGTCTCCTAACTTTGCATTCTTTTTATCTGTATCCTTTTCACCTTGTTTCTTCTTCTTTCTTTCTTTCTCTCTCTCTCTCTATCTCTTATATCCCTTCCTCGTATATATCTCTTCCTCTCTTATATCTCTTCCTGTTATATCTCTTCCTCTCTCTCTCTCTCCATTTTTGAAAATTATTCTGTACACCATATTACTCCCAATGGCCACATCTCTCCCAACATCCCTTTACCCCACTGCCCCATTTACACCCCTCTCCTCTCCTTCTTTTGCACCCCCAATCATCAATCACGATCTACCTGCAAAAACATTCAATATATTTCCACTTCATTGTCCACGTTGTTCCTTCACTACAAAAACAACTTCAAAATCAATCTTGTAAACAATATAATCTTGATGCTTTTCGCTTGACGTATAACCTGCCGTATACATGCTTTCCCACGCCATGTCCGATTTTGTGTGGAAAATACAAAAATCCCCTAATCTTCCATATTTGGGGAAAAAATATATAACAATGGTATTGTTTGGTGAATGTACTGCTTTACTCATTTTGTTGTAAAACTGCATTCTTCTTTGCTTTGCTATTTCTGTCTCCTGATTGGGCCCTGCAATTTCTATTCATGCCCGCTTCCTTGTTAAACTCTGCTTGTCTTCGTATGGCTGCATGGGAATAATTGTCGCATTTTTCTTTGCTTGAAATTTGTTACCCATGGTTTCTCTCCATGCCATTCTTACTCTTATTTTCTCGCTGTTCCTCTGTCTTTCTCTCTCTTTCTCTCTCTCTTTCTCTCTCTCTCTCACTCTCTCTTTCTCTCTCTTTTTCTCTCTTATGGTGTTTCTACTTCATTTTTTCCCCAATGACCCCGCTTTTGTGCTCTCCCGCCCTCCGTACCTTGTTGACGATTGTCTGGGAAAAATCCACACTCGTGTATGTTTGTTCGGCGTTGGAACCACCCCAACCACACAATGGCTGTATGTTCTCATCCCATTTTGAACCCACTGCACATAATGCTAACCTGTTGCATTCTTATGTGTTGACATACCACTATACTCTGTGTGGTGTGTTGGAATATTCAACTGTTACACCTTGCACTAATTCACCTGTTCCTATTAAAAAAATTGTTCCTTTTATATGTTGTTTGATTTCTTTGTGTAATTTTGCGCTATGTGGTGTATCGGGTTTATGTTACTGCTGCTACTCTTATTTCATACTCCTTTTTGGCTAATTTAAAACACTCTCATTGGCACCACTTTTCCTCAAACTAATACAACATTTCCATCCCTTTCTGTTGTTGCTTTGCTCCCTGTAACATCTATCATTTTTTTCCGCTACGTTTTTTTTTTTGTAATCTGTATCACTTTATCTTCAACCAACACCATTGCCTCTACTACCATTATTATCAACATCATCATCATCAACAACACCATCGTCATCATTGTCACCATCATTATTATCTTCATCCTCATCACAACCGTCACCATGGAAACATCCTCACATCAGGCCATGGCTGTGCAAGCCGCCCTGGCTGCCGTGCATGCAGTCCTCAACACTTCCTCTGCCTCCTCCTCCTCCCCGTCCTCCTCCTCCGGCCCATCTTACTCCCTCTCTGGTAGCGGGGACCACCCCATGACTTCTTCATCCTCCGGCGGCGGCGGATTCGGAGACCACCTCCGCGACTCTCCTCCTCCGACGTCCTCCTCCGGATCTAACCTGGACGCAAATACCATCTCTGTTGGTTTCTCTTTTAAATTTTTCTATTTTTAATTTCTCGCATTTTATATTTTATACTCTCTGTTATGATTATTACTACTCTGCACATACTTCTTTAAACTTATGTTTCATGTTTGGAGCATGTAGACGTTTACTTAAATTTGATAATTGTCTTTCATAAAACGGCATTTATTTCAAAGTCAGATTCTGTTTGCATTTTTGAAATATTATAATGGATTTATCTGAAAACAAACTGTAATTAGTACTAGAAACAATTGTATTCTTTTCATTAGACACATTTTTACTCTTTATTTTCACATCATTTAGCTGAATGATTTAGAATTTCTATTTTTCCTCTCTTCAATTTTCACTTTATTACTTAATACATCGTGACTATCAAGAATCAATGGAGTTTGATGATATGAAAGGAATTGAATCATGGACCTTAACTATTTGGGGCCCAAAAAGACTTTAAATTTTTTTGTTAGCTTTCACTGTACTAACAAATTTCTTTATTTTCTAGTATGAATTCTCATTGCAATTGTTATGTCTTTGTTTTGTCGTAAAGTCATTTAATCTTCTGTTTCTTCTTAATAATGTCCTCTTCTGCCAATTTCCATAGCCATCCTTTTCAATATATTAACTTAACGATATAAATGTAATTTCACAGAAGCAAATGCAAATTACCGTCTCATAGGGTGTGTAGTTAACTAATCTTGATAGAGGGAAAAAGCAAGAAATTATGATTTGGTGCTGTATTTGAATATTCCATCTGCAGTAGCCTATCATTTGAATAAATTTTAATCAGCATTTCAACCCATTCCCATTAAATCATTCCCAAAAGATCAATTGAATGATTATGACTAAATTAGGTTGATTTTCTAGCGCAGTCATTTGGTAAAATTACAATAAAGTATTGTTGATGTAATGTTGGGGGTATTTTGAATGTTCATGTAAGATACATATGTCATCACAGTGCAATTCACAGGGCACAGTCATGAATCTAACAAAACCTATATTTTAAAGGAAAATTTGAATTTACTTGTAGACATACATATTTCATATCATGAACAAAAACAAGAAGACAGTCACTAGAAGTTTAATATCATTTCATGGTACAAGGCATATTTTGTATATTTTAAGGAGGTATACAAGGAAACAACTGCAGTTCAATATTTGAATAGATTTACAAGATAAGGGAGGGGGGGGGGGGGGCTGATCAATTTTTATATCCAATATCCTTAAAAGCACAATCACTATAATTGGGAAAGATTCTGGGAATATTCAGTGGACTGAATGGCCTGAATGAATCATTCAGTTGATGGATTGTGCTAAAAGTTTCTCAGAAAATAATATGACTTCATACCTAAGTGAGTTATGATGGTTGTAGAGAGGCAATGATGTTGGAAAGACATCATTCTGTTCCCGCCATGAACTGGTACACATTCTAAGAAGACAGGATGATGTGTTACAGTAGATAATTCCTTCTATGTCGCAATGCTTTTGAAGAAAAATTGTTTACAAAAATAACTTTTTATGAGTCAAATTTGGGGATGTGATTATGACTTTGGCTTCATATCTCCCCAAACAAATTCTTCAAAAAACCTCTTAAAATGTATGTACCTGTTTATCATGAAGGAAAAGAGGTCGATTTTAGTCCCCAAAAAGTCCATTGACATTTTAACCCCTAGCATGCCGTGGGCGGCAAATCCCGCCCAAAATTTTGAGTGTTGAACATTTTGTTTAGCCTCTGAATGGCTTGAAAATTCTTCCTCATACAGAAACCTGTGCCATCAGTATAATGTTTATTCTTATGCAATATAACTTTGCCCAGTTTGCTCGAGAAAATACTCTTTGAAAGTTAATATTTAACACTTGAAAATTCATTTTTGACATTTGCTCAAAAGTCTGGTGGCATGGAAGGGGTTAAGGCAGTATTTGTCTCCCATGGAATGGAAAGGGCTTAAAATTTGGCACAGTCTTCCAATGTTGCTCTTCAGGCAAAGTCTGCAAATCTTAGCCATAGTAGCTTCTTCACCTTAACCCTAGCTGTAGCTATTCCTTGAGAGAAAACTTCTCCTTGCTACATCTTCCTAACCCGGCTGCGCCCCTCCTCTCTTCCCACAGCAAATCGCCTCCCAGGTGGCCTTACAAGCGGCCCAGCAGCACCCCATGCTTCAGCCACACCTGATGCAACAGCAACACCAGCAGCACTCGACACACCCCAAGGTACCCGACACCGGCGGCGGAATCAACACCATCCTGCGTGTCATCGTTGAGAACGTGACCTACCAGATCACCGTGGACACCCTCCACGAAATCTTCAGGAAGCATGGCATCGTACTCAGGATCGTCACGTTCATCAAGAGCGGTAAGCTTATGGAAGATAGGTGGTTTGTCTCCTGTACTCTATGAATACCCTTTAAGAATTTGAAAGGTAACGTTTGATAGTGGCTTAGGGGAAGGCCGACATGCCAGCAGCTTCTTAACACCCTAAAATGGCATCGTGTTCTCTCAGAAGACATCCATGAGGTTTTCAGAAAAAACACATAACATATTTTAAGGATACATTTCATCAATATATTGTTTGGGGGACAGAAAATGGATGCTTTGTCAGTGGTCTCTGTGAGTACTTGAAAGCCACTCTGTGGTAATGTCTGAAGTGTAGGGCAGGTGATGAAGGCTAAAAGGGGTCTTTTCACTGAAGCCATCTTGCAGGAGGTTTTCAAGAAAAACCAGTACAGACCGAAAGAACACCCTCTGGTAAAATCTTGTAGGGAAAGCCCACTAAAGTTGGTAAACTTGTAGGAGAGAGGAGTCTTCACTGATGACATCTTTAAAGGTCTTTAAGAAAAGCCTTTACAGACTTGAAGGATAATGTCTTTTAGGGCCAGTTCAGGATGATTGGCAAAGCCGTAGGAGTTTTTGTGTGGACAACAAGAAAGTTCAATACTTCATGCAGAATGATAAGAATTACAATGATAATGTAGATATTGTCACCACCCTGTTACCACCTATTGTCAGGGACTTGTGTCCCTAATATGTTTTTGTGTTAGACCATTTGTTTCTTGTTTGGTCTTACAGGTCAGTTCCAGGCCCTAGTACAGTTCTCAGATGCATCACAAGCTGCAGGAGCTAAACTAGTAAGTACCCCTCTTCATGATTTGTGCCTGGAAGTTTGGTGTTCTATATCAGTTCCCCGTTTTCAAAATATCAGCGATGTATAGAGCATGTATGGAAGCTTTTCAGTAATGTTATGTGAAGAAACTATAACCTTTCTACTTCTGTTACTTTAATATATCGATAAGCATCTGGAGTCAGCTAGGTGCATTATAACTGATAGCAGCATAGCAAACAATACCACCCCACAAGCTGTCATTGTAGGCAATGCCTGACATAGTAACACTGATTCTGTTTATGACGGGTTAATTGATGGTATGGTGAGAAAACCCGTGATGCTATTGAAGGCTATAGTGCACCCACCTCCGGTGCTTTTATGCATACATTGTTAAACACAGTTGAAGCAACGACCAAGTGAAAACAAAATTAATGTAAAATTGATGGGTTTTTCTCTTGGGCATGCTCCAGGTAGCATTTTTAGGTCTTGAAATCACTTAAAGATCCAGGAAATTTCATCCAAAATATTTTCTTTGCATTTTTAGTGGAATATATTGAACAATGGCAGGAAAGCGAAGGAAGTGGAAGATATCGTGATAATGAAAACAAGCTGTAAATCTGACCTTGACCCGACTCTGTGTCCAAGATAAAACAGGCACTTATGAAATACATGTAGTTGATTTGTAGCCTATTCTTATATCAGTTGAGGCAAATTTGTTTTCAATTTTGTACATGTCTAATAGTTTCAACCATTGTCATTGAATATGTGATGTGTTTAAGGAAAAGAAATGTTATCATTTGGTTGTGGAAAGAATTCCTTTTAATTTTAATTTTTTTTATAGAAAAGATTATTATCTTACTGGAGAATCTTCAGATAACTAGGTGCAATTTACTCACAGCTGTGTCGTATCACTTTTAACAAGACCACCTTAGAACTGTTCATGAATGTAATCATTGTTACTCTGTTGGGCATACTCTATCATTGCAAAGATGTATTGCATCAAAACAAGGTTGTGAGTTATGGTTTGAAAACCTGTGTGCTTTTGTCATCGTTTGAGCTTTGTTACCTGAAAGTGCTCAATTTTCCCACTACTGACCAAAAGCAATAACCTACCCCTCCAAATCTGGATGCAGACTTTGTATGTGGGTGAATTCTGCTGCCACAACTTGAGAAACCTTTGTTGATTTAAGACTGTTCTTGGAATAATTGCAGGAGTTGGATGGAAAGAACATCTACAACAACTGCTGCCAGCTCCGCATCGATTTCTCCAAACTGACCAACCTCAGCGTCAAGTACAACAACGAGAAGAGCCGCGACTACACATGTGACCTGCCGCAAGGCGACGGACTCACGGGGGTCGATCCTAGCACTGCTGCCATGTTAGGTAAGCCATCCTTAGGCAAGATCTTTGGGAGGATGTACCAGTCTTTAACATTTTTTTTATGGGACTGGGATTGCAATATAACACTCAACATGTTTATGAATATCAGTAGCCCCTCTGTGCCTTTGTTTTGAAATGAAAAAAAAAAAATTCCAACCCGATTGCGTAACCATTTTGCTTCCACAATAATGTTTTTAATCGCAAGATTGGAGAATTCCAATCTTAGTTGCTATTGGCCTTGTGTTTTCACATTTGTGAAATTCAGAAAGGCCTATCCCTTGTGTATTTCCCGAACGTGCAGTCCCATCTGTCAGCTTTTGAGTTGTCCATGGAGTCGAATATTACTTGTTACCTTTGTAAAGTGCTACACAACCCCTTCCCCATCAAAACTCCTAAATTACCCACCCTACAAACCCTTATTACTACCTCCCCTGCTCCATCCCCAACCACATCCCCAACCACCTCATTGACCTCTCCCCATCCCTTCCCATCATGCCTTTGGATGCTGCATTGCCGTAAACTCCCACATATCTTTTTTGTCTTTTGTTTTGTTTTTGCATTGCAAACTTGTACCTTATGGTAGCTAGCCCCCTTATCCAATTAATATACCTGGACGCGAGGCTCATCATGGCGCTGTTATCCAACTTCTTAAGATGCTGAAAAATTGATATTTGTCATGAATTTTACTAAGTTAACTCAACTATTGAGGTGTTATGTTGTGATCTGGAACTTATTTATTTATTCAAATCCCATGTTAGCATCAATGTAAATGTGAATGATCTAGATTTGCATGTTGCAATAGTATCATATACTAATATATTCATTTTTGGAAAATAAATCGCTTGTATTCACAATTTTTTTTTCTTCACAAGTATTGAAAGCTAACCAATATGAAAGACGAAAGTGCTAGTTGAAAAGTCCTTTGAACGTGCAAGATAACCTAGCATGAATTAAATTGTAATAAATGCATGATATTCCTTATCAACATTAGTTCCTAAGGCTCTGAAGTTGTGTAAGTGCATGATCGTATGCATGGCATGTTTTAAAGATCGATGGAGACATGCTGACATTTTCCCTTTAGATTTGGCCCTCTGAATTAAGCCCTCAAATTTGAGTTGCCGTTGAAATAACCTCACTTTCGTTTCTCTCTCCCAACCCTTAATAAAAAGGGGGGGAAAATATGAAATATTCATTAATCCATAAAGAGTTATCATGCATATACAAAGCAGGTCTCTTTTTATTAATAATATGTCAGGTTTTTTTTTTAAATTGACTATATGCGTTATTACCGCAAGGTGCACTACTATATAGAAACAATCTGATATTATTTTTGAAGCTGAAAGTGTTTTGTTGCTACTGCTTGCAGTTCCTCCAGAACATTCATGTTCTTATTGCCCGCCCTTCTTTTCGTATAAGGTTCTCCAACCTACCGGTACTCCCTAAGTGCAAAGAGAATGAAAATGCTGAATTTTTTTGAGCGAAAGTAATTCATTGTGCGCTCCCCCAACCATTTCCCCTCCGTTGTCATCTATAATTCACAATATCTGGTACGGATGAGAGGAATAATAGAAATGCAAGCGTTATTTATTGTCTCTGCCCTTCTTAAGCCTAGCCATGTGTAGTTCACAAGGCTATTGTTCTTTGATAGAGTGATGGAGAAAGAAAAAGCAATTACATTTTTCCCCCTCTTCCAATTCAGAAATTGGAGAACAGGATTGGTAGTTGTACATCCCATGGTCGTTACTATCACAACCGCTATTGCATGGTAGATCGGGGGCGACAATAAGGGAGTGCAAATTGGCAACACTCTGCAGCGCACCATTTCTGGTGTGCTTTATTAATACCCCAAGCTCTCACTCGCCTGCACATGCATGTGTTTTGGGATTAAAAGTGCTTGTTAGTAAATTGGAAATACTGCACATCTGAAATTGAGACCTAGACTTAAAAAGAACAAAACAAAACAAATTTGCCTTTAGTGTTCAGCATTTCTGAGCCTTGTGCAGTTGTCATGGTTACTGGCCACAACAGATTCCATGGAACAACACACCAGTAGTTGAGAGATTGAGTGGGAGGGTATTTTGTTTTTTTATTGCCATGGATAATTCTTTGACAATATGACATAATTTGTTATATCATGCATGCCTTGTTTCATCAATTGAAGCAATGAAAAATTGAGAGGAAAACAAAACAAAACACTTCTTCTGAGATACATTAGTTTTTAATTTGGTTTTATTGTGTTAGATGAATGTCAAAGTTATATCGTAATTTCAAGCAATCACAGGAAAATACAGATAAACTAGGTTACTTCATATAAACTCTCTGACCATTATGTAAAAAAAGCAAGTAGTGGAGTTACTGTATTTATGTTTATTTTGGAAAGAAACAAAAATTAAGCAATCTTGATTGTTGGCGTAAGAGTTTGAATTTGGTTTGATAGTAGTGTGACTTCAGTTGAATAACTCTTCTCTCCCTTTTTTTTTTTTTAAGAGATAACCAATCCATATTGATCTACTTGTGTTTAATTCACGTTATTCAAGTTTTGTCCCCCTTTTTAAAAATGTTTATTTCATGTTTTTAAAAATATTAATATGATCTTTGTCATGAAACACAGAGGGCATGTTAAGAAGAACAATTCATGCTTGTAGATTGCCTGACCTCATGCTGTTTATGATACAATGTTCTACTTTGTTTATGATTTCATTAACAACAAGATGTCAAGGTCATTTTAAGGGGACAAAATTGTCCAGTTGTATGTGCATTGTGCTAACCTTTGACGTCTATGTTCTTCACTGTCTCTTTCGCTTCGGTCTCATCATTTTGAGAGCAGTACTGCAATGCTGGGGAAGTCTTGTAAGTGTATACTTCAAGAGGAGCACTTCCAGTGGAACAAGGACATGTGGCTTATCGATACATCTTCATTTTAATAGAAGATAGGGAGAAAGAAAGAAAGATTTTAAATTGAATGATAAAAGAAGCAAGACTGAGTGTCCATAATCTTGCACTAGATTGATTACATTGATTTTTTAAAGATACTTACCAGTCCGATTGTTTAAATAAAAGAGAAATCAATATTTGATCTGCTTGTTGCTTGCATCGAGAAGTTCTGCCGAAGACCACTGTTACAGTAGTGAGCACTGTATGAAAAGAGACTTCCTTTCGTTGTCCACATTGCAGGACTGCTCTTTGCATCACACACATTGCATTATGACATACCCCCTTCTCTCCTCCCCCGCCCCCATTTATTGTTCCAAGCCATGCCAGTCAATCATTTAAATGGAATTAACCCACTCTATGTATTCCCTGTGTATACCCGCAACCGTTGCAGGACTGGGTGGGGCAGCCGGCCTTATATCGCCTTACGCCGCAGGGCACGGCCTGCCCTTTGCCGGCACGACGCCGGTCTCGCTAGCAGGATATCATCAAGCAGGTACTTGGTTCACGTAATAATCAGTTTGTACAACCTCTCTCTTCTCTCTTGCACTCTCATGGTCTTAGTAATATAGAAAAAGGGCCTCTGATCTTTCTTCTTGACCTTCCCCGTCAACTGGACGGTGTTCATCTTCTGAAAACCTGATCTTTTTTGCTGTTCCTCTGGGAAATAATCAGTTTGTACAGCCTTTATCTCTCTTCTCTTGCACGCTCATGGTCTTATACAGTTTAACATAACATAGAAAAGGGCCTCTAATCTTTTTCTTGACTTCACCGTCGTCTGGACGGTCCCCATCTCCTGCAAACCTGATTCTCTAAGCTGTTCTTCTTGGAAATGACAAGACTTCTTCTGTTTCCTGATATCTTTTTTCGTTTGCCCGTGTGCGTAGATGTCGAAGTGGTGTCATCTTTAGACTTTTCTCTAATTCTAAATTCCATTTCACTGAAAATGTTCCCTTCTACAGCTCATGACAAGTTTGTTGTGCTATTCTTTCATGATGACCTCTTTCCATCCAATAAGTTGGTTTTATTCTTCACTTTTTGTATCTCACTTTAATCATATACTATTTATATAAACTGTTCCTTTTTTCTTTGCAGCTATGCAGTCTTACATACCTGACTTCTTCTTCTATGCCTGTATTATATGTTATCTGAGGGGATTTCATTAATATTTTAACAAACATTTCTTCTTCCTTTTTTTAAACCATGGAAGCACGATGACATTTCTTCTTGTACTTTCAGATCTTTTCTTTGCTGTTCTTTGCTGTGTAAGCCTTCTTGCTTCCGTGGTCTAATGTATATGGGTCTCCTTTACTGACTACACTAAATTGTGGAACCATATCAATCTATGTCAGAAGCTTTGAATTCTGGTTTGCTCTTTGATTAATGTTTGAGGGCTCTGGATAATACAGTGCTCAGGATTTTTAAAGTCTTTCTTCATGCTTATCTGTCTTTTCATTTCTTGTTTACTATCTTCCATGTGTGTGTGTGTCCTTCTGTCTTTCTGTCTCTCTGTCTTATGGTCCCACTCTATCTCTGTGTAAATCTATCTGTATCTGTCTCCCTTTCGCTTAAAAGCTTTTTGCCTTCCCTTGTTATTTCTGTCTCTGTCTCTGTCTGTCTCTGTCTCTGTCTCTGTCTCTGTCTCTGTCTCTGTCTCTGTCTCTGTCTCTGTCTCTGTCTCTGTCTGTGTCTGTCTGTCTCTGTCTCTGTCTGTCTCTGTCTCTGTCTCTGTCTCTGTCCCTGTCTCTGTCTCTGTCCCTGTCTCTGTCTCTGTCTGTCTCTGTCTGTCTCTGTCCGTCTCTGTCTGTCCGTCTGTCTCTCTTTCCGTCTGTCTCTCCTTCTTTCCTGAAACACTTGTTGGGTACAGATTTCTCCCGTTAATCAGTTAATAAGCACAAGACACTTTGGTTATCACTTTACATCACTCAACCGACAAATAACATCTGGGCGCTCCCACTGCATTGCATAAAACCTGCTGTATTCAGGCCAGTAGCGAGTAGCCAGTAGCTTGCCTACCAGGTCACTGGCTTCGATTCTAAAAGAGTCATAGAAAGATTAAAGTGTTTTCAAACATTGCAAAATAAGTCACTTTTGGGTTCACCAAGCAGTTACGCAAGCTCTGGCATCCTGCGGATAAGAAATCCACTCATTAAGAATTTCACTCTACTTGATTTTCTTTTCTGTCTGAGTTGGCTCCTGGTGCTTGAAAGATATCTTCTGTTTCTTCCTGATGGTCTGCTTTTTCTCTTAACGATCTTTATGATCTTCTGAGGATTTTTTGTGATTTCTTGAAGCAAAGACACCGACATAAGGCTGTAAATGGCCACGCTGCCATCAACAATTTTGACTTATTTTTTCCTGTCACTGCTGAAAACCTGTTTTCACTAGGGACCATTTACCAACATCGGAATTTGCTTAGCAACTACAACAATTTTGCATTTATTTGCTAAGCAACTTCCACCATACCATCACAATAAACAACATTGTGTTTGGACTGTAGGAGATGGGCTTGACGTGTAAAGCATCTTGAAAACAAAAACTTACTTTTCCCTTCACAATTTCAACTATTGTAAAATATTCTTTCCTTGAACTCTTCTTTTTATTAAAATACTGGCTGTTTCTGTTTATTCTTTTGGTTGGTTGATTAATTGATTTTCCATTTCGATTTCTATGTGTGTGTGCTTGAATTTCTGCCTATTTCATATTTCGTATAATAATCTTTCCAGGTCTTAAACTATGTTCTCGTCCTCTGTTATGTGTGCATTCATTATCTCTGTTGTACCTTTCGTCATATTTTCAGACATGTAATGCCTAACTTTGAGAGTCCATTTCCCCTTATTTATCTCTTTTCGTCATATTTTTTCCCTCATGGTTTTCCTTTTTTCACTTAGCATTATTCCCCCTTCTTTTCCCAGTTCATGTTCAATTCATGGATGGTGTTTCAGTAATTGGAAGACCATTAAGTTGTCATTGTAATGTGTCTCGTATCAATCACTCTTATTGCTTTGACATTTGAAAAAAGGCATCAAGAAAACAAGCCCATATCCTCTCCCCTCCCTACCAGTCTATTTCGTTCAACTGAATATTCTGTTGGTCTGGGGATTTTCTTTTGTGACATATAGGCCTACAGTGTATATAATGACACTTTTTTTATTATTAATCCACTGCCCCTCTCCTGATAATTTTCATTTTGCTACGCTATTTTCATAGTTAATTGAATTTTGTAAAATTCTCTCCCAAAAATATGTTAACGATTTCTACTTTGCTCGTATTGGTTGATGAATATGAGAGGCGATGTATATAAATAATGAGGAATTGTATTATTGCTTCTAAATCTTAAAAGTAACATGAATTATACATTTCCTTGTTATAACCCATAACTATTGAAAATCTTGATTGTATAACCCAGCTCTGCACTAATTATTGCTGTGCCCTTAACCTGCCCATCCCCTTTGAAAATAAACGTAATGCTATACGCTTCATGTACTATCCTACCCTAGCATAGCTTTTAATGAACTTTGACCCATGACCTTTCACCCTTGCATGCAATCATTACTGACCTATAATGCTTTATTTCTCATGTAGATTTTCCCTAAAAAAGATAAATGATTTTATGATCGTTGAATTTGAAAATAGATATATATTCTTTGTAATGCTTTTTTTTAAGGTGTGAAAATGTGAAATGGATCAGAAATTTTGATCAGAGAATTTCTGTCATTGCTGGAAATCGATCATTTTAATGTTTGGTCTAATACTGGGCTTACTTGTACATGCATGTAGATGAAGTTGATCTTTAGATTTTATTTATTTTTCTGGCTGATGAGTATGAATAGATATTTTCAGAGGGTTTTCTTTGTTTGTTTATATTTTGACTTTAATAATAAAGGGTAACCAGTTGTGAAATGTATGAATTTTGGTCTCTTGATACTTTCCCTTCAGTATTTGGACGTAAGTGGCTAGAGTGCACCGACCTATAGCATACATGTACATGTTATCCATTACAAACACATTTCAAACTTGAATTATAAAAATACTGCTTATGTCAGGCTCCGGGCATGCCTCAGCATTGCCGAGGAAAAAGAAACTTGGGTATCATGGTGTGAAGAAACTTACACGTAGGAGGAAATGCACAAAGCCTATGGTGCTCTCGATGCAAGCCTACTGCAGCATTTAACCATGGTCTGTCACAATCTGACCACTCCCACTTGACCACACCCTTATTCTTACCCCCCTCATCTACCCCATTTCTTCCGCAGGTGGTGTGCCTGGATTCCCTGCCGGTCTCTCTGCCTTACCCCATGCTGCCGCAGCCGCCCAGAGCCTGAGGCTCCCGGGCATGTACATGCAGTCGGGCACCTCTGTGATACTCGTCAGCAATCTCACTCCAGAGGTAAGGACAAAATGAGAGACAAGGAGAGAGAGAGAGAGAGAGAGGCGGGGGGGGGGGTAAAGAGGCGAAGAAAGAGAGAGATGGAGGGGGATTGAAAAGAGTGGGGGGGGGGGGGAGAGTGGTGGAAATGGAGAGAGAGAGAGAGAGAGGCAGGAGATTGATAAACAGTTATGAAGAGAGTGAGAGATAGATGTAGAGGGAGAGAGAGATAGAGATGGCATTGATAAGATTGGGAGAGGGAAAAGGGGGAGATTGATTAGAGTGGGAGAGAGAGAAGGGAAGTTGATAAGAAGGGGAGAGGTAGTAAGTAAATCTACAAGCATAAAACTCTGGGCTCCACACTAACTGTCATGTTAGGAGGGGGGTCAGGATCAAAAATTTTTTTTTTTAAACTCTGTATGCATGAACCCCTTGTTCAAATTGTGAAACTATAGGGGTTTGGATGCAGCTTTAGTTAGATTCCATCAGCGAGTCGTAGCATTTGTAGCAGACTTAAATCAGTTCTAAACCTGGAAACATATACTTTCTTTTATTACATGTAACTAACAATCTATGTATAAGGACTAGATAACAAGAGGTAAACACAGTTAGCTATTGCAGCTTGAAAGCTTTCTTACCTATGTATGCTTTATGGTAGTGTTTTATTATCTTTTTTTGTACCAGATTTTTCTTTTTTTCCCCTGCTTGTTACCCAAAATCTACTTTATAGCAAGAAGGCATCATTTTCAAATTCATCTTCATTACCAAAAAATGAAACTAAAAACAATAATAATTAAGTGGTGAAGTAAAGATCTATGAGTCACGTGTCGATTTATTTTCTACTTTCTTCTCAAGGATGTGTGCAGCCTCTGTGCATGTTAGTTTAAGGATGTCTTTTCAGATTTTATGCCAATCAGTGCTGTTTCTTCTACTCATGACAGTTTTCATGGAATGTTTAACTAACATTCTGACTTATGAAGGCATATCTTTCCTGGTTTTCCTAGTACTTGACTCTCAGAAAAATAATCATTCAGATGTCCAATTTACCCAATATGCATTTTGGGAAGAAATTATTGAAGCTCCACCCTCCGTCGTATAAAAAAAAGAGAAAATTGTACCTTGCATGGAAAAATAATCATCCTCTTGTTCTCGTGATCAGATAATTGCTATTTTATTTCTTGGTGTTAGGTCTGCTTATTTCTTTCCAAATGTAATCAAACTTTAGTATTATGTATATGATGGGCAGTTCTTCCCTTCATCATTTCAACCTATTTTTTTTCCTTCTCCAATTCGAACTTTAGCATCTTATTCTGATGATCTGTAACTTCTCTCTTTCATTAAAAAAAAAAAAGAACTTCAAAGTGATAAAGAGAGAGAAAACATTACAAGCAAGTTTCCAATCATGTGTATATGTATATATTTATTATTTTTATTTAAAATTCACATTTTCTTCTCTCTTTCTTTCTCCCTCCAATAAAACAAAATACCAAAAACCTTCTCGTCTGTTCTTCTGTCGATCTTCATCCGTTCGCTGTGCCCTCTCCGCTGTTGCATCCTTCAACTTCCGCATATAGCTCGTCACGCCTCAGGCCCTTTTTACCCTCTTTGGTATGCACTACATCATTTTCCTATTTTTGTTTTTAATCTGTCGGGGATGATAAAACCTTTTGTCATGACCATGTATAACTTCTGGTAATTTTCTGTATAGATTTAGGGGTCTTTCTGCTCCTTATAACTTTTGTTTCTATTTCAGTAGGTTGGTAAGGCCTTCTGGCGGTAGGTTTCTTTAAATATTCTGAGAAGACACAAAACATGCGTACAATAGTTTACCTGTTTAGTTAATCACTGATATCATAGCATGTACATGTAGAGTGTACCTAGTTGTGATAACCACTACGGGAAAGAGCGAAGGGTTTTATATGTGAACATGGCATATATAAGATGGTCATATTGCTGTAAGATTCACTGATCAATAATAATTTTGCACCTAATTCTACCAGCATTTAATAATTTTAAAATCTACAGTGTAGCAGCCTAAAATGGTTTTCCTTTTGTCAGTATAGATATTGGAATTAGAAAAAATGGATAAATTGCTAGTATACATCTACCATATATGTTAAGAGTGTGCTCGTGCATGATTGAAGTATTTCATCGGCCAGAATCCAACGTTTTTGTTGCTGTTTTGTGTGTTTTTCAAATCCTTTTAATGACTAGTTTAGTTCTGTTGTTTATCTTGTAAAGTTTTTTTTATGTGTATTTCAGTGTTTTGTTTTTAGTGGAATTTTATTCCTCCCTTTTTTTAATGTTCATAATGCATGTTTGTGAAAAAACAATATGCTTTAAAAAAAATTTATTGTAAAAGAAAATTGAAAAAAGAAAAATATGCCAGAACTCAGTTGAATTGATGATGATACATGTATATTTCAAGTAGGTAAAAATAGACATGACATTTATATTATTCTATATTTCCTTTAACCATATCTGTTCTAGTTATTGTCCTATCCAAACACACACTTCCAAAGGCCAGCACACTAATGCTTTAAATCTACTACTCTATATTTCTAAATGATTATCAATATATTTTCCCGCATGTATTATATGTCATTTTGACTGGGAGAGAGAGAAAGTAGCTTGTCAACCATCAAACCTCCATGATATGAAAATTACTTTTTTAGTAATAAAAATGCAAGGGACCAAGCTATAATAATACATATTTGACGGGTTGAAGATATTCCTCCCTTTCTATTTTCTCTTTTTTTCCCCCCTTCTTTAAAGTGTTTTTTTTTCCATGCATGGTCATTCTAAACTTTTTCTCCCAACAAATACACATTTTATTTTTTAGCCGTATTATATCACTTCAGCTTTGTATACATCCTTATAATAGGCGCAATACATACATGTTTGCTAATTAGTTTTGATTTGATGTTTGGAACACTTACAGCATGCATGATATCTCTCAATTTGTGTCCTTTTTTTTTCCTGTTTAATAATTGAATGTTTTCTCTCAAACCTTGTACAACATTGTGTGTTTTTTGTAGCTGCATGCATTATATATTTACTGAGCCATCCACAGAAAGATTTCCTCCTCCTCTTTCTCTCCCTCCTCTTCTTTTCTCTCTTTGACGATCTCTCTTCTCTTGGGTTATTCCATTTATCTTACAGGTGTCTACGGTGATGTGCAACGAGTCAAGATTCTGTACGAGAAGCGGGACAATGCCCTGATACAGATGAGTGACCCTAATCAGGCACAACTAGGTATGTGGTAGTAACTGTATTGGAGATCGGGATAGTGGTACAGCGTAGTAGTATCGGTGATGATATTTTTGCAAAAGCTTTCCTCTAGGGCGATGTCAGTACCATATTGCCTTGTTCATGATCTAACTTTGTGAGAGGTTGGGGGGGGGGGGGGTGTCCGTTGCTTTGTTTAGTGTCGTCGTAGTAGTAGTACCAGCAGCAGCAATGATAATGATAATAGTTGCAGCAGCAGTAGTAGTACATTGTAGTAGCAGTAGTGGTGGTAGTAGTAGTAGAAGAGGTCATGCGAAGTAAAAGCTCCTCAATGATGACTTCACATTTTGTGCTGTTGTGGTCATTACCTTTCTACTGTAAACTCTGACCATCTATTGTTTGTCGTATGTTTTTGTATGTAGTATCAGGAGTTGTTTAAATTAAAGCTCCAAAATTAGGATTTTCATATTTTATATCATCATTGTCATAAACCCTCCACTGCAGCTGTGACTAAGTATTGTTTGTGGTGTGTTTTTTTCCTCCCAGCTATGAAGCATCTGTCAGGAGTGAAGCTGTACGGAAAGCAGATCCGTGTGACAGCATCTAAACATCAAATGGTTCAGCTCCCCAAGGAAGGACAACCGGTAAGGAAGATACGGGGTGAAGGAAAACGAAGGAAAGAAAGAAGTCTTAGACAGAAGAGATTGAAAGAAAATATTGATAAAGAGTGGAGAGCAAGATGGGAAAGGGGCGAGGGGGGGGGGGGGTGAGAAATATCAGAAACAAGAGGGAGAAAGTGATTGTAAGAAATGCGAGAAATAGGGAAGGAATGGACAAAAGGAGATGAGAAAAAAAGGAGGAGAAAATGGAAGAGAAAAGGAGGAAAGAAAAAAAATCATGAGATAAATACCTAAACAATACAGTTCTAAAAGGGAACAAATAATCTTTTGCTTATTTGATTATTTAGCCAACCCATTTGAGTGCAGAAAACGTGTTTATTAATGATGTGTAATTATTATTATTCTTGTACCCTGCATTATCTTGCAAGATGTTCTCTCATTTCATGGATCTCATTCCATTAACCTACAGGATGCCGGTCTGACCAAAGACTTTAGTACGTCGCCCCTTCATCGATTCAAGAAGCCCGGCTCCAAGAATTTCCTCAACATCTACCCACCTAGCTCTACCCTGCATCTCTCAAACATTCCGTGAGTATCCCCACAACTAAACCAGGCTTCCCAGCCATCCTACATGTAGGCATCAGGGAAAACATGGAAAATAGTTCCTCTTTATCAGGGACTTTCAGAAAAGTCTTAAATGAGGGAAAATCAGCTCATTGGCCCCAAAAGGAAATAGTCGCTTGTATTTTGTCTCGAGTCCAAACGGCGTATCCACAAGATGATTTGCTAGAAATTTAACATAGGTTGAAATAGTGATCCTGGAATTTGGAAAACTCCATGGTCAGGAAAAAAATCAGGGAGAAATCAGGGAAGTTGTTTACTTGAAATGCTGGGAACCTTGTGAAGATTTTTCATTGAGTTTATCGCAAATCTGTGCTTTTATTTTCGTGCTTCCATAATTTTTTTCCCTCCATGCCTTACCTTAGTAGCATCTAGATCTTTCAGGTAGAGTTTATTTTTGAAAGAAAGACAAATACAGTGATAAATCCAATGTGAAAGTTGATACCTTAAAATATTTGTTATGCCAGGATACACAACAGAAAAAGAATTGAAGTATGAATTACACGTAAATCAGATGGTGTAGAATAATTCATTTACATACCTACACGACCATGTCGCTGAAGGGCATATTTAATCCTTACCCCTACTTCCCCTTTCTATTGTATTGTCATTTGATCAAAAACGTCAGGTTACAGTTGGTGTAGAGATTCATCTAATATTTTCCATTTACCTCACTTTGCAGGCCCACTGTCGACGAGGAGACATTAAAAGAAGCATTCACTCAACATGGTACTGTAGCTAACTTCAAGTTTTTCCCGTAAGTACAAATATCTTCTCTCATCTCTCATACATAAGCCTCCAAGTTTCAAACATTTCCTGTACTTGGTAATTATTCAGATGAGCTTAATTTTCTGTTTTTTAACATTCATTTTGAAATAATGTTTTGTCACATTTTTTGAAATATCCCAAATACTTTCTTTAATATTAGGACCAAGTATACATAAAACTAAGAAATATCGTGAAATTTGGTTTTAATAAATTTAAGATTATCCTTTATCCAAGCAATTCATTAACTACAATAGTAATCTTTGGTTTATTACAGTGTATGTAATTTTAAAAGTTTATAATATTATATGTGTTGAAGGCTCAAATTGAAGTTGCTTCTCATCCTTGATATTCATATTAGATTTACATGCAATCACAAAACATTTCATTTGCAGAAGTTACTGTTAGTGAAAGTATAGATATATCACGTTTATGTATGTGTCTGGGATTTTTTTTTTTTTTTTTAAATAGTGAAAGCCATCTACCATTGTATGAAAGATACGTATAACCTGTAACATCTTTCATTTTTGCCCCTAATCCTACAGAAAAGACAGGAAGATGGCACTCCTGCAGATGGGCTCTGTAGAAGAAGCAATCCACGCTCTCATTGTAAGTTGCGTAAGATCCCACAAGATCCAGTCGCTGGTCCAGTGCTGTAGTCTGAACATTCCAGAGACTGAGATTTCACGAGACTTTGTTATTGCGGTTTTCCCCTCTTCAAACTGTTGACACTGAAGTTTTGATGTTAAAATAATGGGTTATTTGCTATGATCCACTGGCATCTGGTGTGCCACAAGATACAGTTGTTGGTCCAGTGCTTGTTTAGTTCAACTTGTATGTTACAATACATCATTTGGACAGTGCGCTATGCATGATAGATAATAATTTTCTGCAATAAACATATATTATAAATCTTTAATAGACATGT
This sequence comes from Heliocidaris erythrogramma, assembly GCA_025617745.1. Lineage (NCBI taxonomy): Eukaryota > Metazoa > Echinodermata > Echinoidea > Camarodonta > Echinometridae > Heliocidaris > Heliocidaris erythrogramma. The sequence goes on along the minus strand of CM046859.1, from coordinate 32,937,424 downwards.
AGGTATATCCCTCCTCTTTCTGGGAAATAGTAAGATGTGTCTGGTATAGTTTTATTAAGAAAGTTAAACATTTCATAATTGCGATTCAGTTTGATTTTGACATATCGTGCATGTCGTTCTGCTCATTTTGACCACTCGTGAGATTCATGAAAGTCTCTGGTTTGAAAGTATTGATATTTGACAATTTGGGGAGCTTTTCATTAAGTGTTTTGTTAGTGATTTTCACCGACAAATTTGCTCTCTCAGGCAATCAGATGCAAGGATTTCAGTAGCTTGTCAGTAAAAGTCACCGACATTTCATAGTTGCACCTTAGAATATGTATTACAGTCATTTTTGTTGTCGTTGTCGTCATTGAATACAGGCAATGCACAACTACCAGCTGGCTGAGTCCAATCATCTCCGTGTGTCGTTCTCGAAAGCGCAGATCTAGACGGGACAAGACCCTCACCAAGTGCATCCTCACATGGACCAGTTTACCGTACAACGTCACAGTGAGATCAACATGTCTGAGCAGAAGTTTGAAGGGGAGAGCAACACAGAAAAAAAAAATGACTGAACCGACGGAAAGCAAAAGAAGAAAGATTAAAGCGTATCTGAATCACCCTTTGTGCCATTTTAATATGGGATCATGCAATGCAAAACCGTACGATGATAATGATGTTAGAGAGAAACTAAATAGGAAATACGCTCTGTGGGGACCGCAGGACTCTGTGATAAGAACGCTGCTCTGATTTGACTATTTTTGAGAATTGGCAATATTGGACGGATCTGATTTAATGGTGTTTTCAAGATTAAAATTTGAAAAGAAATGTGGATTATTAATGAGAAATTTCCTGTATCTGGACAGGGTTTTATATTGTGGCTTACACGGGATAAATCTTTCCCCTCCCTTTTATGATTTTTCCTTTCCTCCCCCTCCCTCTCACTCTCTCTCCCTCTCTCTCCCTCTCCCTCTCCCTCTCCCTCTCTCTCCTCTCCCTCTCCCTCTCTCTCTCCCTCTCTCTCCCTCTCTCTCTGTGGCTGTTATGCCTACGACGGCGCTTGTCTGAATTTCTGCAAGGTTTCTATGAAATACTTGGGCTTGAGAAAAAGTTATACTGAAGCGATGGATATTTCTAGTCTGGCCATACTGGACTATGTTCTATCTTTCTTGTAATAGGCAAAATCACTAATCTTATTCTTTTCCCCCCATTTATCCCGCATTGGCTTAATAAATCGATGTGTATGATGTAAATAGAACTAAGAAAAAAAAATTGATTACAGAGATGAGAGAGAGATATATTGCATTTGTAACTATTATACAACTGCAATGTGTTATTTTGAATGAATTTTTGAAAACCTTTTTGATTGCATGTCTTTTTTTTCTGTGAACATTTTTTGGTGTCAGACAGATTTTACTCTTAGCTGTATTGTGGTGTGGTGTAAATTTCATTGATTATTTTCTTGCATATTTTTCTCTCTCTCTCTCTGTGTTTTTGTTAGTAGTTTAGAGTTATTTCTGCGAAAAAATGTCACAAATCATTTTTGAGATATCCTCTTTTGGGGAATAATTTATGTCAATAAATCATGTATCGTTTTGTTGGAGATTATTCAACCTCATTTAATCACCTTGGTTAAGCTCAGAAATGTCTTTGTGTTGGTTTCAATTCTGTTCGCATATGCTCCAAGAGCAAGTTTCTCTTCGCGACAAGAAAAGGACACCAAGATCCGACGCTCAGGGTCGTTCTATCATAACAAGTTTCAGTCTTTAAGTAAAACTTTGTAGATATTAGCCTGTTTTAATTTTGTTCTTTGCTGTGAGATAATTTGCTAGAATAATTCTGAAACTAATTCTTTGAAAAGTGTCACAATTACACATTACTCAGCTTTTTCTCTTTTTTTGTTGTGAGTAACCGACAAAGAATCAACATTCCACATGTGTTGCACTTTTCTGCTCTTATATTATTTTTCGGTGTGTCATAGTTCCGTGACGAGAATTTTTCATGAAAGGCCTGTTTTTGTCATAGTACAGTTGGCATATGAAGCAATACAGTATCTCTACCAGCTATTACAGATCTCGGTTACGATGTGATCTTTACATATTCCCAACTTCTGTATCTAACATTCTTACATTTTCAAATGTCAAAAAACTATGTACCAGATACTCAAAATGATCGGATAGATGCCTACTGATACGGACCAGGCTGTATCCTTGAATATTTTCAAATTAACAAGTCTGAACGTGAAAAAAGACAATCAGTTTCACAGTAGAAGTGTAATTTATAATCTAAACTTTCTTTGTCTGTGTTTTTAAGGATATGTGCAAACTTGAAAAAAAAAGAAACTGAGGCTTTGTTCTAGTTCTAGTCACTGCTGTTTTTGAGGTATTTTGATAATTTCCTAATGTTCATGTATGACATAATCTGTGAATCGATATGTATTTGTAGCAACAAACGATATTCTGTACATCTAATTAACTTTTCATTCTTATCCAACGTACGCTAAGCTATGTATCATCTTTTAAAGCATATAATGACTACTTGTTGTGTATATTCAGAGACAGAAAAAAAAATCTTGTACATGTCATTTTTTTTAGGTTAGCCTTTTTGTTTTCCCATGTGGATCTGCCGTGGTGTAACGTTTAAAAGAGATAAACAAAAAGGAAACTTCGCTCAATGATTTAGTTTGAATTCTGTATATCTCTCCAATTCAGAAGTCTGTCATATTTTTATCTGTGCATTCTTATACTGCATGAACCGTACCAGTGTGTTTTTCTCTTGAGCTTTTATTTTGGGAGTTGAGATACTGAATCGGGGAAAGCTGCTCCTTTTATTTTCTTGCAACTGGTTTCGAGTGTTGAAGTTAGGCGACTGATTTTTAATGTGCCTTAAAAACTGGGTGACATACCAATACCTTAAAATAAATCTCTTTAAATGACAGATTTTACTGTAGGAGCCTCTCAAAACTGGAGATGCGTTTGAAAAGGTTATCAACTCCCGACCATTTGAGGGAGTACGATACTTAAAAGATGGATTCAAGCAGTGTAGAATTCTGGAGAGCTTTGTACTTGATCTCTTTTCGAATCATGCAAATTTTTCACTTGATGTAACAGAGAATAAGCTGGATATTTTTGTCCCTGAAAATTTTTTTTGTCATCTTTCCAGAAATTTTTGCTGCACTCATATTGTAGGGTAATGCTGAAAATGCTTCAATTTTGAAATATGATTCTTTAAAAAGAGTGCGGTAGAGAGCAGGCAAGGCAAAATGCTGAAAAACCCTCTTTTTTCTGATTTATCAATCTTGTATATGTAGTGTATTTCATCATATTATTCCATGTGTTTTATCTCTTTGGTATTCATGAATGTGGCTTTGTAAAATCTGACACGAGATAATGATATCGTAGCTATCAAGTTATCGTAGATGTTTAGTACGTACTTTGGCTAGGTAAGAACTTTACTACACTAAGAAGTGGTTTTTAGGGGTATGTATTGCTGTTTTTCTCTTTAATCTTCTCTGTTTTCTTGTAAAGGCTATGAGAGTTGTTTCTTCTTCCTATTTCATACAAATTCCCTCGGCTTTGCCGGTTTTTTTCCCTGTTCGTTGCAGTGCCTGTCGTCTGCGCACTGCACATAGAGCAGCATCGTTCATGTGTTCGTGCATATTTTTCAGGCTTTGCTTTATACCATAAATAAGGTTTAACCCTTTTAACTCATGAATTCTATATCTACTTGCATGAGGTTTTTTCCCTTTTATTCTTTAATCAACCGTTTTCCCCCAACTGCCGAGTGATTCAACAAACTATTAACATGCACTCCAGTTTTTCTGCCTCCTGTTGTTTTCTACATGTATATATCTGTATCCCTTATTCACATTTTTGTTTGGTAGCGATTTTCACCCATTTTTCTTCATAAAAGTTTGATTTTGAATCCCTAACTGTTTCACAGTGATACATTGTTGTATAAGTCACTCATTCATTTCTCTGCTCTTCTCTCTCTCTCTCTCTCGCTCAACATCGATTGAGCGCACCCAGAGTTTCAAGACCTATCGCTACGCTACTCTTTCTTCACAATGCAGCAGTTATATAGGCTTCTTCACTTCATTATGTCGCTACTACACTCAGATTTTTAAGAACAACAATCGATCGCCTCAAAATCTTAACCCTGTGAACGTCGCAGCATTAGAGCTCATGAGAAACTTTGTGCTTTGCTGTCGTTGAAGGGTTAAGATTCGGAGACAGTCGTTTCAGAATGTTTTATTCTTGAAGGTTGTTTGTATGGAGAAAGTGTTGCCAGGACTTCCAGTGCTAGAATCATTTGAGTTGGGGGCACAAGATACTTTGAAAAAAAAGTATTTATTGAGAACAATGGGAATAGAAATAATTTCTTCAAACATGGACTTTGTTCTATCTCCATGGTTCAAAGTAGATCAAGATGTATGGTTCCGTTTTAAACCTGAAGACTAAAGTTCCATTGATGCTGTGCATGTATATGGTACAGCTGTATAAATCACTAGGGGGTTTAAGTAAATCTCAATTTATTCTGGCTGTTCCTTCAAAGTAAATGCTTTTGTCTCTGAGCTTCTCTGCCTCTGAATTTTACCAAAGGTTCTAACATGGTTCTGACAGCACTTTCGTGAAATATGTTCAGATTTGTTTTGTTGCTTTTATCATTCACCTCCCACGGCCATAGTCTCATAGCCACTCTTGTATCCCGCCATTTTTTTATTGAGTTATTTTTCCTCTCTCTCCTTCAAGAATTTATCCTTTGTTAATTTTTTCTCTCTTTTCTCCTATTTTCTGCTAATAAACTCTCAAGACTGTGCGAAAAATCTTCTCTCGTGTTCTCTTTTCTTCTCTTTGACTCCTACTACCACTACCACTACTATTACTACTACTACTACAATCACGTATTCTCTGACAACACACATAAAACCAATTCAAAACTTATGTATTCTATTTCTGGTCTGTATTCTATACTCTCCCTCTTGCAACATATGTTTGTGTATTATCTCAAGCGTGAGGCTGTGAATTTTTACAACTTGTTATCATTCTTTAGTTAGGTTTTTTTCTCTTTTATTTTCCTTCAAAAATAACAATTTGTTGCAAGTTGCTAGATGATTTTTTTTTCTTGAAATAACCAACTAAGTGCATCTTCTCAGTTTTTTTAAAATTAGTAGTTGTGATAGGACTAGCATGTCTCATTCTGTTTGAGACCTTAATTTTGTGTGGTGTACCTAGATCTAAAAAAAAAGAAAGAATTTGTTTGTACGTGATTAATTTATTGATATTATATATATACTCCAATCCCAGCCCGACATCGTCTTTCATAATACGCTGGCCTCCGACCTTTGACTTTTTGACCTTGCACCGGAGGTCGGTCACGAGCACACATGATGGGTCATTTACAACTTGAAGACATTCCTTTGACAATAAATATTTGAATTCCTCTTCTTTTTTAAACCAAAGTTGTTTTTTTATCACAGAAGATATTGAAAAGACTGTTTTTATACACGAAGAAATTTGCACCCCTCATTACAGTTTATTTGAATTGTTAGCTAGCAATGCTACACATTTAATGCATTTTTTAACAGCGGATTTGGACATTTTATTTTTTCATGAAACAATCGTTGTACAGACATTATTATGAAAACATTTTTTTTCCCCTCCTTTTTGGGGTATTTAATAGCAGGCCTTAATACATCTTAAGTTCTCCCACAATCTTAGTGAACAGTGTAATATTATGAAACTGAAAGAAGAGATGAAATTACCTTGAGATAATACCTTGGGATAAAGTTAAGCTTAATCCCAGGGGATCAAACATATCTTGGATTGTAATCCTCAACCGATAGATCAACCGATCCATCGATTATCAAGAGGCTCGTTTCGCTCGGTGACGCGACAATGACAACTTAGTTGCCTGAAATAACCAGGGATATTTTTCAAGTGTGTTGTAAAAAAAAAAATTATGAAAGTGAGAAAAGCTTAAAAAAAAAAAGATTGAAGAGATTGGATATATTAACGTGTGATTTTCATGGTAAATTAAAAACACTTGTTTTATACAAGAGGCTGATGGACAAGAGAGTTAGTGCTAATGTGTTTTTCAATGGACATTTGCATGTCTATTTTTTTTGTCCCCATTCATTATCTGGTTTGCATGGTTTTGAGACGAGTTGTCTCTATTTCGTCATTTGAAGTTGGCATGTGTAAGAGAGAGAGAGAGAGTGAACGGATGGGAGGGGGGTCCATTCTGAAGGTTCATAATTACAAATTTCCCATACCAGGGGACCATAATTCTGAAAATGATAAAGGGTTCTTAATTCAAAATATATTTGGTGCATTAGTCTGAAGATTCATTATTCCGAAGGTTTGTAATTCCAAAAGTTATGGACCTTCAGATTTATGAACCCCATATCCTTTGCAGAATTATACACCATATTATTGAATCTTCAGAAAAAAACAACAACCATATCTATGAGTGTGAATGGGGGCATGATGTATGAGTGTAGTGTGTCTCCATGAAGTCGTCACACTCTTTGAGTTCAGGTGTGAAAGGGGTGACCTGTGTCTATCAATCATCGTATTCTTATTTTATTATAAAGCTGAAGTCCAATTTATTCAATTCTAGTTACATTATAGGGTTGTGCATCCATTACAATCACATTATTTATTCTAGTTGGTTGTTGAAAAGACTCGAATAGAAACGTGTCGATAGAAGGGTACTTGGCCTCCAAACTCTATTTCCAGATTGCCTGATTAACCTGTTGGATACGATTTGGTTTGGTATAATACACATTTCCCATAGACTCGAGCCTCAGTTATCTTCTGCTTAGTACTCAATAGGTTAGAGAATTACAAAACTTACAAAGTGACTTTCATATCCCCCAAAAAGTCCACCCCTCTGCCAAAATAAACAATGCCCCTAATTCTCATAAGGGGCAGTCCTCTAGAAAATTATCAAATACATGCACATCAGAGCAACCAGTTTACTGAGTTTTTCTCATTTTTAGACCATTTAGCTCGTCTGTTCAGGCTTTTTCAAGGCTTTATTTTCGGAGAGGGGGGGGGGGGGTGTTATTTCATTTTTTTGCTTGTGAGAGGATTTTATAAGACTAGTGCCACCGGGGGGGGGGGGGGAAATCTGCAACTGATATTGTACTTAACAGATAGGCTCCAAAGAATATTCTGTTATTTATGAAATAGAAAACTTCTATTTTTTTGAAGAGGTATAAATCAGCAGCAGGACTACGAGGGGGTTGTAAGTATACTGTAATTCTATTTTGTGGTAATTAATTATTTTTTTTAAATTATTTTTATTTATTTATTTATTTATTTTTTATTTTTTTTTTTTTGGGGGGGGGGGGAGGCATAGTTATTTCTTTTTGGGTTTACTCAAGGTATGTTGGGATTGTCTTTGCCCCGTAACCCTTCGCCACCCCGAATCCCTCAATGATGATACCGGTTGTCATGTGGATATACATGTACTATGACAAAGGATAAAGAAAGTCTTATCTGAAGCTACTCGTTATTTGCTTGGACTTTCAAATTGGTCGCTTTTATTCTTGGTTGATAGGCCTATCTATTGATAAACTCGTGGACATTTTTGTTCTTCAAAATAGCCCCAAACTTTGAATGATTAAAGTATAATAATAACAACAATAATAATTGGACCTCGTGTACATGAGGCAAATGCTCTACCGCTGATTTAAACGCCTTTAATTTTGTGGGGGTTAAGAGCTAGCTATCTGGGCCCTGCTGCGAACAGGAGGGCCCAGATAGTAACTTGCACTAACGTTAAGTTTCCAACCGTGGTGATCCAGGTTCGAGTCTTTGAAAGTTTTGCAATTTTGCAAAAATAAGTGCAAAACATGAAAGGAAGAGTTGATATCGAACCTTGGACCTCGTGTACATGAGGCAAAGCCTCTACCGCTGATCTAAACATGCTAACGCCTAAAATTTTATCGCTTTTTAAGAGGCCAGCAAAGTTGGGGTTAATAGCTATCTGGGCCTGCTGCCTACAAGAGCGCCTTGATAGTAACTTGCTCTAATGTTAAGTTTCTGACCGTGGTGGCCCGGTTTCGATTCTTGTTTTTTTTTTTTGCAATTTGCGGATCGGGGTGGGAAGGGGTTACGGGGGTCCGGCCCCCTTTTGTTTGTTTCTTGATTTTTTTTTGGAATTTGAGCCCTGTATTTGCGAAATCCTGGAGCTGCCCCTGATATCCAGGGGCGGATCCAGGGAGGGCACAGGGGTCCGGAGCCCCCTTACTTTGCTTGTCAGATATTTTCATGCCCGGCCCCGCCTCTCCCCAGTGTACAAAATCCTGGAGCTGCCCTGATATCGAACCTTGTATGGTTAAAAACTACTTGGGCCTCCTGTCTACAGAAGCTTTTAGATAGTAACTTGTTCTAATGTTAAGTTTCTTATCGCGGTGACCCAGGTTCTATTCCATGAACATTACAAATTTTGCAGACCATGAAGTGGTTTGCTCTTCTACGTAATTATTGTACAAGGCTTGCAAGTCATTGTGGGGAAAATACATATTTCTCAAATAGATTTTTAACCGTGGTCCTGAGGGAAATACGCTAGTTCTTATCTAAACAAGTATTGCTAAAAACTGTCCCCACTTCTTCTATCTCCCTTTCTCTCACTATCTCCTCTCTCTCTCTTTCTCATTCTCTTTCTCTTTCTCTTTCTCACCCCCCCCCCCCCCTCTGCAACACGCAATGTGCTATACATGCATTTTGCTTGAAGGTTGTTATGGCAACTGGAATTAACTTATACAAATTTATTTTCATGTATCAAAGTATGTGGAAAGTTATTCTCAACATACAGTTTCACTGAACGAAGATTATCAGACAGAGTTGAAGAACATAAATTATGTGTTGCCATGGCCAAAATTAGAGTTGTATATACGAAACCCAAAAAGTAAGCTCCGCCTGACACTTCTTGATATAACTCGGTGAATACTTTATATAATTTGTTTGTTCAAAAAGCAGAATTTTCTTTCCAACATTTATGATCGTTTGCTTGTGGAGAAATTGAGAGCGTTTTCATAATGAAATTATGCTTTTATTGCAGTCTGTACTACAAAAAATTGCAGTTTGCGTTTCACAATGCCTTGGAGTGTGTACATGTGTACAATCTTTTTCAATTCAAATTCTTTGAACTGCATTGGAAAATTGTTAAGTTTTAATGCACCAGCAAATGGACAAAAGATAATTGAAAAGAGCATAACACAAAAAAAATTACACTACTGCATTGCATTGTGGCACGCAAATTGTAACTTCTTGTAATATCGGCTGCTATAAAAAAAAACAATTTGAATATGAAAACATAATTTTCACAAATAACATAAAAATCGAAATGTTACTTGGTAATTTACTCTATAAATAAACAACATTTCGTGAAAATGGTTCTCGACTTATATTGGCAAGTGTAAGGGGGAACTTTTTGATCGAGTATATTATGCAGCTACAGGGTGCCCCTTATCAGTATGGTGTTTACTTGTATAGCAGATTATATTCGATGGATTTCCACTGCTTGAACAGTGAGTGAATCGAACCCATTTTTACATTCAAGTTTTCATCATCTAAACATCAATTTCTGTTGCAAAGAATAATAAAAAGGAAAATTATAAAAGGTACGCAGATTGGTATTCAAACAATGGGCGGAAATACCGGGGACTGGGGGACGAGCCCCTATCATGATTTGGAAAAAAAGGGTGGGGCACAGTAGCAGATATCCCTCACCATTATGCCAACAATGAATCATAAGTCACTCAAAACCGCACTTGCGTGTCGCATTAAAGTGCACATTTTCAGGTTAACTTTTTTTCAGTTAAAAGGCAGACAAAATGTTGTGATGACATTTTTTTTTCTTTAATTTTTTGTCAGAAAGTTTTAATGTACAGCTCACAAAGACACAGGATTTTCAAGTACATAGGCACCCCATAATGTGCCAACCCCCCCCCCCACGTCTTCAGATCGATTTCCGCCATGATTTATATTAATAGTAGCCACGACAACAGAAATTAAAATAAACTTATAACATTAAGGGATATGACTTCAAAGAACATGACCACGCTTCGTTAAAATAGGTCGAGTCAAAAATATTTGGTCCCATACTTCACCAAGTATTTTGGGGTTACGAACATGAATTGACAACAAACGTGTCATTTCACTCCATATTTGGTCTGAACCAAGCAATGATAAAGGCTACAACGATCAGATACAACATGAGGAATGTACTTCACAAAATCTTTCCTGGGCTGAATAACATGATGCATTACTTCACACTACAGACAACTGTCATACACATCGGACTAATGATTCTGACACTTTTTATGTGGTGAAAATGTACAGAAATGATATTCTCAGGCACCTCGCTACCCGATTATAAGGCTATTCGGGCACCTTGCTATCAAAATATGAGGTGGTGGTTGCCCGAATATCGGAACTTTACAAATCGTCAGAAGGATTAATAACCACCCCACCACCCCCCCCCCCCCCCCCCCCCCTCCGACAAAATCATCTAGAAAACATTTTAAAAAAATAATACCGGTAGAAAAAAAAAAGACCCACGCGTAATTTACATGTTCATATTCGAATCGCACGAACGTGTTCCCTGAAAAAAAAATGGAAGTATATTAGATTTAGAATAAATATGCCTGTATACCTAAAAGAAAAGTCCACCCTGATAATACGTTGATTTGATTTCAGTGAAATAAAAATAGTGAGAGAAATGAGTTCGTGAAAGTTTGAAAGATTTTTGCTAAAGAATAATGAAGGAAGTTATGTTCATTAGAAATTTTAAAGATTTCTACAATTTGTAATCATTAGCTCTTGAAATAGGATAATAATTCATCCAATTTATTATGGATTGAAATGGAGCGAAACCACTATTCTTTCCATCAGCTTCTTCCAACTGAATCAACCGGTTACCATCATCAGCATGTGAAGAGTGGAGTGAATAATCTATGGGAGATCCCAAGGCACAGTCATGGCTCTGTCCCAAGGCAGTGCCGTATATAGATACGGCACTGTCCCGTATGCGCGTTTACGTTTTACAACCAAGCCTAGGCAGATTTCGCATTTTTCATACTAATACGGTTTATTCCGTCAAGACTAATCTGCATGAATATTCATGAAAACGAATTATAGCGATAAAACGAGCAAGGGCATCGAGCAGCTGTTGTGTGTGGCGCAATCGGATAATCCGGTCCTCTCTTGGTGAAAGAACCACGAGTTCGAACCTCGGCAGAAGTTTATATTACGAAATTTTCTTTTGCTTATTTAAAAATAAGGTGACTGAGTAAGAAAATACAAGTCCGATACAAGAAAATACAAGTCCGATACTTGTAGTCTGTTTCAAAGTCTTCAAAAAGGGGTTTCTGCCTAGGCTTGGTTGCAAAAAAGAAAGACGCGTCCCGTATCCGTATATAGATACGGCACTGTCCCAAGGGATTGAATAGCGCCATCTCAAACCAAACCAACGCCAATCAACAACCAGGAGTTCTGTGGTCATGTGTAAGAAATAATATGGTGGTATGAATATTTTCACAGGTCCTCCGTATGAAACTAATACTCTTCGGTAATCGAAACTCAAGAAATTTGACAGTTCTGAAATTGGATTAGTATCTGCCATTATTTCTGTATTTCCTCTCCTGACAGCCAGAATGCCATTAACTAGTCTTATATGGATTTGCGCCTTTTTGGATCTCAGCGTAATATTTATTCATATCAACTTGATGTCAGGGCTATATTTCCCTTTGAAAAGTCCCCAAAACAAAAGCTCTATGACCTTCTCGGATCAGATGCTGTGTACGATTTTAGAAGTGGGGTGGGGTGAGGGAGGGTATGGGGACTGTAAACAAAATAAGCAAAGAGCAAAGTGGATCAGGAAAGTTGATCCATCTGCAGAAGTAACGGGGGGGGGGGGGGGCGGGCGCTTTTGAAAAAAATGTCTAAACGTTGCTCGGAATGTTTAATGAAGGATTATTTATGTGATGTTTCGGAATCTTCAAAGTTCGATGAAATTAACCAATTGTGGCTGGGAATCATAGAAATAGAATCACTGGACACAGATTTGGGTAAATGGGACTATGCAGACATGGGGTATCAAAGAAATTCGTCGAAAATATTTACAGTATTTCTCGTCACAATTATCTTAGAACATGAATATGAGAACATTTCAAATAAAATCTTATAATGTGACATTGCTACTATTATTAGAAAGCTCAATAATTATTACGTTTCATATATACTAATAGACCTACCCAACCGCCTCTTTAATCCTGAAATTTTACGGGCAACTGCCGCCTGTTTGGTTAAAAAGGTGGAGGCGTTTGAGTTCCTTGTGCCCAATCTTGCATAGCAGGGGTGTCGATCCGTGTTCATGATTGGGGGGGGTGAGCGGCGAGGGAGCGAAGCCAGTGGCGTATCTAGGGATTATGGCGCCCGGGGCAAACAATGAAGTTACGCCCCCCTCCCCAGAGTGCCCAAACTTATCTACGTTGTTGTACAAGCGAGGTAGTAAAGCGACCGAGCGGCAAATTTTTCAATTTTTAACCCTAAAAAACGCAATTTCTTGAAGCATTTTACCCAGGAAATTTTGCAATTGACCACCGCAGCTGAGCGGTATAGAGAAACTCTAATTTTATACATTGATAAACGGTTTTCTATTCACTCACTTCTACAATTGGGAGCAAAACTAACGAAAACCCTAGATATAGGCTTGAGAAAGAGTCCAGAAATTCAGCTAGGCTACCTGAAGTTGAGATTTCTTTCAAAAGTTGAACCTTTGCAAATGCTGTTTTATACACTTTATCCTATATTGGAGGCGCAATATTTAGCAGGAGTCATATGAAACTTAAATGATATAGTGAGCAAAGCATTTATATCTTTATTTTTTCAAACTTTGAACCCTTTAAGCTATTTAAAAACTATATACTGGGGGCGCGAAATTACGAGATCCTGAAAGAAAATAATTATGCGAGGGGCCAATTTTGCATTTCAAACCTTCAAAAACTAGATTTCTAGTGCATTTACCCTGTGGATTTGGGGGCGCATAATCCGTATAAGGATTATGATTTTTCTTCATTTCCCCCATTTTTTCTTTCACCCCTTTGCGTTTTTTTGCGCCCCTCCAGTGCCACCCGGGGCACGTGTCCCCTGCCCCCTAGATACGCCACTGAGCGAAGCGACCGAGCGGGGGGAGGGTGTGGGAGGGAGATACCCCCTCCCACACCAGGGACCTTTTCAAAAATCTGTCTATAAAACTTTAAAGTATCTAAAAATGTTTTTTAATGAAAAGAAGGAATGCACGGATCTACGCCAATGGACGGATCCCCTTAATTGAGAATAACAATGCGAGCGAACGAATTTTCTGCGATGTTTTCGCATTGAAATTATGGCATTTCTTATTTCCTTACTTCTAATCATTAAAGAATGTGATGGTATTTCAAGATCAAATTTAATGAGTTTGAATAATTATTAGTTTTAAGTTAACGTATCATAATTCTTATTTATTTTATCCAACAATATTGGGGGATGATAATATAGGCCACCCCCACGTCAAATTGGGGGGAGGGGGGATATGTACCCCCATCCCCCCCCCCCCCCCGGATCGACACCCATGTTGCATAGCAAGGACAGCTCCACGTTTCTGTTTATTGCTACTGAAAGGAAGGGGTGCAATTTAGCGGATTACCTCGGTGATGAGCACCTTCTATTGTTAGGGCTAGAGAACGAAAATTATATCAAGTCTTATTACTCAAATCAGCACGCATGAATAGTCCCGGACTGAAGCCTTGCCGAAACCTTACGTCTTGATGGCGGTTTAAGATTCACATGCATCCCTCGTCATTCACCCAAAACAATTCAAATTGAAAAGAAATCATCTAGCCTTTATTCTGACATTGGATTAAATCGCACATTTATTGCAATGGTCAGCAAGAAATACTGCCTTACGCAATGGGTTTAAGCCTATACCCTTCTCTCTCTCTTTTTTCAGCGTTATTTTGTTTACAAACTCTCTGTTCTAACTCAAACTCCTGTTTATGCTGATGAACCTTGGCTAGGACGGTATTACATAGCTCCACACAGTCAATGGAAGTGGACCTAGAGTAATTTCATCCCAATATATTCTTCATTTTTGCAGTGGTATGAACAAATCAACAGAATATTATTCATTTTGCGAAAAGAACGCATCTCCTATATAGGATCGTTTGGACAGATTTCATTTTAAGGTAAGCAACTAAAACCCCATTTACAATTTTTGTATTCCCCCTAAAATATATGAACATAATAAAATACGAGAAGAACAGGGACACTAGCCTATGACATCATGCACGGAAATGTGAATGGAACGAGAAGCAGAGGACGACCAAAGAGAACATGGTTGGAGGACATTGAGGAGTGGACAAGGAGAAAATTGGTGGAGTGTGTCAGGAGTGCAAGAAACCGAGACAGCTGGCGAAGAATAGTGAACTCATCAAAGTGCCCCAAAGGCCGCACGATGGCCACGGGAGTGACATGACATGACATGACAATAAAATAATGTGTATATATTTTTCGTCGGAATTCATTGATTACACACATTATAGTTGGAAAAAGGCAAGACGTAGAGCTTCTACAAAACTTTATCCTATAGTTAAGTATTATAACATGTCCAAATAAACTTTGGCCTTTTACAATATCAAGATAATATTGAGAGCGTGAATATGGTGAAGGGGAGATTTATAATATCCCCGCATATATTTCGGGCCTATGTCCTATATAGGAAGGGCATAATGATCGTTCCATTTTTCGCTCCTTATTTCAACCCCCTCTCTCTCTCTTGTCTACATCCCTCTCATATGCCTTTTGTAAAAAAATAAATCTATATCTGTATAATTAATGTATTAATACTTACCTTTCTGTCTGTCTCTGTCTCTCTCTCTCTCTCTACCCCAACCCTCCATTTCTTCCTTCCTCATTTCTGGTGTATTTCTTTCTATTTTGTAAGTAGGTTAGAGCAACAAGGTCACATATAGGATCATTTCTTGTTTCGCCCCTTCCCTTCGCTTCCAAAACTCGTCCGTCTGGTCCGCCCCCTCTCTCTCCCTCTCTCCACGGCTCTTTCTATATAATTATCCATCTTTTGTCTTTGTCTGTCTTTCCGTATCTGTATAAGTAGATCCCAATGGTTGTTAGTTCTTAAAGCAACACGGTCATACGGGATCTTTCCTTAATGTTTCGCCTCTCGCATCACTTCAAAAACTTGTCCGTCCCCCTCCCCACCCCCCTCTCTCTGTTCTGAACCGTCTCTCTCCACCTTATAATACTCCTCTAGGCCTTTCTATGTTAAGTAGATCCCTACTTGCTAGTACTTAGAGCAACAAGGTCATACGGGATCATTTCTTGTTTCGCCCCTCCCATCGCGTCGTCCAAAACTCGATATTCAATCGATAAATCGATATCGCCCCTATCGGTGGACAATAATACACAAGCCTGAGAGGCTTACGGTGACAGAGAGAAAGAATTTGCATTCTTAAGAGGCTTACAGCACTCTCTTCCATGATGGGTATAACCAGGGATTCTAAGGGGAAGGAAAGGAGGGGGTGCACCCCTCCCCAGCTCTGCAAATTTAAACAAATTAAACAAAATTTTAGAGCATCTCTTTAATAATTTTTAGAGACAGGCCTAATCAAATCTTTGGCGCTAAATTCATTTCACGTTTTTCACTACTATAGTAATCGCCTCTTTTTTGCTTAATCAGTTACTATGAAATAATTGCTAAAACATCAATAATGGCCAGATGATGATACAAAATGGGGATGACATTTCCCCGAAATTATGTAGGCAAAATTGACATTTGCCTATCTTAGGATTCCTCGAATTGAGCTTCATTTCTGATGTGAGGTACCTTCTATTTCTTTATATCGTTGTATACCCCTTCCCTGCTACCCCCTCCCCCTTCGCTACGTCAGGGCGACCATCCAATCATCCCCTTTACACCCTCCCCATCGCTCTCTCGAGAGCACAAAAAAAAACTTATTCTGAATGTCTCGCTGGAGCGGACACTGCAGTGTACACGTAGTGCAAAGAAACATTATTGCCTACCGACCATACATAATAGATGTCCGGAGCCGATTTAAAAGAATTATCCGGATGATTATTATAAAGAAGAATACAACATGCGGTATGTAGTTACTGAGTCCATTGCAGATTAATGAAGGCCGTCGCTATTTTTCTATCGACATCTCATGTTGCCGACAATGCATCTGGAAGATTAAAACTTTAAAAGGAAAACTTTTAGGTCTACTCCGAGAGAGGATTTTGATAGGAGTCCGACAGTTTTTTTGCCGTAAGTCATTCCTTGTAGAAAACCGGCGTATCGTCAACAGCATGAGAGTGTAGCCGTTGGATTACAGAAGATACTATTTCACTAAATGATATTACTTTTGGAAGGTTGATTTAGGAGGTAAAGTCAGTCTTTAAACTCTATCAAATGAAGGCATGAATGATGGATCACGCATAAATCGAGTTGTTTTAATTTTCGTTTTGTGGCAGAAACTATACATTGGCAACATCAGAATGTGCCATTATGATTAGGCTCTGAGCTGCTGCAGAAAGTGAAAAACACACTCAAGAACTTGTTTCTGTATATGCCCGCGGTAAGTTTGGACATGGATTCTTATCATATTTATTATTCTTTGTCAAATTGTTCATTTAAATAATAATTAATTCCGTTTCAGTCACTCGGGATACGGACACAATTTCGCTAGGGGGCAATGGCTTTCGCCTAAATATTAACTGCTATACTGGAAATGTTATTGCCATATGGATAGTAGAGTTTTAGCAAGGAAGTCACATAGAACGAGTACAAGCTCCCTTAGATAGTCCATAAATGTTGTTAAATATTTTCACCATAACAAAAATGATTACTGAGACCATTCATCAGAAGAAATTTGAACTGAATTGATTAAAACACTTTCAAGTTATTTAAGTTGGGAAGTAAAAAATCAAATAAAATGAAATAACATCGAACAATAATTCGACAGTGCTGGTACAGAAATAACGAGAACAAAAAAAAAAAACCCCGGGGATTGCCTAAAAGAAATATTGCAAGTTGCTTTTAAAAGCAAACAGACAATAAAATAGAGATACTGCATAATCATGAGCATCTGAAAAAAATTCAGTCAGATTTATTTAAAACGATTTGGAATATGGTACAGGTCAAAAGAATAGGTCTAATTAAATAAATAACTAATCATCATCCGCCCAAAAGCTGATGTAATGAGGATTTTCTTTTAGTGTGCATCACAAAGCTTTACATCGAATCGAAAGGAACCACTAAAAATAACCCCCTATTCCTCTAACGCTATTAACACCAGAGTGTACACACGTGTCAAAACAAAATACCACAAACACGACATTGATGGTGCTAAATAATTGCCCCCCCCCCACCATGTAAATAACTCGATTGTATTTTTTTTCGTTAAAGATATTCCAGTTATAACATCAATCACTTTAAAAGCCTACGCAAATTGGTAAGAATGTTCTACCGCGTCATGACCGTGGTCAGGTTATGAGATTTCGTTGCTCTCTTCTGGGACACCTTGTACAGAATGTTGTCAATGAGTTGATATCAAGTAATGAATATTATAGCGGGATTACAGGTTTTCATCGAATGCTCCTTTTTCTGGGACCGTAGGGCCCGGTCAACAAAGTGATACAAAGAAGAGAACATTAATCTGTAGCCATATGTTACAGATTTTGAATGCGTGATTCTTTCTGTGACACCCATAAGGGGACACCTTGAACATAATGTCGTCAATCCAGTCGAGAGCATTTAGCTATAGCTGGGTTACAGACTTTCATGAAGTTCCTTTTTCTGGAACATCTTGTACAGGCCGTAAAGTCAATGAAATGATATCTAGTAGAGAATATTAATCTATAACAACGTTCCTTTTTTTCATTGTGCCCTTTTTTCTGGAATACCTTGTACAGGACGTAGTCAACATGGTCAACTAATTGGTTAGAGCGGGGTTATAGAATGTTATTCATTGAGCTCTTTTCTCTGGGGAACATTGCACAGGACGTAGTCAGTGAACCAACATCAAGTCGAGAACATTTTAATCAAGAAGATTGATTTAATCTGTAACGGCGTTGCAGAATTTCATTGCATTGCGCTTTTTTCTGGGACACCTTGTACCGGACGTATAGTCAATCAACTGATAGCTTGTTGAGCACATGGATCTATAAATGCGTCACGTTTTCATATTCATCTCGTTTATTCAAGAGGGCATACTATGGACCACAATTTTTTGACCCCGCATCTTCGAGGGGGTATATCGTTTCACTGCGACACAAAACGTGCTCCGATCTCACATGATCTACGTCCATATAAATAATGCATCAGCATTGTCATCTTCATAACTTTAAAAGGTGGTGGTCTATCGCGCTCTGTTGGTTGTTTAGACATAAGTGTTTTATTCGTGATTTTGTTGATACTGTGTCTTCTGCCCATGTGGAACGGTTGCGAAAAACTAGAACAATGAATTAACAAATAATCGAATAGCTATTTCAGTTTCATGCATGCCACATACTGCATAAAAACAGAGAGAGAGAGTACGGATTCCATAACGACAAAATGCTTTCCGTAAACTTCTCGGATCTTCGCGTGTGCCACCTATAACGTACCTTTTTTTTTGCCTGGGATGGAACTCCTTTATAAGCAAAATGTTTTTATGTATATTGAGAAAGCTTTTTCCTATCTGGATATGCTATAATTGCAACAACAATGGATCCTCTTTTGAGTAAGTACAGATAATATTTTTCTACGAATAGCATAGCAAAAAATAAAACATGATATTGAATATGTTTCAGTTTGAGTTTCAGTTTATTTGGCAATTTGGCAATTAAAAAACAAAACAAACAAGTCATATCATCATTAACATTTAAATATATATGAAGCCAGGACACACAAAGAAGCAACTTGTGCTTATAAATATGTTGAAGGTATTAATATTTCAATAGACTTACTATTTCTACTTTATGACAAGAAGAAGAAGAAGAAGAACTGCTACTATTACTACTACTACTACTACTACTACTACTGCTACTACTACTACTACTACTGCTACTTCTACTACTTCATGTTCTACTATTTTTTTCATGATCCATTTCTTCCCGTTTATACAATTTACAGAGGTAACTCATCAATCCATCCATCATGTTGCAACAGAGCGTCCAATTCGCCGACGTCATCGACGTAGTCATGAATAGCGCTGACATCGGGGATATCAAAATCGATGACATGGAACCTCCGGAGGACACAGAAGGCGATAACTCCAAAAACGAAACTTCGAAAAACGAGAAGAAACCGAGGCAGCACAAGTCGTATGTGACGGCGAAGACACTGAACGATCGCGAAGAAAGAAGGTTGAGGATTAAGTTGAATCATTATCAGAAAGAACTGAAGCAAACCACGTATCAGATCGACGTAGCTCAGAGAGCGATAAGGAGGGAGCTAGAGAGTATAAACCCGGATATGACGGTAGATCCTAATAAAGGATTCTTTGTACCTAAAGGTAAGTGGGGGAAATGGTAGTTATTAGCAGGGCTAACACCATATTGTAACCGCATCATTATACTCATCGTCATCATTACCAACATCATGACCATAACTAACATTACCATCGCCACCACCACTACCATCATCACCACCACCAACATATCACCACGACATCTATCACAACCACCACCTCCATCACCAACAACAGAACCAATGCCAACACCATCGCTACCAACAACAACAACACCAATACATTTTCCTTTTCCATTTTATCTTTGGTCCTCCTCCACGCTTTTGTTTTATTGTTGCACTGGTTAATTTTCTATAGTGGATATATGAATTTTCAAGTCAATGAACATGACTAACAATATCACTATCTTCATCCGCATTACCACCACCATCTCCGGCTCCATCACCATGGTTACCATGTTATCATCACTTACTATCACCACGCCCACTCACTACTATCACATGATCAAGTTTTATATCAGTAGCCATTCCCATAAAAATATATGTCCGCTATAAAGGGAAGCACCGATAGGTAGCTTCATTTGAAAATAAACAAGTGCAACAATAAAATAAAAGCGTGAAGGAGGAGAAAAGATAAAATGGAAAAGGAAAAGGCAGTTATTATGTGGAAGACCATCTAAGAAGAAAGAAAAATATACTGATTGTGATGATGATAATGATCATAATAATAATAATATTCCGCTTTTATATAGCGCCTAATACATCGACGATGTCTCTAAGCGCTTAATAATAACAGATAGTCATTATTATTACCCCCGGTGATCGGATACTGGCATGCCCGCACACAATGTATGCACATTCTCCGCTCCCATGGGGAGTATTCCAGCAATGGGCTGTACAGTGACGCTCAAATTGCTAAGCAAAGGACATTACCTTTCGCCATCCTACCATCATGATGATGAAGATGATGATAATGACAAGGATGATGACGACGATGATGATGACGATGATGATGATGATGATGGAAATGGCGGTGTTTCCGGTAATAGTGATAAATCATAAAGAAGAGAAGCTAAAAGAAAGTAGAGGAGGAAGACAAAGAAGGAGAAGAAAAAGAGGAAGAGGAAGAGGAAGAGGAAGAGGAAGAGGAAGAGGAAGAGGAAGAAGAAGAAGAAGAAGAAAAAAAATGAAATGAAAATGTCTATTATATTCATTTTTAATTGTAGGTATGACGCAAGAGCAAGCCGAGCTCATCAAATCCAAACGACGAGAGGTCCACGCTGCAGCCAACACTCGCAGTATCTCCCTGGATGAATTCACCGAGATGAGAAAAAAGAAATCAGAGTTGGGAAGACAAGCTCTCCAAGCAATCCAACAAGATGTAAACAAATCCTTGTTATTCTGTTTTGAAAAGGGGCAGTGGCGTAGTGTGGTTTCACCCATTCGGGGGGGGGGGGGGGGGGAACCAGTCTTGCTCAGTGGATGAAATGCGAGATAACAAGGACTTTTAGTTGCGGAGGGTTTGTGTGTGTATGTGTGGGGGGGGGGGGTAGTGCCCCCTGCAGTTACACCAGTGAAGAGAAAATAATATACACCGAGGGGCGTCGCTACACGATTTGAAAGAAGGGGCGCCGGTCTAATCCAAATTAAACGCGAGAGACCAATGACTTCTAGCGAGGGTATAGTGAGAGAGAGAGAGAGAGAGAGAGAGAGAGAGAGAGAGGGAGGGAGGGGGTGGTTCCCCCTGTAGTTACGCCACTGACTCGAGAACACATACAATAGGGGCGTTGCTAGACCATTTTGAATGAAGGGGTGTCGGTCCGATCCATTTATTTCAGACAAGTTTGCCGAAAAATTTCCAACGAACAAAACAGAACATTGAATGGGGGTATCAACCCTCCCCACTATATACCGACGTTTCCTCTGAAAACACCTGCACAGGGTCGTAGTACTAGTATCTGACATTGCACGTAATGACCCGCGACGACTCTGCATAGGCGCTATAGGCCTACTGGGCTCTGCAGTGCCAATGTGGAAAGAAATTTGGGGGAGGAATGATCCGCAAAATATCAATACTAACATACGACGCGACATATTGTTACATGTATGTCCATAATCAATAATCAAACTCATTTGTGTCATATATTAGTAACAGTGGAGGTGATGAACAGTGTTGGTAAAAGTAAGAAAAAAATGGCGTATACTTATTATGTTCTATTTTTTGCGCTTATGAAGATAAAGTATTAACCATAAAAAGTTATCTATGTAGAGCATAGTCCCTACATATTTGAAATCACATATTTAACGTTTATTTTCATTATCTCAGAGAAACCTGTATTCATGCCAGTCTAATAATTTTGTTATCATAATTTTGCAGAGTCATCCGGAAGACGAAGGAAGCGCGGTTAAAGGGCGTGACCGATGGAAAGCCCTGGCAGGCGTTCTCCATAGCAACCCCGCATCTTTCTCCCAGATGGCCAAAGTAGCTGCTAAGCAACACCAGCAACAACATCAAGCACCACCTCCAACAGCGCCGGAGGATAGCTCGATAAGGAAAGTGGCTAAAATGGCGAGCGTCGTAACAGCCTTTCGAGGTAATTGACCAATTTCGAAACGATAAGATATTTAGATTTTTATGATATTCAAGGTATTATTCAAAATTGTAGCATATTACTCTAAATAACTTCGGGGTTAATGGTAACATGAAGAAAAATTACTGCAGGTCTGAAATGTCTTTTATCAGTAATGACAATTTCATTGAACCATTTTCGAAACGATAATACGATATTTATTTTAGAGGATGTTAAAGATATTATGTAAGTTTTGTGGATATTACTTGGAATAACTTTGAAATGAATAAATCACTAAATTTCAAACATCTATTTGAATTAAATGTCATATGCAGGCAACGATCGCATCCTGAAAGTATACCTGTATCGAGCATGATTTTTTTTCTCTCTCTCTCCAATTATCGTAGATCATACTAGCAAAGGTAGATCGTTATGAAAACTTTTATAAAGAGCTAAGAAATAGAGAAGAATCGAAGTCACTCCGAAGGTACATACAAAAAGATGGATGAGAGAGTAAAATTAGGAAAAGTATTGGAGATAAGAAGATTTATGCTCTCAAGACATGGTAAAGAAAAATATAACTAAGTTGAAAATGCGTGAAAGTTAGAAGACAATATCACTTAAAGAATTACCGTACGATGTCATATTTTATTGCTTACATACCTCCCTGTTTCTTTCCATTATTTTTCTGTGTCAGGGTTTACTAGGTAGCAAGGCCAGCGCGACCCAGTCAACAACAAGTTTTGCATCACTTGCTTGGTTTCGAATGGAACGATATAAACGCTGATAAACATGGAACATAATTATCTAGGTTTAACATTGCGCAGCTGCAAGTAAAGCCATGCCTTCCATCTTACAAGCATTCTCACTTGTGCGCCATGTTGTTATTACCAAGTTCTCAGGAGATGTTGCCATGTTCAGTGTCGATGAAACCACGCAGGAATGACCCTGGATTTAACCGCAGCACATGGAAACACGGCATCATCAAGAAATAGTCATTACTAGACCCATGAAAATGAGATATCTCCGCCTTTCCAACGTTTAATGGGGTTGCGTTTCATTGAAAAAACCACATTGAATGTCTTGAAGGACCCCTCTTCTTGGAAAGCATGACAACAAGTATTGATTAATGACAGTTAATCGATTGCAGAAAGGCGAGGAGGCCATTGAAAACCATTAGAAGTTTAACACGTATTGTGAGATTGTTTGTACAGACGTGAGAACAAAGCATGGACAACAGCGGACCGGCAACGTTCAAGAACTGACTTGAAGAAACAATCGAATCGGGTAGAAATCTGGTGAAGGATGTGTACTTTGTTTGATTCGAAACTGCAAGGTTCACGTCCCCACAGCAACCATTTATATTTTTCTTTAGCAGACATTTATCTTCATTTGCCATTCTCAACCCAGGAACAGTAAATGGGTACCTGGTAGGCTTTCAGCGCCTTTAGGCTGGGTAATATGAATACTTTGTAGGCGCCTGTTT
Source organism: Heliocidaris erythrogramma (assembly GCA_025617745.1). Taxonomy (NCBI): domain Eukaryota; kingdom Metazoa; phylum Echinodermata; class Echinoidea; order Camarodonta; family Echinometridae; genus Heliocidaris; species Heliocidaris erythrogramma. The sequence goes on along the minus strand of CM046859.1, from coordinate 32,913,865 downwards.
GAGCATCCCCAGGGAGGTATAAGACAGTTCGCGGTTTAATAACTATGAAGCTATTATTTTCATATTTTATTTTTATTCTATTGAAATTTATGTAATCGTATCTATGTCCTATTGTTTGATTCCTTGGAGGGCGGGAGGGAGGCGAGGGGGAGATGTGAGGCCGGATGCCGAAAATATTCAGTAATTTCCTCAAGACTGACCGTCACTGTTGTTCACAGAGGAGGGGATAATAGAATTCATTCATATCGATTTTGCCATTCTGCGGTTTATTCATCCCTTCAGGCTTTAAAACGTTTGATGCGTGAGTTCTAAATAATTCTCACATCTTTGTCTAGCTTTGCCGCTGACGTCATACATGTAATTCTTCGCCGTATACATCAATATATCTATTACACGGGGTGTCTAAAAAAATGCAACCAAATTTTGATTGGTAATGTAACTCACTTGTCTTAAAAAAGTACGTTACCATCCTCAATGAAATTTCGTATGTGATATTGTAGTAGTACTACATATGTATTTATTGTGAGCTGAGTTTCATAAAGATCTAAGCTAAAGCTACAGTGAAAGTTAGGATCGTTTTTGTGAACGGAGTATTTTCCAAATGTTACAAAGAGAGCGATTTACCATGTTAAAAACACGCCAAGAAAACAATCGACCCCGAAATTTGCCCCGATAACCCTTTTTGGGAAAAGCGGAATCGATTTATCCTGGATTGATGGGAAAACATCAAATGGCCCAACTGAACATTTTAGTCTTGGGTCCAAAAATGATGAACCTAACCATTGCAATTTTTGTCAAAATTCATGTTTTTCAAATTTTAAAGAAATTTGTCCCAATATTTTTTTCACAAATCGGTTTTACTTTTATCCTGCATTGATGGGAAAGCATAAAAAGAGGCCCAATGGAAAATTTCTAATTTTTGGTTTAAAAATTATGAACTAACCATTGTAATTTTGTCAAAAAGCCATGTTTTACCAATTTTCACGCTTTGGCCCTGACAAACTTTTTTTTTACACATTTATCCTTTGACTGATGAAAAAACATGAAAAGATGCCCAATGGACGATTTATGGTCATAAATGATGAACTCACCTCTTGCAATATTAGTAAAAAAAAGTTGGAAAAGGGTTGCTTTTGTGTGCCCCCCCTTATACTAAATCCTGGATCTGCCCCTGACTACATGTACCTTGTATTTTTAGTCCAAAATTCACGTTTCAATTCAATTTTTATGAAATCAGCTCCGATACCTTTTATGGAAAAACGGGGTCACATTAATCCTGTATTTTAAAACAAACATTTTTTTGTTGTTGAAAATGATCTAATTACTCCTTGCAACTTTTGCCCCAAATTCATGTTTTCCTCACTTTGATACCCATCTTTGTGGACAAAACATGTGTTTATTTATAGAGGACCAATCACTTCAAAAAATAATTTGTGTATAGGTAGAATGTATGAAGTTAACCTCAAAACAATTTACCTGACCTTCTATGGGTTAACTGACAAGAAGTAAGAAAATAAAGAAAAACAAACCCCCTCGCGCGGAACCCAACTCCATCAACGGGCAATATTTTGTTTTGTTTAGCGGCGCTCTTCATTCAAATTTGAATATTTACGCCGGTGCGCACACGTCAATTAGTCTACCGCAAGTCACTGTAATGTTTATTTAGAGAATATTTAAACTATCAATATTTCTTTCTAGAATGAACATTTGAAGGTCATACTCTGAATATCGTACGGTTCCATGGAACCCCTAACGTACAGACCAAAATATTTTATGGGCGATTGGTACCCTCTAAAAACACATCGCATCTATGTCAATTGACCTGTTGAGGCAGTATGGATAGGGAAAGGAGGGGGGGGGGGGGGGGGGGGGGGTATGCGATTGACATAGAATCAGAACACACGCACACAAACACACACACAAACACACACAATATCCAGGGAGTTTCCACAATCGAAACCTTAATTAATGGGGCTACAATGAACCATTAAAATCTGAAATTTGGGTATTAATTCATCTAGCTTCAAGGAATAGATTTTACATTTTAAGAACAGATGGAAGCTTCATCTCAGTACATGATATTAAAAGATTCTGATATCAAGCAACTATAATTCCCTATCTAGTATCCAACAGTTGTCTTTCATGATACAAAATCTTATTGGTTCATCCAAAGTCTAGATCTTTAGGACAATTTTTGAAATCAAGTCAACAAACAATACTAATACTTATTTCGTTTATGAGTTATTTTGTATTTGTTTTTAATGTAGTTTTTAATCGAGAATGAAATAAATGAGAATTGAATTGATATCAATAATCAATTTATTTGGCCCACTCTTAACTTGTTGATTACAAAGCCACAGATAACTCAGGCAGGAGTCTATGGGAAATGCGTGTTCTTACTTCTACCAAAATAAAATTGTACCCAAAGGGTTAAGTCATATATTGCACCATAATCAAATGCAATTAGACATTTTGTCACATTATAGACAAAACGCGCTATAAAAGCTTGCATAAGGGCAATTCCACGGTAACTCGCGTTACAAATAATGGGTACATTTACAGGATAATGTGCCCATATCTTTGTAATTGTTATGATCTACAAGTTACTTTTTCCAACATGGGTAGGGTAGACATAGACCATCTAATCAAATCACGAAAGAAAAACAAAGGATAAACGTATTGGGATTCTTGATTCGTTTAATTTTGTAAACTCGCGTTACAAAAAAAGGACATGGTCAATTCTATGAGAGCCTCTTTTGGCAAAGTCTCCTCATACCAGACAATCTCGATAAAACTTTTCCTACCTTGAATTGATAGGAGATTATGACTTATAAATTAACAATGTAAAGGTTGAGAAATAATGAACCGGTAAAATGCAGGAAGCATATATATGTAACTCGTATTATATTATTTCCATTCAAAAAGCCTGGCACAAATTGATGGCATACAACTATTCTGTTGGCACTGTATCTTGTTTTAAGTATTTTTACAGATGCACAATATAGTAAAATGAAGACATCTACAGCATGTAGAACAATTATTGTTTTGGTAACTCGCGTTACATGGCTCAAGTGGGTAACTTTTATATGATGCTGAAACAGTTTGGAAGGTAGTGTAGAAATTTCCTCTTAGGGACTGGAGTAGACCCAGTTTGCTTGCCTGAATTGAATTAATAGAAGTGTTAGCAATATTTATCCATTGAAGAAATACATAGTTAAGCACATAAATTTTAGCAGTTTGGACAACTAAAAATCTCTCCAATGTTTGTAGCTGGACATCAGAAAATATTCAACCAATTGATGTAATTATTTTTGTTTCTTTAATTTCAACATATGGGTAAATCATAAATGATTTCTTTGCAATGTGATAAACTTGAAATTTTAGTGTCATGTCCACCTTAACCCATGGAATTGCCCATAAGTTGTATTTGCATAGGCCCGAATTCACAAAGGTGGTATTAGATTTGTACCATGGTTTATGCAGATTTTGTGGTATAAGTGCGCTTGATTTTGTGCGTATACTTAGAAAGATCCAATAATGAATTCGGGCCATGGAGTTTATTTTCAACACACTTTAGCACTTGTGGACACAAGTAGGCAATAGAAAACACACGATAGCTGTATTTTTGAATGCATATTTTTATTGTTGTACTCTATTCTGTTATACACTTTGTTTTCTATTTCCTTGTTTGAAAAAGAACAAAAAATGTTACAGATTTATATGAAATAAAAACAGTACATTATCACATTTAACTACAATGTGTATTATTGACCCAGGTTTGTATCGCATTATTATCTGGTTGCTTGGACTCTATATTGTATGGTGTAACACCCAAATCACTTCTGAAAACTACATACCTTATATCATCCTATATAACGATATAATCATAATCTACTATTGTTTTAGCCCAAAAGGCAGAAATTTGACCCAAATCTTTTAAGGTAAACTGCCACAAGCAGTTAAATTCTTTTCTTGGGCATCTTTTCATTGACTTTTCTTGCAAAAACCTGAGGGATTAAAAAAAAAATGAAATTAGCAATCACTCGAGGGAGAAAAGTTGAATATTTTCGAGAAAATAACAAACTTCTCACGTACTCTGATAGGGGCGGAACGAAAAACATTATGCTTTGGGGAATGGACAACAGCATTTGATAACTTGTACTGCACTCGGCTGACAGATAGAAGAGAAACAAAGTTTCTAAAAATAGGTCAAAACTTTTTGACAAAAAAATTCAGAAATGTGCTACGTATTTTGTGCCAATTCAGAGAAGTTCACTTAAGAATTGGCTTCTGAAAAGCCTGTTGAGAAAATAGTTGCAAAAACAACACAATTTGTTGAAAGTGACAAAAGATTCGGGCAAATCCAAGATATTTGTGCCTTCTCTGTTCAATATCTTTACAAGCATTATAGAACTTGGACATAAATTATCACCGAAAATATCATTTGTCCTGGGTATTTGGTCTGATCCCAAGTGAAGTAAGACGATCAACTTTATTCTATTAGCAGGTATAGTAGAACCTTTGATGTAATTCCAAACGCACATGCATAGGACCACATACCTTGGACATACCCTTATATGGAATACATACAGACTGTATTTCTTCCTGTTGCCAAAAGAGGGCAGTATTTAAGACATTTATCAGTAGTTGGGAACAATGCTACTGGAATTATTATAGGGGTTGTGGTAGTAAAAAATAGCATCCTCGGGGACTGGTGGGGGTGACAGGTTGGTGGCGCAAACTTAGACTTTGTTGAATGCAGCGATGTCTACACTCTGGACCTGTAGAGTATAAACAAGAGCATGAAGCACAAGGGATTTGGTAAATAATTAAAGATATCATCATTTAATTAAAAGTCTTTTTGTAAACATTGTTTTATAAATATTAGCTTGCAACTCTTCTGTACATGTGTGTGGATCCCTTTGAATAACAAAATTTTGTTGAAAAGGCAATCCGCCCCATATGTTGAAATGAAAAAAATAATAAATAAAAATTAAAAAATAAAATAATGAAATATACATTCTGAAAATGTTCAAAGGTGATAGCAAGAATACATCAGGTCATGATCAATAATATCTATGATCATAGGGTTACTAACTAAGCCTGAGTCATATCGAATATTTCATAAACCGGGATTCGACGGCTTTGATTCGATCGAATACCGGTGCATCGATAAATGATGGGCGGTGAAAACAGAGTTGCACGCAGTGCATGCACCATGCACCGGTGACCGGTCCGCTGGCATCGCGGGCATGCATACATGTATGTATGGGCTCTCGCTCTCTGCTCGACATTGACGTTAGCCCGCTAGCCAATGGCTAGTAAAAATCACAGCGGACGAGCCAAAAGCTCAAGTTTCTAGTCCGTATGGCTAGCCAAAATATCACTCTAGTGTCGCACGAAGCGATGCTCATTGTCGACACATCCGACAATGATTCAAATTCAAAGAATTAATAATCTTACTTTGTCTTTGGAGAGCTGAATGGAACACGTTTGTTCGATGCAAAAAAAAAAACAATACGAAATAAACTTTTCGTCGCTCATGACTCGACTTCATTCAGCTTCAGATCAAGAAGTAATTGCCAATTTGATGAGAGCGTGATAATTATTGCGAATTAAGTAGGAACACTCGTACTCATGCCCGTATTTATCATGTTCAATTAATACAATTGTCAAATTGACAATGCAGAGAGAGTGCAAGAATATTATCGTAAACTTCAGTTCGTAACGACAAAACGATTTTTCCATAGAGAAAGCACAGGTAAAGCGCGACGTCCTCCGCGAGCGAATTGGCGAAAGTTAGCCAACAGTTTGAAGTCGCCTTCACGTTCTCTGCTAGTATGCTGTATGTTCGGAGTTTCTTTTTTTATTTGCTTTTTTCATGGTGGCTACGGTAGTCAAAAATCTGGCGGACTACAAATCGATGCACCGGTTTTGCCAAAACGAAATCGGGATTCGATGTCTTCGATTGAACACCGGCTAACCAATCGATTCGACTCAGGCTTATTACTAATACAGTGAAACCTGTCTATAAAGACCACTCAAGGGAGACAAGAAAAGCGGTCTTTATTGAGCAGGTGGTCTTTATGGACAGGTTCCTTTAATACACATTTCAATGAGAAACATTGTTCAAGGGAAACAAAAATTTTTGTCTTTATACACAGGTGGTCACTAAAGCAGGTTTGACTGTATCATGAAACAAACAGAAGTCTGATAATTATTACAAACTGAAGATGAATTCTTTGAGTACTAAAGCCTCCTCCCCAGGACATTGTAAAATGCCTTCCTAGAAAAAAAAAAGAAAAAAAAAAACAAAACAAAAAACAAAAAAAGAAAAGCCAGAACAAAAAAAAAGAAAAGAAGAAAACCCCCACCCCATAACAACATACCCGGTAATGGAAGTGGGACTGAAAAAAACCCCAGAAGTGAGCAACAAAGGACCATAAAAGTACAAATTTTTTTCCCTTTACCTTTGCACTACAAGATACAGAAATGTGAAGCTACTGTACTTTTATTTTATTGAAGTGGTGTATTACATCATGTGAGAACTAGACATTTATTTTTATAATTTTGCTCAAAACTTCAGGAGAATTGTGTTATAGCCAAATGAACAAACAATTAAACTTCTTTTACAACCAAGACAAGAAAAAGAAGAAGCTAATCCCAGCGCCTTTTTACCATCTATTTCTCTGACAGGTGCCTTCAGGGGGCTAAATCTAATGCCAAAGGACACAATCAGCCCCCCCCAGGTCTGCCAATGTACATGTTTTTCTGATTTTTCTGTTTTCACACATCTCCAGTTGTAACAAATATTGAACTGACCTTTGATATTGCCATGCAAGAGACTGATCTGATAGTATGACACATGCTCCGAAGACAACTGTTCCATGGTTAATATTTTACACTAGTCATCTTCCTAATTACAACCCCGTCACCTGAGAAAATGGTGGGATTACCACCGGCTGGGACTACTCACCAGGTCTTCGAATGCTGTGATGTTTTCTTCTAGATCCTCTGTGCCGACCTTGTCGTCCTCCACCACACACGTGATCTGAAGCTTCTTGATACCATAGGCTAGAGGGACCAACTTGGCTGAAAGACGGGGAAAGAATATAAATATCATCAATGTAAACATCTTCATCATCATCACCATGCGACCTGAAGCTTGTGGATACCATATGCTTGAGGTACTGTAAAAGTGGAAATTTTTCGCGCTCGGCTGAGTAAAGTGAATTTTGCGTGTTTTTAATTTCGCCGACGCGCTAGGCCCATGCGCAAAAGAATACATAAACAAAAATATTTGTGTGTTTTTATTTTCGCGCACATTTCATGCTGTGCGAAATGCGCGAAAATTTCCACACCGCGAAATATTCCACGTTTACAGTACCAACTTGGCCGAAAGAGGAGAGAATATAAACATCATCAATACAGTCAAACCTGTCTATAAAGACCGCTTAAGGGAGACAAGAAAAGCAGTCTTTATGAGTAGGTGGTCTTTATGTACAGGTTCCTTTAACACACATTTGATTGTGAAACACTTTTCAAGGGAAACGGAAATTGTGGTCTTTATAGACGGGTGGTCTTTCTATACAGGTGGTCGCTAAAGCAGGTTTGCCTGTATAAACATCTTCATCATCATCATCATTATCATCATCATCATCATCATCATCTTGTGATCTAAAGCTTGTAGATCCAATAGACTGAGGCACCAACTTAACTGAGAGAACAGAGAGAAATAGAGAGGGAAAGAAACAGGAACATCATCACCACCATCACCAGTGATCTGAAGCTTGTGGATACCATCTAGGCTAGAGATACCAACTTGGCCATGAGAAAATCGTTAAAAACATCTGATGGACTACTTACAAGCACCCCAAAGTAGACCATCCAGAGCCACACTCCTCACAGCCTTCTCCACCTCCTTCATGTCAGTCTCGTCATCCCAAGGTTTCACGTCAAGGATGATGTTGGACTTGGCTACGAGGGCAGGCTTTTTGGACTTCTTGGCATGGTACGCTGCTAGACGCTCTTCTGTCTGCTTCTTCTTCTCTTCACTCTCTTCTTCGGACTCATCATCATCATCGTCATCCTGCAGCAAAGAATTAACATGGAGGTTTTCTTTGTCTTGATTGTTGTTGTTGTTGTTGTTGGTTGCTTTTAGTGGCAACCAGACAAACTCTATTATTGCCAATTACTGTTACAATTCATTTTTAACATATTTTTTATATATTTTTTTTTTTACTCTAAATGTTTTGTATTTTTGTATTGATGTTTCTATTCTATACTTCATGTAAAGTCTGCCCATCACAAGATTATTTTTCCTTCCTGATTTGCTACCTTACTCATGCAATATTTATATTATTTTGCAGTTCCTTTGCTTCTGTTGATGTGCATTGTGTTTTCTTTAGTGCCGAGTTCACATGAAATTATTGAACTGTGTGTGTGTGTACTGCATTCAAAAACACCACTGCACAGAAAATATAACATTCTTCCTAGCTCAGAACCCAAATCTCTTTCAGACCCGACTCAGTTTACTGTAAAATCCGTGACTAGTATCGGAATGATTCCTAAGGTAAAAGTTGGTTGTTCCATTTAGGGAAACAAAATATCTTAGCTAATTGTAAAGCCCTAACTATGCCACTCACATGCTGAATACGTTCATTGAAAGATGTCATTATATCTTAAATCATTACCAGGAACATAAATTGGCATCTTGCTTTGATCAACTATGTACTAAAGATTGAGCAGAGATGAACACAGCTTATTTGATAAATTACACTCACTCCAAAGAGGTCAAAATCATCATCATCATCGTCGTCATCGACTTTTCCATTCTGAACTGGTTTGGCCTGTGAAAGATAAGTGCACACTTAAATGAGAAAAATAGCAGACAGAGAAATAGCAAATTATGGAAATGCGAAAAAGTATTAAAAATCTGGCGATATCGTGATTTAATCAGAGGACAAACCAATACCTACCTCTGCTGGTTTCGATGCAGGTCTTGAGGATGTATCTAAGGCACTCAGTCGCTCCGTCAGCTTGGCTACAGCAGCTTGGAGATCGGTTGTGACTGTGTAAAGAGAAAATAAAAGACATGCATTACACACAATGAAGGCACAGCTAAAACTTGTACTGCTAAAATGACTTCAACAGTTCAACTATAAGTTGACATATTCCAGCTGTGCTTTACATCAACTCTCTATTCAATAACTATTCAGATTGTGGTCTGAATATATGTTATGCAGGCAAGATTTACCGAGAAACACAAACTTGTACATGTATTAATTTAAACTTAACTTAAAATGATGTAGAAACAATCATTACACTGGAAAGAAACTCATGTAGAAACAACAATTCATTCTCATTGAAATAAAAACAGCATTACTATAATCAAAATTATTTGTACTGTTGTTATTCAGATCATGACCATAATAAACTTCCATCCAAAAAAAAAATGAAATATAAAGGTATGCAACAACAATAACAAGATAACAAAAAAAGGGGGGAAAAAGAAAAAAAAAGGGCTCTTGAAAGTTTGCTCCGTTAATCACCAACAACAAACTTCGGATATATACTGAGTAGACTTTTTTTTGAATGATTACAACTTATGCCATCTATTTTTTGGGGTCACATTTTTCTGTGATATGTTTGCTTTATCATCATAATCCATGTCACTTACTTTTCTGAGCCATTTACTTCTTTTGTCAAATGTTCGCCGAAATGATTATTGTATGACCATAATCTACATGACTTACTTTTTCTGAGGTCTGCATTCTCCTTCTCCACAGCCGACAGACGAGCTAGGATCTCTGGGTTATCTACACCTACACCTACACTGAGACCAACTCCCTGTACATCGGCAGTGACATTACACCGCCAAAGATAAAGATGAAAGACATAGAATAGAAAGATAGAGATAGAGATAGAGAGGAAGGGAGAGATAAAGACAGAGAGACAGGGGGAAGGAGAGAGAGGAAAGGAGAGAGAGAGAGAGAAAGACAGAGAGACAGGGGAGAGGGAGGGGGTGAGAGTGAGAGATAGAGAGAGAGGAAAGGAGAGAATGGGAGAAAAAGGCAGAGACAGGGGAGAGGGAGGGGGAGAGGGAGGGGGGAGAGGGAGGGGGGAGAGGGAGGGGGGAGAGGGAGGGGGGAGAGAGAGAGAGGAAAGGAGAGAATGAGAGAAAAAGACAGAATGAGAGAAAAAGACAGAAAGAGAGAGAAAGAGAAATAGAGAGGGTTGGGCACGAGAGGGAAAGGATAGGATTAAAAATGAGAAAATAATAATTATCATTATCACCATGCCAAATGTACAGCAATGGGAGAGGAAAGAAGAAAAAGACAAAGTACAGAAACAAGGAGGAAGAGTCATATACAATGGACAATCAGAAAGAGAGAGAAAGAATGGTAGAAAAAGAGAAAGAAAGATAAAGGGGAGAGATAGAGAGGTGAAGGGGAGATAAATGTCCATATTGAGGAGAAAGAAAGATAGAATTATAAAAGAAAAAGAGAGATAAAGAAACATAAAAGATATAAAGATGAAATAATATTGATAAATATTTGAAGTGGATGACAACAAATAAAAATCATTGTAAATTCATAGGATATGCATACAGACAAAAGTTGCTTTGAGGAATGCACAAAACAAATGAATTGCACAGCCAAACACTGGCTCAAAACTAGATGCAAACATTTCAGTATACAATGTATCAAACCTTTATACACTACAATAAGAAACAGGAAATGAAAAAGATAACACGTCGTTCACTACTTAATTTCACCCTTGTCAATCTTGACTGCGATTTGTAATCACACAAAACCCTCAGCACCCCCTTCTCTGATAAAGGAAAAATTACTACACATACATGGATCTAACTTTGTACAGTTACTAATATCTTTACAAAGTGTCAGCATTGAACAACCACACAAAATTTCATGCATTAATTGGTTAACTTTACAACATTGGACTAGCTAGTGTATTAAAAAATGTTCCAAACAGGTTAACAGGCAGTAACAGTAGAAAGTAATTTGCACAGCTATTTTATAGAAGACGAGGGTAAGGGAACAGACAGATTGGGGGGGGGGGGGAGGGAGGAGGAGGGGGGAGAATACATATACATGCAGACACTGTCGAGAAATCTAGATGTTCAGGTTGGGAATGGAGCTTTTACATTAATTTGATTCACACATTATACAAAGCAACATGTTCAAAATTTACGTCTATTACAGAGAGACAAAAGTAATTTGAATACATTCAAGTATCTACTGACTGCATAAAATTCACAAGTGCTAAAATATTTACGATTAAAAATTATATGTAGAGGGTATCTAAGTTTTGAATGGATGTTGGAGTGTTTTTGCAGTTATAACCTACCCCCCAATCTTTATAACATGCACATGTACATTCCATATAACCCATACAAATAAAATCCAATGCACAATATAAGAAGACCAATAGATCAATTCGTCACATGTTTTATTTTTCAGTTTAGCTTATGTATGGCAAGATACGCATACAGACAATTCTTATTCAACAAATACCTCTTTTTCCTTCATTTTTTTAGGAGGTAATAAAGCATTTTCAGGTTACAAATGATATAAATCACCTGGTTACCAAACAAATTGTTTGAATACAGGCCTTCAATTTTATGTTGTTTTTGTTTTTTAAAATTCCAGTAAAATATTCCAAAGTAGAAATTTCCAACATCCATAGTCCAAAATCCAAATTCTACAATATAAAAAATTGAATTTTTAAGAAGCTGTCCTTTATCACAAAGAAGAACAGGGCTCTTCATTTCCTTATCATTTTGATATTCATCTTTGCTGTAAACAACCATCAATCACCTGGTACATATATTACAAAAATAGGTAAATTGTAGGACTCCACACTAACTTTCTTTTCAAAAGGGGTCCAGATTGGGATTTTTAGGGTCAGTATGCATTGAGCCCCACATAGATTTTATAGAAATTTTGGGGGCTCAGACTTGAATTTTTTGACGCCAATTTGTGTCCAGGGCGTGGCTGTTAGTGTCGAGCCCTAATTATGGGTTAATAACAGTGTTAGCAGAAAAATGCCATGCAGTGTGTGAGTTACTCACAGCACTCAATGAGCTTTGAATGTTCTGACGTGCGCGTGCAATTTCGCTAACCAGATTGCTGGTCGGACCATCCGATTTCTGTGAGTGAAAAAGCACAAAAAGAAAAAGAGAAAGAAAAAGAAAGAGAAGGAAGTAAAACAAAAATGTGTGAAAACTGTAAGCAGAAGGCATACATTGTAGTATGCATCCTGTATGTTATATACGTCGTAAGGACAAGTTAATATCAAAACTCGACATTTCATAATCATTGAACAGAAAACTTCAAAATGTGATCATTTGCAGGTTCTCTCCTTTCAGTGATATTTTTCCTTTGTTCATTTGATTGTAATAAAAAAATTGCTGTGATTTCTCTATAATAAAGAATCTAGATAAATAAATAATTAAAGGCATGAGCTTTGCACTATTTTTGTAAGGGCAACATGCAAATCATACATTTTTAGAATTGTAATGTGTGTATACAAATTCACAAAGATAAAAGTTGCATACATGTAATTTGTCTGCATATATACAAGGAAATAAATCTATCTAATTCATATTTGTGCATAAAACTGACCAGTAAGTTGATACTGTCATCTGATTATTTCTAGCTTCTCAGCAGAACTGTTTCAGAGTCATATAACAGCAAATTATAATAGAGAATTAGCTTCTTTAGAAAATAATCAGGCTGTCTGTACAATGATTGCATTACTTTACAGCTATTTTCTTTCAAAATACCCTTGTACAGTTTTGGTGAACCTCCTCCCCTATTCAGTTGGTGATATTTATTAATTTCAGTTAAAGAACTGCTAACATTTATACATGTAACTTATTTACAGCTGCTCGGTTATTTATTCCAGTGTGAAATATGAGATAAATCAGCAATTGTGTTTATTTCTTCTTTTCTACTACTGTCAAATGTTGACAATACAAGATTTGATTCTGATGCCATTTTTAGAAGTTGTCTAGATCTAAACAATGAAAAAGAAAACACTCTTTCCCAGTTTCCCTTACCACAATATTAGGACTGATAAAGTGCTGCACTTACAGTGTATCATAATACTTCTTCCTCATCATAATACCTTGCACAACCTCATTAAAAAATATTAAAGTTAGTTCAATATTAATTCCTCCCATGTAGCTAAGATTTCTTTCTAACATCAACTACATTACCGGGTAATCATGAAAGTGTATCTTTAACCAAAGTTTTGTATTACTAAATATAGTTTTGTGAAAGTGAGAACTAGAAAAAGCATGAGTTACCATAAAATATCAAAGATTGAATGAGAGATTGAACACTGCATAACTGTTAGTAAGGAGAGTAATACATACATTAGTGAATATATCTACAGGGTCTATAAGCCAAACACAACGGAAATGAATACAAAATGAAACACAAGTTAGTTATTAGGAAGCATTCACAAAGAGAAGCACAAAACAAGAAAATAATAACTAATTTTGTTATTTACTAGATAAATCTATGTATCTACCTATTTGCTAGTTTCCCAAACTAAGCCGTCATTCGAGAAAAACTAAGTCTAAAACGCGCAGCCCCTGCCTGCGCGCGCGTACTCCCCGTCCACCAATCCAATCGCGCCACCGCCATACTCTTCCTCTTCCGAGCAGTCAGAGACAGAATCTAGGACATGTCAGACAAGGAGAGGGGCTGGAGGGAGGGACATAGGTAGATACATAGATTTATCTAGTAAATAACAAAATTAGTTATAATTTTCTTGATTTACAGCAATAAATCGATGTATCTACCTATTTGCTAGAATAGCACGGATAAAAACCCGGGTGGCATGTCCCAGGACGGGAGTAACTAACGCGGGGCAGACAGAGACGACGAAGCAGCTCTCAACCCAGAGGTTGCAAAGCTAACCTCACCCGAAAGAACATCCTTAAGATAGAAGGATGTGAAGGAAGTAGGGGAACGCCAAAAGGCGGCCCTCAAAATGTCTTCCAAAGGAGGACCCAGAAAGAGCGCCCAGGAGGTAGAAACACTCCTAGTATCGTGCGCTCTTGGAGGATTCTCAGACAGGAGAGCCTCCGAACCCCCAGCTTGGATAGCCTCGACAATCCAACGGGAGACAGTCTCCCGTGATGCTGGGGAATAAGGGTGACGGGAAAAGAGAAAGAGCTGATCATCCTTACGAAAAACCTTAGTCCTATCCAAGAACCATTTGAGAGCCCTAACAGGGCACCAAGAATTATCCTCCTTGACAGAAGAGAATTCTGACAGAGGACTCAAGAACACTTCGATTGAGCCAGAAGAATCCTTCTGATTCTTGGCAATAAACGAAGGTCGAGGGACAAGACGTACACCTTGCCTTTCCCATCTGATATGCCCGGGCGCCGTAGAGAGAGCCTGAATAGTGCTTCTCCTCTGCCCAGAAGCAATAGCGACGAGGAAGGCGGTCTTAATCGAGAGATGGTGTAAAGACGCTTTGCACAACGGCTCAAAGGGCGGTTTGGCCAAGGCGTCCAAAAACAAAGGAAGGCTCCACGCAGGAGTCAACTGGCGATTTGCTGGTCGTTTCAAAAGACAGACCTCGGCAAATGAGTCAAGAAGGGAGAGTTAGAAACTCCCGAACCATCAGAAAAAAACCAAGGTGAACCGGAGCAATAGCGGACCGGTAACCACGATTGGTAGAGAGGGACCTGCCCTTATCGAAAAGGGGCGATAAGGAAATCTGCAATAGCACCCACCGGGGCAGAACGGGAAGCAAATCCCATTTCCCCACACCAAGCATGGAAGGCTTCTAATCTCGAGATGTAAACAGCTCGGGTAGAATCTCTTCTGCTCTGGACTATGAACTGGGAGGCTCTCTCAGAGAGTCCTGCCGTCCTCGCATCCTCCCCGATAGAGGCCAGGCGGTCAAATGTAGAGCCGCCGGGCGATGGTGGAGGATCCCCGACAGGGGCTGAGCTATGAGGTCTGCTCTCCGGTGAAGGGAGAGAGGCCGACCGTCCAGCAGAGACAGAAGAAGAGGAAACCAAGGTCTCCTCGGTCAGCAAGGTGCTATGAGCAGAAACCACGCCTGATCCTCCTAAATCTACCCCAGGACCTGAGGGATTAAGGAGACCGGCGGAAAGGCGTAACCCCAGAAGTTCTTCCACTGAAGGGAGAACGCATCGAGGGCCCAAGCTTCCGGATCTCGCACCCGAGGGCAGTATCTCGGGAGGCGATGATTGAGAGCTGTCGCAAACAGGTCTATCTCCAGAGGGGCGCAGACTGAACAGAGGTGTCGAAGACCTCTCGGTTCAGTGGCCACTCGGAGGGGAGACACATGCCCCGGGACAGAAATTCTGTAATCAGATTGTCCCGCCCGGGAACATAGGAGGCGATCGGAATCACTCGGTGAGACCGACACCACTTCCAAAGTTTGGCGGTTAGATCGTTCAGGGTAGTGGAACGAGTCCCGCCTTGTCTGTTGATGTAGGCAGCAACAGTAGTGTTGTCCGTCAAAATCCGGACGGAGTGACCTACAATCATGTTCTCGAAAAAAAAAACGGACATGAAGACTGCCATCAATTCCAACATATTGATGTGGGGTAAGGTGCACAGGTGTGACCAGTCCCCGAGACCACCTGGTCCAAAAGAGACTTGCCCTTGAAGAAGGAACGACTCATTCGACCAGGGGATAAGCAGGCGTTTGATTTCCTCGGATAGAGGAATCCACACCTTGAGCGAGTCTACACTGGGCTTGGAAAAACTTCAGCAGATGAAGCTGGAACGGCCTCATATGAAGCCGATAGTCTTTGAGGACATCTACAAGGCTCGATAAGTGGCCCAAGGACTGGAGCCATCGGCCTGCCCGAACTCGACGTAAGCGACGAAGAGATCGAGCCAGTAAGACAATAGTTAGAACTCTCTCCCGACTGGGGCGGGCAAGTTGGTTCACAATGTCTATTTCCGCACCCAGGAAAATGGGTCTGCGGGTAGGAGTCAACTCCGACTTGTCCCAGTTGACTATGAATCATACTTCTTGCGTAGTACGGAGAAGTAGGTCCATGCGTGACTGAAAGACGGACACAGAGCTCGCCACCAGGAGCCAGTCGTCCATGCAAGTGAAAAGTCTCAGACCGCGATACCTGAGGAAAGCGGCTAGGGAAGAGACTACTCAAGTAAAAACTTGAGGAGTCGGTTTCGGGCCACAAGGTAAGGCCTTGAACCGGAAGGTTTCGCTCTGAAAGGCGAAGCCTAGAAGGTCCCTTGAAGAAGGGTGTATCGGTATGTGAAAGTAAGCATCTTTCAAGTCTACCGAAATGGCCACATCTGACGGTCTGATCGCCGGAAGAAAGGAGGCCAAAGTTTCCACGCGGAAAAAGCTCTCTTGGAATGAAGGGATTGATGACCCTCATATTCAAGATCATTCTGAGCTTCCCCGAGCGTTTGGGAATTATAAGATAAGGGAGAGACACAGATGGGGGTGGTCTCTTACCCTTTCGATTGCGCCCTTTTCTAGCAGCTCTTGAATCTCGGAGGAGATGTGCTCTAGAAAGGGGGGCGATATGATCGCCGGAAGAATGGAGGCCAAAGTTTCCATGCGGAAAGGTCTCTTGGAATGAAGGTATTGATGACCCTCATATTCAAGATCATTCTGAGCTTCCCCGAGCATTTGGGAATTATAAGGGAGAGACACAGATGGGGGTGGTCTCTTACCCTTTCGATTGCGCCCTGTTCTAGCAGCTCTTGAATCTCGGAGGAGATGTGCTCTAGAAAGGGGGCGATATGTAGGCGGGTTGCAGCGGAAGGCTCCGCCAACCCTCTCCTCCAACGCTCGGGGCGCACTCGCCGCGAATCCCGGGCCGAACCACGGCCCCGACCGCGACGATGCCTTCTCCTACCTCGAGGAGAAGGCTCCGCCCTGGCCCCCTGTAGTGAGGGGCACTGGGCTGAACTTGCAGTGCACGAGAGGCTGAAAGCTGGAAGTGCCACCGCGTCTAGGAGGCGGAAAACTAGCCTGGGCCTGCGGCTTAGGAGCCGAGGACTTAAGGCGTTTCAGAAGTTCCGTCGCCTGCTAGCGTGAATCAACCTCAAGTCGAATCACATCAGACACCTTACCTCCAAGCGGTGTTGGCCGGAGTGCGGGACCCTGGCCAGGAGGGCAGGTATGTCCGCATCCGCAATGCCCAGAGAGGAAAGTGCAAGTTCCCTCCTGGCATTAGTGGCTATGCTGTCGACACAGACAGTTTTGACCACCACGAGCCTGTCAAGGACAAGAGGGCTTCGTGTAGGAACATGATGTCCGAGTCGGACATCTCAAGTTCCTGGCTCCTAGCGTAGGGAAAGGAGCGTACCCAAGTAGGCAGTCAGCCTCAGGCCAGTCCTGGAATGAGCTTCCATCAAGGACGGGAACTTCTCCCTTTTGGCGTAAGGTGCACTCTGAAAGTTGACACCAAGCCTACCACCTACATGTAGGAGGTCACTGGAACAAGGCTTTCTCGTAAAATAATCGAGAGTGTCTTGTTGAGAGAAAGTGAATTCCCTGGCCGAGGGACGGGCCCTACCAAAGATGAAAGAGGCTGTGAGGCGAAGTCATGTAGACTCGCTTAAGTCCTCCGTAAGAGGGATGCCTTTGGAGGGACGCTCACCTTGAAAAAGGAGAGACGGATGTCCCGGATCGGCCCGACTCTGAAAAGAGGTGTCGGGAAGATATTTCTCCAGCAGGGCTTGAGTCTCTACCGCCAAGGACCGACTGGTTTGGGGTGTAATCTCAACCTGTGAAGAGGCATCATCCTCCGAAAATCCGGACTGAGAAACCTGATCCCAAGAAGGGCGGTTTAGGTAGTCCCAGGATTCCTCCCCAGGCGGAGCACTTAGTGCCGCTGGAATGGGAGTAGCCCCGACCGGACGATCAAAGCTGAACGTGGTCGGGAGACGCCCGAAGTTGGGCGGCAAGGCTCTTGTGTGTTGGAGACCAAACACAATGAGCCGGATACCTGATAAAGGAACCGGATCCCCACCCACTAGGTGCAGTGGTGATAAACAAGGGAAAACCAGTCTTCCTAGCCGGATAACCGGTAAAAACCGGTATCCGAACCGGATATCCGGTAAAAACCGGTATCCGAACCGGATATCCGGGTATTCGAACCGGATATCCGGGTATCCGAACCGGATATCCGAATCGGATATCCGGTATCCGAACCGGACCCGGGTTGGTGGGTACAGGTATCCCCCCTCCCCCGGGGGGGGGGGGGGGGGGGTGTTGGAGTCGGGCGTGGTGGGAGGTACGGACACAAAGTCTGACCAACCACTCCACTCCACAATGATCTTCAGATAATTCAGAAGTTCATGGGAGACGCCCGACTCAGAAGAAATAGTCGCCCCTTGGGGGCTAACCTTCTTCTTCTTGGCCCCCCTGACACATGAGGTGAACACACAGTCGATGTCAAGGGGAGAGAGTCCGCCCCGCCTGCTGGCTGGGCAGTACTCAGGCGCCTACGTTTCTGGGCAGGCGGTCACGTGACCGCTCCCTTTACCCACTTGAAAACGGGCGCGGCTTCCGTAGTAAACCCTTTGTACTGGGTACATTAGGAAGATCACGACTCTCTTTACTCTTTCCCGCCTTGCTTGGATTAGAAGCGTGCGGAGAGAGACAAAGAGAGCCGACCCCTGAGCGAACAACATCTATGGCTAGTGAGCGAGAAGTGCAGCTCGAGCGAGACGAACTGTGGGCTGGGGTAGACCCACAGTTTTATCGGTGAGAGGTATTGGACGGGTTAGGCACTCACTCTCACCGTTATACAAGTCTCTTCTTCGAGAGAGGTATTGGCCATGTTTCAGGACTCACTCTCTCGGTATATCCCGCATGAGTTGGTCGTCAGAACAGACGACGAACTCATAACGGGGCGAGCCGTACACAAGGCAGGCCCTAACTTACCTTGGTCGAGGCTCCGGGGAAGTTATAATGTTGGTGCGAGATGAAAATCTCGCAGCCAACCCTTCCAAGGCTGGGCGAGTCCCCTTATAAGTATTTAAATACTGGGGAACGCCAGCCGAAACGGAGACCTCGACATGGCTGAAAATAAAGACAAGCAAACAAATATAGAAACCCATATTTGGTAATAAATTTATTATTACAAACAATATAGATCTATAAAAGGGTAACAACCAACTCACATTAGTCGGAGTGGGAATAAACTCCTATTACGGAGACACAACGTTTTGATAAGACCGCTTGTCTAAGCGCGTTGAATCAACCACCTACAGACACGGGGGGCAGCCCGACACAGTGTACTAGTACACCGTCTGTGAATAAAGCCCCGAAAGTGAGGAAAAACGGCAAAGTAATTTCATTAATTTACCGTGAAGGAGGTTGACTCAGGAAAAATCCGATACACCAAAATGAATGTGAAAACATGGTGAACGGGATTTTTATTGCGAAAGGCAACCAAAAATGCTTTTGGAGGTAAAAATCTCGCAATTTAGGTTAAGACTTAGCTTCATAGATGTCACTTCTCTGACGGGCGAGAACGGAAGAGGAAGAGTATGGCGGTGGCGCGATTGGATTGGTGGACGGGGAGTACGCGCGCGCAGGCAGGGGCTGCGCGTTTTAGACTTAGTTTTTCTCGAATGACGGCTTAGTTTGGGAAACTAGCAAATAGGTAGATACATCGATTTATTGCTGTAAATCATAGGATCAGTAATATTAGATGGGGTTAAATCTCAAACCTGAACAAACCCTCGCATAAACATGTAGTTCAACTTTAAAAACGGCTCAATTAGAAGTGCAATGTGAAGTTCGTAAGGAGTCAGTACCTAGTTTAAAGGAATGCTAACTAGAATTTCATAATCAATGTACAGTGATGGCAAGTGTTACAATAGATATGATATTGCATGATACTGTTTCATGTCTTGGACAACTTCTAAAAATGTCAAATTACTTCAAATCCATTATGTATAGATTTGACTGGATTTACCGTTCAACCGTTCTCAAAGTTATAAGAACAGCTGAAAACGATCTCTCTTGGAGAAGATCTACGATCTCTTGAGTCAGCTCCTCTCCACTTTACCTGTACAACTAGTCCGCTGTGCTGGGAAGCTACCTTCTCTTGGTATTTGGTCTCTGCCTCTTGGAACCTGGTCCTGTCAAACCAGATGTTCTCGTGCATCAAAGGATGAGCCATGACTTAGGATTATTGTTTGGTGTGGTTGTGAAGGATGGTCTGGAGAAGCAACTGATCTGATGACATAAAAAAAAAAAAAAATCGCAATAGTTGGTTACATAGTTGATGGTGTTATGGCAAATTAAGTTGACGATATTTGCCAGAACACTGTACTGGACCTTATTTTGGACATTATAAAGTGCTTCTGGGACTTGGTCTTGGCCTCTTAGAACGTAGTCCAGTCGAACCAGACATTCTTGTGCATCAAAGGATGAACCATAATTTAGGATTGAATTGATGTTGATATTGACTGATAGTGGACATTACAAATTACATGTAGTTTTCAATTCTCTGATCGCCATACATGTTGTATGCATGAGCATAATTAGATGTGTGCGGCAACCCAGGAATACCTACATGTATATAGAATTGCTTGAAAGTATCTATGATTTTGTTTCCTTGTTGTCTCTCATGTGTTATATTCAGTTGTTTTAAAGCTATTTTGGTGAGATCACATAAGTGTTTGGACCTGTTTCATCTGAAATTATTTTCATTCATTTCTATATCAAATGCATCAAATGTAATTGAAATACAATTTATGACTTGTGTAGATGTAGTCTAGTCTATTTGAAGTTCTGCATAGCAAATTTGCAATGTAGGCAGATAGTCTAATCTATATGGGATAACTTCAATTCAAAGTTATCCCAAATACCAAACTTTTGCAATTTACAGAAAAAAAGAAATTTTTCTTGCTTGCTATAAAAACGGTTGGCACTAACAAGATGCGTGTATGCGAACGTTTATGTCTCAAAGTTCCTGATTTTACAGTGTCAGTTGCGCTAGCCAGCTCAGTCATAGTCATAGATACGGGAGACAGATTATGTAGTATTTCATGAATCAATGTCCATGATGTCAACGACAATGAATGGTCTCCAAGTCTAAATTGCCGCTGAGTTTTGCCTGCTTTGGCTTTGCCATTTGCTGTTTTCAAGAGTGTTTTCAAGAGTTGTCCAAAGTAGTGTTTCAAGAGTAACTGTAACTGTAAGGCAATAATTGGTTAAAATAATCAAATTGACTGATTGACATTATATTTATAACACCAAACAACATGGCAATAACAACTGCCAGGCACCGCGCATTCTCGTTTGGCTTCGCATTCCATTTTGATCCAGTCCATTCAATGTCCACTGGGCAATGATGCACACATTCACACTCACACACAATGGCATTGCCATTGGATTGCACACACAATTAGAAGTAGGTACCCACGAACTGTTCATGTACGTTCGCGACTCTTATTTTCATGCTTGGAACCATTTGGAATGTTGTTGTTTAATATCTTCTGGCGTTCAATTATTGATGTTATAATTAATTACACTTTTTAAATTAAAAAAAAAAATATTTTAATGGACCTGTTGTTTATGCTCTTAATAAATTCTGGATATAAGTACTTTTTCCTCTCTTTTGATTGCTTGTACATATAATACATCTTTTTTGATGACGTCAATCAACCGGTCCAGTGAGTCGCGGCAACACTGGCATGAACACCTAACACGACAATCCTCTGTAATTAGCAAAAATCCCCGCGTCCAAAAACTCCTCAAATTTCAGTTCCGTTTGGAAACGGTTGAACAAATCAAGATGCTTGATAATGACTAAATTAAGTCCTTGGTTCATGCCATGTCATATCTCATAACTATTACATAGATTATCGAAAAGATCAAACTTCAGAATGTTTCGCAAAAACATGAATAATATATTCATCAATAATACTAGAGTCTATTACATGGATTATTCTCCTCCTGTAAGTTATTGAAGTTTAATGTTAGTATGATATGGATACTGGAATACATGTATTACACGCTTGTTACAAAATTGATTAGTAACATGCGTACATTTTGACAGAAAATGCCATCAGAAGGAGGGTGAATTTTTAATTACACAACCAACATTTTCTTATAACAAAATCTTCTCTATAACGAGCAAAAACCATGTCTTGTAATTTGATACATACCGTACTCAATACCGTGAGATATATTACGACGCATGTCGACTATGATTATGAATCTTGCTCTTTTAGGTATGCAACGTCATATTACGATAGAATCATAGATTACCCAGTCCCAAGTCCCAGATTTTCAAAATCTGAAGTATTTGTAAAAATATGAATAATTTATTAATCAATAATACTAGAGCAGAATCTATTACATGGATTATTTTCCTCCTAGTATAACTTGTTGAAGTGTAAGTTAATCTTGCTACTATACTAGTGTGATATGGATGCTAAGTTACTAGAGCTTGTTACAACATGCATACATTTTGATGCCAAAAAACAGTGAATTTCTCATTATGGAGGTACCTGTACATGATGTAAGCCTTTAGTGGCTTTACATTAACATTGCGGGTAGTAAATCAGTGTGGATGCTTCATCTTCACTTCCATATCAATGGGGAAATTAATCAGAATGTCCGGCCGGGCAAACTACTAAGTAGTAAGTATTCAAAATGTCCGCGCGCATGAAATGTCCATTCATTGAGTAGTGAGCGAACGTCCGTGAGGTCGTCATTCACTACTAGACAGAAATAACCGTCTGTTATGGGGAAATCTTTAATATTTCTGACATTTTTCAACCTTCCCAGTACGGAGGTCTAGTGGAGCCAGACGTAGTCTCAGCGGAACAACCGACGATCAGTGTTGCTACAGCGAAAAATCGGAATTATACCAAATCTCGTCCCAAATTATGCTAAATTGAGAAAAATTATGCTAGATCCATTTGAAGTGTAACTCAGGCGCCTGGGAACGATTTTCATTCCAAAATTCTCTGACAAGCGCAAAAAAAAAAAAAAAAGGTCCTCAGCCATAGTTTATTAGATCAGCCTTAGATATCTGTTCCTAAAAGCAAATTCTCTATTTAAAGTCCGAAATTCAGAATTATGCTAGATCCTAGTGAAAATGTGCTAGATTTGGCCAAATTATGCCAGGAATAATGAGCACTAGACAAAAAAATCCGTCTGTTTGGAGGAGTTTTATAACACTTTTTGACTTTCGAGGCTCTCCTCCAAGACAGACGGAAGCCTACCAATACCATAGTCACTGTAGTCGAGTACCTCTCCGCGGGCCTTAACCACTAGGGTCTATGGCCAAAAGTATGAGGTACCTCACCCTACACGTTTATTACTAATTAGAAGTCGTAGATCGACATAAATTAACTTATATAGTAAAAATAATGTATACTAAATATAGTGCGCTCACCTGAATTTTGAAATAATCCAAATTTAATCCAAAATTAACCTCGTTTTGACATGTTGTCAGCGGGGTTATCGCAAATGAATCGAGGCGAATGGAATACTAATGCAGAAACGCTCCGTACACTCGCCTGTGCAAACTCACTGATTGCCGAGGAACAGTAGGCATGTAGTTGTTAAAATGTGAATATTACGATTTTTAAAAATATTTGTGTAAATTAAATAGATTAGGCCTAGACCACATCAGCAAGCAATGGTCATATTGACCATTAGGAAATATACATGTGTGTATACTGGGTATTGGGGATACAGATGTAATTTTGTTTCAAATGGAGGTTTTTGTGGGCAAACTGATACTTAGGTTTCAGTCTATATATATTAATTTATAAGTTCATTAAGATACAAAATGTAGAAAGTTATAAAAACTTACATTTACAGCCTTCCTTTTCCAACTTGTCACAGAGACATCCATCCGTATGACGACTGCTCTCAATATGTTGCGCACTAGTGAGGCCGCTCTATATGGTTACGCACCATAGATACGTACACAGAATGTTACGCACACAAGCTATACGGACAAGGTCGATATTACAACGACGGGTGGCCGTTCTCTCCCAAAGACTTTTTCAATTATTGCTCCTCGCCGTTAAAGCACTTTGCTTAATATCCTTGCACCAGAAGGAATACAGCAGATTGTAGAGAATGCACGATGAGAAGCCTTATCGCTAGACTAAACTCATTAACAACCCCCAAGCTGTCTTAACAACAGGTAAACAACGAGGTGGAGATCGATGAACCGATCGCGCCGGTACCACTACGAGCGCTGAGGGCTCCCTTCATCATAATCGTGAAAAATACAAAATGGATGCTCTGACCGGATCTCGATATGAGATTTCGCAAGAAATTCCCCAAAATTTCAGGAAACCCTCTTCAAAGGTCACAAAACAAACTGGTAAGTTTTAATCATCTATTATTCACCATAATGAGATATCTTAATTTATATAAACACTTCAAATTTTCACTTAAATATAGCCAAAAATGCACAGTGATGCATTATTAGTACCCTACTGTGTGTTGCCTGCGTTCCTACACAGTCGGCAATGGCGTGTGCCTATGAATGGCCTAGGCTCTATACTTAAACGTACATGTTCAACTTACCAATTTGACTGTTTTATTCCTTTTAATGCTCCTTTTTCAGGTAATTCAGGGTCCAAGTTGTTCTCGGTTTGAAAATTTTACGCTGCATTCAAACTGTTTCCACTGCGCAGGAATTAAGATGACGTCATCGGAATCGCATCCGTTCTAGTCTACGATCAAGGGAAAAGGACTATGAAGGGAAGATAGAACGATAGATTAAGTAGGCCTAGGTCTATTCATTTTTAGCAGTAAAATAAAAATATTCAATGTATTAAAAAGGAAATGCATGGAAATCAATGTGTACGAGCTACGAGTTCGTAATGAATTTAATCCATTTTCCCCTTCATAGTCCATGTTCGCTTAAGTATAGAGCCTAGGCCTAGGCCTAATCTATTTAATTTACACAAATATTTTTAAAAATCGTAATATTCACATTTTAACAACTAGCCTAGGCCTACATGCCTACTGTTCCTCGGCGATCAGTGAGTTTGCACAGGCGAGTGTACGGAGCGTTTCTGTCTCTAGTCTAAGTGAAGAGCCGACCCTATCTAAATAAGACTAAGAGTAAGAGGCTAACGAACGAGAGACAGAATTTTCGGTCTAATCCCAGGCCAAGGCAAGCCAAGAGGGTCAAAATTATGCTAAAAAGCATAATTATGCTAGATGTGGCAACCTTGCCGACGATAGAGAGACTAGAGAGACTGAAGCTTTTGGTCTAGTCATTCACATGATCAGGTCATCCGACATCCGATCATGATGACTGTAGTAAACAGCCAATCCGCAGGTCCCCTAAAAGTGCGCTATTTTATTTCCAATTCTGCCTGACTATGAATACATAATGAGCAAGAACAGTCAGGAACATCTCATTTGCAAACTATTGAATAGACTACTTATCATTCACCCATTGTCATGAGTTATACATCAAATAAAAGGAGAGGGATCAGAGATTTGTGACATGCTTTTATTGTGTTCAAAATAAAAGACGAAATTGGTATAAAATGGTGTTCCTTTTATGACAAAAAATGGAAATTAAATGAAATATAAATCTGGCCAAATCTACCATAGTTTTATTGTGAGCCAGGGCAAATTTGACATGAGCGTAAAGGGCATTTTCTGTACTTTCCAAAGATTGAAATAACATTAATGTGCACTTCATGACAGGGTCAGGATCCAGCAATATGTAACCAATGTACACACTTTGTCTTTAAAAAATTCAATTCCAGCATTCTGATTGGTTACCACCACGCAAGATGTTTTCTCACAGCCAGGCAACAGCTATGCGCATGTTTGCGCAAGGATGAAGCAACAGGTTGCGCAATGTTTCATTCAACGCGCACTTGGTTACGGATGGCTCGCTTGCCAATCACAGGGCTAAGATTCTATGGTCTTGACCATGGTCTTGACAACGGATGATCTGCGGCTGAATATTGCTGGATCCTGACTCTGTCATAAATCAAATGTATGGATGATTTGAATGTAACGATGAAAAAGATGAGATTCCAGCGCTTCCATACATATGTGTCTTGATGGCGGCTCATATACTTTTTATATGTCTTTTAACAACTTGAAATCTTGTGAAAAAAAGGCTTTTGTATGACTATTTCATCAGTTATTTTAAACATTTTATTTTTAAAATTCTGACTAAAACAAAATATCCCTGTGTTGGTAAACTATTCATTTATTTTTGCAGAAAGTCTAAAGAGCACAGCATTAATATTTATTGAAGAGCATAACTTTAAAGATGACCATGCGATACAGCCGGCTGGGTGCAGGGAGAAAGTCCATTTCGGGCACTGGAAATAAAATGCGTGATTTTTGCTCATTTGCATACGACCTGCGGTCTGACTGTAAACTAATAATAACTAGACATTGAATTCGTCACTGAAGACGAATTAGGTGATCTGTCTTGATCTTGATATTTTTGACGAAGACGAATGACAAAATGATAATGTGAAAGATGACGTTGATATCACGATGACATTCATTATAATGAATCTAATCAAGATTTTTATGATTTCAGCCTTTTCCTAGCATTTTCAATTCGTAGGCTGTAGCTACTACATATTTTAGTGAAATAGCGCCCCCTTTCGTTCAATGGGGCATAAAGTGTGTGAACATGAATTTTGGATGATTCGTGGATATCATGACAATGATGATGATAATGATGTTGATGATAATCATCATCATCATCATGAATATCATCATGACAGTAATGATAATGATGTTGATGATAATCATCATGATGATGATTATATCATGACAGTGATGATAATGATGTGGATGATAATCATCATCATCATGAATATCATCGTGACAGTGATGATGATAATGATGTTGATGATAATGATCATTATATCATCATGACAGTGATGATGATAATGTTGACGATGATCATGATAATCATCATCATCATGAATATCAAGAAAATTATAACTAATTTTGTTATTTACTAGATAAATCTATGTATCTACCTATTTGCTAGTTTCCCAAACTATGCCGTCATTCGAGAAAAACTAAGTCTAAAACGCGCAGCCCCTGCCTGCGCGCGCGTACTCCCCGTCCACCAATCCAATCGCGCCACCGCCATACTCTTCCTCTTCCGAGCAGTCAGAGACAGAATCTAGGACATGTCAGACAAGGAGAGGGGCTGGAGGGAGGGACATAGGTAGATACATAGATTTATCTAGTAAATAACAAAATTAGTTATAATTTTCTTGATTTACAGCAATAAATCGATGTATCTACCTATTTGCTAGAATAGCACGGATAAAAACCCGGGTGGCATGTCCCAGGACGGGAGTAACTAACGCGGGGCAGACAGAGACGACGAAGCAGCTCTCAACCCAGAGGTTGCAAAGCTAACCTCACCCGAAAGAACATCCTTAAGATAGAAGGATGTGAAGGAAGTAGGGGAACGCCAAAAGGCGGCCCTCAAAATGTCTTCCAAAGGAGGACCCAGAAAGAGCGCCCAGGAGGTAGAAACACTCCTAGTATCGTGCGCTCTTGGAGGATTCTGAGACAGGAGAGCCTCCGAACCCCCAGCTTGGATAGCCTCGACAATCCAACGGGAGATAGTCTCCCGTGATGCTGGGGAATAAGGGTGACGGGAAAAGAGAAAGAGCTGATCATCCTTACGAAAACCTTAGTCCTATCCAAGAACCATTTGAGAGCCCTAACAGGGCACCAAGAATTATCCTCCTTGACAGAAGAGAATTCTGACAGAGGACTCAAGAACACTTCGATTGAGCCAGAAGAATCCTTCTGATTCTTGGCAATAAACGAAGGTCGAGGGACAAGACGTACACCTTGCCTTTCCCATCTGATATGCCCGGGCGCCGTAGAGAGAGCCTGAAAAGTGCTTCTCCTCTGCCCAGAAGCAATAGCGACGAGGAAGGCGGTCTTAATCGAGAGATGGTGTAAAGACGCTTTGCACAACGGCTCAAAGGGCGGTTTGGCCAAGGCGTCCAAAAACAAAGGAAGGCTCCACGCAGGAGTCAACTGGCGATTTGCTGGTCGTTTCAAAAGACAGACCTCGGCAAATGAGTCAAGAAGGGAGAGTTAGAAACTCCCGAACCATCAGAAAAAAAAAAAAAAAAAAAAAAAAACCAAGGTGAACCGGAGCAATAGCGGACCGGTAACCACGATTGGTAGAGAGGGACCTGCCCTTATCGAAAAGGGGCGATAAGGAAATCTGCAATAGCACCCACCGGGGCAGAACGGGAAGCAAATCCCATTTCCCCACACCAAGCATGGAAGGCTTCTAATCTCGAGATGTAAACAGCTCGGGTAGAATCTCTTCTGCTCTGGACTATGAACTGGGAGGCTCTCTCAGAGAGTCCTGCCGTCCTCGCATCCTCCCCGATAGAGGCCAGGCGGTCAAATGTAGAGCCGCCGGGCGATGGTGGAGGATCCCCGACAGGGGCTGAGCTATGAGGTCTGCTCTCCGGTGAAGGGAGAGAGGCCGACCGTCCAGCAGAGACAGAAGAAGAGGAAACCAAGGTCTCCTCGGTCAGCAAGGTGCTATGAGCAGAAACCACGCCTGATCCTCCTGAATCTACCCCAGGACCTGAGGGATTAAGGAGACCGGCGGAAAGGCGTAACCCCGGAAGTTCTTCCACTGAAGGGAGAACGCATCGAGGGCCCAAGCTTCCGGATCTCGCACCCGAGAGCAGTATCTCGGGAGGCGATGATTGAGAGCTGTCGCAAACAGGTCTATCTCCAGAGGGGCGCAGACTGAACAGAGGTGTCGAAGACCTCTCGGTTCAGTGGCCACTCGGAGGGGAGACACATGCCCCGGGACAGAAATTCTGTAATCAGATTGTCCCGCCCGGGAACATAGGAGGCGATCGGAATCACTCGGTGAGACCGACACCACTTCCAAAGTTTGGCGGTTAGATCGTTCAGGGTAGTGGAACGAGTCCCGCCTTGTCTGTTGATGTAGGCAGCAACAGTAGTGTTGTCCGTCAAAATCCGGACGGAGTGACCTACAATCATGTTCTCGAAAAAACAGAGAGACATGAAGACTGCCATCAATTCCAACATATTGATGTGGGGTAAGGTGCACAGGTGTGACCAGTCCCCCGAGACCACCTGGTCCAAAAGAGACTTGCCCTTGAAGAAGGAACGACTCATTCGACCAGGGGATAAGCAGGCGTTTGATTTCCTCGGATAGAGGAATCCACACCTTGAGCGAGTCTACACTGGGCTTGGAAAACTTCAGCAGATGAAGCTGGAAAGGCCTCATATGAAGCCGATAGTCTTTGAGGACATCTACAAGGCTCGATAAGTGGCCCAAGGACTGGAGCCATCGGCCTGCCCGAACTCGACGTAAGCGACGAAGAGATCGAGCCAGTAAGACAATAGTTAGAACTCTCTCCCGACTGGGGCGGGCAAGTTGGTTCACAATGTCTATTTCCGCACCCAGGAAAATGGGTCTGCGGGTAGGAGTCAACTCCGACTTGTCCCAGTTGACTATGAATCATACTTCTTGCGTAGTACGGAGAAGTAGGTCCATGCGTGACTGAAAGACGGACACAGAGCTCGCCACCAGGAGCCAGTCGTCCATGCAAGTGAAAAGTCTCAGACCGCGATACCTGAGGAAAGCGGCTAGGGAAGAGACTACTCAAGTAAAAACTTGAGGAGCCGGTTTCGGGCCACAAGGTAAGGCCTTGAACCGGAAGGTTTCGCTCTGAAAGGCGAAGCCTAGAAGGTCCCTTGAAGAAGGGTGTATCGGTATGTGAAAGTAAGCATCTTTCAAGTCTACCGAAATGGCCACATCTGACGGTCTGATCGCCGGAAGAAAGGAGGCCAAAGTTTCCACGCGGAAAAAGCTCTCTTGGAATGAAGGGATTGATGACCCTCATATTCAAGATCATTCTGAGCTTCCCCGAGCGTTTGGGAATTATAAGATAAGGGAGAGACACAGATGGGGGTGGTCTCTTACCCTTTCGATTGCGCCCTTTTCTAGCAGCTCTTGAATCTCGGAGGAGATGTGCTCTAGAAAGGGGGGCGATATGATCGCCGGAAGAATGGAGGCCAAAGTTTCCATGCGGAAAGGTCTCTTGGAATGAAGGTATTGATGACCCTCATATTCAAGATCATTCTGAGCTTCCCCGAGCGTTTGGGAATTATAAGGGAGAGACACAGATGGGGGTGGTCTCTTACCCTTTCGATTGCGCCCTGTTCTAGCAGCTCTTGAATCTCGGAGGAGATGTGCTCTAGAAAGGGGGCGATATGTAGGCGGGTTGCGGCGGAAGGCTCCGCCAACCCTCTCCTCCAACGCTCGGGGCGCACTCGCCGCGAATCCCGGGCCGAACCACGGCCCCGACTGCGACGATGCCTTCTCCTACCTCGAGGAGAAGGCTCCGCCCTGGCCCCCTGTGGTGAGGGGCACTGGGCTGAACTTGCAGTGCACGAGAGGCTGAAAGCTGAAGTGCCACCGCGTCTAGGAGGCGGAAAACTAGCCTGGGCCTGCGGCTTAGGAGCCGAGGACTTAAGGCGTTTCAGAAGTTCCGTCGCCTGCTAGCGTGAATCAACCTCAAGTTGAATCACATCAGACACCTTACCTCCAAAGAGGTGTTGGCCGGAGTGCGGGACCCTGGCCAGGAGGGCAGGTATGTCCGCATCCGCAATGCCCAGAGAGGAAAGTGCAAGTTCCCTCCTGGCATTAGTGGCTATGCTGTCGACACAGACAGTTTTGACCACCACGAGCCTGTCAAGGACAAGAGGGCTTCGTGTAGGAACATGATGTCCGAGTCGGACATCTCAAGTTCCTGGCTCCTAGCGTAGGGAAAGGAGCGTACCCAAGTAGGCAGTCAGCCTCAGGCCAGTCCTGGAATGAGCTTCCATCAAGGACGGGAACTTCTCCCTTTTGGCGTAAGGTGCACTCTGAAAGTTGACACCAAGCCTACCACCCACATGTAGGAGGTCACTGGAACAAGACTTTCTCGTAAAATAATCGAGAGTGTCTTGTTGAGAGAAAGTGAATTCCCTGGCCGAGGGACGGGCCCTACCAAAGATGAAAGAGGCTGTGAGGCGAAGTCATTGTAGACTCGCTTAAGTCCTCCGTAAGAGGGATGCCTTTGGAGGGACGCTCACCTTGAAAAAGGAGAGACGGATGTCCCGGATCGGCCCGACTCTGAAAAGAGGTGTCGGGAAGATATTTCTCCAGCAGGGCTTGAGTCTCTACCGCCAAGGACCGACTGGTTTGGGGTGTAATCTCAACCTGTGAAGAGGCATCATCCTCCGAAAATCCGGACTGAGAAACCTGATCCCAAGAAGGGCGGTTTAGGTAGTCCCAGGATTCCTCCCCAGGCGGAGCACTTAGTGCCGCTGGAATGGGAGTAGCCCCGACCGGACGATCAAAGCTGAACGTGGTCGGGAGACGCCCGAAGTGGGGCGGCAAGACTCTTGTGTGTTGGAGACCAAACACAATGAGCCGGATACCTGATAAAGGAACCGGATCCCCACCCACTAGGTGCAGTGGTGATAAACAAGGGAAAACCAGTCTTCCTAGCCGGATAACCGGTAAAAACCGGTATCCGAACCGGATATCCGGTAAAAACCGGTATCCGAACCGGATATCCGGGTATTCGAACCGGATATCCGGGTATTCGAACCGGATATCCGGGTATCCGAACCGGACCCGGGTTGGTGGGTACAGGTATCCCCCCTCCCCCGGGGGGGGGGGGGGGGTGTTGGAGTCGGGCGTGGTGGGAGGTACGGACACAAAGTCTGACCAACCACTCCACTCCACAATGATCTTCAGATAATTCAGAAGTTCATGGGAGACGCCCGACTCAGAAGAAGTAGTCGCCCCTTGGGGGCTAACCTTCTTCTTCTTGGCCCCCCTGACACATGAGGTGAACACACAGTCGATGTCAAGGGGAGAGAGTCCGCCCCGCCTGCTGGCTGGGCAGTACTCAGGCGCCTACGTTTCTGGGCAGGCGGTCACGTGACCGCTCCCTTTACCCACTTGAAAACGGGCGCCGCTTCCGTAGTAAACCCTTTGTACTGGGTACATTAGGAAGATCACGACTCTCTTTACTCTTTCCCGCCTTGCTTGGATTAGAAGCGTGCGGAGAGAGACAAAGAGAGCCGACCCCTGAGCGAACAACATCTATGGCTAGTGAGCGAGAAGTGCAGCTCGAGCGAGACGAACTGTGGGCTGGGGTAGACCCACAGTTTTATCGGTGAGAGGTATTGGGCGGGTTAGGCACTCACTCTCACCGTTATACAAGTCTCTTCTTCGAGAGAGGTATTGGCCATGTTTCAGGACTCACTCTCTCGGTATATCCCGCATGAGTTGGTCGTCAGAACAGACGACGAACTCATAACGGGGCGAGCCGTACACAAGGCAGGCCCTAACTTACCTTGGTCGAGGCTCCGGGGAAGTTATAATGTTGGTGCGAGATGAAAAT
This sequence comes from Heliocidaris erythrogramma, assembly GCA_025617745.1. Classification (NCBI taxonomy): domain Eukaryota; kingdom Metazoa; phylum Echinodermata; class Echinoidea; order Camarodonta; family Echinometridae; genus Heliocidaris; species Heliocidaris erythrogramma. The sequence goes on along the minus strand of CM046859.1, from coordinate 32,881,382 downwards.
CTCGCAGCCAACCCTTCCAAGGCTGGGCGAGTCCCCTTATAAGTATTTAAATACTGGGGAACGCCAGCCGAACGGAGACCTCGACATGGCTGAAAATAAAGACAAGCAAACAAATATAGAAAACCATATTTGGTAATAAATTTATTATTACAAACAATATAGATCTATAAAAGGGTAACAACCAACTCACATAGGTCGGAGTGGGAATAAACTCCTAATACGGAGACACAACGTTTTGATAAGACCGCTTGTCTAAGCGCGTTGAATCAACCACCTACAGACACGGGGGGGCAGCCCGACACAGTGTACTAGTACACCGTCTGTGAATAAAGCCCCGAAAGTGAGGAAAAACGGCAAAGTAATTTCATTAATTTACCGTGAAGGAGGTTGACTCAGGAAAAATCCGATACACCAAAATGAATGTGAAAACATGGTGAACGGGATTTTTATTGCGAAAGGCAACCAAAAATGCTTTTGGAGGTAAAAATCTCGCAATTTAGGTTAAGACTTAGCTTCATAGATGTCACTTCTCTGACGGGCGAGAACGGAAGAGGAAGAGTATGGCGGTGGCGCGATTGGATTGGTGGACGGGGAGTACGCGCGCGCAGGCAGGGGCTGCGCGTTTTAGACTTAGTTTTTCTCGAATGACGGCATAGTTTGGGAAACTAGCAAATAGGTAGATACATCGATTTATTGCTGTAAATCATGACAGTGATGATGATGATGTTGATAATCATCATCATCATGATGAATATCATCATGACAGTGATGATGACAATGATGTTGATGATAATCATGATGATGATCATTATATCATCATGACAGTCATGATGATAATGTGGATGATAATCATCATCATCATCATCATGAATATTATGACAGTGATGGTGATACTGTGTTGTTGATGATAATCATGATGATTATGGTGATGATAATGATGATAATATAATGACGATGATAATCATGATGATGATGGTGATAATGATGATTGGTGATGATAATGATGTTGATGATAATCTTGATGATTATAATGATATAGTGGTGATGACCATGACTGAAATGACATTGACCTTAGCCATGCCAAATATGAAAGAGAGATGACATTTCGTGAAGAAGATACAATCATTAGTTGATTTTTACAAAATGGCGCCTGGATGACGTCACAATAATCTGATGACCTTGAAAAAGATGCGGGAACTTGACCTTATTAGGACTGATGACTGACAAAAATTTGAAGATAATTGACTAAGCCAATTTTGAGAAATTGTGATATCAAATAGGACGATTTGATATTGAAGGATACTTTGGAGATAGCTCTAATACACGACAGGGAATCAAAATTTCCATAGGGTTGTCCACAAACTACTGCACATTACTTTCTAATAGACATAACATGGAAAATAAGGCAGTTTATTACATGATTTGTGATTGTTTATGTTATAATAGTCGAAGAGGATGGTAAAATGACAAGCAAAAACAAGCAAAAAAAAATAAAAAATTATGGACCCACCGGGGATCGAACCTGGGTCACCTGCATGGGAGGCAAGTGCTTTGACCAATAGACCAAAACATTTCCCATAGAGATAACACGTACACGAAAAACGGGATTCTCAAATCACATATTGTACTTAAAAATTGGGCATGATGCCGACATCTGATCAAAATTTGGAGACCACACTTGTAAAAGCTTATAGTCTCAGCTACAACATATTAAAATCTGGAAGGAAATAGACCAAGAATAACTGAGATACTGCTCAGAGAACGATGTCATGTAGATCCATCATTCGAAAAAAAATCATCTTCCATAGACATAACACGCAAATAGGGCAAATTCTGACATGTCGTCTTTAATTGAAAATTTCACTGTGATGACGTCATCAAAATGAAAAACCGTGGCAACTGATCTTGTAGAGAATTGTCTCAGCTATAACATATCAAAATTTGGAAGAAAATCGACCACTTATTACTGAAATATTATCAAATGAATACAAAAATGATGACGTCATTTTTTCAAAATCATTTTTTTGAGTTCATATGCAAATATGATGACGTCAGACCATGCGATCGGCAAAAATTCTGCATGAATTCAGATCTACAACTCCCAGGCTTTCAGATTGTGTAAAGAAATTGGGGGGTTTCCTCGCATTCTGACGAGCTATGGCGGATTCTAGATAGGCATGTTTTTACCACTTTTTACATTAGAATGTCCATTGACGCGCGCACGAATTTGAAACTTTGACGCACGCGTGTGGCATTATGGAAGGTCGAGAATGACTGTAAATAGTTGGAAATTGTCAAGAACAGTGTCAGGAAGACAAACCATGCGAAAAAACGGCGTTTTTTACGTTATGTACGCGCTGCGCGCGCGCATAACGCGCACACGGACGCGCACGGACGGAAAATTTTTAAATGCTTAAAATGTCCTGAACCATACTCTAATTTGATTAAAAAGTGATTTTGAGCATTTTTAAATTTTGACGCGCGCGTACGTGCGCGTCATGATGCGTGCGCGGATTTTGATGACATTTTCTGTTGACCCTTGACCTGAAGTTCATGTGTGTCAAATATGGTTCATTTTTGATGACTCGTTATGAAGATATGATTGATAATGTGATTTCACAAAATGGCGCCTGGATGACGTCATGATGACCTGATGACCTTGAAAAAGATTTTGGAGCTTGACCTTATATGACCTGATGACTGACGGAAATGTCATGAAAATTGACTGAAAAGTTTTTGAGATTTCGTTGCAACAAGAAAGTGGGAGAAAATAAAAATAAACTAGACATTGAATTCGTCACTGAAGACGAATTAGGTGATCTGTCTTGATCTTGATATTTTTGACGAAGACGAATGACAAAATGATAATGTGAAAGATGACGTTGATATCACGAGGACATTAATTATAATGAATCTAATCAAGATTTTTATGATTTCAGCCCTTTCCTAGCATTTTCAATTCGTAGGCTCTAGCTACTACATTATTAGTGAAATAGCGCCCCCTTTGTTTCAATGGGACATAAAGTGTGTGAACATGAATTTTGGATGATTCGTGGATATCATGACAATGATGATAATGATGTTGATGATAATCATCATCATCATCATGAATATCATCATGACAGTAATGATAATGATGTTGATGATAATCATGATAATGATTATATCATGACAGTGATGATAATGATGTGGATGATAATCATCATCATCATGAATATCATCATGACAGTGATGATGAGAATGATGTTGATGATAATGATCATTATATCATCATGACAGTGATGATGATAATGTTGACGATGATCATGATAATCATCATCATCATGAATATCATGACAGTGATAATGATGTTGATAATCATCATCATCATGACAGTGATGATGACAATGATGTTGATGATCATTATATCATCATGACAGTGATGATGATAATGTGGACGATAATCATTACCATCATCATCATGAATATTATGACAGTGATGGTGATACTGTGATGTTGATGATAATCATGATAATCATGATGATGATGGTGATGATAATGTTGATAATCATGGTGATGATGATGATAATGATGATGATTGATGGTGATGATGATGCTGATGATAATCATCATCATCATGAATATCATCATAGTGATGATGATAATGATGTTGATGATAATGATAATGGTGATGACCATGACTGAAATGACATTGACCTTAGCCATGCCAAATATGAAAGAAAGATGACATTTCGTGAAAAAGATACGATCAAGATGCGGGAACTTGACTTTATTAGGAGTGATGACTGACAAAAATTTGAAGATAATTGACTAAGCCAATTTTGAGAAATTGTGATATCAAATAGGACGATTTGATATTGCAGGATACTTGGGAGATAAACCCCATAGCTCTAATACACGACAGGGAATCAAAATTTCCATAGGGTTGTACACAAACTACTGCACATTACGTTCTAATAGACATAACATGGAAAATAACGCAGTTTATTACATGATTTGTGATTGTTTATGTTATAATAGTCGAAGAGGATGGTAAAATAACAAGCAAAAAGAAGCAAAAAAAAAAAAAAAAATTATGGACCCACCGGGGATCGAACCTGGGTCACCTGCATGGGAGGCAAGTGCTTTAACCAATAGACCAAAACATTTCCCATAGAGATAACACGTAAACGAAAAACGGGATTCTCAAATCACATTTTGTACTGAAAAATTGGGCATGATGCCGACATCTGATCAAAAATTGGAGACCACACTTGTAAAAGCTTATAGTCTCAGCTACAACATATTAAAATCTGGAAGAAAATAGACCAAAAATAACTGAGATACTGCTCAGAGAACGATGTCATGTAGATTCATGATTCGAAAAAAAATCATCTTCCATAGACATAACACGCAAATAGGGAAAATTCTGACATGGCATCTTGCATTGAAAATTTCAGTGTGATGACGTCATCAAAATGAAAAATGGTGGAGACTGATCTTGTAGAGAATTGTCTCAGCTATAACATATCAAAATTTGGAAGAAAATCGATCACCTATTACTGAAATATTAGCAAATGAATACAAAAATGACGTCATTTTTTCAAAATCATTTTTTTGAGTTCTTATGCAAATATGATGACGTCACAACATGCGATCGGCAAAAATTCTACACGAAATCAAATTTACAACTCCCTGGCTTTCAGAATATGTAAAGATATTTGGGGGTTTCCGTGCATTCTAACGAGCTATGGCAGATTTTAGATGGGCATGTTTTTACCACTTTTTACATTAGAATGCCCATTGATGTGCGCACGAATTTGAAAGTTTGACGCGCGCGTACGACATTATGGAAGGTCGAGAATGACTGTAAATAGTTGGAAATTGTCAAGAATAGTGTCAGGAAGACGAAACATGCGAAAAAACAGCGTTTTTACGTTATCTACGCGCTGTGTGCGCGCATAACGCGCGCACGGACGCGCACGGACGGAAAATTTTTAAATGCTTAAAATGTCCTGAACCGTACTCTAATTTGATTAAAAAGTGATTTTGAGCATTTCTAAATTTTGGCGCGCGCGTACGTGCGCGTCATGATGCGTGCGCGGATTATGATGACATTTTATGTTGACCCTTGACCTGAAATTCATGTGTATTAAATATGGTTCATTTTTGATGACTCGTTATGAAGATATGAACGATAATGTCATTTTACAAAATGGCGCCTGGATGACGTCACGATGACCTGATGACCTTGAATTTGATATCCGAGCTTCAGCTTATACCCGGATGACTGACGGAAATGTCATGAAAATCACTGAAAATTGACTGAGAACTTTTTGAGATTTCGTGGAAACAAGAAAGTGGGAGAAAAATAAAAATAGTGGGAGAAAAATAAAAATAAAAATAAAAATAAAGAAATAAATAAAGAAAGAAAAGAATATTAATAAATTGTAGTCTAAGTAGGCCTACCGTAAATGACGGTACTCGGTAGACCGGCTACGGCCTACGCACGGTCACGGAAGAGCCCAAATTCATTGAAATTGGCAAATAGAAATTATTTTATTTTAACACAGAGGGTCAAAGAATGGGTAGGAAAAGAGTGCGAAGAACAAATTCATACTGTAATTATGCATTTTCAAGTTAACTAAGCACATTAATCACATAAATTAAATGTTAGTCATCAAAATAATTCAGAGATTCTTACCGGCGATGCGAATAGGGTTCACACGTGTAATAAAAGGCTGAAAATAGAAGGAAGAATCCTCTCCGAATTCATCTATGGTATCGCTTCTTGAAAAATAAAAGGATAACGACGAAGATTCTCCTAGGATCGAAAGCTCAGGCCCCTTTTGACTCCAAAAACGTTTACAGTTAAAAAAAGTCTCCCCCAAAAAAGTATTTAAAGAAAATGTTCATACATGTCGAGAGCTGTAGGGTCTCTTCTAACAAATTACGCCAACAAATCTGACAATGTTTTAAAAGTAAAAAAACACTTTTGTGAAAGATGCAAAATCCAGACTTGACAAGAATTTGTATTTTGGCTAATAATAAGCAAACGTGAGAGTCGTGTAAAGGCTTAGAAATTTTCATATTCTAATGGTTTTATGACAATTCATGAAAGAACATGTTTTTGTGTATGTTCTGATATATGCAATCAACATTTATGCTGTATTGAGTAACTTATTATCATATTATATTGAATATTTTGTATGAGTTTTTAATTTAACTTAAGCTAGCAAACATAAATTTGTCAGAAAAGGAATATCACCAAGGATTGCCCACACACAATGGTCAAGTAATCAATTAATCAGTCAGTCTGTCTATTTGAAGGATTGATTGATCGATTGATTGATCTTTCTTTCGAGATCATCCGTAGTCCATTTCTGACACTAAAAGTAGCAAAGCATAAATATAAAGAAAAACAAATCTAGGAAACGTGCCCCATACAGTTTTGGTGCCTCCATGTGCCGCTATATATTTTTCAATTAAAACAATAATCAAATGCTTAACTAATTATAAGCACATTTAATTTAACGCTTCAAAGAAACAAATTTCCAACCTCGGCTATTCTTGAAACTGGTGACGCTGTCGATCTGAAAAGCCTATTTTTTTATTCCTACGTCGATGTCACTTAAGTCTTTAATCACCAATACCTCAAGCGGTGATCAGTTACTTGAGGCACGCCCCCACCCCCATCGGAAGGCAGGGGAAAGAGGGGGATAAACATGACGAAAGAATATAAGACAATATACATTTCATCTTGGCCTACATTCCATCCATGCACTCATCCACTCATCCAATGTACCTTGCTCTTTTGTATTTCACCTAAGACCACCCCCTCCCCCGCTAGTGGCACGGTCAGAGCACAATGTACCCACATGGTTCCACAATCATAGCAGCCTTTCCGTCTTTCATTATTTTGATTTGATTTTGATTTATTTTTCTTCTGCAATCATATAAGTACAACATTTTTCGGTAACATATATAAAATAAAATACAAAAGTACTTTTTGACAATGAATCATAAATAAACAAGTATATGTAACAATCATTTTTCAAAAACAAACACGAAATGATAAATTGTCAAATTATTGTAATTCATAAAATATAAAATCATTAGCGGAAGACTGGACAAATATTATGAAATTTTGAGCTAAAACATGTTTAAATAAGCAGAATGGATAAATAATTGAAATCCTAAGTTAAAAGCATATTGATGATGATGTTGATGATGATGATAACGGTGATGATGATGATGATGATGATGAAGATTGACAAAGAAATTTTACCTTGTATATTCAGATAGAAACATCGTTTTAACTTTGGCTTTAAATGAGTAAAGGGAACAACAGGATTTAATGAATTCTGGGAGAGAGTTCCATAGGTCTGGACCGTGGTGTCTTATAGATCTATGGGCAATCAGTAACTTTGGGTTGACAAGATGAAAAACTTTGTAGTGAATTGATGTCGAGATCCTACAATAGCCTATTATAGGATCTTTATGAACACCCCCCCCCCCCGATACGACACTGCCCGATGGGCACATTTTGTAAGCGAGAATGGAAAATATATATGAAAGGGGGCACTTAGCAGAACAGACTCTTAAATGAAAATTACTAGGCTTATCAGAAGGGAAAGGGCAGTTATTAGAAAGGAAAAAGGGAACCGTATCAAAAGTAAAAAGATATACACTTACCAGGAAATTGCACTTATGACAAAGGAGAATGGGCATTACAGAAAGGGAAGGGTCTTATTGGAGAGAAAAGCGGAACATATCAAAAGGAGAAATGGCACTTACTTGATAGGAAAAAGGGGGCACAGGAAATTTAGAATTAAAAAGGGTCATTTTTCAGAAGTTATAGGACTCTTCAATTTTTGGATACTTGTAAAATTAAGATTGGGGCGGGGTGGGGGAAACTAATGTCTGAATAATAGAGGTCAGAAAATCAAACGAAAATCAGAAATTAAAAAAACAATGAAGTCTTCAATTTATTAGCTCAGTCAACAAGGCAATATTAAAATTTTGGAATACTAAATATTTTGTGAAAAATTTTCCGTCCATCAATCTCTACCCATATCATTCTTTAGAAGCTGTAGAGGGCGCTATAATCGTAGCCATTTTATTGCGTTGTCAATGTAAACTATTTTGTACCGGCCGTTGTTCGAGAAAAGAGGGTGAATAATTGCCGATTACCATAGGAAAACTCGTGACTACACCTTGCACGTTCATGGATTTTTAGTGAGGAGAAGGTAATATTTTCTCGGAAGATTTGTCACTTGTGATTTCCTGTATTAACACGTCATATAAAACAAACGTTTGACGGTGTGTTACTGTTACTTAGTCATTAATTCGTCAGACACATCACAGCCCTCACTCAGCTCAGGCCTCAGCAGTCATCTCAACGGGATCCCGGCCCAGGCCCCACGACTGCGAATCGGAGCGGCCAGCGTCGTAGCCGCGCCCGTAGGCCGTGTATGCTGCGCAGTTAATATAAATTTTAACTTGACCCACTCACACATAGATCTATATATATGGAAATAACTTTGCATACGTGCATGACGTGTGAGTAACATATGCGAGGTTGTTACCATAAATATACGGTATGCAGTTGATGATGGCTAGTCTAGACTATAGACTTATTGTGCTTACCAGTCAAAACGTCCCCGCGCCAAAACGTCCCCGCACCAAAACGTCCTCGGGTGATACCAAAACGTCCCCTTTGTTCGACCAAAACGTCCCCGGGTCAAAACGTCCTCGGGTCAAAACGTCCCCGGGCTCTTTTGTGAAAATAATATGTTGAATTCTCACCGTTATTACATCATATTTTGAAGTAATTGAAATCTTTAAACAACAAGAATAGTTTTGTGTCATTTACCATCCACCACACGACTGAATTCCCGCTGCATGCATTCACGGCATAAAAATCATCTTAGCTCTCGCTTCCAATCAACGCAATATCGCCGGCGCGCAGTGCTAGTGTGCGTGGGGTATAAATTTTTTTGCATATAAGCAGCCGCGCGCACGGCTAGTACAAACATTTAACAGTTTACCAGAGCAATTACATGTATAAACTATAATAAACGTATATGGGTGAGAATTTTGAAAAATGTACCAATCGGTCAAAGGAGGCTCAAAAAACAAAATTTGAGAAGAGTAAAAATGGCATCTTTATTGTTGAAGAATACAAATTTAAGCGTTACAAAAACCCGCTTATACCGGGATATTTGACATGGAACAGGTTTTTTCTTAACCATTCAAGTTAACCACCTCAGAAACGTGAACGTTCGTGATTAATATAAGCACCCTATAAAGGCTATATACTTGGTATCAACGAAAGTATAAGATTTTCTCATAAATGTTTATTAAATCATTACCACAAATAGTGTTTGAAATTGAAGTTTCAAATGCGGACAGTTCTTATCCAGTCTAATGACCAAATTTGGTTTGCTAGTGATATCAATATCAAGTACTTTCCAAAACTTTCCAAAAATGAAATAGGATTCATAATTCCAAAGGTTCATATTTCCGAGAAAAAAAATGAGGTTCATATTTCCGAAAATGAAAAAGGGTTCGTTTTCCGAAAAATAAAAAGGTTCGTATTTCCGAATATGAAAATAAGTTCGTATTTCCGAAAAATAAAAAAGGGTTTGCATTTCCGAAAATTAAATAGGGTTCATAATTCGGAAAATGGAATAGGGTTCGTATTTTCGAAAATGAAATAGGGTTCGTATTTCCCAAAATGAAAAGGTTCATAATTCAATCAATAGAGCCCTACTCAACTCTTTGGAATTACAGACCTTCGGAAGTATGAGGCTTTTTTTGAATTTTCAGAAATTACGGAATTATGAACTATATTTCTTTTTCGGAAATAAGAACCTTCAGAATTATGAACTTTATTTCAATGCCTATTTAGATATGATTTATTATTATGAATGATAGTTAGAATAAAGTGAGCTCTACTTACTATAATTTTGTTAAAATATTATTTTAATTGGTCGAGTTTCAAGTTTTTTATTGCATGAAAAATATATGAATAAATATTCATAATGTATTATTAACCTGTATGATAACTATGATCTGCATCAATTCCTTTGATTTCTATATTTTCTATTTTCTATAATTCTATACCTGCCGTTTTTTTTTGGATACATTCATAATGTATTATTAACCTGTATGATAACTATGATCTGCATCAATTCCTTTGATTTCTATATTTTCTATTTTCTATAATTCTATACCTGCCGTTTTTTTTGGATTTGTCGAAGTTATTAATGTAGAAAATGTACTATGACCTGCATTGCCCCTTCTCTTTATCTCTGCACTCTGTACTATTGATCTATTTCCACATCTGCTTCACCCCCCCCCCCCCTTACCCTTCTCTCTCACACTCTCTCTGTGCTCCCTTTTTATCTCACTCGGACTACTATATACAAAAATACAATAATTTATTTAAATGTTTAAAAGCGCTCCTGCCGGCACCTCTTTAATATTTTATCAATATCGGAGTTATAGTTTCAAGTTCAATCATAATCTAATAATATGTGAAAAGATATATTACATTATCGTCTAACGTTATTTCTCGCTTCTTCGACACCTACATGATACCAAATCTGCGAACGCCAGGTACAGAGAGAAAAAGAAGGAAGATTACAAGATTTTGTAAAACTTTATTTATTGTAAATAAATTTGCACCAAAGTCGTGGCAGACTGTATTTTATATCCTTGTATTTTATATATGGGAAATGGAGAATTCCGAGACAAGATTGGTATAAAAACTCTGTATGTGTGTTTGAATGTGTGTGCGTTTGTGAGAGAGAGAGAGAGAGAGAGAGAGAGCGAGAGGGAGGGGAGAGTGGGGCAGACTTTTCATGACCTCGTATTATAACCAAAACGGATCATGACTTCATTGTGTATACTATTTTAATGTTACCAAAAAGAGATGGTGCTCAATTTGATTTAACGGTCCAATTTAATTCACATTTTCACAAATTCTTGATTCATGAAAAATAATGGTAGGCTAACGAAACTTCTTACGCATCTCATGTAACTAACATTGTTTAATCTTTACCAAAACTATATTTAGGGTTTTCTATAACTCCATAATAATAATCAAAAACATGTGGGATTAAGTTATTTGGGGATGAATTTATGCAGGGGCGGATCCAGGGTTGGACAAGGGTGGGGGCGGAGGGAGCCTATTAAATACATATTAGGATAAACGTTTCTCAGTGTTTGTGAACTGCTCTTAACCTATAAGCACGCAATGCTGGTGCGATACAGAATTAAGAGTTTAAAAACGAATAAAATAAAAACACATCACGAAGTTGCGTGATTTGGTTAATGTATATTTTAGTCATAAAACAATTAACAGTCAAAGTTGTCACTCCGTTGTAAGCCGACATGAGACCCAAAAATATCCAAGTGAAAGTTCAAGAATAAGGATCGTGGTACGTACCAACGCCGGATGATGGAAGATGGTGCTGATGCTATACTGACTATTTGAGTCGTCGCACTGTGACCCATGTAGGTTATGAGATGACGGCAGTAAGGTATGTAAATGCACTTACCTGTCCCATTCAATTTTTAATTAGGCACAGCAAATTTATCAACATACACACATGGACAATATCAAATCATACAGCGCATACATGCAAATTTTTCCTATATATTTAGATTTAATTTTGAATATTCTTCTTCTCCTGTTTTAATAAATAAATTAATTGATTAATAATATTTAAATTCAATTCAATACGGTTTTATTTGATATTAAAAATACATGACAATAAATTGTCCGAAGAAAACTAAATATGTCACATCATTAACAATTATTCAGTAGCGGATCGAGACTAGAGGGGGTTAGGATGTTTAAACCCCCTCTTGGATTGATAAACGGCTATACAACTCCAATAACAACAACAAAAGGTGAAAAAATCTACAGTGACAGTTACCAGGGATTTATTGATACAGATAAATTGATATATTACAGATTATGGCGAAATTAGTGAATAGAAATATAGTATAGATACATTAATACAGTATAATTACAATAACAACAATTGTACTACTACTAATAATAAATTTTTTGGAATAGTAATAAATAAATAAATAACAAGCAAAATTGGACTCGGACTCCCAAAGCAGAAATATAGTACAGATAAAAGTATGAATACATTATAATTACAATAACAACAACAATTATAAAATGAATAACAAGCAAAATTCGACTCGGACTCCCAAAGCAGAAATATAATACAGATACATGAATACAGTATAATTACAATAACAACAACAACAATTATAAAATGAATAACAAGCAAAATTGGACTCGGACTCGAAAACTGAAGTAACCCCACGATGCAAGGTTAGGCCTACCCGATGCAATGTGCGCATGTGTGGCCGAGTTTTCCAGTTTTGTGGAGGCATGCACTCGGTTTTAGGGTTTTTAAAGCAAGTTCACTCGTGAGTCAAACTTTGTCTTTTAATTAGTTATACTTTGCAGAAGAAAAAAAATAAGAGTAAGCAGCCATAGAAAGAGCGAATGACGCAAAAATTGAGCCAGAGGCAGGGCGGGGACGTTTTGGTACGCTACCCGGGGACGTTTTGGTCGTGGCAAGGCGGGGACGTTTTGACGCGGGGACGTTTTGACCGGATACCTATAGCACACCACGAATAGTGGTCATATTGACCACTACGAATACAATATGCAAAAATAGTTGCTATTTTCTGTCGCGTGTAGTAAAGGTATGGGGGGAAAAGTAAGATAAATATTTTAAATACTTGCTTTCAAATTCAGGCCTTAAAAATCTCACTCCTACCTCAAATGGCCGTGAGGAAAAATTTTTTGATATTTTCAGCAAAATCCAAAGTCAAAATCTTGTCCAAAACCGGAGAAATCCCCGCCGATTTGTTTCGCGATCGCGCGTTGTTTACATACTGCCGATGTCTTGGACTAAAATCGGCCAATAAAATTTTTGTCTACGAAAAAACTCGGATCGCAAGCGCACATCGATCTTTACGATCGCGCACACAGAAAATCGGGACTTTTCCGTGTATGCCACAGGGACCGAATTTTTAAGGACAAAACTCTTTTGGGAGATGTCAGCGCCCGCGGCGACCAGGAAATGTACACATTGACTCCGATAGCTCGTTTCGCGAGAATCAACAGTAAATTACGGATTTGATTTTCGGAAATATCTTTTCCAACATCTGTGAGTTGAATTTATTGTATTTCTTGGATATTTTGATGTCGTTTTTGTAAACTAAATGCCGATTTTGAGTGAATGTTTGTGACTTTTGTGCAGTGGTGTTTTAAAAAGTTGAGGTGTATGACTGCCTAAATTATACACACGAAATATAGGAATGTAGCTATGAGTGACTTATAGTATAGCTATCATGGTTGAGAAAACACTCGTTCGTTATGGACGGGAAACCGAATGAGGACACCAATGCGTGTGACGCAATGAAGTGCTCCTGTGTGGATAACTCCAGTTACAAATATCCAAAGTCGACCTCGCCCATTTTATGGCTAATCGCATCGCTTAATTTCGGCAGGTAAAATAGAAATTTGTACTTACACTTCAAGAGAATTACTGTAAGTGTAACTATCTAGCAGGCTCTTTGATTTTACGATTTAACGATTGTTTCGATGAAAAAAATGGAATTTCCTCGCCGAGCCGATCTTTTCCCCGTACTGTACCGTTGATTCAAATGACTCGATCGCACTGTGTGATCGAGTCAGCGACGGTATACGGTACATTACACACGGTGCGATCGAGTCATTTGAATCGATGGTACAGTACGGGAAAAAGATCGGCTCGGCGAGGAAATTCCATTTTTTTCATCGAAACAATCGTTAAATCGTAAAATCAAAGAGCCTGCTAGATAGTTACAGTAATTCTCTTGAAGTGTAAGTACAAATTTCTATCTTACCTACCGAAATTAAGCGATGCGATTAGCCATAAAATGGGCCAGGTCGACTTTGGATATTTGTGTGGAGTGAATGTTGGTTGCCTCAACCACGGTCATGACGGTAATACCCAGTTGATTGCTCGCTGCATGCAGCTCTCGTTAGTTACACTGCCATGAACTGGGCATTACTAACAATTAATGTGCAACTCCTCTCAAACACAACAGTCACAAGCCCAAAGTAATGTTAAAATAATGCAATTACAATGTCAATACAGTGTACCATACTTTTTTACTTTCGTCTTCGGAAATTAGAATCAAACAACTTTTTTATACATTAATAAAAGAGGCCAATACAAATGGCAATGTCAATTTTACTGACAACTGTTTTAGGTTTGTGTCATTTTCCATTTGACTAATGTTGGCTGTGATTGGGTTTTAAAGCTATGCTGGGCAGGTTATTGTCAAGTTGACGAGTGTCTGACTGCTTTTTACTCGGTCTATATGTGGGTCTACACGTGTATGTTTTTTCTGAAGAATGAAAGAAGAAGCAAAACAAGAAGAGGAAGTAGAAAAAGAAGGAAGAAGAAGAAAAGAAAAACAAGTACAATGTAGATCTAGTCTAACGTTAGATCTGAGATGTCTTTTCTGTCAACAATACTGTTTCAGAGGTCAAGGAGCTTGTATCTTGGCCCAAATTGGCTTTAAAGTAAATTCTTGTCTTGAAGATTGTAACAAGATTTGAACTGTAAATGAATGAATGAATATAATTTGCTTTAAACTTATTACAGGTATTCATCCTTCAGATATCATATGGCCAGCCAACTTCACAGATATTCGGCAAAATCAACCATTATCTCGCTTAGCCAGATATAGAAGTTGGTACAATCTCACTTCATTGGAAACATTACCAAATGTCAACACACCAGCGTTAACAAAACAGCTGTCTGAACATGCCCTATCTTCGTGCACTAACAATGCACTGACACAGGCATGCATTAGAGATGTTCAGACATGGAAGATATGAACGCTAACATGATGGAGGCTTATGAGAAGCCCCTCTCCCTCTGGCGCTTGGTGGAGGAGGTGGTGTCACCGGGAGAAAGGCCAGACATCAGAGATATTCTGGGAATTTCACTTGTGGAGCAGAGTTTGGAATTGCATGAAGAGGTAATAATCTTTAACCCATTGTTTATGGGAACTAGATGGATCCTGTATTAAGCATATGGGAATGAGATAATTCAGCAGTCTACTGGTTAATTTGCTTCTAGAAAATATCCCCCCAAGCTACCAGTTACTTCTGAATTTTTCACTCCTAATGCAGTGATAATACACATTGATCTGAGCTCAAAAACTGAAAACAGTGTATTACCAGTTATTTCTTTAAGTTTTGGGAGAGTAGGACTCCTGTGACTACTCTGTTTATTAACATGTAGCTGTATTCATGCATGTTGTTATTCTGTTAGCTAATAAATAATTGGATACATTAATTGACCTGGCATAAACATAATGCATATATGACATAAGTTATAATGTTAATATGATGCACAGCTACACGTATATGACTGTAATATGTTTTTAATGTTGACTTTGTTGAATTCATATTTATCCTCAGAAGCCCTGTTGCATGAAAATCCATTTTATATACACATACTTATATACATGTATCTTGGCAATTTGAATTCATCAGGTTGATAATCTGCTAAGCATATGGCAGGACTATCGGGCAGACAGCGAAGAAGACCTTCCAGCATCCCCCGTCAATGTTCTTCCAGAGCCTCCAGGGATGAGAGAGAACCTTAGGACCCACATCCGCATGCTGCTGGAGTGTGTTAGAGAGAAGGCAAAAGAGGAGGGCAGGTATGAAATTGGATGGGAGGGTGTGGGGGGGGGGGGGGGGGGAGAACCCATGTCCCTACTCTCTTTTGGCCGATATAATTCGTAAAAGCATTCTAACTTTAGTCCAGGTTTGATTAAGTGGCTAAAATTAGTCTTGTTAAGGAGCGCCAAGCGTGAACATTTTCTTCCCTTAATTTTTGCTACTAAAATCATTTCGACATAAAATCACTTTTTCACTTTTATTTCATGACTAGATTCATTTTGATACCGTAGCAGCAGATTTCAGCTTAGGGCTAATCTGCCATAAGAGCAAAGTACAGTGAGTTCTAAATACACCGTTCAATGATTTTAAGGTATTTACGATGATGGTTACTTCATTCTTAAAGGTAATGTTCATGTTTGAAGTCTTTTCTTCCATTTGCATTATGAATGGATCTCTTTATAAAATGCAAGAAACGAGAAGTAGGAAAAAAAGAAATTTGCATATTATTTGTATAATTCAGAATTACCGTATGTACCTGTGGGTTTGTCATCCAGATGTAGAATGAATGATGTGAAATAGACCGCTTCTGTAATGTATACAAATTTATGCACATATATTCTCTGAGCACCTAATGACGAGCTATTCCATGAACCTGCTTTTTAGCTCACCCGAGCCTAAGGCTCGAGTGAGCTATTGCGATGGAAATTTGTCCGGCGTGCGCTGTCCGTTAACTTTTCACATTTTCATCTTCTTCTCCAAAACCCATGATCGGAATTCAACCAAACTTGGTAGGAATCATCCTTAGGGGTAGGGGACCCAAAGTTGCTAAAAATGGTACATGTTGCTAAAATGGTACAGTTGCTAAAATGGTACATGTGGACCCCAGGGGGCCACATCTTCTTCTCCAGAACCAGGCATAGCTCAGACTTGGTATGGTGTATGGAGATACCTCTATAGATGAAGAATGAATGTTGTTCATGAAATTTCTCTGAGTGGCCCTATAGGGGCCCTGTGGGAGTAACATACTGGAGGGGGGGGGGGGGCGCTGCCAGGCAAAATGTACATTCTGATCTTCTTCTCCAAAACACATGATCGGAATTCAACCAAACTTGGTAGGAATCATCCTTAGGGGTAGGGGACCCAAAGTTGCTAAAATGGTACATGTGGCCCCCAGGGGAGGGCCCCCAATTGTAAAAGCTATGTAAATTTCAAACATCTTCTTCTCCAGAACCAGGAATAGCTCAGACTTGGTATTGTGTATGGAGATACCTCTATAGACGAAAAATGAAAGTTGTTCATGAATTTTTTCTGGGTGGCCCTATAGGGGGTCTGTGGGGGTAACATACTGGAGGGGGGGGGGGGGTGGGGCAAGTTGTCCGCCATCCATAAACTTTTTACATTTTCAGCTTCTTCTCCAAAACCCATGATTGGAATTTAACCGAACTTGGTAGGAAGCTCAGACTTGGTATTGTGTATAGAGATACCTCTATAGATGAAGAATGAAAGTTGTTCATGAAATTTTTCTGGGTGGCCTTATAGGGGCCCCTGTGGGGATAACACGCTGGAGTAACATTTGTTTTAAAATTTGATTTTCTACTTTTTTGCTTAGGTAGCATCTTGCATAAAACGACACAACATTTTGATCGTTTAGCCACCTTGCATTGATAAATGGCAATAACATTATGAAACAGAATATTGTTCCATTTCCAATAAGTAATGTTGGTATTTGATAGATCCATCTAATACCAGATACTAGATAATGATTAAATGATTTCATTATCTAATTGAATTGATCAGTCAAAAGAAATTAAATTTCAAACATTCTTCTTCTCCAGATCCAGAAGTTTATCTAGATATTTTGTGTGTTATATACATCTTGAAGATGATAAAAAAAAGTTGTTCATGACATTCTCAGGGTGGTCCCATAGGGGTCCTGCGAGGGCGAGGTTAATATGCAGGAGGGGAAATGTACATTCTTTGCATGATTTGTTGTATGATTCAACCACACTTGGTGGGAATCATCCTTAGATGTAGGAGATTCAAATAATACATGACATTGTAGACCATGGGTGGGGGGGGGGGGGGGATTATGTTAATTTCTAACATCATCTCATATACATCCTCCTAGTTGTTTCAATTTCTAACATATCTCCTGGTGGTGCTAGAGAGAACATGCACCAGATGTGAATTGATCCACCTCAGGTGAGCGTCGTGCCCCCTGGGGCTCTTGTTATATATGAGCCTCAATGCTTGGAATCCAGTTTGCATACATTATTTGTAGCTATGTCCAGCAAGCCTCCGGCAAGCTTTCAGGTTGTCAAGAACAACCTTTGTTTGAAAGGTATGCATAAAATTTGCATACATTACTGAAGTGGTCTATTGCCTACCACCCCTGCAGTGATAATGAAAGTTGCTGAAGGCTACAATTGATTATGTTGTGTGTTAACATTCCACTACTAATACTGTAGTTTCCTTTATAAGAACCTAGTATGGATCATTTTATGGATATTTCATTTTACTACAGAGATGTAGATGGACTCCTAACGAAGCATAACAGCGATGTCTTGGACTACGTCAATGATGAACTGCCAAGAAGTAAGAAGTAGAAATTTTGTATTTAAAAAATCTTTGTCTGTTTGACATTACTGGTTGCTTTTGGCTTGTCAGATTGGAACAAATCATATTGTTAGATAATAATCATTAACATCAATTTTTTTATCTCTCTATGAAAATATGAATCTGAAATTATATTTGTTATGCAAATTTTGTAGAATACCAAATGTATACAAGTTTCAAAGTCACTTCGAATAGATGTGATGGGTTTGTCGTTTATTTGACTTTTAAAAACTGATCAGTATTGTTGATAATTTTCAGATATTAGACAATGCCATAAATAGTTTTCAAGGTCTCACAGTACATTATTATAACCTGATAGGCACAGGTGAGACTGAGAGCGATCTAAAAAACACACCCCATTTTATCATAGCGAAACTATACATATATCAAACATTGGCGGATCCAGGGGGGGGGCACGAGCCGGAAGTGCCCCCCCCCCTGGATCCGCCAATGTTTGATATATGTATAGTTTCGCTATGATAAAATTTTTGGAAGAAAAGTATGCATTTTAACCATAGACGATCCGCCATTTTCTTGATTGTGCCCCCCCCCCCCCTTTAGAATGAAGAATTTTTTTTTGCTTGTCAGAGAAATATGGAGGGAAACTGGACCCCCCAACCCCCCCCCCCCCCGAACTGAGCAAATTTTTGAGGTCTGGCGAAATTTTTTTTTTTGGTTGCCCCCCCCCCTGCATTTGTGTGCCCCCCTTATACTAAATCCTGGATCCACCCCTGTATCAAACATGATATCAACTACACATATATCAAACATGAAGTGGAATTTTTTTTTCCCTAAATATCTCTTCAATTGTTTTACCCTATGTAACTAGTCCTCAACATTGTTAGCAGACGTTATGTTCTGGGATGAAAACTTTTTCTTCCTAATGACTTTTGACGTGGTCTTTGTGTAGATACTAGTCCAGGAATGTCCCTTCAGCGACCCGGAAGCTCTTGGAGTAGCCGTGATGGAAGAGAGACTCCTATGAGGATGACACCCAGCAGTGACAGTGATGGGTAAGTCCGAACTATCTGCATCTCTCTTAACCCCTACCATGCCGTGGGTGGCAAATCTCGCCCAAATATTGGAGTGTTGAACATTTTGTTTAGGCTCAGAATGGCTTGAAAATGCTGCCTCATACAGAAACCTTTGCCTTCACTATAATGTTTATTCCTATGCAATATATCTTTGCCCAGTTTGCTCAAGAAAAAACTAATTGAAAATTAATATTTAACTATTGAAAGTTCATTTTTGACAATTGCTCAAAAATCCGGTGGCGTGGAAGGGGTTAAAACAAAGCCATATCAGTGCTAGGATTCTAAGACACCTAGTCCATTGACAGCTACCACTGGATCACATTTGTGACCAGGCACCACAAGACCACCAAAAAGTCGCCAGATATGAATTTCTAGTTAAGGTCTAATTCTGAAAGAGGAGATTCTCAGCTTTAAAATAATATATAACTCATTAGCATTGGATGTTTCTAACTCACTATACAAAGAGTAGAATGCACAGTCCCTCAAAATGTTACTTCTGAGAAATAAGGGTTTAAAGTTTGCAGTCTATTGAAGCGCGCTGACTTGCAAGGTGTTGTGCTAAGGTGACAAAAGGAGGATTGGAACTCAACAAAATTTCTTTGAAGGGATTATCAGATTGTCCTCATACTTGGCATACTAATTAGGCATAACATGCTCATCATAGTGCACAAGTATCAATGCAATAAATTAGTTTGTTTAAAAGTTACGGGATATCAAAATGAGACAAGTATTCAGGGTCATAAAAAAGAAAATTAATACAACAAAATCCAGAGGACACAAATAGGTCTAATAAAAAACTCTCAAAACTACCACTTTTAGATTACTTAAAAAGTATACTCTTTCAGGAAACACCCAAAACTAAAATTTGACCATGCCAACCAAAAACACATTGATTGAGCTCTAACTGAAAATCACACAGTGCGACTTTTTAGTGGTTTTGTGGTGCCTGGTCACATTCACCCTCTCCCCCTTACCCTCCTTCGTACCCCCTTAGGACAACTACCGTATCTGTAGACCACCATCATCCTAAGATGACTACACACTACATAGCATAGGATATTTACCTTCCTAGAAAACTACCTCCTAGACAACTACCCCTGGAAGACTACTACTGGAAAAACTACTCCTGGAAAATGAATTCCTAGGACAAGCACTCCCTGGGACAACTACCCCCCCTGACAGCTACATGTACTCCTAGGACAACTACTCTGGAGGAACACTTCTGCCTGTTTAACTGATTTCTAATCAGAGTTATATATATATTGAAAAAAAAAATTTATGAGATGAACTCTACACTCTGTTCTATCACTTTTAAACTGGTTGATTCACATGATGGGTGTGATGCACCTGTTATGACAATTTTATTTTTTTTCCCTTTTTTCCTTTCATCTCTGTCATTATTAGAATGTCTGCGACTTCTAACGTGAGTGACCAGGTGGACTCGGTCAAAGACCAGCTTAACATACTACGGATTGATGAGGTGGCCAACCAACTCAGGTAGGTTCATATAGACTTTCAGTTTGGTAACTTATGAAAACCCTAACTTTATGACATTTATTGGATTATAATCAGTTTATGAACCATTGATAAAAGCTTATTTATTCCCTTTAGATGATAATCAGGTGACCATTTATTAATTTATCTCTTTTATAGTATTTTTCAGACAGGATACCTGTAGCTCTGTCAGCATAGTATAAATACTCTTGTACCTGGCCATGTAAAACTTAAAACGATACAAAATACACAGATAAATGTTTCATAGTGAAATAATTCAGAAAGGCTTATCAATTCTATGAAATTGTAACATAGGTAAATAAAACTGAGTTAATTCCAACTTGGATCTTAGAAATTAAAATATTTTATCATTATGATAATTACAAGTAATCATACTCACTCTGATGTATGAATTTTACACCACACCTTCATAATTAACTTGAAATTATAACAAATGCATTGGAAAATGTAAATTTAACTCTCTATGTAATATTGTTAAGTACATTTATTGCTTCATGACAACTTGCATTGTTATCTGTTCCCCCGTAGATCCATGTTAGAAGATGAGATCTCACAGCTCCTGAAGGATACAGGGTTCCTCCAGGGATGCCTTGAAGATGAGAGTGATTTCAGGAGCCAGTCTAGGATGTCCGTTGTCAGCAGAGAGCCTTCACTACAAGGTAGATAGACCCCATAGATAAACTACCGCTAAATGAAGAGCCGTGCATGCATAAAGTGTTTAAAGGGAACAATCACTAGGAAATATTCTAGTTGTCTCGCCCACCGGAGGTGAAGGCGAGACTAAGGGATCCAAATGGCGTCCGTCCGTCGTCCGTCCGTCACAAACATTAAAGTTTACCTGCAAGACTCTCTTATGATGCATTACTTGGCAACTGTTACTGCATTGGCAGCCACACTTGGGTGATAGAAGCACTAGGGGCATCTCCATGTTATTGTGTTTCCGGAGGTCACATGATGATGTCAGAGGTCATTTGAGGTCATATGTTAAAGTTTACCTGCAAGACTCTCTTTTGACAAATAACTTCACACCAGTTGCTTTGATTACAACCTAACTTGGGTCATATTTGCACTGAGGGTACCTTCACGTTATGTTGCCTTTGGAGGTCACATGATAGGGTCAAAGGTCATTTGAGGTCATACGTTAAAGTTTACCTGCAAGACTCTCTTTTGACAAATAAATTCCCATCAGTTGCTTGGATTACAACCTAACTTGGGTCATATTTGCACTGAGGGTACCTTGACGTTATGTTGCCGTTGGAGGTCACATGATAGGGTCAAAGGTCATTTGAGGTCATACGTTAAAGTTTACCTGCAAGACTCTCTTTTGACAAATAAATTCACATCAGTTGCTTTGATTACAACCTAACTTGGGTCATATTTGCACTGAGGGTACCTTCACGTTATGTTGCCGTTGGAGGTCACATGATAGGGTCAAAGGCCATTTGAGGTCATATGTTAAAGTTTACCTGCAAGACTCTCTTTTGACAAATAACTTCACACCAGTTGCTTTGATTACAACCTAACTTGGGTCATATTTGCACTGAGGGTACCTTCACGTTATGTTGCCGTTGGAGGTCACATGATATGGTCAAAGGTCATTTGAGGCTATAGGTTAAAGTTTACCTGCAAGACTCTCTTGTGACAAATAGTATTTTGTGAATAGTCCTTCTCATTAATGGGATATTACATTCTGTGGCAGATACCCAGAGATACAATTCTTCTGCGTGGCAACGGAGATCACGATATTTCCAGTTTTCGCAAGTGGGCGAGACACAATCTTGCTAATGCCTTGTTTTTATGTTTGGGATTCATGCAGTTATACAGTGAAACCTGTGTATAAAGACTGCTCAATGGAGACAAAAGTGGTCTTTATGAGCTGGTGGTCTTTATGTACAGGTTCCTTTTATACACATTTCAATGAGAAACACTTTTCAAGGGAAACAAAATTTGTGGTCTTTATAGACAGGTGGACGCTAAAGCAGGATTGACTGTACCTTACTCAAAATATTTTGCTTATATGAAGTTTAAGTACACTCTAAATAAATGTAAAAGTTAACATGGACATACAGATATGAAACAAATTTATTTCCCCTCATGCTCTTTCATCCTTCACTAAATGTCTAATAAAGCTTCTTTTTAGAGGTGATTAAATATGTTTTGATGATTGGTCCCCGTTAAACCCTGTCATTTAATTTTTGATGACAAAAAGGTAATTTATATTTTATGAAGTATTTCTGTCTGTACTCTGCACAGACAGAAATATTCTATAGAGCTTGAAAGATTTAAAGACTAAGTCCTTTTTTTTGTGTGTGTATGTTGTCGTTTAAACCCTGTTGTTTAATTCTTCATGAGGGTAATTTATTTTCTATGGAGTATTTCTGTCCATGCATCGTACAGGCAGGATTGAAAGATTGTTGTGGGGAAACTGATTCGTTATTTACTTTTTGTTTTGTTTTGTAGAACTGAAGGAGGAGAGAATGAAGCTTGAAAAAGAGATCAAGAGTGCACCACCCCCAACCTCTGTCGGTCTCATGAATTCTGTGAAGACACGAAATAGAAGCTTGCCAAGTTCACCCAAGTAAGTCCAACAAATTAAGTTTGTAAATCTGCTTTAGAATTAGGCCCATTTTCAACAGGCTTTTTGTCGACATTCCTGTTGACGGAAGAGAATTGGAGCTATGTCAACATAGCTTTTCTCTTTTCAACAGAAGAATTTTTACGGCAAGTCTAAAAGAACAGCATTTAATAGAGACATACTGAAGCTCTTCCTCTTGCACTCATCAGAGTTAAATGCAAGAATGAACAGAAAGCCCAAATTAGGAAATAATGCAAGTCTTGTAGGATATTCAAAAAGACCAACAAGCAGTGCCGGAAAATGATACAAGGGATGTATCACACCATTATCTTAGCAACAAATTACAATGCAATCATTAATTTCATATACTCTTGTAGTGTACATGAGTCGGTTAAAAGCTTTAAACTGTAATCGTTTTATCATTGTAGCAGGAGACTTCCAAGTCCTCTTGGTCCTTCTTCACCTGCAAGTTCCAAGCTCCGTCCATCGCCCCCTCCCTCGGCTGGCCAGGCCGGAAGAGCAGCACCAGTGAAAGCAGTCCACAAGATCCCAGCGTCCCATCCTCCACCGTCACGTCGTGCCAGCGATAGCCTTCTCTCTAAAGATACAAACTCAAATAGAACAGCTACTGGTGGCTCTTCCACCTCTGTACAGTCTAGGACTGAACTGTCAAACAAGCCGAGGTCCCCGATGGGGAGTTTGCGAAGTGGAGGTCCAGACTCGCCGACGAGGATGCAACCGTCACCGCCGTCTTCAGCAAGGCCTCCAGTTGGCCGGTCTGGTAGCGGGGGAGCAGGGAGGTTCAGACACAGGGTACTTGATGCAAAGCAAAGCAGGTGATAGCGTGCTCCAGAGGTGGATGTTTCGTGTGTGTTAACATTGGAGGAATCCAATTCGATGGCACGTTGTAAGCATGTAGATTCTTGAATGTGGTATCTATCCATTGGAAGTCTTATGCATGAGGAAGCCTGATCGTTACCACTTGCCTTAAAGGATTGGAATGCTTAGGGTGCTGTATGCAAAGAATAACAGGTGATGCTTGCATGTGTGGTATGTGGTTTACAGTTGAAGCAATCAAGAATCATTGCCATGGTGTGGAATGCGTCCAGTCATCCAGCCTTCCAGAAGCAGCAACATTCAGTATCCTGGACACTCTAGGAATGCCATAGGTTTGGAGTCTAAAATCTCTCGGGATATCTTCTGAACGTGAAGTATGGGTATATTGCATTTGAAAAATAAGGCAAGGCGGCAAGAATGTTTCATTAAAATCAACAAAGAAGAAAATTTTACCTTGTATGTTTTGGGGGATGGAGTTATAGGGAGGTGAACTTGATGATGAGGCATGCACTGCTTCTCATAAGTGTAGGAAGAGAATCCTAATGCTAAGAAAAATTGTTTTGCTTGATCAGCACTGCTTGCCTTATTATTAAAGTTTAGATTGCAAGTTCCACAATAGCCTGTACATCTGTGTGACCTAAAAGTTAAATATTGGGGAAGTGTTTGGCCAGTCATCTTTCACTCCATTATATGTGCATGAGTATGTGAGTAGTGTTTTTCATTAAAAAAAATATGGTTTGTGGCTACCTCGAGTTTAAGTCACTTGCTGAAAATGTCCAATAAACAGTCAAACTTTTAAGAATTGAAATGAATTTAACCCCTGTAGCAAAATGTGCTCCCTGTCACATGTAAAGGAATATCATTGTTTCATGTAAGCTGTGCACTCTTATTGATCTATTGGTCAGAGACATGTACTGCGCGGTTTCATTTCATTTCATTTCGCTGTAGGTAGTTTTACAAGTTTTTACATGTTTCCTTCCTCGGGTAGACATGAGCCTTTGCAAATGTCTGAAAAGAAAGTCTCCTAATCCTGAATGTTTATAGCTTGAGTGTGTGTTTTGAAATTCTGCACTGTACCTGTAAATGCTGTGGCCGATTGAAAGATATGTTGCAGTTCAATTTACGTGCACTCAATTCTCGCTTTCATATATTTACACATACAATGGGTTATCATTATTAAAGTCCCATGAGGAACAGGAACAATTTATGGAGTTTTTGGCACATATTTGTTAGGGCTTAACTTATCAAAACAAATGTTACAGCTACTTTTGATATTTAGAGAGTTTGACATATTGCATAATTGGAACTGGAACAATTAATTCACATTCAGGCCGGGGCATTCTGGAAATGTATTGCTGTTTTACTCTAGTTGTGTTTAATATTGTCCTGCCATCTTATTATAGTGTGTGCTAGATAAAACTATTGTCACCAGCTAATAAAGTGAATTTCCGTCCAGTTTTCATTTGAATCTTTAATGGGAACTCTTATTCAAATGATGGCCTTCGATTTCTAACCTAATGTCAGCTAAGTATATCATTGATTTTTCAGTAAACCTTGCCAGTATTATAGACAGCATGTGAATACATTCAATGACGTCTGGCTTTGTAGGAACTAGAATCTAGAGGAAGATTATGTGATGGCTCATTAAACAGAGAAGTGGTCTTGTAATTCCATTTCCTAGGGTCAAACCAAGGGCTGCAATGTATGATGCCCTCGGAGTCAGCGGAAAAAGTAACCTTTCAACTTTCAACATGCTGCCAATTTAAGGATTTTGATGTTCTTTTTCCTCTAAAAAATTCCTGGCATCAAACGCCATTTGGTAATACAACAGAAATAGAGACATTGAGTACAGAATATTTTACTCTTACTGAGTACAGAATATTTTACTCTTACTGCCTGTGCATCTGGTATATTTTTAGGGCCCCTGAGTCAAAAGCCATTAAATCAAACCACAAATTGTGGGCAACTCTCCTGAATAGGGAAACAGCAACAGGGCTTCTGGATGGTGACCTTCTGAGCATGTATACCAGCTTTCTTAGTACTTGGGGACAAGTAAACCTCAATCAATTGTTAATTGTCTTTCAATCAATGATTAGATCATATTGAATGATTCTTAGAAAACAAGTTAATTGTGTTTGTATTAGACACCAGCATGTGTATCCGATTGTTTGGAAAGAGCCACAAGGGCGGTTACCTGATTTTTGGTATAGGAATTAACGTCTTTCTGGCGCCCATCGTCATTTACATGTAGATACTACCCCTTGCTGAGAAGCTATAGGCAGAACATTTTAAGAAAAAGTGTTTTGTATTATCTCGAGAACAGTCTTTCATTTCTAGCTATGCATTACTGGCACATATGTCAATCAGTTAACCAAACTTAGAGTAATTTTAAATCTGCCCTAAAGTTAGTTTTCTTTACAATAGGACTGCTATATTCTAAAATATTTGTTTGCATAGTTCTAGAATGGTAACAGGGATATGATGGTATTTAATACAGTACACAATAGTGCACTTATGAAGACAGAAAAACAACCATGCAGAGAGATATTGGAACATTCCTTTTATTTACCACATGTCAAAAATACTTTGCATAATATATAAACTATAATTACATTTTACCACTTTTGAATGAAATTAGAAAAGCTTGGCCTTTGATTGTCATTATGCAATACAAAATTTACAATGAAATGTTCCTAAGGGAGTTTTATTCATGGAATTTGATATGATATGCATTATTCTTCTTGCAATTGTTATGCTCTGTATAAATATATCAAAGAGTTGCATAAATTATTTGCAAAACTATTCACACTGTTTCTTTCAGTATATCATGTCGTCTCTGTCATATTGATGCGAACAAAGAGCTTCAGTCAAAACTAACAAAAATAGTATATATTAACATCACTATCAATGAATTAATGGAAGATAAAGCTCACAAGTATCTGAAAAAATGGCTACCTTGTCGAAAATAGGAAAGAGAGAGAGAGAAAGAGAAATGGGTAGGAGAGAGGGACATCATGATCTTAACGACTAGGCAATCGTATTGCAGATGAAGAATGTGGAAGGGGGTGATGAATATTCATGAGAGGTGGACATAGAGGGATTAAGTAGATTAAAAGAATGAGAGAGATGCAGTTTGTCCAAGAAAATATGAGTAGAAACGATGGAGAAGAATAAAGAGGAAAGAGGGTGAAAATATTTGTTTTATCTACACAGATATGAGTGATATACCAGCGGGATAGAGGAGAGAGAATTTGGAGGATAAACGTCTGTGGACGCAAAGAGCTGGTGACCTCGGGGAAGGTTGAAATCGAATGGGGAAAGAAAGTCTTGCTACACGATTTGGCGGCAGAATGATCAACGACAGGATAAAATAAAACAAGAAATGTAAATAAAATTATAACTGAATAATAAACTACAATAAATAGTAATAGAATTTCCTCATGGAGTTCAATGCAACCTACATGTATATACCTAATATTTCTGTTATAGGCTCGAAATGGTGGTGACGTCAGCATTCTTATGCAAATTACATAAATATATTTTTCATAGTAGACAATTTAAATCGACATTTTGAATAAATATAGAAATAATAAACACTCTCATGAAAAATTCACGAAACTGGCAATGTCACGATGCATCAGAATCATCTACAATGGTATACAAACTAGATATCCTTATCTATGAAAAATCATGATTATCAATTTTAGTTTTGTGTTTCTCTGAGTGTCAAGTGTCCTAAAGTATCTTTCCAAATTGTTTTGAACATCAAGACATTGTCTTGTCAACCATTAAATACAAACGTCAGGTAAGCATTTTAAATAAGTCATGAGTATTTTTTTTCTCCCCGAGTGCAGCATTTACGAAACCTATTTCGAAAGCAAAGAAATTAAAAGAAATTTTCTCTCTTGCCACACTAATGGAAAGAAAGTTGCAATCAATTGCAAATTGTAAAGTAAATTAGAACAACCATTCTGAATGGTTCAGGGTCTGCCCATTCAAGAAGATGCGCATGCAACAATGATTTTGATTGGTCAGTACCGATCAGTTGCAACTTGCAATCAATCGCAACTTTCTTGCAACACCCCATTAGACGATAGGCCTAAATGTTTTGCCTAAAAAAATTGTTAAAGGTATATTTATGCACAGTTCAAAGCTTTCATTTTAAATGGAAAGGTGAAATTGTATTTTTTAAATAAATGTATTCAATCTATTCAATGTATTCAATATATCATTGTAAACTCGATGTAATTCAGCCTATGACCTGCTGCGTTAAAACCATTTCGACCAATCGAAAATAAAAATAAGATTAAAATAATTATTTCATTTATTCAATCTATTAAAAAAAGTCATTAATAAGACAACCTTCCTTA
The DNA here is from genome assembly GCA_025617745.1 of Heliocidaris erythrogramma. NCBI lineage: Eukaryota > Metazoa > Echinodermata > Echinoidea > Camarodonta > Echinometridae > Heliocidaris > Heliocidaris erythrogramma. Next base: position 32,852,729 of record CM046859.1, on the reverse strand, counting down.
TTTCTAGTGCTTTCCAATCACAATTAACATGTTATAAATTTGTTCATTTGGTATCAAGACGAAGAAAAATGATTACACTAGTTATTAGTATCATTAAATTGTTGGCACGTACTAGTTTCTCTGCTTTTTCAGTGGCGGCACAAAGGAGCAGGTAGGTGGAGGGGGAGGGGGGATTTTCTCCCTAGTCAATTCCAGACAGCTCAGTCAAAGTAATGAAAACATCCCCAAATAAAAGATGATAATTTGATTTAATGAGAAAAAAAATTACTCGTTTTCGCATTCTGGATTTAGAAAAAATTCCCGAAAACATATGGCCCTCAGTTGTCCAATCTCCACTAAATAACCCCTCGTACCACCACTGCTTTAATTATGCCCCTTTTTATTTTAACTTGCCTATTTTTCACCATATTTCAGATTACATAAGGGTACATATTTCAATCGTTATTGGTTACAGCCAGGTATCACATGGTATTGGCCGAGTCGAAATGTTCAGATGGGTAAGCCTGAATATAGCAGACTGGCATTGTTTGGGAGAAGACATAATGTCATCTAGGTCGAATGGAGCGTTTGACAGTTTGCTTTTGCAGCCACCGCCCTTGGTCTTTTCTAGAGTTAACCCCCGCCGTCGGTTTTCCAGACGACAGTCGATACTGTTTGGGTTGCGATAATCATCGCCTTTGGCTATCGTATCACGATCAATGGTTTTATCTCATTTTAAATTTTTAAACATGACGCTGTTTACAGCTTTTAATCATCGAAATCATTTGCATATAGCCAGGCATCGCATTTACTAGACGAGTCGACATATCCACACGGCAAGCCTGATTTTAGATAGATTGGCATCATCTGAGGAACTTTACGATCTGTATGAGACAAGTGAAACAAATAATAAAATAATGAATTCACCATCACTAGAGATAATAAAAATATATTTTTACATTAATTTACTATTTAATTTGTCTGACACAAGTGTCCGAAAACACATTGACAGAGATAGAAGTTTTCCAAATAATAATGTCTGAATGTTTTTCTGAATCTTGAGTACATTAAAAAGAAAATCATTACTTTTATTTATTGACTTTTTCTATTCGGCCAAAATCTAAGTGTACAATAATCTTGCTTCGTATTTATTTACCTTTGTATGTTTTTTAATTGTAAGTGTGACTAATCGGATTTGTTGGCATGTATTTTGATAGTAAATAAAAACAAGAAAGTGTGTTCCGATCAACACTCTGCCCATTAAACTGTAGCTTATTGCATTATCATTTCTGAACCAATGTTGAACGTCTACAAGGCTTACCAAAGCAATTTTCGAACTTCCACACTGCAGTTATCTGGTTATACATTTTCAAATTAAGTTATGATGAAATCTTAGTGCAATAGGATTATTACTTGGTACTGTTCACTTTCGAAGGAACGTTTTTCTTCACGAATTCTAATGGCTCTCAGGAAATAGGACCGAGATGATGAAAATTGAAAAATTACCCGTGGGCTTTGCGGCAGTCTCCACTTTCTCCGGGCCTTTGATGATAAGACGAACTTTTTCGAAAACCTCTCGCGCGTCTGATCGTCGAGTGTCCCCGCTATTTCCTTGGCTCTTATTGGCAGACGGTTGTTCATTTTGGTGTATCACATCGTCTCCGTCACTACCGGTGATCCCAGCTAGCTTTCTGTACCGTGGAAGCAGCAAGTCCTGCTGGAAAGCGAAAAGCTCTTTGTGGCTCCTAAGATGCCTTCCCCGTCGACGACTCGGCGAAGGGACACTTTCCCGTTTACGAGGAGCGGTTGTCGGTTTTTGCAGACGACGATCTTCGCGATCTTTTGCCGCAGAGCTATCGGTTGACGTTTTCGGCAGACGACAGTCGAGATGGTCTGGTTGACGATCACCCTCGCCTTTGCCTCTCGTATTGCGATCAACGGTTTCGCTTCCCATTCTGTCCACGTAAGGTGCATTTGTTGCCAATGTGCCACCATTAAGAAGGACAGAATAACGATGTCTTGTTACGATCGCTGGACCAGTTTCCTTTCCATCTTTATTTAAGCTAGAACTTTCTATTTCCTTTACATATCGTCGAGTTTCGGAAGACTCGCATTTTTGGGCAATATTCTGGACATTCAATGTTCTTTTAGGATTTGATTCGTTTTGAAATGACTTGGAATGTTGGTTCGTTGGTGGTACTGAAGTGAAATTGGAAATTGGTTTTCCTGTTTTCTTTTTCGATACGACTTTCGACGGCAGGTGACAAGAATTCGCGATGATATCTAAAGAGTTTTTCCACTCTATTCTCTGTTCCTCTTTTGGCAGAGGAGACATATTCATTCTAAAAGTGGCACTCTGCTTTGTTGAATTGCTAAAGTCATGATAAATCCCTAATGACGACGAAATTGCCGGCAAAGCTGGGCAAGAATGTCTGGTTTCCAAGTCAGGCGGCTTTGGCAATAGCCTGCCCCTCTTTTCCTTCGCCGACCACGTCTCCAGATCTGTTGATCCCGATCCCCATGACGAAGGCGTGGACGAGTGTTGCTTAACTCCTCCCTGGGTGCTGGTGAGAAGCTCAAGCTGATGTCTGCTCTTGTTGCCTCTCCTGACGTCCGCGAGTCGTCGATTCCTGGTGCGATCGTCACCTTGCCGTGGGGTGTTGTCTGGACGACTCTTCGTGACACCACTGCCACGGAGGCGATCCTCCCTGTTACCGCTCATCTTTATATTGTTTGTTTCTTTCCAGATATATTGTTAATATTCTTAATAAGTCAATTTGTAAAATGTTCATGGAAGCATTTAGATATGACAATATTCATATTTGAACGTTTAAAAAAACGCATGATATCCTTGTGATAAAATCAGCTGGCATCTCATGATTGATTGAACAAAGACTGTCGAAAACGTTAAGTTGGAAATATTATTCCACATGTCAGTAGTCACCATATAGGCCCACAATTTCCAGAATAAAGTTGAATTCAAAAGTTTGACTCATCTTCTCATATGGTTAAAGTTATTGTTGATTGGATATTCCAGCTGTAAATAAATAGTTTCCCCTATTTCAAAGCAATCATAGCTGCAGACAAACTTGAAATGTATCCATAAGTGCAGAATATCAACTCCAGCAACCTTTGGAAGATGCCAAATAAATCTACAGCACAGACTGTCAATAAAAATATCCCGCAAATAGTCCACTTTTTAATCATTTGATCCTTTTTACGTCAATATATCACTGTATGTTACACTAAATATGCATATCACGGAATATAAAAAAGGTGATCCAAATGACGTAACATGATAGCAAAAGATAAAACCACAAAGTCAAACGAATTTAAAAGTCGAACTTGAACTTCGCTCTTGAGGTGTTGGTTAATAAGTCCACTTCAGTTGTTTTTACGTCATCGTCAAAATCGACTGCAAATATTATTCCAAGAATAGGTTTTGCAATGACAAAGCATCACGACTTCACTAGGAACAACAAAACAATCAACCCATTACTAGGTTTATATCAGTGCACTTCATCTCTGTAGAGTGAAATGATAAATCACCGTGGTCAGTTTACATGTTGTCGATTGACGTTTGGTAATTAGATCCACATTACCGCATCCTTTGTACGTCTTCGTGTTAATCCTTTCCACATCTGATAGATTTTCCTTGACAGATCACAAAGTGGTTCGATAAAAGCTTTATAGTGTGGCGGCAACAACACACAAGCCAATCAGAAATTCAAGAAAGGATGACTTCAGAGATGGGAAATCGTAAAAAATCGCGCGCGAGAGAGAGAGACCGAGACATTGTTGATAACATGGCTGCTACGGATCAGAGTAAACAAGTCACACTTATACTTCAAATCGTCTTTTTAAAAAATCCATGCCTGGTGGAAATAACAATCGCATCCGGAGGAACAAATACTGTGCCAGCCGCCCTCGCCTTTTGACAACTCTGCGCGATTCCCATCTGCCTATTTATGAATCGATCGCTGCGATTGATCGGCTGCTTTTGTTCGGCGGGACTTTCTTTTAGAGCCGATATGGCATAAAAGAAATCACCTTGTAAATCATGATGAATGCATTCGAGGAATAACACCTCCCAGATGGAGCGAAGGGGGATCAAGTCGAGATCAGTTTGTAGGGATATGCTTTCCTCGCTACGCACGAATGATATTTTAATCGTCTAAGAAGTAAGCGCTTGTTTCTACACGTCATGATCGATATCGGACTTTGGTTTCTACAAATTCCTTACCTTGGTTTGCATTCATCCCTCATTATCGCACTTGAATGTGATAACGAGAAAAAACCCGATTAGGGCCTTCTTCTTGTTTATTTAAAGGCCTTAAAGGAGTCGCAAGAAATTTAAAATGGGGGTGGATGGGGTCGAACCTGATTTGCCTACAGAAGAAAACGAACAAAACACGTCGTCAACTTGAAAACAAGCCTATAAATATATCAAAACTTGCCGATAGAAAATTAGAATGAGAGAGGGGTGTCACACCCCCATCAAACCCCTTTCCAGCGACGCCCATGTCACTGCTCCCTTTGGGCTGAGCACTGTGGGTGACAAAACATAATCTTATCAATTTAGACAATCATAAACTATTGAAAGCCAAAACTATTTACTCCTCACATAATGAGAAGTATTAATCATTACACCCTATTAACAATGACAATCAATCCTATTTGTAATTGACAGTTAATCAGTTGCTATAAGCTGATAGTGATCTCACCTTTACAGTTATTTTAGCATGGACAAAGATTAAAATATCTATCATTAGAAAATAGAATGAGAAGTTTATGAGAAAACTAAACAAAAATGAGGCTCCAGCTCCACTACAATTATTGATGAATTGTCATCCTTATATTATATTATATCTTTCACTTAGTGAGTTGAATATGACGATTATCTATTTTTTTTCTTTATTTTCTCGTAAAACAGATTCTCCCTGGAATAATTATGTGAGATTAATTACGAGGCTTTGGCGTAGAAAACCTCAATTCTTTAAACTTAACAATTACCGAGGTTCTTGTCCTTCATTGCAACGTCTCACAAAACCGTCCATCGACATCCCATGGAAAAGAATACACATATTTCATGGGGTTATTGGTGAACTTGTTCTTATAACGGTTTCGTGAAAAAATTATCTGATTATTTGATCTTGTCCAAGTATAAAGAATACAATATACAATTCATCTTTCTTTTTGGCTTATCTCCTTTTAGACACCCATCGGGACTCATCAAAAAATTGCATTTAAATGTACAAACACGAAAAAAAAAGGCCACTAATAAAGTTATATCATTGGGTTACTGCGAAAATAGGCTTCTCAAGCAAAGAGAGGCGCGGAAGTAATTTTATTTTTTGAAGAACAGGGTTGATTGTTTTTCAGACGGAGAAAAAAATGCACTAAAGAAACATGCACAATAAGAAATTGCAAATTACACTGAGCCCACTGACAGATATTGGCCATGAAAAGAAGTATATCCGAAGACATAATAACCATTCATGGTAACAGTCAGTTTAGAATTAGAAGTCATTAGCGCTTAAAATACCGATAAATTGAGCGAATTGATAGTTATTAGTCATACTTGTCAGGAAAAGCAATCAGATAATTGTGAAAAAAATATCGAGCTTACAAGGCCAAACATGTACATAGGAGAATATGGGGGAGGGGGGGGGGTACATTCTGGATAAATATCGTCTGGCAAAGAACTTTAAAGAAAAAGAGGTTCATCAGGTGTACTTTTAATTTGAGGATAAAAAATAGTCAAGATCGGCACTCCCCTTTATCTATTTTTTAAAGTATCTCCGTTGAAGTATGGGTTTTAAAACAACGTGAATTTGAGCACAAATCTCTAGGGAATAATCGGTTTCCTGTCACAAATTAATCGGGGCTTATACGGGCATTGATTATTTTTCAAGTTGAAAGACGTTACAAAGACTTATCGACGCGGTATTGACGTATCCAGTATACGCCCTCTTTGGCGAGGCGATCCTATAGAATGATGAAATCTGTCAATCAAGTCGAGTGGGATTGTTTCCTTAATTTAATTGGAGAGTGCTGGAGACTAAATTAATCAGGAGTATAAAGAGGTGTCATCTGTGTAGATTTCTTTTTTAAATGACTGAAAATTAAACATAAGTAACCGTTGCTCCATAAAAGATCATGAAAAGCATCATAAAATGAAACGAGAAAATAGTATGAATCTAGATGTAGATTTTTTTTCTCGTAAAAGTCAAGTTATGTGGCTGCTAAAGATGGGGGGGGGGGGGGGGGGGGGGGGGGGGTTGGAGGGAATGAAAGAGAAAGGGATGGAGAAGAGGAGAGAGAGAGACAGAGAGAGAGAAAGAGAGAGAGAGAGAGGGGGGAGGGGAGGGGGAGAAGATCGGTAAAGAGACGGAGATGACACGGGAGAAAGAAAGTTTAAGCGATGGAGAGAGAAAGAAAGAGAGAGAGAGGGAGAGAGAGAAAGGGAGGGAGGGCTCATTCGAAATAAGGGGGGGGGGGGGAAGGGTATATATCAATCATTTGAAAATATGACAAATATGGCTAATTGGCTTCGGCTTCTCACAGAAACCATCCCCCTCTCTCTCTTTCTGTGTGTGTGTGTGTCTCTCTCTCTCTCCTCTTCTCCCTCTCTTTCTCTTTCATTCTCTGCTCCCTTCCCTACTCTCTATCTTTGCAATAGTATCGACTTTCCTCCTAGATCTCATCCGCCGATCAGAATGCACTTTGTGGAAGGACCATGTTCGGCTAAATCGTACTTTTTAACATGTGAGAAATCAAAGTGTATGTGATTTGCAAATAACTCAAAACACGTAAAACTGGAAAGTGATTTGGCACGTTATTCACAATTCTGTCTGTAGCTGTGTGTGTGTGTGTGTTCGGTATAATCTTCATTTTCAACCTTGTTTATAATAGACCTTAAAATATTTTCTCCTTGTTGAACCTTGTAAAACCTTTTCTCTGCTGCTGCTACTTCTACCCACGATCTCAGGCGGATCGGGGGGGGGGGGGGGGCGATAGTGCTGCGAAAAAAAAATGAAAAAGGGGCGCCCTTTATATGGAATGAAAACCCCTCTCTGGACATTGGGAAGGCAGATAGGATCCTCGCAGGATGATAACTTCCGGGGAAAAAATTTCGAGGAATTTTTCCTGGAAAAAATGCGAAATGTCAATCCTCTTTCAGGGTCCTGCCTATATGAACATGAATATTTGCACTCGTTGTAAGTGGCGACCTTCCCATTGCAAGAGTGTCACTTTTTTAATCATAATGATTACGATACCCATTTCAATACAAAGTACATTATATGCCTACTGATTTTTGCCTTGAGAAATTCCTAATTTTAGCTTTGGAAGGTTGGCAGGTATGCATAATAGATGATTCCACAGTAGCTCATACTACATTACCAGTGAAGTGAATCTTTATCCACCCTCTCTCAGTTCTAGTGGTTCATCAGACAACAATCACGGTTCTTGCGGGCTGCCGGTCTAATGGGCCGTCGGTCTCACAGGCTGTTGGTCTGCTGGGATGTTTTCATTGAAATCATTTAGTCTTCAAGGTTTTAATGGAAATCCAACCTTGATAGCAAGTTGCTTCGAAAGAAAGAGGAAATATCACAGAAGCAGACTGGTGAAAGTTTGAACGACATCGACAAGCAATAAGAAAGTTATGAATCTTTGAAAGTTGTAATCACTATACATATGGGAATTTCAAATTGGCCGAATAGGTAATGTCAATGTGATGTAGCTGTGGACAACTCCCCCATTCGATCCAACACACAAAATGACTAAAATGCCACTTTTTTCAAAATGTATTACTCAGTATGATCCTTTTCTTTCATGAAGACCTACAACAATATGCTATTTCCAATGTATTTTGAGTATTGCCCCAAGGGTAAAAGCGCCTCGAAGAAAACCGCAAATTAATGATATTTTTGTGTTTGACAAACGGGAGAGTTGTCCACACAAATGTCACAATTGACTCACCAAATTGCCAATTTGAGATGCGCATAGATCTAGTGATCTCATTTTCCGAACATCCATAACTTTCTTAGTCCTCGTCCGATTTCCTTCAAATTCCTGTTTTTCTTATTTTTCTGCTTGCACACAAATCATCTTATTACCAAGGTTGGATTTCCCTTTAAATATGAAGTTGAGTTGTGGTCATGATATTGAATTGTGAAAGAAACTGTTTCAAAGCAATTGGGAAAGGGTGATTATATAGCACATAAGAATTGGTGTATGCTGTAAGGTTTTGGAATCACGAAAATGATTAGAAATTTAATCCTGTTGGGATTCACACCCACTGCAACACAGTGGGTGTTCGGCCCCCCAATTTCAGCTGTTAATTTTTTGTCATATCTTGAAAGTGAGGGCATTTTAAGAAAAATGCTTTTCAGGAGACATTTCTTCTATAATAATCTTCCAAACTAACATAAAAAGAATGAGAAAGCTCTCAAATTAATCTTACCTTTCCCAGAACGAAACCTTTTCTTCCTTTGCTGAATACAATTTGGCAAACAAATTGCTGCCCTGATGGTGTGACACTTTCCTAGCCATTATCTTGTTGCTGCTGGTGTTATGATTGTATGCGGTGTGTGTATGTGTTTCCCATGTGCAGGTTGGCTTTATCTAGGCAATACAGTAGTTGCTTACTAAAACTGTTGATTATCCCTACTAATTAAAATGGATAATCTCCTGCAAGATGAACTTAATGTTTTAGTCAATAACTGTGATTATGTTGATTGTGCTGAATTTCATAGAAAAATGGATAATAATTTCGATATCTTGCACATTAATGCTCGCAGCCTCAACAAATCTTTTGATGAAATTATTTTTCTTTTATCATGCTTGAAGCATGATTTTTCTGTGATTGGCATTTCCGAAACATGGTTTAAACCAAATACTGATTTAAATTTATTTCAAGTATCGGGATATTCACTTTTTCATGTATGCCGTCCTGACAAGCTCGGTGGTGGGGTGGCCCTGTATATAAAAAATGAGTTAGACAGTAAATTGCGTGTTGATTTATCTGGTCCAAAACCAGGCTATGAATCAATTTTTGTTGAAATTTCCAATAACCATAAGAAAGCTATTGTTGGTTGTCTGTATAGGGCCCCAAATGTTGATAGTGAATCTTTTTTGGAAAATTTTGACTTACAGTTACAAATTTTGAATAATGAAAATAAAGATGTTTATGTGATGGGTGATTTCAATCTTAACTTATTGAATTATGACAATGATATAAAAGTAAGAAACTTTGTTGACTTATTAAATTCCTGTGGTCTATTTTCTCTTATTACAAAGCCTACTCGTATTTCACAAACTTCAGCCACACTAATTGATAATATATTTGTCAATTCTATTCATAATGACCTCGATGCTGGTGTGTTATGCTCTGATATTTCAGACCATATGCCAATATTTTGTATTAATAGAGGTGATCACAAAAATCCTAAGGTGAATAATCCTCCCTCAATTAAACGGCATATAACAGATGAAAGGATTTCTAATTTTAATCAGAAATTAATGGATGTAAATTGGCAAATCATGTACTCAATGGCAAATGCAAATGATTCATATGAATACTTCATTCAAGTATTTATTGATTTATATGATAAGTGTTTTCCTGCTGTTCAAGTCACTCCCAAGAAAAATATTAAGAAACCATGGATCACATTCTGTTTGTTAAAGTCTATTACATGTAAAAATAAGCTTTATAGTAAGTATATCAAGAGACCAACTGATATTAACAAAAAGAAGTATACTGATTATAAAAATATTTTAGTCAATACTCTCCGTTTAGCCAAACAAACATATTATTATGACTTATTCCAGAAAGTAAGAAGGGATATAAGGAAGACTTGGTCTCACATTAATGAACTATTGGGAAGGGGTAAGAAACATTCCCTACCCTCTGAAATGTATCTTGGAGAAACTGTATTAGTATCATGTAAGCAGAAGGCTGACTGTTTTAAGAAAAATATTTTGTTGATCTACCTGATTATTGATAGGATAAGCAGTGATATTCCATTAGTGCAAAAATCTTACCATGATTTTCTAAAGCCCAATAAAGATAATGCATCCTTATTTTTTACACCAACTTCCAGGTCTGAAATTCTAAACTTTGTATCACTTCTTAAGACATTAAAGTCTAGTGGATCAGATGTTATTGCCCCTTGGGTCATTAAACTATGTATTCAAAATTTTGTAGAGCCCCTTTGTGATATTCTTAATAAATCGTTGTCACAAGGAGTTGTTCCTGACAGACTGAAAGTGGCAAAAGTAGTACCTGTGTACAAAAGAGATGATAATAGAAATATTGTTAATTACAGACCTATAGCTCTTTTACCACTATTTTCAAAAATTCTAGAGAAAATAGTTTATAAACGTGTAAATGATTTTTTGCTTAAAAAAGAGATATTGATACCCCAACAGTTTGGTTTTCGGAAACATTTCTCTACTAGCATGGGAGTTTTTAATTTGCTAAATAGTATTATTAATTCGTTTGATAAAAATGAATTTTGCCTTGGAATTTTCTTAGACCTGTCAAAGGCTTTTGACACAATTGATCATTCTATTCTTTTAAGAAAACTCGAACACTATGGTGTTCGGGGTATAGCCTTGTCATGGTTTAGAAATTATCTATGTAATCGATCCCAATATGTTGTTGTTAATGGTATTAAATCAGAAGCATCTGTTATTCGCTATGGTGTCCCTCAGGGGTCTGTGCTAGGGCCACTGTTATTTTTAATCTACATTAATGATATAGTTAATGCATCACAGTTATTTGTGTATTCACTTTTTGCAGATGACACTAGTTTGTTACTGTCTGATAGCAACATTGTCACGCTGATTTCAACTGCAAATAACGAAATAGAAAAATTATATACATGGTTCTGCTGTAATAAATTGTTGTTAAATGTGCAAAAAACAACATGTGTCATCTTTCGCTCGAGGGGTAAAGTTATTCCAGATGATGTTAACCTGAATGTTGGAGGGACTAATATTAGTTGCAGTGAGCAGGTTAAATTCCTAGGTGTTATTTTGGATAAACATTTAACCTGGAAATCGCATGTAGAATGTATTTGTACCAAGGTCTCTCGAAGTGTAGGTGTTATATGTAGATTACGACATTTTCTAACCGAAAATGTCTTAATCACTCTGTATAATAGCATTGTACTACCATATTTGACTTACTGTAATGTTGCATGGGGTAATACCTTCAGAATATATACTGATAAATTAAAATTTTGCAAAAGAAAGTGATAAGACTTGTAACGAAATCAAACTTCAGGCATCCAAGCAAACCTTTATTCCTTAGACTGAAGTTGTTGCCATTTGATGAACTTGTGTCATTTAATAGTCTGATTTTTATGTTTAAACTTCAATTTTGTCCTCAGACTTGTTTATTAAAAGATCTGTTTGCCTCCAATGCACAGATTCATAATTATAGTACTCGACAAAGAAATCTTATGCACCAACCTCGTGCTAGGACAAATGTCTCATTAAATTCCTTTCGGATTTTTTGTATCAAAGAATGGAATAAGCTGCCACTTGATATTAGAAATAGCACAACACTCTCGAGGTTTAAAATCCTATGTAAAGCAATTTTATTTCAAAGATTAATGTAATATTTTGCTATTGTGGGTATATTTTTATTTAATGTAGCCAACCTGTGCACTTTGTGTCTGTGTGTGTGAGGGTGTGGGATGTGTGTGATACATATTGTAAATACGTTTCTTTTTATTCATGTAATAAGCTATATTTTTGTACATTATAGGCTCGTTCACATTTGGACGATGTGACGCTGTGATGTCAGAATAATCATTCTTTTATTTTATTTGTCATTTTGGCATTGACTTGCCTGTTGTGCCGCCAAGTTCCAATTCAGTCTTCTTGTTTTGTATAGGGCCCTCTCACAAGCTTTAGCTTCGCTGGGTCCTAAAAATCATTCATGTTGTTATTTATACTCGTGTTAATGCATTATAACAGTGATCCATGTATGTATGTTTGGTTTTTGAATAAAGTTCATTCATTCATTCATATATACATATACACATACACTTAAACACAGGAGATGTAACATCCATACATTAGGATCTTCAAAAGGCAAAACAACCTAAATATCATCACGAATTAGCGAGAACAATGAAATATATAGGTATACGACAGCATGCAATGCATGTGCAATAAATAAAGTATATAATAAAGAGAGGCAAATAGTTTGTGGGTGATGTTATATTTTATACCGTAATTATAAGTGACGAGGCTTGTGGCTGTAATACATAGCAATATACCAGCGTCATGCAAAATTGTATTTTATAGAATGGGTTTCAGAATCCCTGCAATCTCATTGGTCCAGAGCTGTGCCTTGAATTTTACTGGCCTGCACGTTCGATATCAATAATTATTACGATCACTGACGATAGCCACTGTAAACATGCTATCGATATTTATATTTTAGCGAGTGTGAGAGTCTGAGCTGAGAGCCGCGATATACGACATTTTAATGACGGAGAATTGCAAGATTTGAGACAAAATTCAGATGTTAATGATAGTTGACTTCGGATTCTGATGGTAAGCCCAATAAAATCCGATTATAGGTCTACCTGTTTAAAAACAAGCAAACTGAAAAGGCGATTAAATGAAAATTAGAGCAGTGTGAAACTGAAACTTCAGTACCGTACGCTGCACTGCACTGCAGTACAGTGCATACGGTACGGTGATTCACTACAGTCTACAGCGCAGCATACACTGGCCTGGTATGGGCTGGCCTGGATTATGGGCTGACCAGACTTAAAATTTGTTGATGCAAGACTAGAAGTTCTCTTTGCATTAATTCTTTAAATTACTTGCTTTAATGTAAATAGACTAGATTATATCTAACTTGGGCTTGTTGACATGAGTGACAGATTCTAAAATAAAAAAGTTGACAGTCATGACAGTAGTTAGCTTAGCCTAGGCTTAGGGTCAAGACTCTAAACACTGAAATAAAATGAAATTCTGAAATTTAACCTAATTAGCCAGATTTTCAGTTCTCTATGGAAGTCATTAAATTTCTAAAATCTATTTATGATGCATGGAAATGATTTACCAGTGCCATGCGTCCGGTAAATTTAGCCATGCGTCCGGTAAATTTCAGCCATGCGTCCGGTAAATTTTTTTACCGGACGCATGGCTCACTTTCACTGGATGCATGATTGGGAAAAAGTTTGATTATCACTTTTTTTTACCCATTCTATAAAACAGATGATGCACAGGTATTTTTCGTGGGTCGGTAGGAATTGTGTACCCTCGGTACCTCTGAATTTTGTCCGAAACCCACTCGGCTGCGCCTCGTGGGTTCAGACAATTCAGAGGTACCTTGTGTACACAATTCCTACCGACCCACTCCAACCTGTGCATCATTTGTATAATGTATTATGTGTGTTTATATGCAGATGACACTGCACTTTTTAACTCAAATAAAGATATAACGAAAATTCAAGAAAATTTGCAATTTGATTTGGATCTAATTAATAAATGGCTTAGACTTAATCGCATGTACTTACATCCTCAAAAAACTAAGGTAATGGCCTTTGGTAATAAACGTAAATTAAAAAATAGGAAAGTAACCATTAAATTTCAGAATACTGTACTAGAGCATGTTGATAATATTAAATATCTTGGGGTGATTTTTGATTCTCAGTTAAATTGGACATTACATATTCAGTATTTTTCAAGTAAAATATCACGGTCTATTGCTTGTATTAGGAGAATCAAACATCTTACCAACACGAAACAGTTGAAACATTTATATTTTGCATTGATATTGTCATACATTGACTACTGTTGTACGGTCTGGGGTAATTGTTCCAAAACTAACTTAACTCTGTTACAAAAACTACAGAATAGATATGCCCGTCTAGTTTTGAATACAGACTGTTCAACAATGTTCTTTATTAACTACCCTGAATTGGCAGTCTGTCGATCAAAGAATTAAATATCAAAAATGTCTTTTAGTGTATAAGATTTGGAATGATTCTGTACCAAATTATTTGAAACCATTGTCTGTTATGCGATCTATTACCTATAATACACGTCATGACACAATCAGTCGTCTACAAATACCCCACCCTAAAACAGAATATAAAAAACGTTTTTTTCATTTTCTGGAAATTCTTTATTTAATAAATTACCACTATTTGTTCAAAACTGTAAGACAATAAGTAATTTCAAAAAACAATGTAAACATTTTTGTAACATGCTTTGAAGAACTAACTGGCTTTTGAAGATTTTTAATGTATTTACTTGTTTGTGTATGTATACCGTCGAGCGCCGACTAATAGGCAAACGAGGGCCTTGTGCTTTTTGGCATGTTTCTTGTGGGTTGCCGCCCGATTCCGCATGGACTGTTGTCGAAGGAATACTATATATACTATTAATAGTGTTTTTGAAATGCTGCACTGTGCTGTCTCCTTTTGTGGTTTCGGATAGATGCTCTCTTTTTTGGGAGGGGGTTGGAGTGGCGGACTTTGCTGGGCACCGGGCCCGTGTGCTCTGTTGGTTGGCTCTATACGGTATCTTGCGAATATAATGTTTCCATGCTTGATATTTTGTTGATATTATATTTTTGTGGAGGGCTCCGTTGTAAAGCAGTTGCATAACTGAATCGGACTACCCTCCACCGTTTTACTTGTCATAAAGAAAACATGAATAAATAAATAAATTAATTAATTAAAATTACAACATTATAATTATCTAAGCTTACTAAACAATATTCGTTGGACTATAACAAAACCGAATGTGTTTTGTAATGGAAGTTACCGGATATGATTATTCTAAACGCCTAAAACGTACAATGATGTACATTATGCAATGGCTTAACGTTTATATAATACTGGATATCTATATATTTCTGTATATATGTTCTGATTTATATCTGTTATTAATTTGTTTTCATGATTTTTTTTTTACTATTATTGATACTTATATCTATATGTCCATGCTTATATTATTACTATCGGGGCCTCATGGAAGACCACCACTTTCATGACTATTGGTGATAAATAGTCGTCCTGTCTAAATAATAAATAAATAAATGATTAAATTACATGTATTAACTTGGCTCTAGCCCAGCTCCGATACAGAGAGAAAGAGAGAGAGAGTGTGTGTGTGTGTGAGAGAGAGAGAGAGAGAGAGAGATTGTGTGTGTGTGTGTGCGTGTACATGTATACGCATTCAAACCGATGACAACGAACAAAGAGAACAATGGGCCATCGGTAGTAATTCAATAGGTCATCGGTTGTCAACAATTGGTGAGGTTTATTCCGTCAATGAATTTTGTGACGCAATTCAATAGTGGAGTCATCGGTTGAAATTCGAACAATATAAAAAACATAGATGTGTGTGTGAGAAAGAGAGAGAGAGAGAGAGAGAGAGAGAGAAAGAAAGAGATAGATAGATACGGAGACGGTTACTTAACAGAGAGTGCGAACAATTTAATTATTGACGGACCCATTTATCACAGCGTTTGGCAGGCAAACAGGCACGACATCCTTAAAAAGGATAACGTGAGTTGAATCTAATAAATTGCATCTATTAAACTCCTCCTCCGTGATCAGATCTTTTCGTTAACTAATCGTATTTAGACATCACCTTCATCTTTTTGGATCCGCATTTTCTTCTTCTTTTCCTGTTTGAATTCTTCCTCCGATCATTAATTGGCAGTACCTCGATTTGCAGAAGACTTCCAAAGTTGAATGGAAAGAATGGTGTATGCGTAGACTAGAGGGGTACATGAATCGATTACTGGACGTTAAAGCGACATTATGGAGAGGGGTAACCTGTTTTGCTTCTAGGAGATAAAAGACTGTAAACAAACATTTAAAGTTGGTCTCAGTATTCTTCACAATTCTGTTTATTTTCCACTGATAAGGATCTAGCGGGAAAAGGATAGATCTTAATACATCTGTGAAACTCATCACATGGTTGATTTTTATGTGACTGGACGAAACACGCCTTTCGCCATGTTTAGAGTTCTTTTTCTGGTAAGTACATGTGGGATAAACATCATTCCTTAAAAAAATTCTAACATGGAAATTCAAAACGCAGCATCAAAAGTACTAAAAGCCAGTGTTTGTATTTTTGTTTGTTTAAAACAAAAAGAAAAATTAATCATATAACAGGAATAAAACATGGCACGAAATGCAATATATCATAATCCAAAAGTAACAATACAAGAGACTATTCTAGCGTTTCCCCGCCCATTTTCGTCACTATTTCATTCAATAATAATAATAAAAAAAGGTTTTCGTCCTGGTCACTGTGAGATGTGCGGATTCTTGTTTCAATTTCGTCTTTCGTCGATCAATTTTGAAACGACGTCATTCAGTTTCGTGCTTTGTCACCCATTTTCGTCAATAGACCTGTTCACAAATATATTCAAATTTAATGCATACTTTCAAAACAATGGTTGTTCTTGAGAACCTGAAAGCTTGTCAGAGGCTTGTCAGACATAGCAACAAGTAATGTGTGCAAACTAGATTCCAAGTATTGTACTTCAGTCATTAATAACAACTTAATGGATACCTCTATACTATAGGTCCCCAGGAAAGAAACATCCATAAATTTGAAAAACTTTGTGAACAGGTCTATTGCAATTAAAATTCGTCGGTCACAGTAGCTGAGCACGAGACAGCAAAATAAATTTCGTCTGTTGGCATGCATTTTCGTCAAAGTTTCACTCAAAACCTTCTCCTAGGTATACGGTACAATGCAGTAATTATTGCCTTAAACGAATCGTGTACTTGAATTGAATTGAATTGGTTTATTGTCATAACAATCATTAAACATGCAGCTAAAAGCTGACATTGTTCATTTTACAAGATAAAATACATAATATAAATACGATTGGTAATACATTAAAATATGTAAATACATGACCAACAACATTCATTTTCTAACTCGTTATGATTTTCTAGGGTTAATGCTGCTTATTGATTTAAAGGGCCCCTGCAACCAAACGCAACCCAAATGCAACTAATATTCTATTCTATTCACGCTAACAGACCAAAGATAGCCAAATGCGATTCAGCGATTGGTCTCCACTTGCTGAACAATCCAGCTTGCGCACAAAGCTATGCCGACGATCAATTTTCAATTATGTCCCGGGCCAGAAGCTCAGCGCATTTACGCTTTCTGGAAGCTGCTTATATCCAATCGCAAGAACCTCTTCTGTGCAGACAAAAGGAGTTCGTCCAAGCTTTGCGATTGTTCTGAAATTACGGCGTCTAGGTTGCGTCCGGGTTCACCGAGTATAATATAGTTGATTTCAAGTAATTTGTTTTATACCTGCGTGATAACCTGATGAGTGCAGGTCGAAAAGCTTCGTTATCATGTCTCTTTTTCGTGCCATAACTAATATTCTGTTATTCAAACATCTAGATATGTTTCATAGATTTTTAAATGTTGTTTGAAATATTTTTTCCAACCTCCAAAGCTCCACCAGGGAGCTGTAAATAGAAGGAGTGGAAACTCTTGTAAAATTATGCGAACGTATGCGTGAGTTCTAAAGCTTAACAATGGATGCGGTACCAGTTTCGCATTTATCAAATTACCGGCCAAATTTCAGGGTAAATTGTAAAATTTATGCAGGGATTGTGTTGGGAATAGTGCATCGAACAATTTTTCAAATTTAGTACTCCGCTCGCTCTTCCTATAATTTGCGTACCAGCGTCGGTGAAAGGAAAATTAAATTAATTCCTCACAGAAACTCAATATTTTAGGATATTCCGGTCATCTCCGGTCGTTTTAATGTCCCGTCATTTAATCCACGATTTACAATATTCGATATAAAGTACTTTGCTAGTGCGCGCATTCGCGCGCATTTCGTATTTTTGCATTTGAAAAAGGTATGAAATTACATAAGTTTCTGTTCGCTCGTTCAACTCATTACACATTCGACAATTAATGAGAAATCATTTAAAGGGACAGCGAACAGTTGCTGAGATACCATTTTCTGATGTAGGAGTTTGAAACCCTGATAATTCATGCGCTCTTTTATCTAACCACCTGGTTAACTGTTGCGGAGTAGCACATAACTTTTCGGCGGCATGGGATCAAAGGAGAGCAGCTTGTTTGCACTCCTTCTATTTACAGCTCCCTGGTTACACTAACATTCTACAATAGAGAGTGGAATGTAACTTCCCCCAGCTCAGCACATGCTCACAATAGAAATGCATGCTTTCAAACAATACCTCCTCATTACCATTCATTTCCTGGTGATGCTACACCATGTCTGACATAGCAACTACTATGTAGGCATTGTATGGTCTATTAGAACAGATGGTCATCTCTGGCAAAGCTACATACCACTGTCTCTCCTTTGCTCACTAATGATTGACAGATGATGTCACTGCAGGAATGAGATCTGGAGCAATTTTTTTAGGGTGGAGCTTAGCATGTTTGAGAAAATGATTTCAAAAAATATTTAAAAATCTATGAAACATATTTAGATGTTTGAATAACAAAATATGAGTTGTATGCATCCCTGCACATCATCAGAAATCAACTTGCATTTGGGTTGCAGGGGACCTTTAAGAGAAACAGAGCGAAAGGTGTGTATAATGCATTACAGTCCTGAGAAGTAGATGATCCGTACGTCGCTTTTATCATACATAAAAACACATGTCTTCGTTGGTTGTGTGTGACTGCAAGAAAATGAGTACATATTATCTTAACGAGTACAAATATCATGATAAAGTTTTTTTTTTTAAATGGTTAAATACCTGGTTTACCATCCATATTAAGCCAATAACATTTGACGAATTTGAATGACAAAATAATGAATTTGTTTGAAATTTTTTTTTGATCCTAGCATTCCTAACTCGCTTATCGGCAGAGACCAATCTCAATGAAAATTGACGAATTTGAATTGACAAAAAACGAATATGAATGACAATGTGAAGAAATTGAACTAAGCAATCAGCTTCTCTGGACGAAATTTAAATGAAAATTGATGAAAAAGAAGTTTCAGTTCTTTTACCAACGCTGTCATGATTAACACGAGTTAATTGAAGCTTACACGGTGTTGTTTGAAACCCTGAAAAACCCAACGGCATTAGGGCATAGGGGAATCATATGATTTTAGCTCATTCAACATTCAGTTTAGTCAGGAACACAGACGGCTTCAATTAATTGAACATTGATGAAAAAGAAGTTTCAGTTCTTTTACCAACACTGTCATGATTAACACGAGTTCATTGAAGCTTACACGGTGTTGTTTGAAACCCTGAAAAAAACCCAACGGCATTAGGGCATAGGGTAATCATATGATTTTAGCTGATTCAACATTCAGTTTAGTCAGGGACACAGACGGCTTCAATTAATTGAACATTGATGAAAAAGAAGTTTCAGTTCTTTTACCAACACTGTCATGATTAACACGAGTTCATTGAAGCTTACACGGTGTTGTTTGAAACCCTGAAAAACCCAACGGCATTAGGGCATAGGGTAATCATATGATTTTAGCTGATTCAACATTCAGTTTAGTCAGGGACACAGACGGCTTCAATTAATTGAAAATTGATGGAAAAGAAGTTTCAGTTCTTTTACCAACGCTATCATGATTAACACGAGTTCATTGAAGCTTACACGGTGTTGTTTGAAACCCTGAAAAACCCAACGGCATTAGGGCATAGGGGAATCATATGATTTTAGCTCATTCAACATTCAAGTTTAGTCAGGGACAAAGACGGCTTATTTTTTTTTCTTAAACATGGATTCCCATTACAAAATGTGCCCAAATCTTGTTGCTTAATATTAATAATTATGGTATTCTGCTTTTATATAGCGTCTAATATATTAATAATTATGGTATTCTGCTTTTATATAGCGTCTAATACATCAATGGTGATGTGTCTAAGCGCTTTACAGATATATTATTACCCCGGTCATCGGATTCTGACATGTCCGCACACAATGCATGCACATTCTCCACTCCCTGGGGAGTATTCCAGCAATGGGCAGTACAGTGACGCTCAAATTGCTAAACAAACGACATTAACTTTCGCATCCTACCGGGTACCCATTTAACACCTGGGTGGAGAGTGGCAAATGTAGATTAACGTCTTGCCAAAGGACGCTAGTGCTGCGGTGGGATTCGAACCCCGGACCTCGTGGTTCACAGTCCGGGGACTTATCCACTGATCCACAACACCTCTACTTGCTTAACACATTCGTTTGGCGCAAAATGAAGTATGGTAATGATTAAGACCCATAGAAGACGACAGGAGCCCGGTACTTATTCCAGAAGGGCCCAAAGGATCAGCTGAACACTAAAGTTGAAACTTCAGAATCATGAACCCTGCAACAAATATTAGGAATTATAAACCCTATTTTATTTCGGCATTATGAACTCCAGGGCCCCGTTTCATAAAACTTGCCATCAATGTTAAGTTGCAATAACTGTTATAAGCTACTGAAATCCTTGCATCTGATTGGCTGAGAGCAAATTTGTCGGTAAAAATCACCGACAAGACACTTGATGAAACGCCCCTGCCCCAGGTGTGGCAATTTTGTGTTTTTGATTTAGGACCTTTGGCGTTACGAAAACGAGTACCCCCCTCTCGTTATATAGGGTACGTGAGAGTGCACCTATAACCATGATAAACAGACAAGATATATATATATATACACATGTATAAGCAGTCAGTCGGCAAGTCCGTATGCTGATGAGCCGCTGATGCGAAGAAGTGGCAATCTATAGTGACCCCGATATCTCTCACACGGGTAATATTTTTACGAGTATCCTTTCACGTCGTTGTCAATATTATTTTAGTAATTTGTCTTTGTCCGATCTTGCGAGGCTAATGCATATCAAACAAAAGAAACTACTCAACGGTTCAAAACAATTAATTATTAGTAACCAAGTGGCTCTATAGAGCTTATGAAATTGTGAATATCCATTAATCAGTCTAATTAACATGTATTACTAAAATGGACTATCGCGTGGAAGTACGACCAATAAACAGATGTTTTATTTAGATAGGAGCATGTTAGTGGTATATCAACAGTGAAAAGAGACTCCCATGGAGAGATATTGAGCAAGTAAAATCCCATGAAAAAAAAAAGTTCAGAATGCTATCGGTGAACTACGAAAATTGCAGTGGAGAATGGGGACATGATACCCGAATTCAAAAACAAAGTGATGAATTGACATTACAGTTATTCTCACTAAGAAAAATTACCCCAATTATCCCTCACAAAGATGCACACAATCTCCTAGAATTCTCATAGAATGTAATGTAAGCTCAACCCTTAAGCCCAACTCAAACGAGGTGTCATTTCCAGTGCGTCAGTACATTCGTTAAGCCCAGCTCACTCGAGGCGTCATTCCCATTGCGTCGGTATCTGCGCTAATCGACCCTCTGCAAGCAATTAACTCATACGCCAGTTATTAAAAGTTTTGTTTCCACTGTTCATTTTGAATCATTTTATAAATGATGTCACTCTTTCATGAAGCGAATAAGACTGTACTCGTCACTGACGCGGCCCTAACGTCTTTAAAGCCCGGCTCACAAGAGACTCCATACCTTATTTTTATATAGAAAAACATTTAGGGATCACATATTTCTTTTCTTTAAACAGGCCGACCTTTCGAAAACAAATCTCTTCGTCCTGAACATTCTACTGCCAGCAAGCGGTAAGCTTATAAGACAATGATATGATTAACTGGATTGATTTACGTAATTTGAATTCGCTAATTAAGAAAAGAATGAATATAACTTACATATGGTTAAACGACACGAAGTCTCATAATCTGATCAGTTGAACTATCCTGAAAGTTGAAAGATCCTACGTTTTGCCCTCCAGACTCTAGATAGAGGGCCATATTCTCGAAAGTTGCTCAGCCTTAAAGGGAAGGTTGGGTTCTGGGAAAGGTGAAAACTAATTTGTGAGCTTTCTCATTCCTTTTATGTCAGTTTGGAAGAACATCATAGTAGAAAAATTCCCTGAAAATGATTGCTCTTCAAATGCCCTCAACAACATGTAGATGAAATTTTCGGGCCGAACATTCATGCCACATGGGTGTGCAGTCCCATTCTACTATTTCTGTGTGCAGTGCTTGTGCTTTTCAACGAGTTTTGGTCAATTCCTTATAATTATGACCATTCTACAACCTGAGAGTACATACCGAAGTCAGACATGATCAACCTTTCCCAATTGCTTTGATACAGTGTTTAGATTTAGGCGACTGAATTATGGGGAGCCATATGTCACCCACTTTTAATCCTACAAAATCACCAAATACTCCCTCTAGTTCTGGAACTAAATGCAAATATATAGACCTCACGATTGAATTGATTTCTGATGCTAATTTCATACCAGGAAATAATTTTCTTTCTTTATTTTGCTGCATGAACATATTAATGTATACAGGACTTGGGGGTTGACAAATGGCCTTCCATAAATCAACGGCCTAAGTTAAGACTGCTTTATCTTAGGCCACTTTTGAGAATACGGGCCAGAACATTTTTGGCCAGAAATTCTTGGTGGCCAAACGTTAAAAAAGGGAAATTAAGGAAAAAAATTAATCGCAAAAAGAAATTTCCATACATGAAATCTATCCAATATGTAATTCGGAAATACGCCGGCAATGTTTGAATTTTCTTCCTACGCTCTATTAAAACATAGTACATTTTCATAATGTGATACAAGAGGACAAAGCTGAATAATTTACAAACATCACCTATAGTATTACAGACAGCATTAATACAATATGCCCGTAGCCATTCAGAAGTTCGATGCTAAACACCAGTGTAAGTTAAACAAGAGTTTAATTGATACTGATTTAAACCGCAAGTCCGGTCTAAATTTCTGTACAAAGTTAAACCACGCTAGACCGGAGTTTAAGTTCAGAATGTGATTTTCTAAAAGCCCAGTTTAAAGGGCAGGATTAGACTGGGCCAGCATGTTTCCAAGGTAATGAATTGCATCATTTCAGAGTGACATAATATGATCAAGGAGGTACTAGGCTTAGGAGGTACTAGGCTTGCCTAGTACCTCCTTGATCATATTATGTCACTCTGATGTTCTTCTTGATGTTAAAACTTCCTAAACGGTTTAATTTCTCCACTTTTGCAAAATTAAATACTAATGCATCTTCTGTAATGATTCAGGTATTCTGGCATCATTCGACATACAGGACACTTGTCCACACTTGGCAAAGTTCTCATGTCCCTTCGTAACTCTTCGGAGTGGTGAAACAATACAGTACACTCCTAAGGTTTCGACAACCGATGTAAATCGAGTCGTGGGGAATATTCCCGCAAGCATCAAGATGCCCGAAAACGTGAAACATTTTTATTGTGCTAAACCAGGTAAGAGGAATATGAAAAATCTCAAGATTTCAGTCCAAGTTTGGAAGGAATTTCTTGTACAAACACTGTACGTCAAGAAATTATTGAAGACATACATGTACATGCATAACCACTGGCCCCATTCTAAAATCACGAATTGCCCTGATTAAGGGCTACAGAACCTGTCATCTACTTGATCATCATGCCGTGGGAGACATTTGGAAGTTCTCTCATGTGACTTTCCAAACATGCCACTGAACATGCTGAAAACACGACCTTTACTCTTTAATTTGTATTTCTTTCTTTTATTTTGCTATTCAGAAATTTCGAAGACAGGTTACGCTTCAAAAGATTAAAAAACAAATTCCCCTTTTATGTTATTTTCTGTTTGTCAATGAATTGCAAAAAAATCTCTCACCTTCCATGGGATGTGTTACCACGGGTGTCAACTTGCATGGCATGGTTGGTTATCATAGCCAAAAAGCAGATGATAATCCAATCACACATGGCATATGGCTCAGTATACTGTTGCATTAGAAGACTAACCTGGATTATTTCATAGTACATTTTTCCTTCTGATTTTAGCATGTCTCTCAAACCCCTGTCTGCATGGTGGCACCTGTGAAGAAAGCGAGACAGGATTTCTCTGCATCTGCTTGAGTGGTTACCATGGCGACATATGTGAGAACGGTGAGTACGGGTTGATTAGAGAACATTTATCAGCGTCTCATATTGTTAAACAATTTAAAAGAAAAAAAGCGGTAGTTCTTTAAAATTATTCTTTGAATATATCAGAGAATTATCAGTAGACGGCAGTATTTTCTTTCAGTGTCCCGTATCGATGCTATCTGCATCGCATTGTCTGTGTTTTCACCACGGCGCCATTTCAGTCGGTTCTCAATCTTAATTATGTATGAAAGGGGGGGGGGGGGGGGTTGTGCCGGTAAATAAACTATCGGAACGGGCTGTTTTCACCTAAACGTAAGCCGCATTCGTTTCATCAAGAATCTGCTGTTTTTTTCCTCACCTCGAATTTCGGGGTGACTGAAAATATTCTTTTAATTGCGTAATTTTAATCCGACCCACTCCAAATGTAAAAATTCTGTCATTCGTATGTATTGAAATATCTGGACCCTGTTTCATCAAACTTGTAATCAATAACTCATATAAGCTACGGAACTCCTTGCTTCTGAGCAGTTGTTATTGAGATAAAAAGGTTTATGAAACAGGGACCACATGTGCAAGGTAATTCTATAGCACATCTGTTATTGTATATGTAATAATTCCATAATCGGAATGTAGATCGGTCATTGTTCCCTTTCAGGTCCCCTACGAGACTGCTTTGAGATTCAAGTCAATGGGGGCACCACCACTGGGGTGCATATTATTAACCCTGGTGGTAATGGTGATCCTTTCTCCGTGTATTGTGACATGGAGACAGACGGTGGAGGGTGGACGGTAAGTACCCACAGAAGGGAGGGTATATCGAACCACTTGCGTTATTGTCGCGTCAGTTTTTGAGAAAATATACAACTGCCTACAGCTATATTTTTCACGCTTGACTGGTGTCAACTTGAAGGCTGATGTCTACTCTTCAGTTTAATACCAAATTTTTACAGTGACACAGATCTGATGATAAATGAAATGTGGGTGATTGCGAAAAATCAGTTCTGAATACAGGTGTACCCGAACATTGTATATATATATATATATGTGAAAGAAATGAGAGAATAATGGTTGCGTAGCTTAAATCAAAGTTCCCCAGAGCTGTCCTCCCTTTTTTGAAATTTTTGCAAAGGCTGAAAAAATGTCTCCGCCGGGAATCGAACCCGGGTCGTTGGCTTAGAACGCCAATGCCTTAACCACTAGACCACGGAGACGGGTTAGTGGTTTCGGCGACACCAGATTCAATTGACCGACAGATTGACAAATCTTCAACCTTATTAATTATTTCCCTTGTCGGGGGCAGGTGAGTTTTTGAACAAGACAAGCCGCTAGTGCCTCAGCTGGAATTAATTAATAAGGTTGAAGATTTGTCAATCTGTCGGTCAATTGAATCTGGTGTCGCCAAAACCACTAACCCGTCTCCGTGGTCTAGTGGTTAAGGCATTGGCGTTCTAAGCCAACGACCCGGGTTCGATTCCCGGCGGAGACATTTTTTCAGCCTTTGCAAAAATTTCAAAAAAGGGAGGACAGCTCTGGGGAACTTTGATTTAAGCTACGCAACCATTATTCTCTCATTTCTTTCACATTTGTATTTATTTCCACGAAATTTGCCAAAGCTGTTGTATACTGTTGTATATGTTATTTCCTTACACAATTATATATATATATATATATATATATATATATATATATATATCTTAATAATTTTGGTTGAAATTACGCACCAACTTTTCCTTCCTTTGTGGCGTCACTACCTAGCGCTTACATCATGCGTCGAGCTTACTTTTATTATTTGTATCTTGCCAACTTATGCGTCTTCTTAATTTTTTGCATCAGATTGTTTATTTTCAGTCTTACTTTGATAAAGGTCTTCGACCGAAACGTCAGTCCAAATTTTTGGCTCCTGCGGTGTTTTTATTTGACTCCTGAGTATTTACTCTTTCTTCGATATATATAATGTATATATATATATATATATATATATATATATACAAATTATGTATAACAATGCGCCCTCCCGGCTATTACCATAATGGCTTTTTGGCAACACAAGGACTTGGGACCCTTGTTGTGCGGTTACACATTGTGGGGAAGAATTGCATATATATATATATATATATATATATATATATATATATATATATAAGTGTAAGGAAATTACATATACAACAGCTTTGGCAAATCTCGTGGGAATAAATACAATGTGAAAGAAATACAATGTGAAGGAAATATATATATATATATATGTACTTATTAAGTATGTACTTATTAACTCACTCGATATTTTCATGTATGTTTACAAACGATTATGGAATTTGTTATTACATTGCATATTTACCTCTATATTGCACATTGTAATTTGAAACAGTTTTAAAAAATTACCAAGTATATCGAGTAAACATGCAAAGACGTATTATTCTGTAGCAGTGTATTTAAAGCAACAAAGTGTTAATGATAATGTCTGGAAGGTTTTGAAATTACTAAGGTACAATTTTCGTCAAAAATAATTTAAATGATGCATGTTCTTGTGTACTTAAAAGTGATAAATTGGTTTCTACAGGTACAGGTACTTTGCAAAGGAAAGAAATTTGAATTATAAGAAGGGATTTTTATACTTCAAAATTGTATAAATGAACGGTCAAATTCATATGGTCATGTACAAGTTTGAAGTCGTTGAAATTGAAAATTTGCTAGTTCAGGGATTTTGGTTATTAAAAAAAAAATAAGGTTGATCAACTTCAACAAGGGGTAGAATGTTATGTTTATGCATGCCATTAAACCTCATGCAAGCTTGGCTTTGCAGAGCACCTGCTCATAACTAATTCATGGTGTTCTATGATAACAATGAAAGTGTCTTTACATATGAATGCACATGAGTCCACTTGAATACCATGTGAGACTTGTACATGCTTGATGCAGGGAGACTGGAATAAACCACACACTAGACCACACCTATTTATGCAAGCTCCATTTTCTTTTTGTCTTCTACTTATTTAGTTAGCTTAGGTATAATTTCCAGCCCACTATACAACAAGAGTGCACGTCAATCCGTATATGACGTTGCTAGTAGTACATGTGTACTGCCCTCGAATATGCCATGTACCTTTGAACCATGCACTGATAAATGCAAATAGCATTACACAATTGTACATGTATGAAAATTCGGGAAGGATGAGTAGAAGAACTATAAACATTTACCAACCTGTGGCGTTTTTGCACAACTTTAGGCTAGGCTAGTCAACCCCCCTAAAAAAAAAAAAAAGGATTACCCCAGTAAGGCGGTTACAAACATGAGCGTCTGTCCTTTGAGTGACTCAGAGATTGTGATCAAAAACCGAAGAAGATGGAACATCGTATACACCTATCCTAAAAAATGATCTCTTCGACTATTGGCCCCATTCCTCTCCAACTCCCGCTTTCTCTCTCTCTCCCACACACACACCCACCCACCCACACACATACTCACGCACACACACAGTCTTGTATTGCTTTACTTCCGAGGACAACTATTGTTCCTCTATTGTTCCTCGTCCTCGGACAGTCGACGGAATAAGGCACAATTCATTGTTCGACGTTCGAGGACTATTGTCCTCTGTCCGAAAATGTCCTCGGACATACGGCTAAACACGCACACACACGCACACAACACCACACTCACACACACTTTCTCTCTTTCGTTCCCTCTTTCTATATCGTTCAGGTTTTGCAGCGTAGACAGGATGGTTCTGTTGACTTTTATCTCTATTGGTCAGATTACAAATCTGGTTTTGGAAGCGTCTCTGCTGAGCACTGGCTCGGTAATGACAACATCCACCGCCTTTCGACACAGAAGACGTACGAACTACGGGTTGATCTCGAAGACTTCGAGGGACAAAGCCGCTATGCCACCTATAGCAATTTCGGCGTTGCCAACGAGACCGCTAAATACATGATGACCGCTAGCGGGTATTCCGGAAACGCAGGTCGGTATAATATCCAAGAAGTATGTGTAGTTAATTATTATGTAGATTATTGAGTATTAACAAAAAAATTGTAATATTTTCGACCTTGTATCATTACAATATCAATTAGCACATTTCTTTTTGTTTAGGTCAAGATATAGATACGTTGACCGATGGCAATGCGGTTTTAGTCAAACTGTTAAATGTAATGTAGAGTTTTGGTAAGCCCTCAAAAACTTTTCTCAGAGGGTATTTAGCACTTTTTCAGCATTAGGCTATCAAAAACAAAAAAGTATCAAATTCAGAGGTGAAATGAAAATCAGGGATGGAAACGTAGATCGGTAATGTGTTTCAAATTAGGTTAACTTTCTTTTACGCTTCCTTTTAGGCTAAAAGCGGTATATGATGATGATATGATCCTCAAATAGGATGTACAATACCGCGCAGGGGATAAAATCGCCGTTGAGGGTATAAAAATCAGAAATGTTAGACGGGTTTCCCTGTTTAGGGTATCAAAACTACTCCTACTGTAATCCCCATTTAGGGTGCTTTCAGAAAGTGATTTACGCGGAAGATATACAGGTCTCAATGTGTCTCCACACGAAGCCCGAAAATTGCACTGCGGGGAGCCGTCGGGATTGGAAAAGTCCTATCATATGGCAGTGGTCTAGCGTGCCTTGCATATATTTACCCTGAAATTCACGGGAAATCATAGATGGAATACCAAAGTCATCTCTTACAAACATCTTTTGATACAAGGAGAACAACAAGACACTATATTTAGCACGTTTCTTTCCAATTTCCATTTTGCTACCAATACTGCACATGAACTTTTAAAGTGCCATCTTACAGTGAATGCTAATTTAAAATTGTAATTAAAAAATTTATTGCATTTTATTTCAATTTGACAAACAGCTTGTTTGGATAATCGGCACATTTTATATTTCAAACTCTTATTTTGACTACACAAATGTACATGCAACAATTTATACAAACTAGAATGGGGCATGATGGGAAAATGAGAAGCACATACACTTTCAAATCCTGTTAAAAGATGGTGCTATTTAGGAGCTTCAGTTTATTGTCACTTTAAAGCCCGTTGCACACAAGGCGTTACTATAGTGCCAATTACGCCAAATGATTTGAACAGTGAATAGGATCGACGGCTGCGCCTGATATGCCGCACAAATTAATGTGCGCACTCATTGTTTTGTTTGTGTAGATTGTTACGCCAGTATTGCGTCGATTTTCGGATAAATCGAAAACAATAGGCTAGACCATCGCACACTGCTTTAAGGGTTGTGTCTTTGGCTAATTTTTATTTAGCCTGAACCTGTTCTGTGCACATTTTATATGCCAGAATCTCAATGGATGGCGCAAATGATTTAGCGACTCGTGTGCCTTTAAACGAAATTACTCTCTTCGAACAAAGGCGTGATTTGCTGATATAGGACGGCGTCAGCGACTAGCGTGGTTTTTGATGCGCTAGGTGAGAATGGCATCGTATAAAAAAGAATATGCTCTCTTCATTTTGTAATCACTTTTTGTACGATGTCACGCTCACATGGCGCATCAAGGACCGCCCAATTCACAGACGCAGTCCTATACGTCAGGCAAAATGACGCCTTGCGTGCTCCGGTCGTACTAGTAATGTACCCCCCCTCTCTCTCTCTGTTGTACAGGTGATAGTCTGTCTTACTCTGCTTACCAACCGTTCACTACTAGGGACCGTGATAATGATAGGCACACGACGGAGAATTGCGCTGTCTCATACACTGGGGCATGGTGGTACAATCAGTGCCATGGAACCAACCTCAACGGCCAATATCTTCGCGGTACGACCACACTCTTTGGCCAAGGTGTGACTTGGAAGGCATGGCGAGGCCAGTATTACTCCCTCAAGAAGACAGAGATGAAGATCCGTCCGGTGTAAAGAAAAGCCTGGTGGCGGATTTTGCAAATTGAATCAGGGGGGGGGGGGGGGAGGGGGAGGAGCAGTCTAGGACACCCCTACTTTTTCTGATAAAAAATAGCCCTTTTAATGCCTTCTGAGACGTGTTGTTTTTGGTATATAAATATATGAGAAAAATTTATATGAAAACGAATGTATGAATACATCCAATGCATTCAA
This sequence comes from Heliocidaris erythrogramma, assembly GCA_025617745.1. Taxonomy (NCBI): domain Eukaryota; kingdom Metazoa; phylum Echinodermata; class Echinoidea; order Camarodonta; family Echinometridae; genus Heliocidaris; species Heliocidaris erythrogramma. The sequence continues at coordinate 32,822,673 of CM046859.1, read as the reverse complement.
AATTGAAATCAAAAGTGTGCATATAACGACTGAAAATCTCCTTCTTCTGTATCCCGATTTTCCTATTCTCCTCATAACTACAGATAATGGCATTTCAAATAATCCGGCCTTTAAAAGCTAATACCCCTTTTTGTAAAATAATACGTGTTTCATATATAAAATTTCAGGCTATTGAAAACTACATTAACAAAGTGCACAAAGGAAACTGTGAGGAATATGTCAGACTTTTAAAGAAAGAAAAAACGAAGAAGAAGAAGAAAGAAATCGCTTGCAAAAATTTCCGTGATAAAAATGTCATTAGGATTTGTATTTTATTACGATTTTAACTATTTTCATCGAATTATTGATGCTGAGTAATAATGGTAGTATGAAAATGATCTACGTGGCAGTGCTAGGCAATTCAGTTGGAGCTAATTCGTTGCGATGGTTACCTAAACATTAATATAGCAACCAGATGGCTGAATTGGACATTGATAATATTATATAACATACATAAAAGGAAAGCTTTACACAGTTACAACGATGTACATGTAATTAGGTGGGCTGTCTTTAGGTACAGACCATCTCATGTTTTGTAAGAATTTTTGTTGTTATGATCAATATTTATTACATTTATATTTCTATCCATTTTTTTTTGTACGCACAATATCTCCAATACAGCTTGTTCAAATGTAAAAATTACAAATTAAAATCAAACATAAAACTCGGGTAAAAAGTATAAAACTAATGAAAAGTAGCACGAATATCGGCTGTTAATTATACGTAATTTTGAACTTAATTGTCCTGATAATATAAATTTTAAAGTAAAATTACCTATTGTAATTTTTTTTTTCTCAGTTCATTTATTTTCCACAAATAGATTGAAATTAAAATATCAGAAACAAGTATATACATGTACATACAAACTAGAAAATAGATGTGGAAAAAAAATGTGGAGGGATTGACAGAGGCCATTTGACCTATCTAAGGTCAATCACCAAAACATTAAAATATAGCTGAAACTTCAGAATATAATATGAATTATTGTTAAGAACAATGAAGTACGAAAACTAATTCTACGTCAAAAAGAAACAACAAAATGACATAACAAAGTGAGGCAAAAAGAAGATTATCAAAGTTTCAGGAGATACAGCTTATATTTTCTTTTAAAGACGAAAGTGTGGGAGAACTTTTAATTTCGTCAGGTAGAGAGTTCTATAATTTTAGTCCGGCATATTTGATTGTATTAAGTGAGAATTGATATTTTAAATTTGGGATAAAATATTGCTGGCTTGTCTGTACGTAGAACGACTGGTGAGTGATTAAGTTTGTATAAAGCAATTTTTTAACAATTTTGGCAATATATTATTGCAGTAAGAATACATGAAAATGGGAATTAAAAAAAAAATTAATTTCATCATTCTACAGTCAACTGAAATTTTGTAAAGAATGCAGCTGTATGTGTTAAAGGTTTTAAATTTGATATTATTCTTATTGCACGTTTTTGGAGTAATTTTAATCTATTCAGATGACAAACAGCACAATGTCCCCTTACAATAGTTAAGATCATGTCATAATACAAACTAAGAAGGACATTTAATGGTACAATTCATTACACCTAACGTTTTAGATATTTTACATGACACATCGTTAATATGATCTTTCCATGAATGTTAATCTATCATCTATCTTAACACCTAGAAATTTAGTAGAGTGTACATATGGAATTGTATAACCATTAATAATAACGTCTATTTCATTAGACTTTACATCATTTGGTTTGAAACAGCCTGCAGAAAGTTTTCTTCAAATTTAATTTCAGTCTGTTTGCTAAAAACCATGAATTGATCTTAGGCCATTCATTATTAGGAGTATGACGCATTACTTTGCACATTGTTTCCCGTTAAAAACAAATTTGTGTCATCTGCAAAAACAACTGATTTGAGCACATGGCTTACATACTGAATATCATTTACATATAAAAGAAAATGCAAAGGGCCCAATACAGATCCAATTTCAATTATGAATTTCACTGAATTCCGTGGAATCACAAAGGAATTTTCTTGAATGTTGAATACATTTCGTCTAATAATGCCTAATGCCTAGATCTATCACTTCCATTTTGATCAGCATGAATATAGCTAGGCCTAGTGGACTGCACAGAATTCTTATATTGTAAAGTATATCTAATATATTCATTATTATTCATTATTCATTATATTATGCGTAAACTTCTATCTTATTGATACAGCTCAGGCAATTGTTAATTTTGAAAGGAAAATGTTTATAGACCTTTATTTGCTCGTTTCTCCTCTCAATATTCTCAAAATATATGACTAATTTCGTATCAATTTTCTAATACACTGCACAAACGGCAGCCATTGACTTTTTTCTGCTAAATATAACTAAATTGATCGCTTGAATATCGTAAAAATTCTTAAGTTTTCACCTCAAAAAAAAATTCTCTCGTTATACACCCGCGTCTCGGTAAATTGTATATCAAAGCGTAAGGATTAAAGAGACAAGAGGCGGACGTAGCTGAACTTCACCTTTATAAGATCAAGCTTTCGGCCTACCTGGCCTTCTTCAGGTTCGGAAGAGAGTAATTACAAACATAAAAGTACATATAAGTATATTATACACATATATAATTGTATTTTTTTATATTTCAGTTGATGAAAAAATGAACATTGGCATGCTGATATCAACATTTATTCATATTATTACATATAACTCAATGAATTAACGATGAGAGCTTAGCTCCGAAATATTGTACAGAAATTTAATGTGAAATAAGTTTCGATGGGGTGACTAATGTATGCGTATGGTATATATGGGTGTGTGTAAACATGGGTATTGCGCGGTAAAATGTGAATAAATTACATGCCTTTGACATATCGTCTCATAGACCGCCTCGGTAATGTATGCAAATTTTATGCATATGTTTCAAACAAAAGTTGTTCTTGACAACCTGAAAGCTTGCCGGACATAGCAACAAATAATGTATGCAAACTGGATTCCAAGTATTGAGGCTCATTTATAAAAAGCAGGTTCATGGAATACCTCGTCACTAGGTGCTCAGAGAATATATGTGCATAAATTTGTATACATTACAGAAGCAGTCTATTGGAAACTGGATATCGGGTGAGTGAGGGAAAGAGAGATTGGGGGGGGGGGGGGGGGTGAAAGAAAGCAGAGGGGATCAGGTTTTGAGAGATAGAGGAAAGAGAGGGATGATAGAGAAGACGTTCTTATATATTACAACCATCTCTTTGTCAAAGAGACATTGGGTGCCTTTCAGCACAAAAATATGTATATTAAAGAAGGAAACTTGGCACATAGTCCTTTTATACAGTATTATGCTGCATCATCAAGTTAAAACTAGTTATTCCAATAGTTTTTCACGATGATTTAGATCATTTACAAGAAGGGGGAATACTTAAAAATTATCGATTAATAGAAAAGCTGTTTCTGATGTAACTCTTTCACGTATATTTAAAAGCTGGTTGTAACGCCATCACTTATATATCTAGCCTAATTCTACTCTCGAACATTTCCTGATAGTATTTCAGAACGCGATCCGTGTACCTGATGACATCAAGAGTCACGTGATCGCGTGAAGGCATTTTACTGGCAGCAAAGAACTCACAGCTTCTGATCCCAGTGTCGTAGAAAGAACCAGCATGTTCAAAGAGATCGTCTGCCGGAACGTTCCAACTCTTCACGACATCGGTGGAGGCATCCCATTTCAGAAGCGACTCCTCGTATGGCAGCCCAACGGCTCGGCAATACTTCGACAACATTTCGGCTGGGTTCGCCAAGAACTCGTCACTGTCCAACACGATCGGTTGGCTGTCGATGTTCTCCTGGACGTACTTCCAGATGGCGTACTGGTTCTCGTTAAAGTAGGAAAAGTATGGATTGTCCCGCTCGACGTCGAATGTCTTTTCTTCGGCTGCTGAGCCTTTTATCATTCCTTGTTCGAGGAGGAACTTGTGCATGGATTTGCGGTAGGAGTAGATGGCTTTGAGGGGGTGACGTATTATAAATGTGTGTTTGTACCCTTCTGGAAAAATTGTAGCGTAGGTCTTACCGGTTTTGAAAGCCATATCTTTGACAAAGACGTGGGAGCTGGATGCGTTTTCGAGGTATCGTTTGAGTGATGCATACCTGTATGATATGTATGAAAAATAATGTTAAATTGAAATGTATACTCTTGTCTGGCATTTCCTGCTCCAAAATTGACATGTCTCATAATCTAGTAGGGCCTACTTATTCCAATATTACCTTTGCGTTGGTAAAATATAATGTGGGATGTGAAATATGAAACAACAAACTGAATTTTATTAATTTTCTGGAGCTCCCACTGTGTTTCAGACCGGCTGCCTTATCTGCAGGTTAACATCCCTCCTGGTTGGCAGATTGTTTTTCTGCCTTGTTTTCATTTATATTATGTAGATCGCGCGGCCGATCTTAAACAATAAGGTTTCGCAAAATTCCTTCTTAAGAAATGTGTTTCATGAAGCCTCTTAATATTTATTAGCCGACTCTTTTTTATCAAGACGGGAAGGTATACGTGCTTTTGATGGTTATCCTATCAGTCGCTTTTCTACATATTTCCTGTTGTGGGATGGCTACCCGTGCTGAGCCTGATGAGATTTTGAGGTAACTTGTGGAATATTAGAGAATCTGGGCCACAAGTTGGAAGAACATAGCCCCGTTTCATAAAGCTTGTTATTAATAACAAGTTATACAATAAATGTTATAAGCTGCTGAATTCATTGAATCTGATTGGCTGAGAGCGAATTAGTCATAGAAATGACTGTTGTTATAGATAACAAGTTTTATGAAACGGGGCCCAGCTAGGTCGGGCATTTGTCGGGGAAGAATAGGTCTAGATGGGGACTAAAATGATTGTATGAAGAAGAGGTGCTCCTATAAACATATCCATCTGCGATCATTGCATGCTTCGGGCTTTATTTCGTCAGAGGCAGAGGTCGGGTTAGGGGTGCCATTTTGGTTTTAGTACATGGTACAAATAACCCTAAAATGACCCCAATTTGTACGCGCATGTCCATTTGTTTTGGTGGAAGCGCTTCTTGCTTCTATAAAGGCCATCGCACACCTTACGATCAGTCTGCGACCCGATTTCAGAAGAAAATGTAATATCATTTGACAAATCATTTAAAAACAAAAAATATTTTCGATAGAGGGTCTGAATAATTATACAGATACTGAGTTTTCTAGTCGGTGGAATAGCCAAATCGGCTCCGAGTCGTAGTGACGTCACAAAAATCGTACGACTGCCTACGATTTGAGACTAATTTTGCCCTTATTCCCTGTTGAAAGCTGACAGCACACCATAAACCTGTGTTTAGTATGTATATTACTTTTTAGAACCTGAATAGGGTAGATTTCATTCATTAAAATGCCAGTATTAAATGCCATAGCGATTTATTTCACAAATCGGATCGCAGACCCGATCTTAAGATGTGCGGTGGCCTTAAAGTCCGGCGCACACTGTACGATCTGACTACGATGCGATTTTTGGAAAAGTTGTTATAACATTTGATATGAACCTTCAAACATGTAAAATCTTCATTATCAAAGTTCCGAATAGTAGTATGAATACTAAAATCGAAATTCCGGGTTACTGCGAGCCCCCGTGTAGGAATAAAAGCGAATTCAATTCCAAATCGTAGTGACGTCATACCAATTTTGCGATCGACTAAGATTTGAAGCCGATTTGGCCTTTACTCTAACCATGAGAATTGCAGTTAACCAAAATTTCGATATTAGTATTCGTATCATTATTCCGAACTTCAAATGAGATAACTTTCACATTTAATGCAAACTGCAATTTGTTCGAAAATCGGGTCGCAGTCGGATCGTATAGTGTGCGCCGGGCTTAAGAAGTAAAATCATACTGGTGCGCGCATCGTGGTGCGTACAAAATTACAGCGTATTGTACTCAATACAAATGACATTTATCTGCACATGCGCAAATTCTACGAAATTACGAACTGGCTTATTCAGTCGTGATACCTTTTTACTTACGATATATAATCCTTCTTAAAGTGGGACGACGTTGCTTTAGCTAAATCATCAATGACTTGTTGATATGCATCCTCGTTGCCTTTGAAGTCGAGTGGTAGCTCCTTGTTCTGACTCTGCTTCCACGAGGAAGCAAAAAGTTCACAGAAGAAATAAGTTTCGAACCAGACCTGGTTGTCGTCGATGGCAGACAGACACTTGGTGATCGCCGTCGACACTGTCCTCGGGACGCACCACAGGATGGTCCGGCTCCTTCGACGTTCCTCTGAAGCTGTCGCCATTCTGTTTTGAACTCACGGCCCAAATCTTAAAGACTTTTAAGCTAACCTCTTCTTTTTTCTTTTTCGTCTGGCCTACAGATGTACATGTATATAGTGACTGTCAACACTGTCAAGAACAAGTTCAAGAAAGATAGTACTGTGTTTGCATTATCCAATTCAGAGTTCAATGTTCAATGATTTTTTTCTTCTCGTTTTAATACGTGCAACATACAGTATTAAAGAATTACACTTAAATAAATGATTGTTGAAAGCAGAGTAATGATACCTGTCACAAATTAAGTAAGTTGTCACAAATTAAGTTCCAATAATTCAACTAGTAAAAATTAACGTTATTTAATTACAGTTTTATATAAAATAATACTTATTTAGTCTGTGAGTCTGCGCAATTTGCTGTCAACCTTTGACCGACGCGTGATGTTTTGTTTACGCTCGCATGGTCTTATTTTTAGAGCATTACATTGGTTCGCTGGTTTTGGGAGCTAGCGTCCCTAATTTGCATATTGCAGAGAACATCGCCTTGCCCAACGTATACGGGCACTGCACCACCCTTACAAAAATATCCTGTGGTATTCCTGTGGTATTTCTGTGGTACTTTATAATACCACAGAAAATACCACAGGGATGAAGAGGTACCACACATAAGCATGTGGTACTGCAGAGGTGTAGCCTGTGGTACCCATGTGGTATGAAAAATACCATAAGAAATACCACAAAGAAAAACTATACCACAAAAATACCATACAGCAGTGCTGTGGTATTTATATAGTACAGTGTACTACCACAGAAAATACCACAGGGATAAAAAGGCCCACACAGATTCCTGTGGTACTGCAGAGGAGTAGCCTGTGGTACATACTTGGAACTAAAAATACCACAGGGATGAAGAGGTACCACACATAAGCATGTGGTACTGCAGAGATGTAGCTTGTGGTACCCATGTGGTATGACAAATACCATACGAAATACCACAAAGAAAAACTATGCCACAAAAATACCATACAGCAGTGCTGTGGTATTTATATAGTACAGTGTAATACCACAGAAAATACCACAGGGATGAAAAGGCCCACACAGATTCCTGTGGTACTGCAGAGGAGTATAGCCTGTGGTACATACTTGGAACTAAAAATACCACAGGGATGAAAAGGCCCACACAGATTCATGTGGTACTGCAGAGGAGTATAGCATGTGGTACATACTTGGAACTAAAATACCACAGGGATGAAAATGCCCACACAGATTCCTGTGGTATGTGTCGCCTGTGGTACCCATGTGGTACCCATTTACCCACAGGAAATACTACAAAGAAAATTTACCACAGAAATATACAACAGTGCTGTACTGTTGTACAGTGTGACAAGGCTGTAAGAGATACCATACAGATTCCTGTGGTGCTGCAGAGGAGTAGCCTGTGGTACATACTTGGACCTAAAATACCACATGGATGAAAAGGCCCACACAGATTCCTGTGGTATACTGCAGATATGATCGCCTGTGGTAGCCATGTGGTAAAAGAAATACCACAGGAAATACTACAAAGAAAAATGTACCACAGAAATATCATACGACAGTGCTGTGTTATTTATGATTTATGTGGTATCTATTACAGCCGTGTACACTGTACCACATAAATAACACAGCACGTACTGTTGTATGATATTTCTGTGGTACATTTTTCTTTGTAGTATTTCCTGTGGTATTTCTTTTACCACATGACTACCACAGGCGATCACATCTGCAGTACCACAGGAATCTGTGTGGGCCTTTTCATCCCTGTGGTATTACACTGTACTATATATATACCACAGCACTGCTGTATGGTATTTTTGTGCTATAGTTTTTCTTTGTGGTATTTCCTATGGTATTTTTCATACCACTGTACTATATAAATAACACAGCACCGCTGTATGGTAATTTGTGGTATAGTTTTTCTTTGTGGTATTTCCTATGAAATTTTTCATACCCTCAGAAGATGCCTCAGAATGAATAGCTCGAAACACATTGAATTATTTCAATCAGTTAGTGAATTCTGAACACTTTAATATGTTTAATATCAGGGGCCTGTAACATTTATAAAGATACAATAAATCTTACAATCAATTGTAACTCTTTAGTACATTGTTTGCCATAGACTTACGATTGATCAATCATAAGATTGAGTTATCTCTTTATGTTACGGGCCCCAAATTAAAGTGCTATTAAGCATCAATACCATCGCGACGCGTAGGCCTATTGATTACCAACATATTACATTTCATTGCAAAATGGTCTGAATCTAATAGACTATGCACAAGCAACTGCACACACACACAGACACACACATGTATTGGTACACCGGTACACACCATAGAGTTGAGTTCTGTGTATAACTCTATGGCAGACACTATGGCAGACATATTTGGCAATATGCCAGCTGTTACATTAACGCGGTCTTTGCATGCATGCAGTTCGGGCATGCGCAGCTAGCTTGAGATTCAAATGATCTACAACAGCCAGTGATTGCAAGTGAAAGGCAGAACATGTGCCTAGAAGATTTCTGGATTATAAACTTCATTTCAAAGGTGAGCAATGGCAATGTATTTTATGAAGTAATAGCAATTCATTTAATATTATTCACTTTCTTGATGGGTATTTTTGTACTGAGCATCACTCGACAGTTGATGAGTGAGAGTAATGAATGAAGGTTTAAGTACTTAAAGTAGAACACTCAAGAAAATCACAAATATGGCAATTAATGTATCACTAGAAATTGGGAAGCTTACAGATGGCAATCGTATAAGTTTTATGTCAACTGCGTATATGATGATTATAAAAACAACATAAATAAAAGCTCTTCTCAGCATGTGGAATATCCGAGGATTCGCCAGAAATATAGCGATGTTTTGATGTCGTCATACGAGGGATCGATCCTGCTTAAGCAGACGACGTCCTATAATGAATGAACGTAATTGCAATGCAATTATTTATCAAATTATAAAGAGTTTGGTACATTTAAACATGACCTTATTTCACACCATTCGAAAAGGGAAAGTGAACTGATTCTGATAACTAAAACCGTTTGATTGTAAATACACAGGAGAAGGGTCAATGATCAATGAAATAAACCCCATTTTCAAATTGAAAAGCCCTGCGAATAATAGCTGGATGGTATTCGTTCCCTCTTGAAACGCCGAACATGCCGCGGTGCAAGCAGCTGAAAATACAATGGCGTCTTATTTTGTTTACAAGTGACTGATTCCTTTATTTTTTTAACGCTGCATTTTTCATCAAAATAATACCATACACGAAGTTAAGAGTGAGGCAACAGACTAACATTAAGACTGACGCTAGTCAAGTAAGAGAAATAAGTGAAGAGGAGATGACAAAACAGGCACTGAAAAATGTGTATAATGTTATGGGACATCGTCTGCTTAGACAGGACTCGCCCCTCTTGTGTCGTCACACATCTCAGCAGCGTTCAAGGAGCTTTTCAGCTGCTATATCGGGGGCTGTATTTTACCGTTTTATAATTGATAATAATCATTAATTCAAATGTTTCCAAGCTTTAAATTTGGATAACCTTGTTTAATTTATGCCATCTATGCAATAATAAGTATTAAGCCAATATTTAAAATCATCAGTGTTCTACTTTAAGACAGTTAAGCTTGTACTTGTAGTTCCACCTATTCATATACATGTATTCGTTGTTTTTGTCCTATGGTGGGTATCAATTTTCTGCATGCATGTTTCATAAATCAAATAAGCGATGCTACGTTATTTTATGAGTAGATAGACCTATAGTGTCCCTGAAAAGAGCCAAAATTATTCAAACATTATGTAGAGGCTGCATGGCCGGCAGGGGGGGGGGGGGGGGGGGGGGAGTTGCATCTGATCATCCGGTGCATAAATTTTGTTAGATGTATCAAATTTAATGACGAATCCGGAGGATCTAATGAAATTTACTTTGCAATAGTTGCTCAGGAAGACATTTTCTGAAAATATTTTGATGTTTTCTTGCAAGAATGTGAAATTAAATAAAAAGAATGATTTAAATATGTAGATATGAACAAAAACATTTTATTACAACTTTGATAATGATACTTGGAAATGGGAAGATGATGCATTCTTTTTTCTTCTGCCATTGTGTAAATTAAATTGACACTTTCTTTTTTAATTGTTCATTTTCTTTTATCTGCATGGCAGGAAAGATGGCATTTTGTTCAGACTCAGGCTCGGCAGGATCAAGCTTATGTCTAAGGGATTGGACCTGAGCGAAGCGTTCTGCCTACATGTACATGTAGGTACGTGAGGAATTCGGCGAGCATGTCTTAGCTGCGTTAGTAAGAGTGGATCTGTGGGCACGTGCTTGGGCTCAGAGGAGTACTTATATGTAGCAGCATGTGTGACTCGTACGTACATGTTTAGAATCATTCATATAAGATTAACTTATCATTTGCTAGTCTTTATAATGACACTTTAAATTTCTGAGATAATGTCAAGTCATAATGTAAATGTCTTATCTATTTGACAAGCCTTTTTTAATTTACTTTTTACTTGTCTCATCATTGGAAGTCAATTACAAAAATGATTTAAAAAATGTATTCTTCTATTGGGGCAATGTATGATATTTGCATAGTTATGATAATACATGTATCATAAGAATAGGGGAATATCTTTGGGAAATCCTCACTTTTGAACATGAAACTGAAACAATAATGTAGGTGACATTTAAAAAACAGAAATACTATTGAAGACTTTAATCTTACTCAGAGCCCTGCAGTATCCTTGATCATGAGAAGAAGAGACTGATAATGTACATGTTATACTTGTACTTGTTATACTTAACAATTAGCCACTTGTGCATTCTTTCAAAATTGTAATCAAGAGGAAAACTGTTCTTCTAAACAAGAGACAATATTTCAGATATGTGTTAGTTGTGTATTTTTTAGATTATAGTCATGTCCATTCATAGGAATGTAACTGCTGTCCTCATGAAAGTAGCATTTTTAACTGAGAAATGACCAGTAACAAAATTTTGCAATGTCCCTCAACTCTCTAGTGAGCGTGTGAAGAACATTTTATTTGACCAAGTTTATGAGTGAGCACACATCAAAAGAAACTGTCGCTCTTCAAAATTCACAATGGTCTCTTCATAAGCTCATTGTACCAAGAATTCTTGGTACAATGAGCTTTTGAAGAATGTTCTTCACACATGCTAGCTAGAGAGTTTTGTACTCATGACTTATTTCATTGAAGTCTTGTGCATCTTTTCGGACAGAAAAAAAAAGAATGTTTCAAAAGTATTATGGCGGTATTCATGAACTGTACTATTCAACTTTCATTATAATCATTAAATCAAACTGTAACATGGGAGCCTGGAACTGGCCTCCAAATTGGAAAATTTGCAGAGGACTTTGGTAGTTCTCAACTACTCATCGAGCATAATTTCATGTAGGTGTAAGATGCCAAAAGGGGAGCTCCTCAACAAATGTTGAACTTCAATGTCTTCTGAATTCAGGTTTTAGTGCTACATTCATTCTTGGAGCTTTTTTTCCTCATTCCTGAATTAACTCAATACTGCCTCCCTTTTTTCCATGTAGTATCTGTTCAGGGATTTGAATCATATGTTACTAGTGTTTCAAAGTTAATTTCTTTACAGTTACGGGTCAATTTTACTTCAATACTTTACCTGCCTTTTACCTTGAGAGTGTGTACCACACAAATATTTATTCAGGTACACTCTGTATTTATTGCATGGCGACATGTTTTTATTATATATCTATCTTAAATGAAACTTATAAGTTCCTCAAGAATTTGTAAGTGTATATCAGATTACCAGCAAAGTTTATATACTTTTCCTATTTCTTTTTTTAAAGAGAGAGAATATCTGCAAATGCTTGAGGGACTTACAAGTTGTGCAGAGTTTAAATATCAGTATACACGTAGCAGTTTATATATGTATATTTCCTTTTATTAAAAGTGAAGGAATTTGTTCCCTTAACTTGCAATTTCCACTTTCATTATATGTAGTAAAACGTGTTGGTCTGTAGTATTCTGATGGGATCATGCTTGATGGTGAATTATTTTGTGAATGTGGTAATACAGTGCAAGTCACAATTCTTCTACCTGTTTACCTGCAAGCGCTGAATTCAATAGATATGGTCCGGTGATCCCACTGTGATCCTATTGTGATAAGCTTTTGCAGGTTAACAGGTAGAAGAAGAATTGTGACAGGCACTGTACTTGGCAAAACCGCACACCAGTAGCATGCATCAGTACCAAACAGAAAACCCACACAGTAGTATGACAGAGCGATACCACAGAGTATCACATATTGACACCGGCACAAGACTTCCACACAGCAATATCACATAGGAGTACCACAGAGCTTTCCCACAGAGGAGTACCACACAGCTATACCACAGTGGAGTACCATACAGCTATACCAAAGGGGAATACCAAATAGCAGTACCACAGGAGTACCTCACAGCAATACCACAGACGAGTACCACACAGCAATACCACAGATGAGTAGCACACAGTAATACCACAGGGGAAACTACAGAGCAATACCACAGGGTAATACTACAGAAATACCACAGAGAAGTACCACACAGCAATACTACAGAGGAGTACCGCAAAGCAATACCAAAAGGGAGTACCACAAAGTAATACCATATGAGAGTAGCTGTGTGGTACTCTCATATTCAGTATGGTATTTTTGTGTGGTACTTCTCTGTGGTATTGGCCTATGTCCAAAGATGAACTCAGGTATTGCTGTGTGGTACATCTGTGTGGTACTGGTTTGCGGTACTGCTATGCGGTATGTGGTAAACATCTGTGGTATTGCCCTATGGTATACCACAGGAATTGCTATGTGGTAAAGCTTTGTGGTACTGCTGTGTGGTACAGCCATGTGGTACAGCCATGTGGTACTGCTATGTGGTATTGCTGTGTGGTACAGCTATGTGGTACTGCTATGTGGTACAGCCATGTGGTACTGCTATGTGGTACAGCCATGTGGTATTGACGTGATTTGTGTGGTATATGTCCCAAAATACCACATGTATTGCTGTGTGGTACAGCCATGTGGTACAGCCATGTGGTACTGCTATGTGGTACAGCCATGTGGTACTGCTATGTGGTATTGCTGTGTGGTACAGCTATGTGGTACTGCTATGTGGTACAGTCATGTGGTACTGCTATGTGGTACAGCCATGTGGTATTGACGTGATTTGTGTGGTATATGTCCCACAATACCACATGTATTGCTGTGTGGTACAGCCATGTGGTACTGCTGTGTGGTACAGGTGTGTGGTATTGACGTGATTTGTGTGGTATATGTCCCAAAATACCACATGTATTGTTGTGTGGTACTGGCATGCGGTATTGCTTTGTGGTATTGTTTTGTGGTATTAACATGTGGTAATGGGCCCGGGGTTCTGTGGTATTTTCTATGTGGTAATCCCGTGTGGTATTTATGTGTGGTACTTCTATGTGGTAAATGTCCCAAAAAACCACAGGAATTTTCTGTGGTATACCACAGGAATTTTCCTATGGTATATCCTATGGTATATCCTGTGGTAACGTTGTGTGGTATACCACAGAAATTTTTTGTAAGGGCACCGTCTTTGCTACACGACAGATGGTTTTGTTTGAGCAGGCAGTCAGCTTATAATGGCATCAGTTAACTTAGCACCTTTAATGTAAGTGAGAGAATGTTGTTAGACGAGAAATGGAACCAGTTTTGCTGTTTTCAGGCGCATTTCTTCATATTTTGCGGAAACCAGCTATTTTCCAGTCTCCACGCCTCTACTCTATCTCTCCGAGGTTGCACTAGCTGCCCTGCAATTGCTGTATTCGAGATAACCCCTTTGTCGGGAGTAGACCCACCCTATGTGTACCCCACCGTAATCAATATCCAGAACGTTGAAGCTCAAGTGAGCACCCAACAGTCGACGTCCACGTGAGGGGAAGGATCGACGAATCCAAGGTTACCATTCGCTTGACGATATGACTCCGATGTCGCAAGCCTGTCTCTGTTCCACGCGAGGACTATCAGACAATAGAGGGATAGCTTGAGAACTATCGCGAGCTAAATTTATAGGGAAGTTTCCTTTGTCAAAATAATTGTTTGAACAACGTTACCACTTTATTGGAAATTGTAATGAGTATATTGTTCATGTATTTCTTTACTGTAAACTCAAACAAAGTGAATATCTTTTTTTTTGTTCTTTGATTATATTTGAATCTTGCAATATTGTGAGAACTTAAATCAGTAATAAATATTTAAATATCTTATATTATAACGTATCACTTGACTGAACAGAATTGTTTGTTTATGTATTGAATACTTATATTCGTATATCCTAAGTTTCCGCGACAATACCTACTTGAGCCTTAGTTATAGGTTCATATCTCGAGATTCTTCGTCGCTGAAAGATTTGAGAAAAATCGTATGAAGGGCTCGAAGAAAGTGTGGGTCTTGTGAAGGTTGCAATCATATCCCCAACACGATCTGTAGATTATCAGTTGTTTTGATCAACAGCACGATATGCTCCAATTTTATACGCGCTTCCCAATCCCAACGCCAATGCATGCGATGGACCAGTCATTGGTCAGATGTTACACTCGTAGATTTAAACTTTGAACATGTATAAGCTGCACGCCTGTAAATTAGCAGTGCTGTAGTCAAGTCCATCCCATCCTAGTCCGAGTCCGAGTCCAAGTCCGAATCCTGGCATCCGAGTCCCGAGTCCTGGACATTTCTGGTTCATTGAAAACTTCCATTTGTCATAGAATTTAATTATTGAAACTTTTCTTAGTACGAATGCGGAAAACTATAAAGGCTTGCTCACAAATGAATGATTTGTCGCCGTGACATGTCGCCTGGTGCTTAAGATCAAGTTCAGTAACATTTCCAGCTATTAACACTAAACATTCTGACAGAAGGTAAGAAAATTGAATTGGAAATGATGAGATAAATGTCTATGGTTATATTTTGGGTGATACATGTAGTTTGGTGTACTGGTGGAATTTCAGAAGTTTTAGTGACCAAAATATTCAACATGCACTCCTTTTTTTGCCAAGGTATGTCTCATTAACAAAATTGGCTCATATGTAAACAAGCCTTATCAGGCCAAGTATTTTTTTTTAATTGTGTATTTATTGAGAGTTCACAAACATAAAAAACTTTCAAGCAGATACAAACATTGTTATATATAAAAATTAATGACAAATCAAGATATTTACAAATAATTAAGATGATAAACCCCCCCCCCCCAAAAAACAGAAAAAATAAAATATAATAAAAATAAAAATAGCAGAGTACATGTATAGAAATATTAAAAGTTATAAGACTTTCATATATGTACATGAGCCAGAACCCCAAGATCGGATTGCATCAAAATCTGACAATTACGTTGGACCCAACGTAAAACTAAATACATGTATTGCCGTCCACAATACAAATGGAAGCTCAGGCCACCAAAAAGATTGGAAGGAGCAGAAACGAGAAATGAGACGATCTGCCATACTCCCCCAACACACACACCCCCTAACACACGCACACACACACACACACACACAACCCCACCCCACATACACACCCCCTACCCACAATTCCATACCCTCACCCTAACACTCAATCACACAACCACCCCTCCCCACCTCCCTTCGCAAACTACACAATCAATCTCCACAACACGTGACAGACAGATCGCCCAACAGCATCCCGATCCCGCCCATTCCAGCCATCAGGCAGTCAAAACAAAAACTGCTGAGCGTGAGAAAATCAAATGGACAACACATTCCTGAAAGTAACGTAGGAAAACATGCATAAACCAATGACCCAATTCCAGTTCGAGGTTATCGCTCATGTTGTACAGTGGCAGTGTGACTTATGAACAAACGTTACACATGCAGACATGTAATACAAAAAATTCACTATAGAATTCCCAGCATTATGTAATGGGGAAAATTATCTCTGTATAGCGGGACAGGAATATTAGTAGAGAAGTTGACAAGACAGTACATATTACATCTAATACTTAGTATTACATACATGTATCAGATCATAATAAAGTGAGGAAAGGAAGGAGTTTTAAAGTAGAACACTAATGATTTTAAATATTGGCTTAATACTTATTATTGCATAGATGGCATAAATTAAACAAGGTTATCCAAAATTTAAAGCTTGGAAACATTTGAATTAATGATTATTATCAATTATAAAACGGTAAAATACAGCCCCCGATATAGCAGCTGAAAAGCTCCTTGAACGCTGCTGAGATGTGTGACGACACAAGAGGGGCGAGTCCTGTCTAAGCAGACGATGTCCCATAACATTATACACATTTTTCAGTGCCTGTTTTGTCATCTCCTCTTCACTTATTTCTCTTACTTGACTAGCGTCAGTCTTAATGTTAGTCTGTTGCCTCACTCTTAACTTCGTGTATGGTATTATTTTGATGAAAAATGCAGCGTTAAAAAAATAAAGGAATCAGTCACTTGTAAACAAAATAAGACGCCATTGTATTTTCAGCTGCTTGCACCGCGGCATGTTCGGCGTTTCAAGAGGGAACGAATACCATCCAGCTATTATTCGCAGGGCTTTTCAATTCGAAAATGGGGTTTATTTCATTGATCATTGACCCTTCTCCTGTGTATTTACAATCAAACGGTTTTAGTTATCAGAATCAGTTCACTTTCCCTTTTAGAATGGTGTGAAATAAGGTCATGTTTAAATGTACCAAACTCTTTATAATTTGATAAATAATTGCATTGCAATTACGTTCATTCATTATAGGACGTCGTCTGCTTAAGCAGGATCGATCCCTCGTATGACGACATCAAAACATCGCTATATTTCTGGCGAATCCTCGGATATTCCACATGCTGAGAAGAGCTTTTATTTATGTTGTTTTTATAATCATCATATACGCAGTTGACATAAAACTTATACGATTGCCATCTGTAAGCTTCCCAATTTCTAGTGATACATTAATTGCCATATTTGTGATTTTCTTGAGTGTTCTACTATAAGTAGACATAGAATGGCAAAACTAGATTTCAAAACGCCATTTTTTAAAGTGTATAGATAGTTTGTTTCTCTTTTTGGCTATCAAATACTCTAAATCTTTTTGTTTCTTAACAAAAGATTTAAATATTACAAAATTGGGAAGCAAATTGTTAAACTTGCAGTAATAAATATGATATTTCAACAGCAAAAACAAATATGAAACAAATTTATCACTGCATATACCAAAAAGCTTTTCAAAATTAGTTACAGTAATGTGTGAGTTCATTTTCTGTGAGATTACAATCAAACAATCATGCCAAACTGGTGTAACTTTTTCACACTCACAGAATAAATGAATTAGGGTTTCCTCTTTCTTTCCACATAAAGAGCAATTAGGCGATTCTTTCCTTTTGATCTTAAAAAGGAAATCATTCAATGCTATAGCTTTATGAAATAATTTAAAATAAAAAGATCTTAGTTTAGTATCAAGAGTACAAAAGAAATTAGTCAAATGAATTTTTTCCCAGTTAATATTAGCAGGTAGCAATAAAATGTCGTTCCAAAAGGTGTATCTCTTGGTTGGGGTATAAGCACCAAGTAGTACATTATATACATTCTTGGGAATTTTCTTATAATTAAATAGATTTGAAACTATAGTGTCATGAACACCAATAATATCAACATCAAAATTCACCATCCACTCTTCTGGGATATTTTTCAATAAAAAATTAAATTTTCTTCTATCTGAGGAGGGAATGCCAAAATCTAGTATCAGTTCTTCGAAAAGCTTATGGCCCGGGAGGGGTGGATTAAACAAATCGTAGATGGTAAAAATATTCTTTTCAAACCATGAGTCGTAATAGAAAAAAGGTTTGGATTTCGAACGAATTAACTTATTATACCACAATGATTGACATGCACTTAATTCTGAGAATTTGAAGCCATAAAATTCCTTAGTGGCTTCTTCCCTGTATAAATACCACGAACGCAAAGAATCGGCTAACTGCGTATTACCCAAGGCGTTCAAGACACATTCCGGGGCATTAGACTTCCATAAAAGGGAAACATCACGATTAAATTCTTCCAAAAAAAATAGTTCAACACATTTCCAAGAAGCATGAAAATTATCGTCCAGAAGATATCTAACCCATGTCATCTTCTGGGCAGTGGCAAACTTTAAGGGGTCAATCATTTTAAGACCAGCATTTTTATAATCATTACACATAGCTATTCTTTGGACTCTATCTCTGCCCCCATTCCAAATAAACTTGTAAAAGATACTATTCAACTTAGTGAAAAAGGAGCGAGGTATTTTAATACAGAGGACTGAGAATAGGTAAATCAGCTGTGGCAGAACAAGTGCTTTAATTACACAAATCCTTCCTATTAGAGAAAGATTTCTCATTCGCCAGCAATTTATTGTATTTTCCATTTTTTTCAATCTTTCCTTATAGTTTAAGCAATAAAGTAGGCTTAAATTCAAAGAAAAATTTACTCCAAGACTTTTAAATTGAGATGATTTCCAAGTTACTCCCTGGTTGATATAAGGAAAATCTTGGCTTCCTTTTTGTGAACCAATCCATATTGCTTCAGTTTTATTAACATTGATTTTACAACCAGAGTATTTCCCAAAAGTAGCTAAGGTAGCAAAAAGTTGAGAAAATGAATTATTGGACCCATCTAAAAAACACACCGAATCATCTGCAAATAAAGAAATCTTAGCTTCAGTATTATTTTGTAATGGAATACCTTTGATTTGATCATTTTGACGTATGGAAAGAGCCATTATTTCAATAACAAATAAGAATAAGTATGGAGAAATAGGACAACCTTGAAAAATACCTCTCTTCATTGAAATGCATTCTGTTAAAAATCCATTATTCAACACATAACTGACACGAGAAGAATATAAGGTCTTCACAGTATTGATAAAATTTTGACCAAAATTGAACTTCTTCAAAGTTTGAAATAAAAAATTGTGAGAAACACTATCAAATGCCTTTTCAATATCGAGTAACAAAATTGCACCTGGAATGTTTTTAAAATCAGTATATTCAATGATATCCAAAATAAAACGAATATTGTGACCAATATTTCTACCTTTCATGAAACCAGATTGGTCAGGATGAATAAGGGTGTGCAAACATCGTTTCAATCGATTAGCTAGACATTTTGCTAAAATTTTGTAGTCTGTGGTCAAAAGAGTTATAGGCCGATAATTTTTAATTAACAGGGGATCTCTGTCTTTTTTAGGAAGGAGAGTGATAATACCATTTCTTTGTGATGAAGACATGGAGCTATTCTGCAAGGAAAAATTAAAGGAGTTTATCAGCATATCACAAATGTCATTCCAAAATACTAAGTAAAATTCAGCAGGAAGCCCATCTAAACCTGGAGCTTTATTCATTTTCATTGATTTAATTGCTTCGTATATTTCATTTCTGGAGAAAGGGGTCTCCAAAATTTTTTTGTCATCTTCAGATAATTGAGGAATGGATATGTTACCAAAAATTGCATTGTTGAGGACATCCTCATCTATAAAATTTGAATTATCATCTGGTATTGAATATAACTTGGCGTAAAAATCATGTATATTCTTCAAAATCTTACTGGAGTTTGTTAATAAAGTACCTTGGTTATCCTTAAGTCTATTAATATTCTTCCTTTGCCAACCTCTGTTTTCCAAATTGCAAAAGTACTTACTGCTCCTCTCACCTTCCTCTAACCACCTAGTTCTGGATCGAGTTATCAGACCCTTAGTTTCAAATTCATAAATTTTATCGAGTTTAATTTCAAGCTCCTCCAACTGTAAAAGTAGGGGGTCATCAGATGCACGAGTATTGGTCAAAGATAACTGTAATTTAATTGTATCAATATCGGCTAATAATTTATTTTTTTCTAAATTTCTTTGTTTTTTCTTCCGAGCAGAATATTCTATACAGACTCCTGTAATGAAGCATTTAAAAGAGTCCCAAAGTATGTTGTCATTGCACTGGGATTCCTGATGAATAAGTTTAAAATCCTTGATTTTATCCTTTATCAAATTAACAAAATCATTGTCATGATATAAATAATGTGTGTTGAGTTTCCAATAGCCCTTACCCTTCAAAGGTTGATTATCATTGAATTCAACTGAAACAACAGCATGATCTGACTGGATTCCAGGCAAAATTTGGGATTTCTTACAATTATCCAGAAAATTATCTGACAATAAAATAAAATCCAACCTAGATAGTGCCCGAGGGGATCTTTGGTGTCTAGTATACTTTTTCAAACCTGGATGGAAAGATCTCCACACATCACAAAGTCCATATTCCTCCATTAGTACATTTAGCATTTCACTAGCTTTTACATTAGAGTGGTGTTCTCTCGAACCCTGGTAATCAATCTCACCAATAACTGCATTAAAATCACCTCCTACTATAATAAATTCATTGTTAAACTTGTCAATCTCAGCAAACACTTTTAGTAAAAAATCAGGGTCATCATTATTTGGTCCATAAACATTTACTAGAGTAACCGGGAGTTCATTTAATGTTGCACTTATTATCAAAAATCTTGCATTAGGGTCCTTATTAATAGCTTTTACTTTGGTATTTATGGAATTTCTGATAAGAATTGCCACACCTCTACTATTTGAAGCAAAACTAGCAAAAAAGGCAGTTTCACCCCACTGAGCTTTCCACAATTTTTCATCATTTAAATCTGAATGAGTTTCTTGAAGAAATAAAATATCAGTTTTAAGGGATCTCATATAATGAAAAATCTTTTTCCTCTTGAAATAATCTTGCAACCCTCTACAATTGAAAGAATGGAGCTTTATATACATTGTTGTTGAGAAATACACCTGTTCCCCAAAACCAGAATGAAAAAAGAGAACCAACACCACCACCATACATGTACAATGCTCAACTTAAAACAGAGAAGATATGGTTCTTCAAAATACTGTAGTGTATATACATGCAATCTGCCATTCATAGAAACAAAAGAATAAAAAAAATTAATAAAGAAAAACAAGCAAAATTGAAGTAACCATAACACAAGGGAATCCATGCGCAAGATGGAAGTGCAGGGCCTCAAATCAAAATCCGGTCCTGCACAAGACACGCAAGGGAATACCAGAACAACAGTAGCAGCAGTACACAGCCAAATCCAACATTTTCATTTGTCTAGCAAGTGTCACAAACTGGCTACAGAAATACAATTACAAATGATATTTTGATTTTCAAAGATACCACTGAATATTAAGTGATAAAAAGAAAGTTTCTATTTTTTCTTTGTTACAAGTAATTGAGTAACTAGAGAATTGGAGAATATAACTATACAATTTTTTAAATTTTGGCCAGCTCGCCCAGCATGACCCACCAAATCATAAATACTTAAAGAAACAACTCAGTAGGGCAGCTAGGACCTGGCCTATAAAACTCATACAGAGTATATGCAAATTAAAATGTATCACTAGTTTCACCAGGTGTAAGCACAGACATAGCATCTCTACAACATAATTTGTAAGTGCCCTCAGGGCACTACCCTGAGTCATTTTAAATTAAATATTAGCACAAAAAATAAATATTCTTGATGTGTATAAAATTGACACCTCCAGAATGTAGTAAGTATGTAAGAATAATAATTAAAAAAAACCCTGAAGGAGGCAGATGTAATCTGAAGAAGAAGAAGAAAAACTTGAAATTGAAAAATAGCAAAATGCTCAGTGTTCAAACTCAAGACATAACCCAAACGGATGCATGAACATTAATTTTTCCTTTAAATCCAGTGATTAAAAGGTACAGTACTTTTAAAGAGAAAAAAATAAAGAAAGATTGAAACCAAGTGGTCTATACACACTTCAAAAGGTCAGAAGGATTGATTGTTAATTTGTTTTTTTTAATTGTTGAAACAGATCTATCCAAATGGATATAAATATAGATGGAACAAATGAATGAGCAAGGTCAATAGACTAAATCAAATGTTTTACAACGATAAGATGTCTCCCACTGTTCTCTTCGGACTTATACAAAATGGACTTTTCCTGAACTCATGTCCTTATAGGCAAGTTTGGCGGGATAGATGAAAAAAGGTCTCTTTCCCTCTGAACGCAGGTGCTTGAATTGCTCCATTCTGTTCTTTCGTAATTGCCGGACCCTTTTGCTGAAGTCCTCTGCTACATAGAGCTTGTTGCCAAGATATTCTTCTGCTTTGAACTTTTTCAAGCACTCAGCCCTCACCTTCTCCTTCTGTGGAAATGACGAAAAACAAATGTGAATCATGCGAGGTTTTGCCGGCCTTGATCCACTCTGTTGGTCTTGTTGAGATCTTTGTTGCATTGATGTAGGAGTGCGATGTACCCTCTCAATGGAGTAATCTGCTTGAGCTAGGCCAACAAACTGTTGTAGGACAGTGTCGATGGTCTTCTTACAGTCCTCAGCGACCCCCACTTCAGGTATCCCGTGGAACACAAGATTACACCTTCGGGAGCGATTTTCTAGATCATCCACAAGGATTTTTAAAGAGGTATTTTCCTCTTTCAAGCTAGCTACAGCCTTTTTCATCCCATCAACCTCCATCTCCAGACCAATCACTTTCTCCTCCTGATCATTCAGCTTTGTTGTTAAATCACTCAGCCTTTTGCTCAGCACTGTATCAATGATGTACTCTATGCGGTTTTCAAACCCTTTGAAAAAGGAAATGAACCAACCTGGGGCTTGATCTGGCATGTTCTGAAGCGGAGCATCCCCCTCTAGCTCGAGCGAACGCCTAACACTATTCTCGGCGGCTCCCGCCCCGGTAGTAACACCGCTCATACTGGACATGTCGGTATCGTCCACGTTGCCCCGCTTAGGCTTCTTTTTTAACGGCTTTTTTGGGGTCTCTCCTCCAGATTCTTCTCCTTTAGCTTGCCTCTTCTGATCCATTATATTCCAAACTTAAAAACCTTTCCTGACACAATACTTGAATCTTCCTCCAAATGTTGGATTTTCGGGCAAAATCCGAGATCAATCCGACTGCATACTGTCACCACGGAGTTCTTCCGGTAATCCTCCCTCAGGCCAAGTATTTTGCTTGTATCCACCGTTATTATAGAGAGTTGACTGTCCTGTTTCTGTGATACTTCAACTTGAAGAAAGATACACAAATTGATATTTGTTCATTTCAAAGGCCTGTTATTTTATTTTGTTTAAACAAAATTCTATCAACATATCAATTATAAGTAAACAGAACGCAAAAATAATAGGTTGAATGCCATTAAAGCCAGATTATAGAAAGAAAGTTTCAAACTGAAATGGAAAAACGAGGGAAAAACAATATTTCACCAAGAACACCAGTCATGCCAAATATAGTTCAATCAAATAGCTGATTAAAGTACACTCTAAAAAGGGAGGTGCTGAAAAACGAGTGCTAATTGGAAGTTTGCACTTGACATGCTATTTCTAACACCTCACGTGCCATTTGCGTCTGGGAGATGATAAGGTGCAGAAAATTGAGTGCTAAAAGTAAGTGCTGAATGTTAGGACGCTCGTTTTACACTTCAAGTGCTGACCAACGTCCCGTGATAGCACCTGCACAATTCTGTGCTAATAATTAGGATTTGCGCATGAGCAGATAAAGGTCATTTGACATAAACTGGCATGTTCGTTTAAAATTCACTGCGATAAGCATCGACAGTGTAATGATTATTCATATATTCATTTAATTATACTTTTCATTAAATCCACTGAAAAGCAACAAAGTGTTCATTGATGGTTGGTATTTGACAGTCTGCCAAATGATAGCCAACTTGCAAACAATGCGCTTTCCCAAGTGTTCACTGACGTGCTATTCTAGTCACCTGGTCTACGATGTCTTTCTTTCATAGAGCTTGAATTCTGTAGGTTGCTATGTCGGGCAAGCTTACGTATTATCTTTCTTTGAAAAGATGCCTATCCAAAAAGGGAAAGGTCATTTGCGAAAAGTTGCTCATGGGCCAATTACGAAATCGCTTATTACGCAACTGTAGTGCAAGAGTCATCATCTGCTGCACAGGCATGGCGTGGTAAGTAAAGATTTAAGACATTAAATTTAGAACTTCTATAATTTTATGCGAATAAAGGTATCAAATAATATGATATTTACACTAATCTTTGTGGTGGTGGATATGAAACATGATGAAAAGCAATGAAGTGGAAATACCATGTTTCAGCATGTGTGGTGTGGCCAAACGTCTACGGTACGCGTTGTCGTTGACATGAAAATTGTTGATCATGCGGGGTCATCCAGGCATGGGGCGCGATCGACCGCGCCGGCCGGGCCCTAGCCTCTTGTGGAGGCCCTGGCGCTGTTGAAATCCTTGGCGATATGGAGGCAAAATTTCTGGCTCGCTTCGCTCGCCAGAAACACCGAGGCGCTTGCGCCGAGGGCCTCTTGACACCTGATCTGAATTTCTTTTGTATTTCATTGTTTTGACGAATATTCCGACCAAATTTTGGTCGGTGATAATCATCCAATAAGCGCGAGCTACCATGACGTAATGTTAAATATTCATGACTCGACCGTACGCTATTTCTTACATATTAATTAAAAATGGCGTTCAACGTTTCTTCCACGACGAGTGCTGACGATATTTGTAAGAGCTTAGAATATGCCGCTAGAATGTTGAAGATTGACAAGATTCAAAGATTTGCAAGTTGATGCAATCAAATCTGCACTTAAAGGACAAGATGTTTTTGTGAATCTGCCTACTGGCTATGGAAAAAGTATTATTTTTCACGCGCTATCACTCTGTGCTGATTACCTCCGTGGGCCAGGGATGGAGAGTGAGAGACTGCTGCGCTGCTTCGCGAGCTGGGCCAGGCGGATCCCCCGGGCCTTGCCGGGCAGTGAAGTTGCTGGTAACTCCTTGGTTACATCAGAATTGATGGAGATGCATCTATTGTTGAACGGTGACTTTTATTGCCCATTCTTCATTATTTGTAAATATATGATGATCTCTTGAGAAATATGTACATTTGTCTTATTTCAAATTACCATGGTTTGTAAGCTAGAGATCGAATTCTTCATAATGTGCTTGTCTGTGAATGTATTTTGAGCAAGAGATTTACGTAATCCCCCCC
Organism: Heliocidaris erythrogramma; assembly: GCA_025617745.1. Lineage (NCBI taxonomy): Eukaryota > Metazoa > Echinodermata > Echinoidea > Camarodonta > Echinometridae > Heliocidaris > Heliocidaris erythrogramma. The sequence continues at coordinate 32,797,273 of CM046859.1, read as the reverse complement.
CCCCAAAAAAAAATAATAGACTAGTCCAGGACTGAAGTAAGAAATCCTTGAGATTTCATTGGCCAATTTGCTGGGCGATCGCCGCGGTTATCTAACTATTCACGTTTTCATGCATAATTCAGTAGGAAATCGTGCCTCATGAATATATAATTCAGGTCGGGTGTCAAGAGGCCCTCGGCGCAAGCGCCTCGGGTTTTTTGCCTCCATATCGCCAAGGATTTCAACAGCGCCAGTGCCTCGACAAGAGGCTAGCCGGGCCCGGGAAGTTTGGAAGGCGGTGTGTGTGCTTTTTTTTTCGTCACGATTGTGGATTGCCGAAATGGAACAATTAAACCTCCGAAATTGCCACTTAAATCCACATGCCATGGTTTTAGTCCACATCATCATGTATACAACCAGTTCATATCAATCTAAAAATAAAATCTAGACCTTAGTGTAGGGCTGTTTAACAGACTATAGAAGGGTGAGTTTTCAGCACTACAGGTGTGATTTTGTGCATACTGTTTGTTTTTTAGTACTATATTGGGTGCAAAAGTGTTAGCACTAGTAGTGCCGTTTTGGGGGCTCTAAAATGGGTTATTTAATGCACTAGAAGTGTGGTTTTTGCAAGCTGCATGCGTCTAATAGCACCAGAAGTGTACAAAGACTTACACTTAAAGTGTTTAAAGTAGCACTTGGACTGGTGTTGAATTATAGCACTTGTACAAGTGCTACTTTAGCACAATTTGTGCAGTCCCTATGCGTGCCCTTACAGGTGCTGCCTCCAAATCTTGAGGTGCTAAAAATAGCACTTGAGTATTTAGAGTGTAATAAAAAAGTGATTCGTCAAACCCTAATAAAACCCTTGTACATTAACTATATCAGCTAGTTCATTTATGCTTGTAATACACGTGCAACAATAACATTCATTTTGGAAACTGAACACATGACTAAGTGACTCAAGTAAAACGAAACTAATTGTTAAACCGTAATAAAACCGTTTGACACTTGCAAAAATTATAAATTGCTGACTTTGACTTTTTGGCACATATGACTTTTTGCCACAGGAACATACATGTAGGTTGCAAGTAAAAAGATGGAAGATCAAAACTGTAGTTCATTATTACTAGCTTGAAATACAAGTGCAATATTAATCTGTTTGAGACTGCCCATATTGCAAGATATCCCAGGCTGGGGTCTATGGGGAAACGTGTGTTATAGACTTAAAGATGAATCCATCTCCAAATGGTTAATATCAATTTCAATACTTGTCTGTGTCATACGTGTATAACGAGAGGGCGACGCGTTGATCCTGGGGGTGGGGGTGGGGAGCAGTTTTCCCCAAGAAAATATGGAGGGGGGGGGGGGGGGCAAACATAATACATCCGGAGGTGTAAAATAAAATAAGGAAAATTGATGCAAAACTCGGAAAATGAAACCTTCCACAAAATATACAAAAGGTATATGATCAGACTTTAATTTTGCGGCGCGCTCCGTGTGCAAATCCTCTAACTTTCCCTGCTTTGTGTAATCGTGGAGAAGCTGATAATTAAAAGGAGTTAAAAATATCATGAAGGGTACTGTCTTACTCACCCCCCCCGCAACTGGCCCCCCCCCCACCGGGCCCCCATCTGAAAAACGGATCGACGCCCATGTGTACCAGTGACAGTTGCATCACAGTCAACATCCTAAACTAACTGGCGGCCAATTCATTTTCCTAAGATACGGTGAAATGTCGTTCTTGGATTGCGGACACAAATTAACGATGATGAAGATGTAGGCCTATTCTTCTATGACGTTGCGGATGCCTGCATAAACACCGCCGCCTTTCCCATTACCCTGTAAAACCGCTATTTTTTTCGTGGAATGAGATAATGTGAAGTTTCCTCTTTGTTAATTATAAGTGAGAGAAATAGCTCGGTTTTCACGCCCCACAATGTAATAACATTGAAAAAAACCATACTGGCTTTTAAATTATCACTTAAAAAATGATAAGGTAAAAAGCTAGTATGGTTTTCCAATAAGCAATAATTATAAGCAATTGCTTATTATGTATCAGGTTATAGTCCAATTTTCGTAATATATAAAATACATGTAGGACTTTTTTATTTCAAAGTATGAGTGTAAAAAAACTTTCTAATATATAAAATACATGTAGGACTTTTTTATTTCAAAGTATGAGTGTAACTAATTTGTAAAATCAGCACTGATTTTCTTATTTACTATATAAATCTATATACCTACCTATTATGCCTGTAGTCTTGACTACGGGACCCCTTCGAGAATTTAACACACATGAGTCACAATATTGTGCGCACCCCCCGTAATCCTATTGTCCCCTTCGCCACTCACGCGCGTCAACACGCTACGGCCATCTTCCTCTTTTGCGAGCAATCCCAAGTAGAAACATGTTGCTTGCAAGGAGCGGGGAAGGAGGGAGGGTCATAGGTAGGTATATAGATTTATATAGTAAATAAGAAAATCAGTGCTGATTTTACAAATTTACTGCAATAAATCATATATACCTACCTATTATGCCAGACCAACGCCAACTCAAAGACCGGGAGGCATGTTTCGAGCGGAAGGAAATAGGATTACACCAAAGACTACAAAGAAGACACAGCGGCCTTCAAGGTGGCTGACGCAAACAAAGCTTCACCTGCGGGAATATCCCCAAGGTAGCAAGAAATGAAGGAATTGGGCGAACGCCAATAAGCAGCCTTCAAAATATCAACAAGCGCCACACCTTGAAACAGAGCCCAAGAAGTGCTGACACTACGAGTATCATGAGCACGAGGCTTACTGTCGGATAAAAGAGCCTCTGTGCCAGCGGCCCTAATAGCTTCAACGATCCATCTAGAAATGGAATCAAGAGAGGCAGGAGAAAAAGGCTCTCTAGTGATCAGGAACAACTGATCATCCTTACGATAAGACTTAGTCTTATCAATATACCATTTGAGAGCCCTAACAGGACACCAAACTTTGTCCTCACGCACCGAAGAAAAGTCAGAAAGCGGACAAAGAAAAATCTCAACAGGACCGGAGGTAGCTGTCTGATTCTTGGCAACGAAAGAAGCCCTAGGAATCAACCTAACACCTTTTCTCTCCTAACGAACATGACCAGGAGAAAGACAGAGAGCATGAAGAGTACTGCGCCTCTGCCCAGAGGCAATAGCTACCAAAAAGAGCGTCTTAACCGTAAGATGATGAAGCGAAGCTTCACCTAACGGTTCAAAAGGAGGTTTCGCCAAGGCCTCCAGGACCTTAGGCAGACTCCAAGACGGCACTAACCTAGAAAACGAAGGTCGCTTCAGAAAGAACGAACGAATCAAACCACTTAGTAGCGGGGAATTGGAAATCCCCGAACCATCCGAAAAACCCGAATGAATGGCCCCGATCGCCGAACGGTAGCCTCGGATAGTAGAAATAGGCCTCCCTTTGTCAAATAACGAGATTAAGAAATCCGCAATTGAACCAATAGGAGCCTTAGAAGGGGTTTGATTTCTCTCTTTGCACCAAAGGAAAAGGACCGAGAGACGGGAATTGTAAATTTCCCTAGTAGAAACCCTACGACCGGACATTAAAAAGTCCGCGGCTCTATCAGAGAGACCCGACTGTCTTGCAGATTCCCTGACAGGGGCCAAGCAGTCAAATGAAGAGACTCCGGATTGTGGTGAAGAATCCCCGATAGGGGCTGTAACACCAGATCCGCTCTTAACGGGAGAACTAACGGTTGAGCCCTTAGAAGGCTCATAAGTTCCGGAAACCAATTCCTCCTGGGCCAAAAGGGAGCTATTACAAGCACCCTCGCCCGATCTTCCCTGATTTTCCGCAAGACACGCGGAATCAGTTGGAAGGGAGGAAAGGCGAATCCCTGAAGGTTCTCCCAGCTGAGGGAGAAAGCATCGAGAGCCCATGCTCCCTGATCGCGAACACGGGAGCAATACTTCGGCAGCTGGTGATTTAGCACCGACGCAAATAGATCCACTTCCAGTGGACCTAGGCAACTGCGAATGCGGCAAAATACTTCCGGATGGAGCATCCATTCCGATGGAGGATACCTGCCCCGGGACAGAAAATCCGCAAAGCGGTTTTCCCGACCGGGGATGAAAGAGGCCACGGGTGTGATTGCCATGCGACGACACCACCTCCACAGCTGAGCTGCTAGGGCATTCAGGGCAACCGAACGAGTGCCTCCCTGCCGATTGATATATGCCGCCACAGTAACATTGTCCGTGAGAATCAGAACCGAACGACTGAGAAGTCGACTTCTGAAATGGAGCAAGGTCAACAGAACTGCCATAAACCCCAGGACAATGATATGAGGAAGAGTCCCAAGATGAGACCAATCCCCCGCAACCGTGCTGCCGTTGCAGTGTCCTCCCCACCCCAACCGAGAGGTGTCCGTCGAAAACCGATATCGACGGAAGAGGGGCAGAGAAGGACCTGCCTCGCGCGAGAAACACCTCGCTCGTCCAACAAGCAAGAAGAGACTTGATCTTTACTGGTACTGGAATCCAGACCAAAAGAGAGTCTTTTCCCGGCTTGAAGAACCTGAGGAGATGTCTCTGAAAGGGTCTCATGAGGAGCCGGCAGTCCTCTAAAACATCGACTAGACTGGCTAGATAACCTAGAAACTGAAGCCACTGTCTGGCCGAGACTCTTCTGGCCAGCAAGAGCTTGCGAGCCGCAGAGACAATGGTGAGAATCCTGTCTCGACTGGGCCGAGCTAGCTGATTCCTTATGTCTAACACCGCCCCCAGAAAAACTGGGCTGCGAGTGGGGACTAACTCTGACTTTTCCCAATTTATTAGGAAACCTAAGTCTTGAGTAAGAGAGACTAGCAACGAGTCTCGTCCAACAAACGATCGCGCGACTCCGCAAGGAGAAGCCAATCGTCCAGGTAACAAAACAACCGCAGGCCGCGACGCCTCAGAAAGGCCGCTAGCACCGCTACAACTTGAGTAAAAACCCGAGGGGCCGGGCGCAGCCCGAAGGGAAGAGCCCGAAACCGGTAAGTCTCCGAGAGGAAGGAGAACCCCAGAAGATCGCGAGATGCGCGATGAATGGGAATGAGAAAGTACGCGTCCTTGAGATCTATCGAGACCGCGTAGTCTTCCCTTTTGATCAACGGAAGAATGGAGGCAAGAGTCTCCATACGAAAATGAACCGGAGGAATAAATTTGTTTATCCTCTTTAGGTTCAGTATCAAACGGAGTTTTCCCGAGCGCCTGGGAATAACAAAAGTCGGAGAAAGGGAAAAAGGACAGCCTGTGAGGTGTCCAAGTTCCTATAGCACCTCCGGGGAGCGGGGCGGACAGATCTATGAAGAATCCGTCTCGTCCGCCCGCTGCCTGAACCCAAGCAAAGTCGAACCCTGCGCGCGGGTTGACAAAAAGTCAGGGAAAGTTTAGAACAAAGCAATCGCTTCTACCCCACAAAGGGAGAGCAACTAAGGCTCTGCCTGCCCCAGCGATTCGGAGACCGAAGCTTGAGAGGCCGCTTCCAAAACTGGATCCGCCTGAAATGATCGTGACAAAGAAACGGTCGGATTCACGCATGAACCGCCATAAGCCTCCTCACCCGACGGAGCCCCGAGGCTGCGAGACTAGGAGGCTCATGTGATCTCATCACAGACAAAGAAGAATAAACCATAAAAGGCTAATTAGTCTCGATGTCCGACCCAAAAAAGGGACAAGAGCAGGGGATGTGAATCCTGGTACAAGGAACCAACCCTGAGTCTGGGCAAAGCCCATCTCACACTGAACATCTCAGCTTGAGAGACCGAAGGGTTAGCTAAACCCGATGGGCAAGAGGCAGGCAAAGCCTTGCCTCTTTTAGCCCCTTCCCTAGGCTTCTGATTGGCCCAAAAAGAACCTAAGTCGAAACCCGCTTTTCAGAGCGTTTATCCGGTTTCGTTCGGATCCCCGAAGCCCTTCGGGAACACGAACCGAACCCTCCACTGAGGGACGCTCACCTCCCTTTATGGGAGAAGTGCGCTGAGGGTATTGAACCCAAAGACGCGCACCAATTACCCATATCGGCCGAGCAAGGAGATGCAACAGCCATGGGCCGGACGCCAAGGCGCCCAGACTCAGCAGACTCCCGCTGCTTAAACCAACGCGAAGTCGAACCCTGCGCGCGGGTTGACTGAACTTCAGGGCGATATTTGGACAACAAAACAATCGCTTCCACTCCACAGAGATTGAGCGATTGAGACTCCGCCTGCCCAAGCGATTCGGGAACCGAAGCTTGAGAGGACGCATCCAAATCTGGTTCCACCCGAGTGGAATGAGACAAAGGAACGTTAACAAAGGCCTCCGCAGGCGGGTCCCCGCATGGCTCACCAACAGTCTCCTCGCCCGGCGGAGCCCCAAGGGCCGCGGGAGTAGGAGGCACATGCGAATCAGTCTCAGACAAAGAGGAATCAATCACAAAAGGTTGATTAGTCTCAAAGTCAGACCCCTGAATAGGGACAGAAGTCAGGGTTGAAGTAGCCGGTACAAAGGACCAACCCTGATTCTGAGCAAAAGCCCGCATCATGCTGAACATGTCAGCTTGAGGAGCTAGCTGGGTTAGCCAGGCCAGACGGGCAAGAGGCCGGCAAAGCCTTGCTACTTTTTGCCTTCTTCTTGGCCTTTATCTTGGCTGGCTCGACAAGAGTCGTAGCCGAAACCCTTTTGTTAGAACGCTTAATCGGATTCATTCGGATCTCCAAAGCCACTTCGGAAACACGAACCGATCCCTCCGCGGAGGGACGTTCACTTCCCAAAAAGGGATTGGAGCGCTCATGGCGTAAGCCTAGAGAATCGCCCAAATCACCCATATTGGCTAAGCAAGAAGATGCAGTAGCCATGGGTTGGGAGCTAAAAGCTCCCAGTGCGTGGGCAGACCGAGATGACTCGGTATGTGCCCGATGACTACTAAAGGCATGTGAACCCACTATTGGACCGCTCGAAAGCGGCAATAGGGGAGCACTAGTTGTCACGCACTCAGGTGAAAACACCTGTTGCTCCGAAGAGCGTCCATAATTGTTAGCTCGAGCATTCCCATCAGCTGGCAACTGAGACAGCCCAGAAAGTACTCGTTCCCCCATATGGCGTTTGCCGGGGCTAGGGTTTGAGAACCCAGACCAACATGGACTAAGCCCGTGGGTTGCCCTGCAGTAGTGGGGCGCGTCTCCCCTAACGGATCAGAGCGAGTGAACGCTACCGTACGGGAAACAACAGCCCCCCCCCCTCTGGTCTCAGCGACCGGGGGATTGGATTCTCTCCAGATATCCAAACCACTAGAATCTGACGCCACCCACCCCGAAACCACAGGCTTCGGAGTTGACAATCCCGATTCAGTTAACGCCACCCGTCCCGAAGCCGCAAGCTCCGAAACTGGCAAACTCTGCAAGGGAACACCACTAGGCAACTTACCTTTAGCCCTCCTCCCTCCCCCGCGTACCGCTGTACTCGGGGGAGTTCTGGAAGGCCGAGTCGTCTTGCTAGACAACTCTTCGGAAGAAGCAGGTCTCCATGACCCAGCTGCTTCTTCTTCCGAATTCATACCACTGCAATAAAACAGACAATAAAGTATACTTTTCAAATTAAGAAATACTTCAACTGAATGCAGTAAATAAAACTAAAGTTTATTTGGGAGATACGCACTAAAGAAATTTTCACAGCCTAAAAACCGTAAGAACAAACACCGAACCCGAAGGCTCGGTGACAAACGGAAACACCCGCAAACACGGAAATATCTACGTGGGGCTGACCGTGAAAGAGAAAAATAAATGCCAAGAAAGGGAATCAAAAAATCCCTTGCAATCGGCAAGTGTGACTAATAAAACACAAAGTACTATAATCTAAACAAATATAGGTACCTAAAAGTGCTTTAACTATGTGAAAAAGCGCACCAAAAAGATACTATACGACCTGATTTCAGGAGCGCTGTGACTATACGTCCTAACTCGTCGGGGGCGAGCAAGAAAGAGGAAGATGGCCGTAGCGTGTTGACGCGCGTGAGTGGCGAAGGGGACAATAGGATTACGGGGGGTGCGCACAATATTGTGACTCATGTGTGTTAAATTCTCGAAGGGGTCCCGTAGTCAAGACTACAGGCATAATAGGTAGGTATATATGATTTATTGCAGTTAATTAATAGTCATATCCAAGCTAATTAAATCAAACGGGGTATCAAAACAGCGATAATACAGGGTTGGAAAAAAGTTTGGAATATTTTTTTGGCGATGAGTATGTCTGATTTTAAATGCTAGTTTCTACTATATTGTGATGAATAATTCATCCAAATCGGATTAACTGTGTTGAATGAAGTCTACTGTTCCATCTTGTACCAAAGATTACGTAATATTGTTAAACATGTTACAATGGCTGACCAATGAACCACATGTTGTCAGATTTGCTCTATTTGTGTTTGAACATCTTGTTATACATTTCTGTACTTCACGTGGAATTTCGAAAAAGCTACGTGCAGTTTGCAGTCATTTTGAGGACTTCGGTATAGCAATTAAACTGTATCTGATTATTTAACTTTTTCGTTAGACATTTGCAAAAACAGCAAATATACGCTTCCGAATTCCAAGTGGACCTCTGCACTGTGTGATAAGCCTGATTTTTAATGTTGTGCTTTTAAAGTTAAAAAGGGACACATATCTTTTATTTGAACCTCAAAGAAGAACTTAAAACGTATGTTTAAGACAAGAAATAATTCTTGGAATAAAAATATTCCAAACTTTTTTCCAACCCTGTATGTATCGACAAATCGAAATTTTCACTTTTGAAGTTGAAACTCCCCCCGCACCCTCCAAAAGCGTGTGCTATCCCGATCCCACCACCCCTCCCCAACAAACGAATCCTGGGGGCGTTTCATGAAAGGACTTGTTAGATATTTTATCCAACAAATTTTGCTCTTAGCCAATCAGATGCAAGGATTTCAGTAGCTTACAACAGTTGTTGGATATAATATCCGACAACTTTCTTTCATGAAATGCTCCCCTGGCTAAGTACTACTTTTTATCACGGGATGATGTTCAGAAATGCAACGGATTATAACATGCAGGATTGTGTGGATTGAAGAACAACACTTCTGAAAGAACTTTTAAGGATTTTTCGCAATACTGGCGAGAAATAAATGAACAGGTATTTTGGAGAGAGAGAGAGAGAGGGGGGGGGGGGGGTAAAATTAGTTCAGGGAGGGTGTATTGCAGAGTGCCGTTAAAGTTAAACTCATTGTAAAATTTTAACACAAAAAGTGTTAAACTTTACCAGAGTTCCGGGTTGACCGGTAGCCAGTACAAATCAGGTAATCCTCACCCCATTGCCTGGTTATCTCTGAAAGCGCATCTTCTCTTTACCAAAAATTACCAAAAGTCCAGGCGAACTAATGCGATTATACACGGACAGTTTTTAACGAAGCGTTTTGTGTTTGTTCTTATCAGAGTCAAGTTATTGGACTTGCCTTGGGCATAACTTTGTATCTGCATTAAATACCCCAGTCCTAGTCATGCACTCCTATAGGTAGCAAAAGGCAGGTGGAGAGGATGAAAAGAAAATTGCATCACCTTCATTAATTAATAAACCCTTTTAAGACGTAAACGAGTACTGCCCTAAAAAAACTCAGATCTACCGTATTGGAGCTCATTGGGGAAGGAGGGGGGGGGGGGGGGGTGAGTTCCGTGAACTTAGGAATTTTTACGAGAAGAAAAATTCGAGTGGTGACTTCGTAAAGTCTGAAAACACACTGCCATATTTTCCTCGACCGTCTTACATCCTGTCTGCAAACAAAGCCTATATGCCCGGGCTATATGTCTATTTACCTTTTGACATTTCTGTCAACTTACTCGGACTTCCAATTGTCAGCGTGCTGGTGGTGTCGCAAGCAGTGTGCAGGGTTTGACAAAATTGTAAATGTATTAATAACTGCTAATATCTCAGTAAACCACTTGTATTATTTTGGATTGATGCTAAAATGCGGAACGTACTGATTGGACAGTCACTGGCTCTTTTCAGAACCACCTATATTCACCATGCAGCCTGTACTGTACATGGGATTGTGGCAAGCTGCACAGTACCTGCCTCTCATTTGGTAAGTAGACCCTAGTCCTAGATCTATATATTAAACATGACTGCATGTGCCATGACTACGTTCTCTGAGTTTCCGCGATATCAATGATCAATTGATAATACACGTCCTTGTAGCTGGTTCGGTCTATGCATGCATAATGCAACTAGTCTTTGACTTTGACCTTCCCCCGCCCCTCGATCTCAGCTACCTGGGATGATGTAGGCCTATATATGTATATACATGCATATATACACATACATAGAAATACAGTGAGTGACAGTAATCACTCTATATACTGTACTAAATAGATATAATAAAAGCAAAACAGTCCTATACATTTCCTTATGAAGTATTCTGCCTCCAGAAATCCTGAAGATTCTTGCAGCTTTAGATTGTGTATTTAACATGTATGCTCACATACAGTCATGCGTAGAAAAAAGAGGTTGTCATAAGCACAGCTTGAGTTGACGTCCTCATCACAAAAAGATCATACAATATATATATATATATATAAATATATATAAGTGAAAGAAATTGCGAGAATAACGTTGCGTAGCTCAATCAAAGTTCCCCAGAGCTGTCCTCCCTTTTTGATTTTTTTTTTGTTGGTTTTTTTGCAAAGGCTGAAAAATGTCTCCGCCGGGAATCGAACCCGGGTCGTTGGCTTAGAACGCCAATGCCTTAACCACTAGACCACGGAGACGGGTTAGTGGTTTCGGCGACACCAGATTCAATTGACCGACAGATTGACAAATCCTCAACCTTATTAATTAATTCCCCTTGTCGGGGGCAGATGATTTCCTTACAAATAATATATAAATATATATATATATATATATAAAGAAAGTGTTCTGCGTCGGTTTAGGTAAACTATACGTAGAAAAGACAAATATAAATTAAAAAACCGTAGAGATGGCAATTATCCGATATTTCGGGCATAGCCCTTTGTCAAGGAATGACAAATTTATTAAGCGTCAAGCTTGACGCTTAATAAATTTGTCATTCCTTGACAAAGGGCTATGCCCGAAATATCGGATAATTGCCATCTCTACGGTTTTTTAATTTATATTTGTCTTTTCTATATATATATATGTATATATATATATATATATATATATATATATATGTATATATATAGAGAGATATAGAGGGGAGAGGAAGAGGGGGAAGTTGCATTCGGAAAAGTATCAGGTGGAACATAAGGTCTGTAAATACCAGTCACCTTTACAAAACTCTCGACAACTGAGATTCTTCTATTGCAAGGTACAGGCGAGGAAATGTAACATTTCCCTGGTACAGGGATACTGCTAGAACATGAAAGCTGTAGTTACAATGTTACAGATTAGGCATTAGTGATATATATTTTCTTGTAATAATTAGAAAACAAGTTTAGTCCATACATATTTTATGTCATTTGGAAGTAAATATTGAGCAATCTAATATTTACAGACGTACTAATTAGGGATAATAATATTGTTAGAATTAATATTAGAAGGGTGCTTGTTAACCACCCCCAAAAGCAATACATCGTTGGGCTTGATATGAACGTATGTCAATAGGTAATGAATTCCAAATATCGGGTCCAGTCAAACTCCAGTGTGTCTTAAAGATCTATGAGCCAGGGCTTTTTGAGGATTGTTCAAATGCACATTAGTTGAAGTTCGGGTATTAATGTATAGACATGCCATTAAAGGTCACTGGAAGTTCTAGGGAGTGGAATCTATGCATGAATATGGCAATATGGTACGAGTCCATGGAGTTCAAAGATCGGGAGCGTATGCAATCTATGGAATAGGTGTTTTGTATTTGCCAAGTACAGGGTTGGAAAAAAGTTTGGAATATTTTTATTCCAAGAATTATTTCTTGTCTTAAACATATCCCTCGTCATTTTAAGTTCTTCTTTGAGGTTCAAATAAAAGATATGTGTCCCTTTTTAACTTTAAAAGCACAACATTAAAAATCAGGCTTATCACACAGTGCAGAGGTCCACTTGGAATTCGGAAGCGTATATTTGCTGTTTTTGCAAATGTCTAACGAAAAAGTTAAATAATCAGATACAGTTTAATTGCTATACCGAAGTCCTCAAAATGACTGCAAACTGCACGTAGCTTTTTCGAAATTCCACGTGAAGTACAGAAATGTATAACAAGATGTTCAAACACAAATAGAGCAAATCTGACAACATGTGGTTCATTGGTCAGCCATTGTAACATGTTTAACAATATTACGTAATCTTTGGTACAAGATGGAACAGTAGACTTCATTCAACACAGTTAATCCGATTTGGATGAATTATTCATCACAATATAGTAGAAACTAGCATTTAAAATCAGACATACTCATCGCCAAAAAAATATTCCAAACTTTTTTCCAACCCTGTATGTTGCATTTTTACACAGACGAACTGCTTTCCTTTGGAGTAGTAAAACATGGTTGATTTTAGATTTTTGGCTGGCCCAGATGAGATTACAATAAGGGATATGTAGCAAGATTATAGCGTTATACACAGTAAACAGTGTGTTTAGGGAAACATATGGTTTTAATTTATATAAAATTCCAATTCCAAGTGGTGCAGAAGTCACTACATTATCAATCTGCGAGTGAATATTCAAGCACTCATGATCGATCGTCATACCCAAGAACTTGGTACATTCTTTCTTTTATTCTCCAACACATGTATGTATCTTCATGAATGTATATTTTGTCATATTTTTGTTAAAAATACATGTCCTTTTTTTTGATCATTTATTACTTTGTACACTTCTATTGAAAAGTTGGTAATAAATGTCTTGAAATTGAATTGAAATTATTGTAATTCCATCAATAGCTATATGTGAAAATGAAAATTATTCATCATTGCACTGTTGTTCCTAAAATGTATAAGATGGCTTTACTCAGATTTAAAGATAATTTGTTAATCTAATCCAAGTGGATATTTTTGGCAATTCGGTATTCATGGTTTCATTGAGTATATCAGGGTCACTTAAGAAATCCATTTGTATCATCTGCAAATAGAACAAACTTTGGCACAGAGGAAGCTTTACAAATATCATATATATATACAGCCCTGGAAAAAATTATTAGACCAAGCTTCTGTAATAAGGGTACTATAGTCCATGGGCCAGTAACCGAAAAGGTCCCCCCCCTTAAATCTTAGACCACCTTGGTCATGCTGTTAATCCTTAATGAACATGCAGATTTCCTATTGGCAGGATTAGGGGTAAAAATGCTAAATTCTATTCCAATCTCCTCAGATTTATTTCAAGTAGACAGGTTTAGCTACAGACCGACAAGTTTATCATCTTATGAATACATTAGGTTCTGTGACTGAGGTTAATCCATCTATTAAGCCTCTATTGCCTCCCTCCCAACGCCAAGGCATAGAGGTGGAAGCATAACTACTCAACTACAGCTAACCAGTTAGGATCAGCTGTTGTTACTGCAACGGTCCCCCACATCGACACCCACATCTTGCCCGGAGCTATCCGAACACGGCGAACAGTTAAAAAATGTATTTGCAACACAATTGCTGCTGTGTAATAACAAGAATCTGTCACCTTTTTGTTTCAACCCTGTTTTGACATTACTATGGCCTTAAGTGATTCGGATTATGACTGTAATAACTCAGGCAGTTTATGATATGTATATCAAGACCAATATTTTGTGTTTTCTTTTGTTAAAACAGAATATATATGTCATTTTCAAACAATTTCCAATATTTTGATGGTTCGTTGCCATAGTAATGGGGCTGATGCTCACATCCACCATATCGGCGTCAGTTTGAGACCAAACGGATAATAAGAATTATAATCGTTTTACCTGACTGTGACCTTGAAAGCACACCAAAAAATTGCACTCAAAAGAGCTACATGAAATGCCTACTAAATATTTTCACGTTGTTGAATTACACATACATGTATATGTTATTTCCTATCTTATTACCATGGTAACAGCCCGAGTGGTCCCCCGACATCCAACTTTGTGGCAGTCAGGGAGGATATGATATCCAGGGTCCTAGCTAATGTACAGGGGAAAAAAACATCATTTCAGGTTACTTTATTAAGTGCATTCAATAGTCACAGATTTTTTCACCAATATTAATTAATTCACCATAACGATTCTATAGCAACAACCTTGTTTTGACATGACGGTGACTTCCAATGACTCAGATTTAGCTCACAGATAAACACCATTTTAGGCTGTACATACAATTGTTCTTTGTTTTGTGTAGATTAGTTACAGAAATATTCAATTTTTATCATACTATTTCTATAGCAACAGCCATGTTTTGACATGACGGTGACTTCCAATGACTCTGATTATACTTGCAATCAAACGGGCACCCCAAAATACATATAGTTGGATGGTTACAATTTGTTTTTGTGATATTGAATTAGAGATATATGTTATTTTCTAAAATTCCATTCCTTGGTGTGTTACCATGGTAACAACCCTAGTGGTCACGCCCACTACCAACTTTATGTAAAATAGGAAGAATATGAGAGCTGAGGGTCCTAGCTAACAGAAAGTCATGATTTAAGATTGTGCAGACAGTTGTTTTCTATTTTGTATTGATAAATCATAGATAATTTCCACAAATATCAGCATTTTGTGGGACCTTTCCATAGCAACGACCCTTTTTTTTACGCGCCCATGATTTCAAATGATTCAGATTGTGGTTGGAATCAGTGGGGCAGCTTAAAACACATATATTAGAGTCCTTACCATGTATATTTTATGCTGCTAAATGACAAATATACGGTATTTTCTAAATTCCAGTATTTCGTTATGTTACCATGGTAACGGCCCTAGCGGCCACGCCCACCATCAACTCATGGAAAACAGGCAGATTATGAGAGCTGAGGGTCCTACCTAACAGAAAAACATTATTTAAGATTGTGCAGACAGTTGTTTTCTATTTTGTATTGATAAATCATAGATATTTTCCACAAATATCAGCATTTTGTGGGACCGTTTCAATAGCAACGGCCCTTTTTTACACGCACATGACTTCAAATGACTCAGATTGTGGTTGGAATCAGTGGGGCAGCTTGAAATACATATATTAGACTGCTTCCCATTTATATTTTATGCTGCTAAATGACAAATATACGGTATTTTCTAAATTCCAGTATTTTGTTATGTTACCATGGTAACGGCCGTAGCGGCCACGCCCACCATAAACTCTATGGAAAACAGGCAGATTACGAGAGCTGAGGGTCCTAGCTAACAGAAAAACATGATTTAACATTGTGCAGACAGTTGTTTTCTACTTTGTATTGATAAATCATAGATATTTTCAACAAATATCAGCATTTTGCGGGACCGTTTCCATAGCAACGGCCCTTTTTTACACGCCTATGACTTCAAGTGACTCAGATTGTGGTTGGAATTAGTGGGGCAGCTTGAAATACATATATTGGAGGCCTTACCATATATTTTATGCTGTTAAATGACAAATATACGGTATTTTCTACATTCCAGTATTTTGTGATGTGTTACCATGGTAACGGCCCTAGCGGCCACGTCCACCATGAACTCTATGGAAAATAGGCAGATTACGATACCTGAGGGTCCTAGCTGATAGAAAAATATAATCTAAGATTGTGTAGACACCTCTCTGTCTATTTTATACTGATAAGTTTAGATATCTTTCCAAAATATCCACTTTTTATGGTACCGTTTCCATAGTTACGGCCATTTTTTTGACATGACCGTGACTTCAAATGACCTAGATTTTGGTTTCAATCAATCAGGAAACTCAAAATACATATATTTAGATGTTTATCAGTAATTTTTCAAATTTCTGAATTAGAAATATTAGGTATTTTAGTAAATTCCTATATTCCCTTGATGCGTTGCCATGGTAACGGCCCTGGTGGCCACACCCACCACTAACTATGGCAAACAGGCAGATTCTGATAGCCGAAGGTCCTAGCTACAAGGAAAACATCACTAAAAATTGTGCCTAAGGGGGGGGGGGGGGAGGGGGGTCTACGTTGGCCCATAGACTACTATAATATGCATACAAAATTATAAAGAATGATTTGTCTTTGTATTTCATTTAATGAATACCAAATTCCAGCTATTATACCTTGCTTTTATGATATTTTATTTCCTTCTTACTAAAAAAATACCACTACCGGTAACCATTCTTGGTCTAATAATTTTTTCCATGGCTGTATATATATATATTAAACAAAAGGGGGCTTAGAATGCTTCCTTGAGGGACTTCACATTTGGTAATATATCAGAATCTATATTGTAGTTTATCCAAAAGCATTTAATGATCAAGCCGAAGCGTATCAAAGGCCTTACTAAGGTCCACAAATACTCAAAGAACATGGTCCTTCTTCGATGAAGAGGTTACTATTATCACATAATTCAATAAGGGCCATGTCCGTTGAGTGATATTTGTGAAACCATATCGTGATGAGATAAGCATATTATTATAGGATGAGTATTTATAGAGTCTGATATAAGGTATGCAATGCATTCTAGGACTTTCGATATACTTGAGTTGTAGTTGTTTAATAATGACGCATCATCTCTTTTGTATACTGAACTACAAAAGAAACGTCGCACTTTTCAAATTGATATCTTTTACACATGATATTGGAATTTGATACGTAAAATCACATTTTATGCTTTTTTAACATCACAGATATGGCATTGACCGTCCATAACACATCATCATAACAAAATGTGATTTCTGTGTAGGATTAAAACTCATATCCTTTCCGTGAACATGGTAGTGTGCTCGAGTGCAGCTTTTTGAAAAGCATGATGCACATGCACATCCTCTATCCAGTGGGTTTAAAATGGACCCAAAACCTTCATCCTGTCATTCGTTTCCTGAGCGCTGTCACCATGCCACGTCTGACTCGAAACCAGAAGGAACAAGCCATCGGACGTTTTCATGCTGGCCAACGTCCTAGAGTCATTGCCAACGACTTCAATGCAGCGTTCGGACAGTAGAGAGACTGCGGGAGCGATACAATGCAACCAACAGCACCAACGATCGTCAGCGCAGTGGTCGTCCCAGGGTGACAACAGCACGTCAAGATCGCCATCTTCACCGGGACCACTTGCAGGATCGCTTCCGCAAAGCAACAGAATCGGCTCTACAGACTATTGGCACACACAACAGACCAATTTCTGCAGCAACTGTTCGTCGTCGGCTGAGAAGCTTCAACTTGTCTTGTCGGCGTCCTGCTCGGGGCCCTATCCTCACCGTTAGACATCGTTGGGAACGTCTCCTGTGTTTTGGAATGGTTTTATCCAGATAATAATGTAATTTTGTCATGAAAGATTGTAAGCCTCTTTAAACTGAAGCTCCTAAATAGCGCCATCTTTCAACTGCATTTGAGAAGTGTCTGTACCTCTCATTTTCTCATCATGCCCCATTCTAGTTTGTAAAAGCTTAGAATGTACCTGCAGGCAATTTTCCACAATGCCAAGTCAAAAATACTAGTTTGAAAGATAAAATTTGCCTATTATCCTAACAAGATGTTTGTCAAAATTCAAAATAAAATGCAATTAAATTTCAAATTATAATCTCACTTTAGCAAGCACTGTAAGATGGCGCTGTTCAAGTTCTATCAGTTTAATGGCCCTTTAATATAAAACATTTAACAGATTCAACTGATTGTATCATGAGCACATTTTCCCATTCTTCTGTGCTGAGATTTAAATTAAGTCATTGTATTTTTTCAGGGGTGTTGATTCTAACAAGCGAGTTCCTTTCACGGCTATGCGTTTGGTTACATTGTGGAAAGAAGGAGAATATGCGTAGGTGATCAGAAATATCAGAGTAAAGAATCCCAAAAGAAATATTGCGTTTGTTCACATAAGAAATTAAGTTATCAATCAATGTGGAGGACTGCATCATTATTCTCGTGGGTTTATTAATGAAAGTATCGTGAGCATTTGCATATAAAATATTTGAATGCGTCGACAGGTTATGTCATTAGAAATTAGGTCAATGTTGAAATCTCCTAAAATGTGTGTAAATTTGTTTTTATGACCTAATTTAGACATTAAAATTTCGAATTGTTGAAAAAAAAAGAATATCCAGATTACAACCAAGGGGTCTGTAAACATCACCTATGACACATTTATTTATTTTTTTGTTTTTGTTTTTGTTTGTTTGTTTGTTTGTTGTTTTTTTTTTTTTACTGTTTTTCATATTCTGTTTCAATGAATAAAGAAAGACTCTGCACTGTCTTCTTTCTGCTCGGCAGAGATCGTACCTCAAGTTAATTGACATCGATCTATGAACATACAACGCTACACCTCCCCCTTTACAATGAGTATTACATTGAGTATTATTTAAGTTTGAACTCGGGTAATAAGTAGCCTAAGTTATTATGCAACCATGTTTCAGTAACACTAGTGACTGAAAAAGAATGGGAGAATGTACTGAGTAAGCTGTCCAATGAATAAAATGTTTGGACAGGCTTCGTACATTCACGTGAAGAAAGCTTATCCTGGTGAATTCTTCTGGCAAGTAATAATGACACTCATTTGCATAATTTGGTTAATTGAAGTTATCATCTATATTTATGATAAGACAAGTTGGCTTCCCCGGTGCAGTACCCGTTACTGATACAGTAAGCTGGCATAGATAAAGGTTTAGTGTCATAACAAATTGGAAATTTGATGGAGAATTAACTCATCAAAGTTGGATGGAAGCAGAAATTCAGAGAAACAGTGATAATATGAGTCAGAAACGGCGCTAGGAGAAGGGGAATGTAGCAGTGCCCAAAGTTTTCAAGTACCCCTAAAATTGGTGTAATAATAATAATAATAATAGATACTTATATAGCGCAAAATGCTAAAGCCTCTAAGCGCTTTTTAGAAGTGAAGAGAAAATACATGTATTATATTGAATAATTAATACACAACATAAACATTTAAGTGATACATTTATAAAACAGTACATTCAAGCGTAGGCAACATAACAAGTAGGTTTTTAACAAGGATTTGATAGTGTTCACATTGTTTGCTGTACAAATATAAAGTGGTAAGTCGTTCCATAATGCAGGGGCGGCATGTAAAAGTGATCTTCGTCCATAGGATGTAGATGAAATGCGGCGTGGAAGTTGAAGTCAGGGGTAAAGTGAACTCATCATTTTGTCAAAATTGGGAATTGATATTAAAATGCCCGGCAAGCATCCAGTTGCTCTGTTCAAGCCATAGTTGGCCTCTCAGAGTCCCTGGCATGAAGGTTACCAATTTAGAGGGTGCTGCAGCAGGTTGTACAGGATTGTACAGCTTGAACTGTAGCAGTCTGGTAATCTGACTGACCTGACCTGACCTAAAAATAGAACGCTTTGGACAATGTAGGAATTGATTCCACTCAACTGCAAAGCACACTATTACCAAAGGGCATCCATGTAAGAAGCAATTTTTAAATAGGTTCTATGACCAAGATAATGAGGCAACCCTTTCACCCGCAGCAAATGCTTTCTTATTACTTTCACTCGTATGTGCCCCTTATTAAAAAACACAAAAGCAACTGCGAGTGCCTTCCTAAAAAAAATAACCCCTCCCAATTCACACTGACAATTGGTTTATTTATGAAATCAAGAAGATTGCACCAAGTATGTTAATATGTTTATGTGATAAACAGTTGCAGTAAACGCGGGCTTAATGTATGAAATATATGGTTAAAAATGCCCTAAAATTTAAATTAAGGGTATAATAAAGGGTTGTCATTGTGATTATATCACTGTAAAATGATTCATTATTAAAGGGAAATTAACCTCAGCGTATGAATTAGCTTATTTTGAATGGTGTAGTATATGCCTCTTATTTGATACATGCAATTTCATGTAAAAACACAGGATATAGATATAAATCACTATTTTCCAGCCAAGTTATCGTCTGCTAGCAATAATAAGGGGGCTGCCATTACTTTATGTGTACACGAACATATTTTTCATCCCAAGTAAAATTTCCTTCATCGTTAACTTGTAATTGATTTTTAGAGGACAAATATATATTAGATAAAGTCACATATTCTGAAATGTAAGTTTAGTTTTATATATTTTTTAAAAGGTCTTAATTTGTTCATAAAAAATATACTTCATAAAAAATATACGTCAAGGACGGAGAATTGACGTCAAGGACGGAGACAATCGTAACAATACCAAAACAAAGCGAGGAATCTGCTTTACAGGATGGCTATTAGAACTCATGGGTCGTCAATTATCTAGGCCCATGGCCAATAACAATCGTAATACAATCAGAACAAAGCGACGTATCTGTTGTAAAGGTAGGCTATTATCAATGCATATGGTACCTAATGATCCGTGTCATGCACAAAATGGCAGCCTCCATGGAAAGACGTAGCAGACAATAGGTGCATCTAGAATATCACGTGGGGTTAATTGTCCTTTAACAATTCGTGGCCTTCAGTATATTTCAGAGAAGAAAAAGATAACCGAATTGGACGGTTGTCCATGGATGACATCACACAAATGACTGCATTGCAAATGAGACATTTTCAATATCATTTCTAGGCGCGAAATACGTAATATAAAATAGCTTCAAAAACATCTCTCATGATAATTTCTCACTTCCCAAATCACATCACCTTCCCTCAAATAGCACACCACTGTATCGTCTTATGCACAATACCCTGGTCTGGTAAGCACGGAGTGGCTGGCTGAAGCATATGAGACAAAGAAGACACCAGATGGAAGACCACTTCGAGTTCTGGACGCCACGAGGATCGGGATGGAGACAGGGAAGGCTCACATACCTGGTAGTCTCCACATCGATCTCAATGAGCTCCGCAACAAAGACTCCCCCTACCATTTCACCGTTCCGACTCCGGAGAACTTCGCTGATTACGTCGGGAAGACGCTCGGTGTGGACAACGACACGCACGTGGTCCTCTACGAAGGCAAGGTTAAGGTCATGACCGCACCGAGAATATGGTGGATGTTTCGCTTCTTCAACCACGACGCCGTATCGGTGCTCAACGGCGGGCTCCAGCAATGGGTCGCAGAGAAGCGAGAGGTGACCGAAGTGCCAACGCCTGCGCCAGGCCCGGTGGATTTTAAGGTGACCAAGAGACGAGAAGATATCTTCAAGAATTACGGTGACGTCTTGCAGAACGTGAAGGAACCCAAGTTCCAGGTGATGGATAGTCGTCTTGTGGAATGGTATGACGGATCACAGCCCTCTGTTTACGAAGGTAAAACAATTATGACGTCAAGTTTTTCGGAATTTCCCTTTCAACATTTTGATGTACAGTTGTTGCTACACATTTAGTTCCTAACTCTGTTCTCGCATCAATTTTTTTCTCTTAATTGCAACTTTCTGATCATCATCTTTCTTCTCTCTCCTTTCTCTCGGATCGTCGCCTTTCTCTCTGATTGTCACCTTTATTTCTGATTGTCACCTTTCTCTCTGATCGTCATCTTTCTCTCTGATCATCACCTTTCTCTCTGACTGTCAACTTTCTCTTTGATTGTCATAATTGCTTTCTGATCGTCACCTTTCTCTCTAATAGTCATCTTGCTCTCTGTCATCTTTCTCTCTGAATCTCACCTTTCTGTCTGATCGTCACCTTCTCTTCGGCACTTTGGTAGCTGATTGTCATCTTTCTCGCTGATCGTCACCTTTATGATCAACTTTCTATCTGATTGTCATCTCTCTCTGATCATCTTGCTCTCTGTCATCTTTCTCTCTGAATGACACCTTTCTCTCTGTCACTTTTTTGTCTGATCGTCATCTTGCTCTGTGATCGTCACCTTTCCGATCGTCACTTTGCTAGCTAATTGTCACCTTTCTCTCTGATTGTCATCTTTCTCTCTGATCGTCACCTTCTGTCTGATCGTCATCTTTCTTTCTGATTGTCATATTTCTCTCTTGTCGTCAACTTTCTCTCTGATTGTCACCTTTCTCTCTGATCGTTACCAATAATATACTAAGGTGTTTCATTTGTGCGGGTGTATAGTCCGAACAAAATATGTCCCAACAAAATGTTCAGAATGGGAAAGACTGGTAATCTTGATAAAGACAAAATATATGGAGGGGGGTCAGCAGTTGTTCCGATCAGAACTTCTGATCCGAACAACTTGAACAGCATAGTATAGAATGATATTCTTACAGGATAGTATAGAATGATATTCTTACAGGAAGAATGTTAAGTATGCCGACAGATTCTCTTTCTAAAAAGACATTTATCTGGTCCCACTGATTGTTACATGTTTTACTCTCTGATATCACGCGTACGCATTCTCTACGCCCAGGTGTAAAGCTTGGTATCATGAAGATGGCGACCAACATCCCGTTCCCCAACGTCCTGGTCGACGACGGTTCCGACCGGTTCAAGTCACCCGACGACCTCAGGGCCCTCTTCAAATCAAATGGCATTGACCTCTCTCGACCTCTGACCTCGTCCTGCTACGTGGGCGTCACGGCATGTATCCTGACCCTGGGCGCCTTCCACGCAGGGAAGGAAGACGTGGCGGTGTACGACGGATCGTGGGAAGAATATTCACAGAAAGGGCCAGAAGATTCAATGAATATATACGAGAACGAACCATAGAAAGGCATCCATTATTCTTTTCTTATCCACAGATTTAAGGCTCATTTCTCCAAACTTTGAATTATTCCGAAGGTTCATTTATTCAAGGGTTGATTTATCGGAAGGCTGATTGATCCGAAG
Organism: Heliocidaris erythrogramma; assembly: GCA_025617745.1. NCBI lineage: Eukaryota > Metazoa > Echinodermata > Echinoidea > Camarodonta > Echinometridae > Heliocidaris > Heliocidaris erythrogramma. Next base: position 32,774,538 of record CM046859.1, on the reverse strand, counting down.
GTTCATGCATCCGAAGGTTCATTTATCCGCAATTTTATTTATCCCTGTGATTATTTTCCATCCGCGAAAAATATCCGAAAAATCAGTCATCCAAAGTGGGACATCAGGAGATAAAGGTTATAAAAATGTTCATTTAGGTCAACGAACCTTCGGAATACCAGGACTCATACATGCAGGAAAAAAATATTGAACCCTTGAAATTTTTGGTTGAGTAATGAGCCCCTGGTGTAGGAAATCGGTGTGTAAGGAATTACGAACCATCGGAATATCGAGCACGCACCCGTACGGACCTCCTAAGCAGATACTAAGCAGATGTTCATTCCTATCGATGCTCGTTTATTTGATCATGACTAGGCCTATGTTATATTTTAATGCTGCATTATTTCTTAGTAAAAAGTGATTTACCGTATACTGATACCAAAAGCCATCTTTGCTCAAATTAGCAGTGACTGATAATTTGTTGGCTTTTTATTACTGAAATACTGAGAGGTAATTCTTTCACAGTTATTAATACTTATTAAGAGACCAGTATTAGAAACTACACTGTTTTAAAAAGAAAAATAGTATTTAAAGCAATACAATTAATAAAGACAAAGACGACTAAAAAATGGCAGACTGGAGAGCCAAGTAGTATTTAAAATTTAAAGTGATATTGCGTAACATCATTTGAACATGATATAATGGGCAGCAGATATCAAGAATTAAAAACAATCATTGCGTAATAATCTTTGGTGTTAATTAACTATCACGCCGTCTTTCCTACTTACATTTGCCCAAACAAAACAAAAAGAGCAAACAAGAAAAATATTACGTAGGACAATGAATAATAACCTGAAATAAATTTGAAGATGGTCATTATGCCTTCCCTTTTGACGGTTATTCTTTACGTAATCAAAATAGATTAATAGAGACGATCCAAATGGTGCATAATATCAAATATGAGTGGCACAAGTCGTACATGATCATAATATGTATCGATTTTTTTTTTAATTTCATAAAAAAGAATAACTATCAGTCAGAAAAAAGATACTGATAAGGAGGACAAAACACAAAGGGAGTAAACCAATGATTAATTAGAATAAACGAGTGTTTTTATCATGGGTCTTCAAATTAAAATGGACAAATTGTATCTCAGGACACAGTGTATCTCAGGTACGTTTGTTTCTTCATGGTCGACGAGTGAAATGTTTGATTCTATGTTTATAACGGCTGTTCTTTATGCATCTTGTATAAAGAACATGGATCATTCGTAATAAAAGGAGTTCGATTCGCAACCTTTGTCACTGATTATTATACATGTAATTTCAATTTTTTTCAATTGCCCCTTAATAACTGTCATGATGATATAGGTTTTTCCAGACTTCTCAACCGTTTCGACAATGAAATTTCAAAAATAGAAACAAAGAGAGAGAGAGAGAAAGAGGGTGGGGGCACCATTCAATCTCGATGAATAACATTGAAGTACACAATGTAATAGAGAGCGAGAGAGAGATTGGGGGGGGGGGGCGGTGAACATTGTCACTGTTCTGAGCGATAGCTTATTCACAAGGAGTCCATCAATTTAAAACTCAGTCACAAACAGTGCATTCGATTTCACAAAAGAGGAACAATTAATAATATGAATGTCACAGCCGATTAAAACTAGCCATTTGCTTGTTGTCCAGAGTAACTGATTGAATACCAGACTCAAACAAAATACAATATGAGACATGCATTAAGGGAATTAAGTTTAATTCCAGTCTTCAAAATTCAGTTATATACTTTAACGGTTTACAATGTATAATAGAATATAGTATTCTTCACAAAATGATAATGAATGTAGTTTTAGGTTCAAATACATGGAAATATAACATACATTTGGCTTTTAATGTTTACATGATATTTGCTACTAAAAGAATCGTATCTTATAACATACTATTGCATTTAACTATTAATGTAGTACTAGAACATTTAGTGTTGGTTTAAGAACCATGACATGTCAGAAAAGATATCAAATTTCATGCCAAAGCATAAATGTTACAAAGTTTTAGTCCATAAGATGTTACATAAAACTCGAAATGATAGAGAACCAAGTTGATCTAACACAGGAAACATCTGATCTTCACCCATAACACTGGTTGCAGACATCTTTCTGCCAACTGAGTACTCGACCCCAGGCCGAATTGGAGAACAGCTTACGCTGACTCTACCCTTTGTCTCTTCTCGAGTCTAGTATCTGACTCCTGAGTCAGAGTTAACACCATCTACGAACATGAAATTACACAAGGATAATAACTATCTATCCATAATATGTAATAGAATGTACAATAAAACACAAGTTTGGTTTGTGTAAAAACTATATTTCCACATTTTAGCTTCATTAATGATTACAAACATGTGAAGCTAAATTTAACTCCATCTGTAACATTTCACACAGAAATATACTTCAAGACACTCATAGCTACATTCCTATACTGCGTGTGTATAATGTAGGCAGTCATACACCTCAACTTTTTGAAACACCACTGCACAAAAGTCACAAACATTCACTCAAAATCGGCATTTAATTTACAAAAACCGACCACAAAATATCCAAGAAATACAATAAATTCAACTCACCGATGTTGGAAAAGATATTTCCAAAAATGAAATCCGTAATTTACTGTTGATTCTCGCGAAACGAGCTATCGGAGTCATTGTGTACATTTCCTGGTCGCCGCGGGCGCTGACATCTCCCCAAAAGAGTTTTGTCCTCAAAAATTCGGTCCCTATGGCGTACACGGAAAAGTTCCGATTTTCTGTGTGCGCGATCGTAAAGATCGACGTGCCCTTGCGATCCCGAGTTTCTTCGTGGACAAAAATTGTATTGGCCGATTTTAGTCTAAGACATCGGCAGTTTGTAAACAACACGCGATCGCGAAACAAATCGGCGGGGATTTCTCCGGTTTTGGACAAGATTTTGACTTTGGATTTTGCTGAAAATATCAAAAGTTCTTCCTAACGGCCATTTGAGGTAGGAGTGAGATTTTTAAGGGCTGAATTTGAAAGCAAGTATTTAAAATATTTATCTTATTTTTCCCCCATACCTTTAGTACATGCGACAGAAAATACCAACTATTTTACAGAAATGTACCCGGGAGTGCTTCAAGACACACTTTTAAGTCTTATAAGTCTTGTTTGTAATCAACATTTAAGATAAAATTGTGCAATATCTAAACTTCAATGAAATAAGCTTTACTGCTTCAAGACAATTTAGCACTTGTAACATTTCACTTATACATTTCACTTTTCTTCTGTGAAAATAAACATATTGCCTAAATTGTCTTTAAAATTACTGCGTAAGAAAATAAATTAAACTTACAGTTCAACTGATGACATGAAGCTTGGAAGCACGAACACAGCTCCTTGTCCAGTATAGACAAATGCTGGTGACAGCTGGAAACGCTGGAAACGCACAAAATTGCCACGCCCAGTTTAACACTAGCAGCTCAAACATGCTGCCATTCGCCTAGCTGCACCTAGCAAACTCCTAGCAGCCAAACTGCTGCTGCTGCTGCTGCTGCAAGACACCACAGATAGGTCTTGTCTTCCCAAAATCAAAGCTTCAAGTGACCAAACTAGCCACCCCTAATGTTACACCCTACCAAAGAATTTAGGATTTCCCATACCTTACTATCTCCTAGCAACAACCCACGAAAGGAACCTACATGCCAATCTTGCATTAAACCTGTGCTGAATTAAAAAGAACCTGAATAAAATTATCCTAAAAGCACTGGCCTGTGTCAGGCCATTCAATAAGCTGCCTGCTACATACATGACTTAGAACAAAAGACATAGCCAGGTGCTACATCTAGGGCAGTCAGTCAAAGTGGCTGAATTAATTAGCAACTAAAAGGAGAGATAGACATGACTTGTAACAATGAAATAGATAATTTATCCCATAATTGTCCAAATACATGCAATAATTTTCTTCTTATGGATACCAAAAATAAATTACAATTCTGTTAGATTACATTTTCTGTCAATTCATTGCAAAACTATGTTCACATTCTTTGTACTCCTTACTAGAGGAAATGACCCCTCCACCTTCAACCATGCACCCTAGAAAATATCGTCAGATTTTGCTTGCATTGGTGGAACCCGTGAACCTTTTCCCTAAAGTAGAGCACTAAACAAACAAGAAAAATGGCACCTAGTAGTGGTAGTTACACTATGAACACGATGACAAAGAGAGCGGACAAAATATACAGCTCCTCATTGTACCCGCCACAATTGCTCTGGTAGACAAAAGAACATCCCTTCATTGCTATTATGTAAAATAAGTAGAACAGGTGAATATGCATGTGACACCTGTTCTACATACTTTTACATAATAGCTGTCAAGGGATGTTCTTTTGTCTACTAGACTGAGCAATTGTGGAAGGTACAATGAGGAGCTGTATATTTTGTCCGCTTCTTTGTTCACCATGTTCATAGTGTTAATCTTCATTATCTTGTTTCTAGCATTATTGCAACCGTATTGCAACCTCTGTACGACTTCCAACACGGTGGATTAAACTGGCAATTTTGGAGTTGTCTATGTTACAAAGATCAGCACACTATAATTTTATTTCCTTATCAGTACTACGTGTAACCTTTAGCATATTCAGTACTGGGCGGGAACCGATATATACAACAATGTGAAAGCCGAAGAAAAAAGAAATAAAACTTGCATGACGTCCCCCTGGCAAAACGGCCGTTACTGCCGTGTATTTAATAGCAGTAACGGCCTTCTTGCTGGAAGTCGACGATAAGATCTGAATGCCTGGAGCTGCCCAGATATGGATACGGCAGGATGCGGCCCCTGTTTTATCAATCTATGGATGTGCCATTGCTTAGCACTACTGTACATGGACTTCAAACAGGAATCTATTTGTCTTGACAGAGCGATAAGAACATTACATGTATTATCAATGACTTTGACCAACACTGACTTATCTAAATATCTTGAATAGAATAGTTAACTAAAATAACACAACCCCCCCCCCCCCCCAAACAAACAAAGCAACAACCACAAATAAATAGAAGAGAGAGAGAAAGGAAAAAAAAAAAAAGACATCACCTTTTTTCAATCATTCTTGTACATATTTATTCAGCCAAATTTGAATATGATTTGGATATTTTTTATTCATTGAGTTTTTATTGATCAATATAATAAGATTACAGAGTGATCAAAACATGATTAAAAACAATAAAAAAACACACCAAAAACACAAAAAACCCCAACAAGAATCAATACATTTTAAACCTAGAATTAAAGTGGAGCAGCATAAAATAAATCAGCAGAACTAGTGTACATGTATTTCTAATACATATTTAGGGAAACAGCCTCTTAAAAGAAGATGTATACATCACAAATCAAACCTCCATTTACGATAATGAAATGCAAGTTTTCCTTTCCTTTTAGCTAAAAGATACTCAGTTTCTTTACAATCCTTCAAATAAACTTTAAATCCTTGAAATGAGCATAAACTATTCTTGAATTCACATGAATAAATATAATATTTGAAGATAAGGAAAATATTTGTAATAAATCTGTCATCTTGAAGCCCAAATTTCTTTCTCCAAAGTGGAGGGGTTTAAAATCTTCTTGGTATTTCGAAAATTACAATAACAATCTTATCCCAAATGGTTTTCTCATGGTGATATTCAATGAATACATGAATAAGAGTTTCTGGATGAGTCTGACAGAATGTGCAATTTGGGGAGTCCTTCCTTTTAATTTTATGCACAAAATCATTTAGTGCTATAGCTTTATTAAAAAGTTTAAAATAAAAAGACCGCACGCGAGAGTCAACTGAACTTTTAAACTTTCTCCAATGAATTTCATCCCATGTTTCAGAGTCTGGAATAAATTTGATAAATAGACATACACATGAACAATTTCAAAAAATTCGTACAAAATATGGTTACAGAAATAAGGATGCAATTACAGATTCACCCCAATCAGGAACACATGATATCTATAATATATTCAAGTCTAATTCATTCTATAAAACAGAAAAAATATTGGGAATTACATAGTACATGTAAATTGTCTGTTTGGGGCCAGTAGGCCATTAACTCTGTGTTAAAGTATAGAGTTAACGCCCTTCTGGCTCTCAACAGACGATATGCTACTTAAATCTAGTCATCTACTGAAAGTTCTCCACTTGTTTCCTGTATGGCTTTTGAATCACAGTTATTGTCGTAACACGACAAATAGGCCATCTTAAAATTGTGGGTGCATTTACAGAAACGCCAATCACATGTATATAATGTATGATTTAAAAAAATAAATTAACCAAACAAAAATAGCATGCAATCTTAACAACAATATATATCTATCTCTCTGAATGAAATCTGAACAAGAACACCTCCACGTTACTGCATGATTTTGTTCCTGTGGCAACTGGCAAATATTACAAATTTCAATATCATGACTGAAAGCAGACAAGGCACATACTAACAAACGATTAAGAATGGCAGATTTTTTTTTTTAGCTGGACAAAAAAAAAAAAAAGAGGTCCTCTAGTTTGTGAATGAAGATAGACTCCCTTGATGGCTGAAGAGTGAATGAGTAGAAGTAATGATAAATAGCATTTCCTAACGGTTCAGTTCGCATTAAGCACTAAGAAATATGTATACATATAGTATCTACAATAACCATATTATTTAATGGACTTTGTTAATTGAGAAATGTTGAGAGCAATTATTTTACAATACCATAGATTCCATTTTATGAATGTAAGGTGTTATACAATTACTGTTTGGGGGCAAGCATAACAACTAAAAAGATTAACAAATGTTCCTCAGTAAATAAATTGTCGTTTTTAAAAGTATAAACACTACACTTATCTCTGACACAAGAAAATAATATCCATTTAGTTTATACAATTAAATATATCTATATATTTCAAATGAGATGTTTTATAAAATGTGTTGTTCAAGAGGCATATCAATATGCTAGATTGGCAAAAAGAACAAATATGGCATAATTACAATCATAATGTAGTTGGAAAGAAAAACATCAATTAATGACATTAATTATGTGGTCAAAATCAATTTTCTAACATGTATTTAAGCTGTTATACATTCAGTTGTTATCAGAAGCTCCTATGTTATACTGGTCACAATGACAATATCACAGATATATATATACATATTTCATAATATATAAACATAAATGGAGGCAAAATACAAGAATATAAAGTATATGTAAGTGAATGATAAATGAACCAACCATATTAAAATCCATTTTTGCAATAAAAAATCCTTTAATATGAGTATAAAATACATAATTGATAAGTAAATTTTAAAAGAAGCAAACACAATATACTTTACATTTCACAAGGGACAAATCTTCTTATGCTTACAAATGAAACATGTATCACAATAAATATCAAGTCTTTTACCGGTAATCAGAAATATAATCAGTTCTTTCCACAATCACACTAAGACCAAATTCAAAATGGCAAATAAAAAATTAGAGTCGAGTCTTAATCTTTCATTGTACATGTATTTGGATTTGGCCTATAATACCCACAATACATAGAAAGAACACAACTGTAAGCAAGAAAGAGACCTTCAGCTTAGGTTTCAAAATGCAGCTGATAGAAACAAAATGTAATCAAGGATTAATTCATTGCATTCATGGCACTAGCATGATGGCTTGGTTCTAAACAGTAAACACAAATTATTTTTGTTTATGACCATTCTGCATCATTAAATCCAGAAGTAATTAAAAAAAATCAGTGTAATTGGTGTTTAAAATAGTTGAAAACACTTAATAGAAATTTGATTACAATTATCAATTTCCCAATGATGAGCTTATTTAGAGATAATTGGAGAGACCCCCCCCCCACCAATCATCCCATCCATACTATACATGTATATTATTATAGCATCGGTCACCAACCCAGCGCCCATTTTCATAAAATTTGTCATCAATGATAAGTTGCAATAACTGTTTAAGCTACTGAAATCCTTGCATCTGATCGGCTGAGAGCAAATTTGTTGGTAAAAATTACCGACACAAGTCTTGATGAAACGCCCCCCTCCAAATATTAATTTCATTTACCAAAATTAATGTTCAATCAACTCATTTCAGGTCTATGAGGTAATGATCTGGAATAATAAATCATTCTAAAAATTCCTTAGAATAAAAAAGTGTCTTTGGAGAGTGGAAAGCACATAGGTGAAGTGAAATTCTGAGGTACATGTAGCAAGACTCTTGTAAATCAGCCTCTTTTGGATAATCAAATTAAAAAAAAATTAAATGACAATGTAAAAAAGGGGGAAAACAGAAGAGATTTTTATTACAGATCAATGGAATACCTTTGGAGAATTTTTGCACGAAAATGGTGAACTGTACTGGCCTCACATATACTAAATAAGTTATGTACATCTGACTGAACAATAACTTAATGTCAGCTTTAAAAGGCTATCCTGATTAAAATTTCAACACAATATAGTAATGATTCTGAGATATCTGTACCACACCAAATGTATTCCTATTTACACGAGTACCAATTACTCAGATCTGAATACTCTGCTAATCAATGACAAAATATAAATGTATGGAAATTCTTAGATACCACTCTATTATCAACATCTTTCCAAAGTACATCTACATGTACACTGGAAAATGCCCTATTTTAATCTACACACTCACATACACTCCCATACACACTTTAAGATAACTTTTGAAGAGGAGAAGAATACATCTAAGCAGAGTTATTATTTTTTGTTAGTAGAAGCTGCAGTTCTATACTGCCTGGCCAGTGGCCACTGAGTTGATATCCTTGTCCTCCTGAATGGTTGTTTTAAATATTAACCTGGGATATTCCACTATCAAAAACACCCCAAAGCATTTCATATGTGCAACAAACAATCTAAGTAACATTTGCTCAGCACAGTTTAACCACTACAATCTGCTTGAAATTCTGTAGAAAATTGTTTAGTAGTGATTATTCGCTATTCAAATACTGACAAAACAGTTCTATTCAAGTATTGTCTCCCTTTCCCCTCAATGTTGCATTTATCTAAGGCAGTCTGTTACTAGAGATGCAAATATCCACTCAGAATCATCAAGAGCGTCAAAACAATGAATGGGGTAGCATAGCTGAAAGGGGAGGGGTGTAAAGGGCTCATGACATCAAATACATGTAGCAAATTGAAGGAAAAATAGGGATAACAAGTGGAAAAAGGGGGGAAAAGGAAATTTAGAAATGATGATACGACTCCTCATTCCACTATCTTTTCCACTTGGTGGTTTTGCTCTCTTGCACTTCATTTACCAGGAGAGACCCATGCCACCTTCCTCTTTTGATATTCATCCACCAAGCAAGACCCACACTCCCCACACAATGAACCTATGCTATGCCACTGCAGGCTGCTGAATTCATCCCTTAGAAATTTGTGTCTCCTCCATCTAGACCTCTGTACAGGATGGTCCTCTGAAATAAGGAAAAATTAAATTTATCCCCCACAATAAGACATTTGTGTTTCCTTTAATTCCTCTTCCCCCTAAATTGGGCCTTTAATAAGAAATGGATGAATTTATTCCTAGAAATTAATTTTTGTTGTTATTTCCGTTGATTCTGAATCCCTTGACGACTGGCCTTTGAAAGAAGCAGTAGTTCTATTCAACCCGAAAAACCAAAAACAACATGAACGGTACTATTTTCAACCCGGCATCCTTACAGGGTCGGTCTCTGAAAGAAGAAAGGCTAAATTGGTCCTAAAAATAAAGGGCAAAAAAATTGTGTTTCCTTTGATCATCATTAGAGGATAGGCCGCTGAAAGAAGAAGCAGGAGAAAGAGAAGAAGAAGAAAGAAGAAAGAAAAAGAAGTTGATTTAATCCCCAAATTAAAAATTTGTGTTTCTCTCAACTCTGCATCCTCAAAGGCCTTCATGGCCAAGCATAGGTTTAAGATATTGGTAAGAAATTTGTGTTTCCTTCGACACCATATCAATGGATGATTGGTCTCTGGAAGAAGAGAAGAATGGTTGTGGTTGCCGTGGTCAATCCACTCTGGTAGGCTTCTGGTGTCTCCAGGACGCAGGACAGCTCCCAGCCTCGCTGGCCCATCTCTACCAAGATGGGGTCCCAGTTGTGTCTGGACGCTGCTACACCACCAAACTGAGCCTGTGGAGGGGTGAGGATGTCATTGAATGTCATCATTACCATCATCATCATCATCATCATCATCATCATCATCATCTTCGTCATTTTTACTTCCATAATGATCAGCATATAGCAGTCATTGATGTGAGTGTGCCTACATGTACATGTACATGTATCCTGCCCTCATTATCACCATCATCATCACCACCATAATGTCATTCAAATGAATATAATTCCCCTGTCATAAATATCACCATCTTCAACAGCAATACCATCATTCTCATCAATTTCACCCCTGTCATCATCATCATCCTCATTGATTTTTATCCTTATCGTCAGCATTATCATCATCACCACCACCACCACCACCATCATCATCATAGTTACAATCACTATCATTATCATCAATACCATAATCATTATCATCATCACCATCATTGTTAGCAATTATCATCATCATAATCATCATCACCATCATATCATAAACTATTTTGCAAAGCAGTCATTCAAATCAATGTCCTTTATACATCAGAGTTACTTTGTTTAACAACTGTACAATGTGCATTATTATATGAAAACCTTTTGACCAAATTTCTGAATTCAACACAACGCTAGTCACCATTTTTTCCCCCTTACCCGTTATTAACATTCTCTTCATACCATCACTACATGTACTTCTGTCGACAGAAAGAATATGCTCACCTTTACTTTGTGTTGGTACGTTATGATACTTCCTTGCCATCGAGGTGTGGGGTCGTTGATATATGCAGCTTCTTTTTCAAAGAACCACATAGAATTCATGGAAATCTGTCCCGTTGTGAATCCAGTCGCTGAATATTAATAGGACAAAATAAAAGATTTGAGTCCAGTCTCACATTTGAAATAACAATAATAATTATTACCACTATGTATACAGTGATATTTCAAAGTTAGTTATATTTTAAAGTTAAAACATTATGTTTTTCAAAATTGAAATATGAAATTAGTAGAATTTTTTTGTATAAATCCAATTCAATTTTTTGAAGAAAAAAATATTCAGCCCCAAAATATTTGTTTATTTAAAAAAAAAAATGGTCTCTAATGTATTTCTTGGTTTCTTTTGTTTGTTTGTAAAGAAACACACACACACACACACACACACACATACATGTTTCCACCGGAAAACGAGGACTGTGTGTCAACATTACCCAACCGTGGACTTAATTAACTATTCACAGTTATTTTTCAATTGTTTTTAAGAGAATAATCCTGGAAGACTAAAAATAAATCCCGTTCAATTTCCGGGCGTGCCCATCTGTTGGATAGAGTGCGTAAGCCAAAAAATAAAAAAAAAATTTACACACAAAAAATTTCACTACTGCCCAAACGTGGACTCTGCTCATTTATGCTCGTAAGGTCAACAGCGTAGTTAAAAGCTAAAAATAAAACCAACAAACTGTAAATCGAAACGAGGACGGTCTTCGGTCTCGTGTGTGTCCTCGGTTCGAAGGTGTGTTTTCATATTAGTGTCCCACGGATGCCGGTCAACACCCACGCACACACACCCTTGTTGGTATTCAAATATGCCAAACACCAATTATTTACATGTACGATAAAGCGAGATGTAGATAAAATGCCTTGCTATCAGATATATTTAAGTGCCATGCCAGGGATTGCACCCATGACCTTCGCATTTGCAGTGAAGTGTTAAAGAATTTGACTGCGACACCTTTATTCAATGCTTGTGGGTGCATTTCACAAATGCACACATATTTTGTGAAGAAAACCATCACAGGACTTGCTGTGCTGATGTCACTTATATGTGAAATATAGACTATTTATTTTCAATCACACATTGCTCCACCAAATTTGTGGATATGGTTGTCAGTTTATATCAATGTTTAAAGCATGAAACAAACATTATTAATATCTAATAATAATCATAACCTAGCATAGACTTATTTTGGGGAAATTGCAAATTTGTACAGGATCTTTATTTACTCTACCATTAAACAATAGTAAACAAATAAGAAAGAGAAACATTTAAAGGACTAAAAGGAAATTCAATTTTCCTTTACAATAATTTCCATGCATGGACTTGAGTAAAGTAGGAATGTTTGGTATCATTAGAAAGGTCATATTTCTTACAACTTTTGTAAACGACATTTTGAGATATAAGATATGGTTAAATGAACATACATGTAGTTGTTTGAAAAGAAAGCACTATGTTTTGGTAACATCTTGAACAAGCGAACCCCCTTGGCACAGTATGAATTAAGTGTCTTCACAAGATTTTGCAGAATTCCTGCTTTCCTAATGTAAATCAAATATTTATTCACTTTGCGTTGGCAATAAACGAGCAAAAATGACCAAAGGCTGAACTCATTAGTGGGGCGTTTCATCAAGTGTCTTGTCGGTGATTTTTACTGACAAATTTGCTCACAGCCAATCAGATGCAAGGATTTCAGTAGCTTGTAACAGTAGCTTATAAAATGTGATTGATGACAAGTTTTATGAAACAGGGCCCAGAACCTTCCTTTGGCCCTTCTTCTCACCTCTCTGCATCTGAGAAGAGTCCAGGTTAATCTCAACCAGCTTCCACCCCTGGTTCAAGAAGGCGCCAAACTGGGCGTTAAGGTCAGTCAGGCACTGGTATCGGGGTATGCCAAACCCCCCTTGGACCGAGTAGCTGATAGGCACGTGGATGCCGTGGTAGACAAAAGGGGTGGGGTTAGGGTGCTGAGGTACGTGGAAGAGCAAGTCAACACCAATGGCTGTGATGAAGAAGTTAGAATTATTGAATAGTAATGGTAGTGAAGTACAGTAGCTTAGCAAAACGTAAAATGGCATGCAAAGACGCAGGAAAGGAAAATTGCAAGTTTTGTCTGTGCATCTAAATTTACAATCAGACATATCTGAATAAAAGTTTTCATAGGATTTCACTTAAAGTAGAACTTTAATGATTTTAAATATTGGCTTAATACTTATTATTGCATAGATGGCATAAATTAAACAAGGTTATCCAAATTCAATGCTTGGAAACATTTGAAGTAATGATTATTATCATTTATAAAACGGTAAAATACAGCCCCCGATATAGCAGCTGAAGAGCTCCTTGAACGCTGCTGAGATATGTGACGACACACCATGGACCAGTCCTGTCTAAGCAGACGATGTCCCATAACATCTTACACATTTTTCAGAGCCTATTTTGTCATCTCCTCTTCACTTATTTCTCTTCCTTCACTAGCGTCAGTCTTAATGTTAGTCTGTTGCCTCACTCTTAACTTCGTGTATGGTATTATTTTGATGAAAAATGCAGCGTTAAAAAAATAAAGGAATCAGTCACTTGTAAACAAAATAAGACGCCAATGTATTTTCAGCTGCTTGCACCGGGGCATGTTCGGCGTTTCAAGAGGGAACGAATACCATCCTGCTATTATTCGGAGGGCTTTTCAATTTGAAAGTGGGGTTTATTTCATTGATCATTGACCCTTCTCCTGTGTATTTACGATCAAACGGTTTTAGCTATCAGAATCAGTTTCACTTTCCCTTTATAATGGCGTGAAATAAGGTCATGTTTAAATACACCAAACTCTTTATAATTTGATAAATAATTGCATTGCAATTACGTTCATTCATTATAGGAGGACGTCGTCTGCTTAAGCAGGATCGATCCCGAGTGTGACGACATCAAAACATCGCTATATTTCTGGCGAATCCTCGGATATTCCAGATGCTGAGAAGAGCTTTTATTTGTGTTGTTTTTATAATCATCAGATACGCAGTTGACATAAAACTTACTGCCAGCATGTCCACGTAATCCTGAGGTAAATGAGGGTCCTTGTTGCATCCCCGTTGGTTCAATGCAGATGAGTCGAGCCCCTTTCTGGGTCATCTCCATGATCTGGATACAAATCAAATCAAATCATATCAAATCAAATCAAATTAAATCAAATCAATTTGTTGAAATAAATTCTAAAGTTTGGAGTCATCATTCAATATACCGGTATAGAACACACACACACACACACACACGCAAAAAAAAAAAACGGCCACAAATACACAATCAAAAGGGAACGACAAATTAAACACAAAAACAACATTGCAATGAATACTACCGGTGCTGTATGCATGGGCCAAGTCATGGGGGGGGGGGGGTCAGGGGCGGATCCAGGATTTAGTATGGGGGGGGGCACACAAATGCAGGTTTGTCAACTTTTTGAAAATGTAGACCCGTATTTTTTTGGTCTTGCCAGCTTCTCAAAAAGTCGCTCAGTGGGGGGGGTGGTGGGGGGAGGGGGGGGGGGGCCGGAAGTGCCTAATAAGAGGGAGGTTCTAACATATTTTATGGAATTTCCCCTTTTCAGCCCCAGACTTACCTTGGTCATGACATCAGTGGTGTTTGCTGTCTGGCCGTTCGTTGACCATGATGAGAAGGAATAAAACACTTGAAGCTCGATAAAACTTTTCACAATCTGAAGATTCCATCTCTCGTGAGTGGGTGGCCTGTATGGGTTAAAAATAGGAAACGTAACTAATTATATCTTTTAAAGTTCAAATTCAAGAGTAGCATATTATTTTCTTCAGGTCATTCTTTTGTTATAGCTTGCAAAGAATGAAAATAACATGTACAGAGTGTTGCAAGTATAACTTGAAAGCATGGTTTTAAAACCTAAGTAACAAAGTGTGAGACACAAGGAAGCAAAGAGCATGTGTTGGGTATGCCTATGACTCTGCTTATGGTTTACAGTTGAGAATTTACCTATTCAAACAGGGATTTTAAAAAGTTTTGCTCGTATTGAGCTACACTATTCAAACAGAGAATTTGAAATGGAAAAAAAAATCATACATACATGTATGTACAGTACTAAATGTTGCAAACTTCTATGGGAAAACAATGATTCTAAATGTATCGCTAATTTATGGCAAATTTAAAGACCTTGATGCTCAATTTCCTATCAAAAATGCCAAGTGTAAACAATTTGTTTCTGAGAACCGGAATATACTAAATAATTGATGTACATTTACATGAGAACTAATTTCGACATGCAAGTATCAAAGCATCATTATGTGCACTCATGGTATTATCAAGGTAAAAAAAGACATTAAAAATAACTGGCACTTTTGTCCGTATTATAAAATTAGCGCTCACAGTCCAAGTAACACTTCTAGCAGCCATTAAATGTATCAGTGCATGAAAACCTAAAGAAGAAAAAAATTGTGTATGTGCTCATTGCACAAATGCCAGTGGGTTTAAACATTGATAACTTCATTTTATTGCTTCACTTTTCCTCAACAAAGCTATCAAAAATTTTAATTTACCATTCATGGTAAATTAAAATTTCTCATGAGAAAAAGAAATTTCATAGGCAATAAAAAATATATAGGGATTTGTCATTTTACTGCCAATTTAAGGAATACAATTTCAAAAGTGATTACTCTACTTTGATCCTACAAGTGTTCCTTCAGGTGTATTTTCTGAAAATACAATGTAGTTCAACTTTCAACTTTATTGACCTTATCCACATATCTATAAAGCAGCTGGAACAATATATAAAAAGTGGACTTTCCCCCTATCAATAGACATCAACACAAATTGTCTTTTGTGTAATAAGTGCCATGTCTATTGACATTGCAAACAATCCTTGTATTTCTGTTCAAGGACATATTTTTGTCTTTTTGTAGAATACAATTCACAATTGATCTATACTAAAAAAAAAGGCTTGAAAACAAAAGAACATCATGAGTTGGGACTATTTGCTTCATGTAAATACAAGTAGGTGATGAGGCAAAGTCCATGTACTGGTATGTGTTTGATTTCAATAAAGAGGAGGTGGCTTATGGCATGTTAATTTCTACCAGTGGCTATTAAATGGGGTGGGGGGGGGGGGGGTGGGGTGGGGGGTGGGGGGGGGGCACAAGGCATCATATCAACAGGCTTAAAGACATGCACATTTAACCATCTGCAGTCTGATATCTGTGCTCTATTGATTCCCCCCTCCAGGGTACTTTCTATCAAAATTTCCTCATTTGAAGAAACACATATTTCCCAATAAACCTATTGATTCAGAAAAGAATTGACATTGACAATAAGTGAATGCATATATAGAAACCATGAACTAATAAATACATGTATGTATACAGATAAAAGGTATGAATTGGTGTGTCTTGTTTTGGTCTTTCTCATTCATTATCACAAAGGGAGTGCTCTTCGACATGTATGTCATTACTGGGACACATTAACATGTAAATATGATATTAAATGAAATAATATTTGGTCAATTTTAATTCAATTGCAAAGTGAATGGGCCTATAGATTTCACACCATCTGTGCCAAGGGCAGGAAATCCTGCCCCAAATGTTGAACTACAATTTTGGACAGAGCATAGCTATTTTCCTTATACTGAAATAGAAAAAAGAGTTATGAACTACAAGTACATGTATATTCCCATTTCATAACAAAATGAAAAAATAAAAACTATGAATCTGGCAAGTGCAATGAAGTTCATACATTGATAGTTGTAAAGGATGCTTAGCGAAATAAAAGTGGCATGAAAAGGAGCGTACAAAACATGAAATGCTTACTTATTGAAAATCAAATTTTTATGACATTGTGGTAGAAACTACAATGCCACATTATTAGGACACAGAACTAGTGAATATCTCTAATATTTTGATCTAAAGGCTTTCTACTTAATATAATAAAAAATATGTCAAATTACAACATTTCATTCACTAATATTACCAACTATTATGCCTTTTGCGTACCTGACACATCTTTTTGTGCCACTACATTTTGCCAAGTGCTCTAAATAAACTGGTAAGTTTCTACCAAACAATCTATAATATGTTCAGGGCCAGTAGGGCATCATGTCATAGTACTTAACTCATGGTAAACCCCCTTTTGATTTCAACAAACCTTTATAAGGTTTGAAAATATAATGCCTTATCTAACACGAATATTGTTCTTTCTTTGACATTTCGAGCTATCACAATTGAATACATGACAGAAAGGGCCATGTCCTTTAAAGCAGATTTTATAATTATGAAGAAAAAAATATTATTTCATGAAGTTTAAAAGAAAAAAATGTTTTCAACCTCACAGTAGCATTTATACACAAAGTACATGAAGATGAAAACATCTCTTAAACTAATTTTTTTCTTGGTCACTAAATCATCGTTGAGAGAGACTTCCTCTCACTCAGTTGTACTTCAAAACTACATGTATATGTATAGAAAATGATACATACACTCCAATGGGTCTGGTGAGTACTGCTTGGAATGGCACGGCTTGACTGAACCATCCCGCTTGAGATTTGACTCCTGGAATGGTTTGGAACTGAATCATCTTGTATCCATGTTGGTACGGCTGAACCAATGTAGGGTAGTAAGCGTCAACATTCGTTGTGACCATAGAGCCAGAAAAAAATCCAGCTGTAAGATGTGTTTACAGATGTAAGACAACTGTAATATTCTTATGTGCTTAGTATTATGATAGTTTGTTCTTAGGTAGCTGAGCGAAACGCAGTGACACATAAAGACGCAGGAAAGACGCAAAGAGGAAAAGAGCTAGTTTTGTCTGTGCTTCTATTCAGAATCAGATATATCTGAAGAAAATTTTTCATATTATTTTGATTAAAAGTGCCCAAAGAGGCAGATACTCATTCTACATCCTAATATGCCTCTATAGAATAAGTTTGCCTGTATAATAATTGCCTCTATAATATTTATGCCTCTAATGAATAATTTTGTCACATATGCGTCTTTCCCGCATTTTTACACGCCACAAGGTTTTGCTGAGCTCCCTGATCTTAGGCAATCATTAAATGATTTTCTGACTTGGGCAATTTATAGTTGAAGTGCTTACCTTTTCAACTAATGACAATGGAAATGAAACACAAATTTTTCAGATAGATACTCCATTCTACATATTTCTTAATTGATAACTATTTTTGGAGTCCATCTTGATGTTCATTGTCCTGTCCAGTGAAATATCACATTTTGGTTTGCTGCATCGAGAGGAATTATGATTCTCTTTCGGCAATATTAATGAGTTCTTTTGTTTTTGAAAAGAGTTCTTTTTAAATTACCAAATCTTTCTAATTCTTGGTTACCGCTCACAAGTAAACAGTATTTTTTCGCTGCTCCCGCCTAAGAACTTACCTTGCACATCCATCTTTGCTGTGATGTTGATCATGAGGTACTCCAGCTTGGGTCCTCTATAGGGTACCTGGTCCACCGGTAGAGGGGTGTGGGCCCCTGACTGGACTGCACCCTGGGCACCTTGCATGGTGGTGGTGTTCATGGAGCCCTGGGGATAACTCTGCTGGGCTCCCATCTTGAAATGATTTTTCTAATACTGAATATCAGAAGGTTGATACCCTACAGTATTACCTGCTTCATCAGATCTGCAAGCAAGTCAAAGCAAACAGGAAAATCCTTTTTGACTATAGAAAACATTAAAGGGCAATCCAACCTTGGTGATAAGTTGATTTGTGTGAAAGCAGAAAAATAAGAAAAACAGGATCGTGAAAGTTTGAGAGAAATCGGACAAAGAAAGTTATGAATGTTTGAAAAATGATATCACTACATCTATGCGAATCTCAAATTGGCAATTTAGTGAGTCGATTGTGACATATTTGTGGACAACTCTCCCGTTTGTTGTACACAAAAATATCATATAATTTGCGGTTTTCTCAGAAGCCCCTTTACCCTTGGGGCAGTACTCAAAATATATTGGAGATAGCAAATTGTTATAGGTCCTCATGAAAGAAAAAGATCCTACTGAGTAATTTATTTTGAAAAAAATGACATTTTAGTCATTTTGTGTGTTGGAGCGAATGGGGGAGTTGTCCGCAAGTACATCACAGTGATGTTACATGTACCTATTCGGCCAATTTGAAATTCCCATATGTATACTTATTACAACTTTCAAAAATTCATAACTTTCTTATTGTTTGTCCGATTTTGTTCAAACTTTCACTAATCTGCTTCTCTGATTTTTCCTCTTTCATTCAGAGCATCTTGCCATTAGGGTTGGATTTCCCTTTAAGAATTATCTTATTTACAATCTTGACTTGAAAATGAGCGAGAAATATATTTGTTATCTTTGTGCAGTCATTGTCCTATTCTTGATTTGTTATGACAAACACTGTTTTATATACTAACATAAAAGATATTCATCGTTTTCAGAATACCACCCTAGTTGAATTGAATTGCAGACTGGAGAGCAGAATTAGGAAAAATACAACAAATAGTACATTTGGTTAATCAAGGCTGTCAACCCTGGAGAAATGCTTGGAGGGAGGCGCTAAGTGTGTGTGTGTGTGGGTGGGATCTTTTTACTCAGAAAAGAAAAGAAAAAGAGGTCATCAGCATTTTCGGCTGTCTTTTTCTTCCAATTTTACACATTTGGCAGGAGCTTTTTTCAGAAAGCGGGAGATTTACAGAGAGTGGGAGGAAGGATGCTAGTGGGACAGCGAGAGAATGAGCGTGGTGGCTGGAGACTCCCGCCAAAAAGGGTGGACAGCCCTGGCCTGGGTTAATGCATCTAATCTGTATTAAACTACAAACAATATTCACTGATATTAACTTTATGTTTAAAAAAAAATAATCAAACTTGTAATGCAAGGCTCTAAACACATGTGGGACTGTGTCCAACTTTAACTGTTGCAGCAGTCAAGAAGAACAGACAACAAAATTGCTTTAGTCTAAGTTAAGGCTGTTAAGCAAGATTTAATTTTCTTAAATTTGCTAGTCTAAGATTACCTGATTCAGGGACTCAACAAATTTGGGGTTTCAGAGTGAAAAGTGAAATTTTAAATAATTATTTTCCTCTCATGTATGAATGATTTACTCATCTAGACTGGAAAAAAGCCCGCTGATACACACAAAAGCTATCGAAGCCTATTCACCCGTGAAAACTATTATGGAGTACGAGCTTATAATCTGAAGATAAGCTTGTAGTTCTACATGTATAAGTTGCTCTAAATAATGCAATGTATGAGATTAAAACACTGCTAACCTCAATCATATGCATGACAGTAATACAGGCTTACAGCAATAATGTTAACTTGACTTATAAAGCAATGAATAAGCATCATTGCCTTATTAACTTTAAGCCACTATTTTATACAAAGACAAAGTAATTTGCTACATTCTTCTGAGGGACCCAATTTACTAGACCAAATGCTTCAGTCTCTCTGTATCGTCGGTTGTTCCGCTGAGACTACGTCTGGCTCCACTAGACCTCCGTGTCTATGGGGAAGGTTGATAAATGTCAGAAATATTAAAGATTTCCCCAGGCATAAGTACAGACGGTTAGTTCTGTCGGCAAACCCACAAAATAGGGGCTGGTCGGCGTGCGCGTGCCATGTTTTACAGTGCGGAGATCGGCGCTCGGCAGAGAGCCAAAAATGAACACATGTAGGCCTAACAAGTTCATAATCAAGTTCAAAACGACTTCCAAATATATTTTAAATCAAGTAATTAATGCTGTGATATATCATATTGTGCTCTTGGCTTTCAGATTTGTATTGTAGTTGTTTGATGAAAATCATAATGATTTTGGCCAGAAATGGAGTCAAACTCGCAAATGTTTCATCGCTGAATCTGGTGCAAGATCGTCGCCGCCGCCGCCGTCGCTGGGCTACATTTGCTTGCACACAAATGAATACAGCACGCGCAGACCGGCCCCTATTTTCTGTCTACCAATGCTTCTCCTGGGGAGCGTTTCATCAAACGTTTTGTCAGTGATTTTTACTGACATATTTGCTCTCAGTCAATCAGGTGCAAGGATTTCAGTAGCTTATAACAGTTGTCGTTAAAAATCACTGACAAAACGCTTGATGAAACGCTCCCCTGGTCACCTCATCTCTCTTCTCTCTTTTCCTGCTAATTGATATGTACTGAAGAGAGATAAATAAATAAAATATATAAATATAGGTCTATATATATATAAAAATAAATATATATTTCAGTGTAGTCAACATGTTTGTACAAAATGTCAATCATGTCAATGCACAGCTCACAACAATTTCCCATTTGCATTCACCATGTGCGTTATGTATTGTGTGCGTAACATAACATGATCATGACAGTCGACAGACATCATCAAACATCAATGATCAACATCCCTTATCTTACCTCACAAAATATTGGCCCAAAATTGTAGTTTATTCTATACAAACTTCAGTCAAATATACGCTTTATAGCATATACTTTTGTCTTGGACAGGTTAGCTTTTGAAAGTGCGGACTGATCTGGTGAGTGGTTTGAAAACGAGGCCGACGTCGATTTCTCAATGCTTAAAAATAGCTCTTACGTTTACGGTACTCATTTTTTCAACATGATGTTTACGTACAAACGCGCATGCCCTCGAAGGCTCCACCCATTTTACACGAGATGCATGTAAATCTACACAAAACAAGGTAGCCCGTGAAAATAAACGAAAGCTACGACACTGTTATGGATCTTCAATGGTCCAGGTTCGGGTATGATGTAGGTACGCGCGACGTATGGCACAGATACGGCTTACGTGGCGCCAGGATCTACATGTTTGCAGGACCGGTGGATCAACTTGTCGAGATCGAGCACGGCTGCCTAATTTTTGAAAATCTGCTTTTCTCAAAGACAGGATGGATGATAAGGGAACTCTCACGTTAATGATTATTACTATTGCTGTTGCGATAAGGTGGTGTGTTTCCCTGAATCCATATTCCGGTAAATTATTTTGTCTTTGGCTTTGCTTGTTCTAACTTACAATCTAACTTCTAATTTTGAACATTTGCTAACACAGATTTATACATGTGGGGGTGGTAAGATAATCAGCTTTAGGAGACTGACTAGCACTGATGTTATGTCGTAGACTGCCTAGTCGAATTACGACTACGAGCACTTTTACACATTTACTAACTGAACTCACTGCTCAGTAAACCATATTGCAGCATAGACTCTCTGCTGACTCACTGTATGCAAAATGATGAAAATCTTTCCTCACTTTAAAAAAGTAAGAGTTAAGTTAAGACAGAGCTAAGTTAAAGTCATCATTCTCATCATTATCTGTATTAAGCCAAATAAAAATTATTCCTAGTTTCTCGTCCCCGCCCGCATGCTTTCTTTGCACCCGCCTCCTTTCTTTGCACCCGCCTCCTTTATTTTGTTATTTGCTATTTAAAAAAAAAAAAATACACCACTGACATTTTGCTGCAGACCCCTGAAATTATATTTAAATTCATGCCATTTAGGCAAATTAGGGGTTTAAAGGGACCCCATAAGAATATAAATAATGGGAAGCCTTGCCTAATAGCATATGTATGTGTGGTTGCCATCTTGGAAAAATATCACCTATCAAATAACATGGTACCCCATCCTCATTTCCGAAAAATCCAGACAAGAAACTAGAATCAATTTTACATGGCCTTATCTTCATCACTATCATCTTGACATTTTCATTTTCTGGTAACTCCTAATCGATGCGTCTTCATCATAATCATCATCATTATCATCATCATCTCCATCATCATCATCATCATCATCATCATCATCATCTCTGTCATCATCATCATCATCATCTGTCATCATCATCATCATCTCTGTCATCATCATCGTCATCATTATCATCATCATTATCATCATCATCATCATCATCATCATCATCATCATCATCATCATCATCTTAGAACTACATTCTCTTGGTGTAAGGAGAAGTACACCCACGTATGATTCTTGACAGATCTTTAGTATCATTTGTTGTTGTAGTATTCCACCAAGGTGCTCTTACATGACCCCACGTTATTTTGTTTTTCATAATTTCTAGGTGCTGGTAAGTCTCCTATGTTTGGTGACTATGAAGCCCAAAGACACTGGATGGAGATCACCTATCATTTACCAGTGGAAGAATGGTGAGTTGATAGCTACAATTGAAGTCTAAAGTCTAAACCTTCTCTCGGAATATGTCAACGAAAATATTTTGCTGTTTACGTTAGGGGTTCCATGCTCCTATTCGATATTCAAAATATGAACTTCCGTTGTTAATTCTATTAGAGATGTTGTAAGTTTAAATACACTTTCACTGAATGATAAAAAGTGAATTGTGCATAGACTAGTGGATGCACCTGTCTAGTGCAGACAGGTGCATCCACATAAAAAAGGGTGCTCATGTAACCCAAGTTTTACTGGGGTAACCTTGCTAGTCATTAAGGACCGCTATTCATAAGGACTGCTATCCATAACGCGTGACTGAATGAATAGCGGTTTTGTATGAATAGGGGTCCTTCTAAATAGTGAGCAAACCATAGACAAATTACCTCGCTATTCATAAGGACCTCCATTCATAAGGACCACTATTCATAACTATTCATAAGGACCGCTATTCATAACGTGTGTTAAATGAATAGCAGTTTTCTATGAATAGCGAGCGGACCCCGTTTTATTTGGGTTCTGTTTACAGGGTTTTTATGTCATCTTTTATTTTCTTCCTACTTTTAACAATTAACCCAAAGAATGCCAGGTAAAGTTTTTTGGGGATCGATTTTACAAACTAGCTGTGTAAAAATTATTGTTTTTAGGTAGTACTCGGTCCCTTTTAACCCTAAAGCAAAATTATCTTTGTCAGTGCCCAAGCTATCTTGGGCTAAAGTCTTTGAAAAATGTTTGTTCTACAAGCAACCAAATGAGAGATATTGATAAAAGCACAAATGTTTAAGTTTTTTAAATTTAATTTTGTAAATCAGACAATTTGTATCATTAATAAAATCTTTATCATACATATTTATGTTTATTTCTAGGTACCAAAACACCAGTGCCAATGATCTGCAATACTGGGGCTTAGATTACCCTCCTCTCACTGCATATCACAGCTGGCTTTGTGGTTATGTGTGAGTACATTTGGGCTTGCAAAGCTATAACCCTAATTCAGGATTGGGGGGGGGGGTGTGGGCAGATTGCTATTGAGTAAGAGGATGTAGATAATTCATCACTCGTTTGGGGGTGGGGATGGTTTGTTGGAAACCATTTCGCTATAACACACATTTTCTGCAAAATAATAACCAATATGTTAAAAGAAGTGTGTCATACAATGTAATTCAATTCAAATTGGGAAACAGTTAAATTGTAATTATTTGCCAATCGATCTATCTATCTATGTCCCATAGCTTGGAGGCTGTTGGGGCGACAATATGTTGGATCTTGAGACACAGATTGTCCATAACGTTCTGTCTCCAGCTGTTGTAGTTAGCTGCTCAATTTCAAAAGACCTTTCTGTCCACTGCTTTAGGTTATCAATCCAGGTCTTAGTCCGTCTGCCCCTTTTTCTTCTGCCATTGTACGTAAAGAGCAATGTATTAAAAAGGAGACTACAAAATAGTTATTTTACTGTTTCATTCTCCTAGAGCTGATAAAGTGAATCCTGACTGGGTGGCCCTCCAAAGGTCAAGAGGTCATGAGAGTGAGGGACATAAACTCTTCATGAGATATACAGGTAAGAGATGAGAGGTGTAATATCTTGGAGGATATCATGGACGATTGTTGGCAGCGGTATTGTGCAAAAATTTATCATAGTTTTATAGATCGTATAAAGGGTTGCAATGTATCAGTCAAAATTCTATTGATCATTGTCATATCTGTGTGGAGAATGATAGAGAATTTATAATTCATATTCATACCAAGAAAGGTGAGGTACAATGTTGGGGGAACGAAAAGCGTAGCACTTCATCACTATACTGAACATCGGTTATTCTAACTTTGCAGTGTCAAATGCCTATTCTCGACACCTTTTTTGATGAAACCACTTTCATTCTCTACCTCCTCTTGCTTTCTTGACCAGTACTGGTTGCTGACCTGCTAGTGTACATTCCTGCCGTGATTGCCTTCTTCTTCTGGACAGTGAAGGACAGGTCAAACGTCCAGCTTCTTGCCTCCGCTGCGGTCACTCTCCTTTATCCCGGCCTCATTCTCATCGATTATGGCCACTTTCAGTATCCTTGGAATCATTGTAATTTATGTAACTCACTTTACAGGTTCTGATCAAAGGATAGGTCGATTGCAGTCATGTGTGATTCATATATTGAGACCATTACGTTTAAAAAAAAAACTTGCTATAGTTTCCAGAGCTCTCCAACAATTTTAAGTGTACATGCAATGCACAGTTTTGTTCTATGATATGAATAAATGAATTGATCTCAGAAAGAATTGCAGTCAAACACGGCTTTTCTGGCAGATGACATAATGTTCCATATAAACATCTCCACAGGGTTGCAAATTATTCCTGAAATCAGGGAAAACCTATAAAATTTGTTCCCTTCTTTCCATTGAGGGAAAAATTCAGCCATTCAAGAAAAATCACTCAAATTTGGGATATATCAGGGAATTTCATCGGCTTAAAAAAAAACTAGTCAGTCTCTCCTATTTTGTCTCCTGTCTAAACATCCACTTGTTGATGGACTATGGTGGATTTTTATTGCATAATAATGATCCTGGAATTTTGCAAATTCATAAGGGAAATATGAGGGAAAGATCAGAGAATTTCTTTTTTAAATGAAATACTGGGAATCCTGCTCCAGGAGAAACGGGAACAACTGATGCGTAGCCAAGCTAGTAACCAAACTTTTTAATAAAGATATTCTCGAGATGTCCTTAACTTAGTGTGCACAAATAGATACAACTGTATCAGTCTTGGATTCACACTGTGGGCTGTTGTTGCCATGGCAACCAATCGCGAACTCTGGGGATCGGTTGCGTTTGTGCTGGCCTTGAACTACAAGCAGATGGAACTCTACCACTCTGTTCCCTTCTTCTGCTATCTCTTGGGCAGGTGCCTGTGGTCCCAGGATGAGATCAGGTGAGACACCGTTCTCTCCAGAACAACATTTTGATTTATCTGTTGTGACCCAATCTAAGCTGGGGTGACAACTGCTTTTGGCTTTGTGTTGTCAAGGTTTAACCCTTTGACTACTGAATTCTTTAACTCTCATAGGCTTAATACAGGAGCCACCTGGTTCCCGTAGTCTATGGGTTAAGTAAGGGTTGCAATTGTTTTTTAGGGTTAGGTTTGGTATTTGGTCCAGGGTGGAAGTGTGGAATTCAGTTAGAGTAGAAAATTAACTGCAGAGCAAATGTCACCAGGGCCCTGTTGCATAAAACTTGTTGTCGATAACAACTGTTGCAGATCTATGATAAATTTGCTCTTAGCCAATCAAATTCACTTATTTTAGTAGCTTATAACAACTATCGTAACTTGTCATTGATAACAAGTTTAATGAAACAGAATCCAGAACATGGTGAACCTTATTTGCAGATACATGTACGGTCCATGGGAATGAACTTTAGCCCGAGGGTACCCCATTCTGTTTCAGGAAGGAAATCACAGCCATTTTCAGTCTCAACACATTGTTTAACACTCAAAAATTATTGAGCTGTATTTGCTACCCCTTGCACAGAGGGGGTTGATTATTAACCCTTTAGCACTTGAAGAGTCTGGAGATTGTAGTCATTTACTCCTCACACCACCCCTCAGTTAACCATCTTTTGCAATAGTCTCTCTGCTGTATGCAAAATCTCTCTGCAGTAATGCGTCTTTGCAATGCAGATTCTAAACAGTTTATATCTGAAGATAGCACACACACACTTTTATTGTGCCTGGCCTGATCCCCTACATTCATTGTTAAATGGGTCAAAGTTCACAGGCGTTCTCGGGCGGTCTCGGGCGGTTGGAGGAGTAACTAGACGGTGGTTTTTCGGGCGGTTTGAGTGCTAGAGGGTTAATGATAACCTTCTTTTCCTTTCTGTGATCTGATTTGACAGGTTATGGAAACTGACAAAGATTGGCATGTTTGTGATAGTTTCCTTTGCTGTATGCTGGCTTCCATTCCTTCATGATATCAACCAAATACTACAAGTAGTTCATAGAATATTCCCATTTGCAAGAGGTCTATTTGAGGTGAGTTGTCTTATTTCATCTCTAAAAGTCACTTTTGAAATGTACTACAATCTCATACTTTTATGTGTATTGAACCAAAACAAGTCAGCATTATTGTGTTACCTTTTAAAATAAGGAGTTTGTGTATAGTATGGGTAACATACTAGATTTATTTATTCTTTCAGTCTTAATAATCAAGAATGACCTCATAATTAGTGGTAGAAATGTTATTTTCATAGAGGTCCAGGCATCATTACATCACAGAAAATATTGTAAAGAGTAAATTATAGAAAGCATAATGAATATGACATAGATTTGCACAGAGCAAAGAAGTCTCTGCCACTCGCTTTTTGTCTCATTATCCTCATTATTACTAAAAAAATGCATATTATATTTTGGGTTTATGTAAGTGATATGCACTATATAAGCAACGTTCATTATTATTATTAGTAGTAGTATGCATCGCACTACTAGCTGAGTGAAGTGAATACTGTAATTTTGCTGAGGGGAACAGGGCGATACTGGAGTATCACGGTATCATTATGGTATTACAGTGCATATTACAGTGCATATTACAGTATTATCATTATGATATTACAGTGCATATTACAGTATTATCATTATGGTATTACAGTGCATATTACAGTATTATCATTAACGGTATTACAGTGCATATTACAGTATTATCATTATGGTATTACAGTGCATATTACAGTATTATCATTATGGTATTACAGTGCATATTACAGTATTATCATTATGGTATTACAGTGCATATTACAGTATTATCATTATGATATTACAGTGCATATTACAGTATTATCATTATGGTATTACAGTGCATATTACAGTATTATCATTATGGTATTACAGTGCATATTACAGTATTATCATTATGGTATTACAGTGCATATTACAGTATTATCATTATGGTATTACAGTGCATATCTGTAACATTATGGTATTTGCAGATCTATATGAATTTCAACTTTAGATAAAGAAACCTATTGGAAAATCAATTCCAATAAAAAATTAATCAAGTCAATATTGTTCTACATTACAGGACAAGGTTTCAAACATCTGGTGTTCTCTGAATGTCGTTGTTAAACTCCGGAACATCTTGAGCCAACCGTCACTCGTCAAAGTCAGTCTTGCCTCAACTCTCTTAAGTCTAGCGCCCTCTGCAGTAAACCTGCTATTGAATCCATCAATCCAAAAATTCAAATATGCCTTGGTAAGTCTTGAAAAGATTTATGACATAATGAACACTACATTATAGGTCTGAGATAATTTGGATTTTTCACTATTTAAAATGCATTTCCCCCACCCCCACTATGACAATGGTTTCCCCAAAATATACCTTGGATAAGTTTCCTCCAAGGACAACTACCATCCTAAGACAATGGCCTGGACAACTTTACATCTGGATAAGTAGCACCATAGGACAATGACCATCCAAGGACAATGGCCTGGACATCTTTCCATCTGGAAAAATAGCCCCCTAGGACTACTACCTCCCTAGGACAATAACCTGGACAACTTTACATCCGGATCAGTACCCCCTTAGGACAATGACCATCCTAGGACAGTGCCCTGGACAGATATACCTCTGGACAAGTATTCCCCTAGAACAACTTTCCCCCCTAGGATAATCCTAACTATATGTCAGGGCAAGTATTCCCCAGGACAACTTTATGTGCCATTCTAGGACAATTATGCCCTGGACAACCCTTAAAGGAGAATGAAACTCGACAAACATTACCTGATAATCATGTGGAAAATTGTCAGCCTGTGCAATATATCTTGAAAATACTCCTATTTGATTACTCAGTAAGGAGAACAATCTCTCTAAAGTTTGCAGATTCCTTGCTAGATATTATTCCATGGGGGCTGCCATTTTGAAAAACTGAAATGTCATATTAGTATGTGTCCAAGAACCTGTACACAATGGATATGATGTTGCATAATGAATAGCCGTTGTACAAGTAACTCCACCAATGCAAAATGGCAGCCATTTTGATACCCCCATTGTCTCGCACAGGTGATATCTGAGAGGAGATGTAGGTCTTTGTCACTTCTTTGAAGAATTGACAAACCTTTGTCTGACCAAGCAACAACTTATGCATGCCAGATCCTGCTTAACAAAAGAAAAAGCTGAACCAAATATCTTGACACAAATAGGTTATATGATAGGATAAGTATCTTCATTTGAATGTACATGTACATGACTATAAAAATGGCTTATCATGAGAAAATCCAGTGTCATGCATTCCACAGGTAATCATGAGTGTCATTGTAGCTAGTGTACAGGTCAGTGGGTATCTCACAAATTGAACTGCTCTGACATTACTTTGTAAAGAAAATGGCAGCCCCCATGGGATAATGTCAAGCAAGGAAACTGCAACTTTTGGAGACACTACATTCTCCTTATTAAATAATCAAATAGGAGTAATTTCAAGATATTTGTAATAGGCTGACAATTATCTACATGATTATAGGCTAATGTTTGTTGCCTTTCATTCCCTTTAAAGCGGCATTAAACTGGTAAAACTTCAACAGCACCATTTTACAGTTACTGCTAAATTAAGATTATAATTTGAAAATTACTTTTTATTTTGAATTTTGACAAACAGCTTGTTTGGATAATAGGTTCATTTTATACTATCATTTTTTACTTTTCTAATGAGGAAAATTGCCTACACGTACATTCTAAGCTTCTATAAACTAGAATGGGGCATGATGGGTAAATGAGAGGCACAGACACTTTTCGTATCCTGTTCAGAGATGGCGCCATCAGGAGCTTCAGTTTACTGTCACTTTAACCCATTGCCTATGGGGAAACGGGTGGCTGATGTATTTCGCCTGTGGGAATGAGAAAAGTCAGTGGTCAGCAGTTTAACTCTTTGAGTTTTTTTTTTTCTTTCACTGACAGGTCACCAGTTCTTTAGCATTCTTCTTGTTTTCCTACCAAGTCCACGAGAAGAGCATATTAATAGCTGCATTGTAAGTCTGAATTTATTCAGTTCACCCATATATTTTTTGATCAACACGTACTTGAATTGAATGGAATGTTTTGTCATCATTTCATCTTGCCCAGTTGCTGAATTAAGAAAGATTTAAATTAGATCATTGATGAGAAAAAATAGAATCAATTTGGATGCTTAAAAATCATGAAACACTATGAGTGTATAATATGATTATGATTATTTCAAAAGTATTTAGTTTGATTTTATTTTTTGGGGTATTTATTCATGAAAATAATATATATATTGTTAGTACATAGTTTTCCTTATTAGTCGTGGATCTTGGGGTACTCAAAAGTATATGTCCAAAAGAAAGAAGGAAGAAAAGAAATTCCCATTTTGACAGGGAGAAGGCCCGACCACGTACCCCCTGGATCCACCACTGCTTATTTAATAGTTACAAAAAGATGTTCAAGTAGAAAGTAATGCCAGTTCTCACAATAATGCAGTCTAGCTTAATTGTCATATTTAATCTGATAATGATGTTCTTTTTGTTTGCATTACAGACCGGTGTGCCTTCTTCTCCATGAGCAACCATTCTTGTGTACCTGGTTTCTTCTCATCTCAGTATTCAGGTCAGTTAACAATAAACTTGGGGAGCGTTTCATCAAGCGTTTTGTCAGTGATTTTGACCGACAACTGTTATAAGCTGATAGGCTGAGAGCAAATTTGTCAGTGAAAATCACTGACAAAACACTTGATGAAACGCTCCCCTGGTCATAGGATTACATTGTGAAAAAAAACTGTCTCAAAGCAATTGGGAAAGGTTGATCCTGTCCACATAAGAATTGGTGTATACTGTGAGGTTTTTGGAATCGGCAAAATGATAAGAAATTGACACAATCTCGCTGAAAAGCACATGCACAGCACATAGAAATGGGTTTATGGGTCTGCACACACGCGGCATGAATGTTCAGCCCAAACACTTCAGCTATTGCTTGTCATATTTCAAACATTCCATAGAGCCAGAAATAAAATATTTGGATGTACTCTGTTAACAATTTTAAGCGAAATAATATGAAAACTATTATTCAGATAAGTCTGATGGTACGTTCAGATGCACAGACAAACTGAGCAATTTTTCTCTTTGCGTCTTTCCCGCATCTTTACGTGCCATTACGTCCCATTACATTTCGCTAAGCTAGCTCGTATGTAAATGAATGGCTAGTGGGGTGAAAAAGTTAGCTGTGAGGTAAACAGGGCCCTGCGCATACCCTCTTATCTGTGTGTTAGAAGATAAATGTGAACTGCACTAGCGTATGTCATTTCATTTAGTGGCAGTACTTTTTTTTAGACTTTGGACGGCGTCATGTGTGAACGGAGCTTAAGAGAAATCTACTGAGTCATTGTGAAAATAATCAAATACTGTAAAAGTGGAAGTTTTTTCGCGCGATTAATATTTCGCACTCGGCTGATAAAGTGAATTTCACGTGTTTTTAATTTCGCCGACACGCTAGGCTCATGGGCAAAAGAATACATAAACAAAAATATTTGCATGTTTTTATTTTCGCGCACATTTCATGCTGCGCGAAATGCGCGAAATATTCTACGTTTACAGTAATCTACTTTTATATGAATACTGTAACATCATTTTGGGGTACCATTACAAAAATAATTTCAAAGAGTCTCTTGAATAATGGTTCTCTTATGAAATACTTTTTTTACCGGGTGAGGAAACTTACACAAGCTTTCAGAAAAAAAACATGAGCATATAAGATAAAAGAACATATGTTTTCAGAGTGCATCTCAAAGAATATTAAAGGCAGAAAGAATGGAAATGAATATATCTTAGAAAAGGAGATTTCTGTTACTATATCTCAGCCTCAAGTATTTTATTTCACCTCGTAAATTTTTACTGTGATTTTGCTTTTTAATCCACAGTATGCTTCCTCTATTAATCAAAGACGGGCTGATTCTAGCGACCATCCCGCTCATGGTGCTCTTCTATATCGTGTCAAAGGTCAACCAGAGTCCATGGGTCAACCCAGCTTCGGATCAAAGAGAGCAGTCCTTCATCAGATATTTTGCTGTAAGCATGCCACTAATTCATTGTAAAAATGCAAGGACTGCACTGTAGATTTCCTTTTCTCAAATAATTATTTGTTATTTGCTAATTAAATGTTATTTCCTCCTAGAATAGAATTGTATTGCTGTATTTGGCTTTATTGTAGGGCCTATTTTTAAAGTTTTAAACGATATTATAAAATGAATTTATAAAATGAAGTATTTATTGTTGACTAGGAAATTTGTTTTTAATGTTCTAAAGACATAGTATGAATAATGAATTTACAAATTAATCACAAACGTATTACTTCCTCAAACAGTTACAACATAATAGAATGTAGTATGGGCTTCTTGTACTACATTTATCCACCACACATGGTGAGCATGGGGTCAAATTTACACTACCTTGCCTTTAGCTATACTTGTTTTAAATCGGAAGAAATTATCTTGTTGTATAGGTTTAATTTTGAGGAATATCTGTTTTTAGCTACTTATGATCTCTTTCTCCTTCCGTTCATCCGCTTACATGATTTAATTCTCTAATTTTTGGTTCCCTTGCAGTTCTGGTGTTCCATACTTGGGGTCATTGCCCTCACCGCATGTAGTCTCCTTGTCCAGCCTCCTGAACGATTCCCAGACCTATGGCCAGTCCTGGTGTCCATCTACTCCTGTGGTCATTTTGTCCTCTTCCTGATCGCCTTCACATACCTCCAATTCACCAGCAAGTCGAAGCCTTTGCCAGGATGGTCATCATCAACGGGAGGAGCAGGTCAGGGCAAGCAAGGGGTGAGAGATGGCCATCAAGGGGGTAGTAAAACAAAGAAAGGGGGAAAGAGGAAACAGAAGACAAACAAAGTAGATTAGCATTCATCCCTTTGGTCACAATCATACATGTACGTAGGCACAAACTGTTGTTACTCATAATGCTAGGAAGCGTGTGAGTCCCAAGAAGGCTGCAGAGGCTTTTATGTTTGATTGGCTATCCAGTCTGTATCTAGCTCAGTGGTTGTAATTCACAATCAACAGTCCAGACATGTGACTCAAATCTAAACATCATTAGGATTAAAAAGAGGAGGTTTCAAAACCTAAAAACACCATGCTGAACTACAAATTGCTTTATAAAAAAAGAGCATTTTATGATACTTCAAGATTTGAGTGCATGTTACCACACATTTATTAACATCTTTGGCAAATCTTACTTTCATGCAAATTCATGATAAATATAATATTTATTTATGTCATGCAACAATTGCTGGACCACGTTTGTGGAATGTACTTTTGTGATTGATGTTCTCATATAATTTATTTTTGAATTATTGTCCTCATATACCATTTACTTTCTCCTTGTGTTCTGAGTAAGGTTATTGTCGAGACAGAAAACTTCTTTCATGTTTGAATTTCCCTCCTTTTTTTGTAGAAATTCTGAATACTTAATTATGACATTTCCATTATAACCATTTGATTATTATTATTTTAGGTTTTGAAATAGTGAAATAGATTTTGCTATTCTCTAAGGTAGCTTATGGCGCATAAGGACGCAGGAAAGACGCAAAGAGGAAAATTGCTAGTTTTGTCTGTGCTTCTAAAATCAGAAGCAGACCTATCTGAATAAAAGTTTTCATGTAATTTTGCTGAAATATAATAAACCGTAATATTTTGGTTCTACCTCTGTAATCTAAAATTTTATCACATGCGTCTTTCCCGCGTTTTTAGGCGCCACGACGTTTCGCTATAAAGCTACCTAAATGTTCTTTACTTTCTTTGGGAATCTTGTTATTTGAAATACCAGATTTGAAATATATTAGATGCAGGTTCTGATGAGTAATGATGGCGTTTGACACTAAATTTGTTAATAGGCGATTGTTGAGCAAAAAATGACACTTTATTTTAAGATACATGTATGTATTTGTATGAAATATTATACATAGTTTGATTTCCAAGATCTGTAGTGTATGCCGTGTTGAAATATTTTGCATTTTCTTTCTTGTTATGTTTTTAAGCATTCAGTCTGGAGTCTCTGGACTGATTTTCATTTTCCAGATTTTGAAATGAAAAGGCACCCCCAAAATGTGGGGTTTTTTTTCATGTTCTCTTCTTTTGCTCGTCAGAGAAATTTGAAGTTAAAAGGTCACTTCCAGATTCCCGTTTGTGACTCTGAGTTACAAAAGGTGGCAAAAACTAGTATTTTGTACAGTTTAATGAAAGAAATATGGAATTTACTCCATGTTACTCGTTTCAACTTTACATTGTCAACCTTCTGGTTGATAAATTATTGTCAAATTATTTTTTTTAAAACCAGTACCATAAGTGCCAAATCCTGCAGGTTTTAAAATGTTATCTTTGTATTAACTTTTTGTCAAGATTTTGATTGCAATGCTCTTCACCTGTCTTGCTCATTGATTGATACATGTATCAAAAAATATAGAGAGCAAATTATGTGCTTCCATTCTTCATTCTGGATAAGAGCAATAAATATTAATGATGCATACTCGCAAAAGATAATTGTGGATTTCTGCTTCATTTATTTCAGCTTAAGGTGTACTAATCACCTGAAAAAATAATATATGTAAAGCTAGAGACATAGGCCCGTATTCTGAACTCCGGTTTAACTTAAACCATGGTTTAAATCTGTGGTTTAACTATGGGTAGCCACAAATGGTCAAGAAAACTATTGTACTTGTCATTCCCAGATAGTTTTAAAATTTTGAGTACCAAAAATGCTGATAAATTGAATATCTACTGTTAAAGATTTGTGTCACATTTGGCTGCCCATAGTTAAACCACACATTTAGACCATGGTTTAAGTTAAACCGGACTTCAGAATACGGGGTAAATGAAAACATTAAGAAAACAAAGTCTACTCACAAGTCGCTTTAATGTTTATTTAGCGTGTATTTAATTTTGCAATAACTCTTCATAGAATAAACATTTGAAGTTCGTACAATATAGTGACATTGAACCCCTAACATAAAGAGCAAAATTATTTTATGGTGATTGTTACCCTTTAAAAACCTGGGGTGGTATTCTGAGATTTATTTTATCTTGATTTTAGTGAAAAGATTTTAACTGTCATAACAACTTTTAAATTGCGACATTTTCATTGGTGTTTGCGCAGATGAATTCCGCTTACGCAACCACTTTTGCGCAGGCATTAACCAATGATGCGCCTTAAGCGTACATTTAGTTATGACAATTAAAATTATTTCACTAAAATCAAGATAAAATAAATCTCAGAATACCACCACTGTCTTTCATAATTTATATTGTATAGTATTATGGGAATAAGTTGCTTTGGTTAGTGCAATTATTAGAACGAACTTGTAATATCAATAGCGTATCCAGAAACTGATAAAAGGGGGATATCCAGGGGGCAGCACAGGAAGGGGAGGGTAGGGCAGAATGCAGCTGTGCTTGCAAAGGTACCCATTGAATTTCTTTTGCAGTACGTAGGAGGGAGTTGGATGCCCCATCCCATGTTGAATATGCCATAGAACAACCTTGCCCTTTCAGCGAATGTTATGTGGAATACTGTGACATGGTGCAATTGCGTTTGGAAAGAAAACGTCGAGATGTTATTCTTTGTGGTAGAGTAAATTAAGCATCGTTTAGACATTGCATGATAAGCCACCTCATACATGTACTTACAGGAGAACATTTGTCAGGCGAAAGTGACTAAATAAGTAAACGATATAGAATCGAATGAAAGACGGCCGGCAAACTAAAATAGTTTAACGACGTTTAAGTACATGGCAAGTGGGGGTGAAAAAGCAGTTTCGCGCAGAAAATAGTGGCCCCGAAGCGCTCTTATCTGATTAAATATTACAAGATGCGGAAATAATTGATAATAACTAATGCACCAGTAATTATTGCACCAGGCAGTCGCAGGAATCGTGAGCTTTATACAGTGACAGTGACATGCTGTTGCTGTGCTTGTGCAAGCCCAGTCCAGCATTACTGTTTTTGGCCAGCACAAACATTTTGTTCTTTAAAAAAAAAAATTATTCTAAGTAGAAGTTTTAAAAAAAGATAAGGAGATAAGGTGATGTTCACCTTACACGCACCGGATGTGACGTTACAAATTCTAGGCGAGATACCAGAAGGACTACCAAGAATCAACTAGACGTAGAAAAAGAAGTAGAAGTAGAAATGAATTATAAAGTGCACTCTGCTGAGCTTTTTTTTAAAGGCAGTTTACGGTCACCTGTGAAGGAGGCTTATACGTGGTAAATCTGGAATAAGGAGGTTTTGCAAACATGAAAATGATCAAATTACAAAATCTTACTTAATATGGCAAATGCCCAAAAGCTCTGCCCACACATGGGCGAATGGGACTAGACCTACAAGGCTATGATAATTAGGTGACCTACATTATTTCACCTATTTTAGGAGACAAGCCGTTCCTGAAGAGACACTGGTGGAATTAGGGAAAGGTTAAGAAATGCTCTGTAAACACTTTTAAAACCGAATTGGCAGACATTAAGTATCCAACAAAAAAGATATGCCCCCCCCCTTTCAAGTTTTTGACCAAAAGACGCCCAAATTTCATGTTTTATGCTTGCTAGATATTTTTTCGAATTGTGCCCCCCCCCACCTTCAAAATCTTGTAATTGCCCAGGCGCACGCCTGCCAACAGGTCAGGGACCGCATAGCTTTTTTTTTTTTTTTTTTTTTTTTGGGGGGGGGGGGGGGGGCTGATTTGATTTCACTTGAATAAGGACAAATTTTGAACCTTTTTCCCGAAATTTTGTGAAACATGTCTACTCAAAAAAAGTGTGTGGGGAGGGGGGGGGGGGGGGGGGGGGGAAGGGGATGCAGCCCCCAGCCCCACACCGCGGTTCTGCAGCCCATGCAAGTACATCACGGTGCTTATTGTATACGTCCAGTGACCATTGTGAGACAAATACCCGAAAGCATGCACCGATAAGCTAAAAGTAATGCACTTATAAGCTAAAAGTAATGCACTTGTACTCTGAAATTTATCTCGGCTTTTCAGATTTCTGCTCGTTATGTCCTCAAAAACCCCCCAAAAGACCCAACAAGTTTTTTTTTTCCTGTGGGGGTGGGGGGGGGGGGGGGGGTGGGGGGGGGGGTATGCATCCCCAAGGATTTTAGGTGGGGGATGGCATGTATGATCATCCCCCAGGATTTCCAGGGGAAAGTGATTTTTAAATTTATATAAGTGACACTTATACATATATTTCTTATGACAAAAATATACTTTACATGTAT
Organism: Heliocidaris erythrogramma; assembly: GCA_025617745.1. Classification (NCBI taxonomy): domain Eukaryota; kingdom Metazoa; phylum Echinodermata; class Echinoidea; order Camarodonta; family Echinometridae; genus Heliocidaris; species Heliocidaris erythrogramma. The sequence continues at coordinate 32,737,258 of CM046859.1, read as the reverse complement.
TTTTTTGCTCGCTCGCAAAATTGTGTGTGTGTGTGGGGGGGGGGGGTGACCTTACATAGATAGTCTTGTGAGGTACAGAGAACAAAAGAGCACAATGATGCCCTTTATTCCGTCATGCTTGTGGGGTACAAAATACAATAGGAGAAGTGCTTGTGGGGTATAAAAAAACAATACGAGAAATGAATAGAGTTCCCCACAAGCGCATGTATGTGAATGTGTGTGCGTGTGGGGGTGGGGGTGTGTGTATGTATGTATGTGCATGTATTTTAATTGACGAACATTGAAATCATCCCCCCACAATTTGGAACCTTTCTACGTCTCTGGTTCTGTCCATAAGTATCAAATACCTCGGATCTTGCCTTAAAACTAACTTGTTCTACGTCTAATTGTGATATACGAATGACATAGTGATGTACATTTAACACGCATACATTAAAGATTTTTTTTCTTCTCCAGATTATGCGTGATGTCGAGTTTAAGATGTTCACATTGATTGCACGAAACCGCGCTTTACTTAAATTTTTATATTTTAAAAAACGTGGCGCCTTTGCGCATTTGTGGTCAGAAATCTAGGCTGTGCGAAATTGCAATTTGATTGATCCCTTTCCCCGTTCTTTTGGACGAGGTTTACAACCTACTGTCCGAATGTTGCGTCTTGTTCGAAGATGTAAGCCTACTAAATAAAACGTTTCACAGAACCTTTTATGCATGTAGTTCACGCAAGAAGGATCGTTCGTAACCTCAATAATCCACTTGGAAATAATATATATGTGAGAAAAGATTAGATTATTGATGAATATCATGAATATGGGAGATCACATGATTGAAAGGGGGTATAGTATTAATCTCTGTAGTAAGCCACATGTAATTGCCTAAAGAGTGCGAAAAAGGAAATTTGTTCATCGATGACAATCAAATTGTGCAAATTTATTGAAGATAATTACTGATGTATACTCCTAAGGATTTCGATATGTACTTTTTCTGAAGGAGCTTCTTATAATATCGATAAATTGCTTTGAAAGAAGAATAAATATTGATGAGTAGGATTGGAAGTTGGGATAGAGAAAGAGAAATCGTTGGCGAAAATAATTCTTATGAAATCGAATTTGTTTTTCATTTTTTAAGTAAGTTCTGTCATATAATTTTGCCCTTTGAAATCCTTTGCATTTCAAGTAAAGACCGAGCTTTGGGTATATTTTTTTGTTTTGTTTTTCTGACAATCATATCTCTTAACGCTATCATAAATCTCAGTTGACAACTGTGTGTACAAATATCTAATTCTCCATTCAGGAGTAGTCTGTGTTGCATACCCATTATATTTTTCTAGTGTTCATCGCCACTATGGTATAACCAATGTATTTCTTTATCACTATCAGAGTTTGAAACCGATTTCATGGCCACTTGTAAGAAATGTTATATACTCTGCATTATTCTGCATTATTTTCGAAACTCCTTGACCATCTTGACATAATCTGCAGATAAACGCCCAACTATTATGTATGTGCGTTTTGATTTTCCTGAACTTAAGGCTCATAAACCGTCGGCCTTATGCCAAAAGGGCCTTATCACTGTATAAAGTCTATGGCCTTAAGGCCCTTTTGGCATAAGGCTGACGAAACTATCTGTCAATTTAAAAAAGTGAAACTATATGATCACATATTTAAAACATTGGCATTATTTCTAGACTTCCTTATGCTTCACAATTCTCTAATCCTACCACATCAATCATATTGCAACCTAGCCTGCATGGGAGAACCCTAAAACCTCCAAATTACACAAATTAATCACTCTACAAAAGAAAATGATTCGTACAGGTATTGCTCCCCGTTGTCACGTCGACCATTTGTTTAAACAATTTAACATAATAAAATTTACTGATATTAATAAACATCAACAAAGCATATTTATATACAGATGTACAAACCATTTATTTCATTACGAATTGTGTAACCTCTTTTAATTAAATTCAATGATTCATAAATACGAAACTTAGATACGTAGGCCTAAAACACATCCATCTACCCAAGCACAGAACCTTATGATTCCGTAATAAAATCCGGTATTCGATAGGGACGTAACAGCAGTGTGGAACGTTATCCCAGATACAATAAAATACTCCGCATCACTTGCCAGCTTCTCAAGAAGGATGAAAACCATTTTACTTTATCTTAAAAATAACATGGTTTGAGACACTTCCCCACCCTCCATTGGGTCTTTTCTCTATGTTTCTTCGTGACTTTCTCTTTTCCGTTCTCCTTTTCTTTTGCAACTCTTATCCCCCCCCCCGATAAAAAAAATCACTCAAGAAATAAAATGAAAAACAATAAGTGACTTTTCGATATCAAGCTAGGAAGCTATTGCAAGGTGATCAACTTGCTGTTAAGACCTAATAAATAATAATTTTCTCAAAGAGTGCTGTTAGGTATAGATTATGAAGTCAATTAAACTTCAAAAAATGAAGAGAAGGGGAAATGAGATTCAAGTATCTTCTAATAGGTAAACCTGAATAGACAAAATTGAACGGGGTTATTGTGTTACGAATTCAGTTCAATTTGAAATGTGTTCAAACATACAAGTCAAAAGATTTTGTGCTAATCGCTGACGCAGTCCTATACTTCACGCCTCGATCTTTTGCAACGGACATTAAGAATCTACGATTAGCCAAGTCAGTCAAACCAAACTGTCTTAGAATCATGGGCGACTTTTATATTACATTTTGGCGGGGAAATTTTAATCTACACCTTCTCAACAATGCCAACTTATATACCTTTAAGGCAGGCCTTGGAAATGTATCGTTTTCCTGTTTAAGGTAACATCCCTGTAACCGTTTATTAACACATGTCTGATATAAAGAGAAGTTCATTACCACGGTGATGGAGCAGTACCAAAATTGATTCACTTGGATGAGTAAACATGAATTAGAGGTGACAATCTGCACCCTATGGCATACTTAGGGGATAAAAACTGTATGCCTGTAAGATGACTGTGTTCAGTTTTGATCTTGAGGTGCTCGATCTAACAACTTTTGTTGTAATAGGAGCCCCGGAGGGAAAGAGAAAGACTGGTAGGTGGGAAGAGATTAGGGAAAGATAGATAGAGAGAGAGAGAGAGGGGGGGGGGGGGGGGGGGGGGGGAAGAGGGAGAGAGGGGGTAGGGTGGGGGCATAATGAGGACTGAGTGGCTGATTTCGTGTTTCCTGCCTGCCAGTCTTAATACCTCACAAAACGTACTTCGTTTCATGCAGATCATTGTATAGATTTTTGCAATCTTCCTTATAAGGCCACAACACAAGTGTATAACAGTTTCACGACCAAACTAGTCATCTCAACTTGCAAACGTTCCTGTGGGTTTTTTATATTCTTTTTTTGTTTTCAAACTTTTTTCATTTTAAAGAAAGTAAATGTGAGAAAATTACATTGCCCCGACCGGGAATCGAACCCAGGACCCTGGCTTGCATGACCAGTGCTCTCCCAACTAAGCTATCCGGGTTCCTGTCGAAGCAAAGTAACAATCTCACATATAGCCCCTCTCTTTCCATCGAGCGTAGGGGGTAAATCCATACCAATTCCATGCATACGCTATATAATGGCCTACCAATGAGACAGGTCTTCTCTCTAAAGTCGGGCAAATCCATGCCAACGAATTTCTATAGAGGACAATTAAATTTATAATCATAATATCATAATTGATAGGATTTAAGTAAATTGAATATATCATAAAGAAAGTAAATGTGAGAAAATTACATTGCCCCAACCGAAATTCGAACCCAGGACCCTGGCTTGCATGACCAGTGCTCTACCAACTGAGCTATCCGGGCTACTGTCCAAGCAAAGTAACAATTTTTTTTCATTTTATTGTATATAGATTCTGTACTTTTATATAATCATTGAACTGAACAGGCTACTCTGGATAAAAATAATTGAAATAATGTTGCTAAATTCTGTTTCGCATTGTTGCCATTTGATGGGGGGGGGGGGGGGGGGTGTACCTCCGTTCCCCATAGCTACGCAGCTTATTTCAAATATACCAAACATGTACTGATGCTTAATCAACACAGATAACATAAGTCCTCAGATACTGTGAGCAGGCTGTTCCCCAGGGGGGATCGTGCCAGACTATTCAGTTTAAACCATCAAGGGCAAGAACCCTGAGACGGAATTGGTGTGAACAAGTTTGATGGATGGACCCGCTGGATGGAACTGTAGGAATTAAGACACCGTAAGCTATAGATTACCATCATTACACTGCCCCCTCACACTAGAACCCCTGCCCCTCGAGCCATTATGCTCGCTATAGGACTTCAACCCGAGCCCCTTTATCATCGGAGCTAGCGCGGAAGAACTCGTATAATATAACTTAGAAGACAAGTTGGACAGCTTTACGAATATATTGAGCATAATAATAATAATAATAATAATTGCGCCATCTATCTAGTTTAACTATTCCGAGGCGCATGATGAAAATGAGAGAAGCAAGAAGGTAGAAACAGAATGGACTGAATAATACTACAAATCTGTGTTTTATTACATTTCACTGTATGCTTTAGAAGAAAGGACTGTCTTCAAATTTGACTTAAAAGAATCCAAAGAAGTGTCTATGGAACGGATAATAGGGGGTAAGTGGTTCCATAAACACGGTGCCGCAGCTATGAAGGCACGATCACCAAAAGATGATTTCTTTCAGTGTGCCACAAGAAGAGTTTTGCTAGAAGAACGCAGACAACGAGTTGGTACATATTCAGAAATTAGATCTTCAATATAAAAATTATGAGGGGGCAAAACCATGTAATGCTTTCCAAATAATAAGCAGAATTTTATACTCATTACGCTCTCTGACTGGTAGCCAATGTAACCCTTTGATCCCTTTGACATGTCCTGGACAATATTCTGGCAGCAGAGTTTTGTGCTCTTTGTATAGTGGCAACTGTTTTATCCGACAATATCTTTGTTATGTTAAAAAAAGTTTCTCTTGCCGAACTTCTACAGGTCAGGAGCATCTGGAGATCGGGAAATATCGGGGGGGGGGGGGGGGGGGGAGATCTCGTAAAGAACATGAGAGACAAGTTGATCTCGCTCAGCTTAATTGGCAATGAATCGTAATGACTCAAGTAACATTAATTTTTAAATATGCTCAAACTAATTAAAAGCTTCTCTTTAATACTGAAAACCTACAGTGCAGAAGCCTCCGGAGATATAGGAAAAGCTCGGTCTCGCTCGGCATAAATCGAAATGATTCGTAATGACTTACGAACAACCTGAACATGCTTTAAATATATACTTTTAGAATTAAAGTGTACCAACCATCTAAAAATATATCATAAAGAAAGTAAAGGTGAGAAAATTACAATGCCCCGACCGGGATTCGAACCCGGGACCCTGGCTTACATGACCAGTGCTCTACCAACTGATCTATCCGGGCTCCCGTCGACTTTCTTTATGATAATTATATTCAATTTACTTCAATCCTATCAATTATGATATTACATCTAAAATAATTTGTGCACTAACGGCTATAATATATAAAAATAAACCGCAAGACACTTAAACTGGCCTTCTATGGGTTAATGGGTAAGAAATATTACAGAAATGAAGGAAAACATTTAACTCTCTCGAGCATAACCAAACTCCGAGTTCGGTTCCGCGCGGGCCCTTATTCTATGCGAGCGCGTACGGGTGCGTCGACTGGTCTTCTCACAAGTCGCTGTAATTTTTATGGGGAGTGTATTTCGACTTGCAATATCTTGAATATAGTATGGCGACATGGAACCCCTAACATACAGAGGAAAATATTTTTTGGTGATTGGTCGGTCTACCCTTGAGATCGGGGGAAAATGGTGAAAATCCCATAAGGAACATGTTGAACATGTTCAAAAGAGTTAAAGTTTCTCTTTCTGAACTTCTACAGCTGAAAAGCATCTGGATATTAGGCAAAATGTGACCCCTTTTTAATGACTAACGATTGTGGACCAATACGACAAGATCAAACATGTTTTTATGTTCTCCTCAAAGGTACTATTCAACTTTTTACACCGAAAAATAATAAGTGCTTGAATCTTGAATCTAACCCCCCCCCCCAAAAAAAAAAAAAAAAAAAAACAACAACAACAACAAAAAACAAAAAACAAAAAACATATGGAAAGTTTTAAAAAAATGTTGGATGAGCAATAACTTCATTTTGGGAGCCAAATGTTTACTTCTTACCTTTGTTTATATTTTATTGATATCGCATATGTTTTTTCTGGTCACAGACCCCAAAATTATAAACTTTTTAAAGTTAAAGGTGAGTTCTGGTCATACGATTAAATTGTGTAAGAAACTGTCTGGAAGCAATTGGGATAGGTTTATTATATCTAAATATGGATTGGTGTATACTGTGAAGTTTTAGAATTATCAATATGATATTAGAAATCAGCCCAAACTCGCTCAAAAGCTCATGCACTGCACACAGAAATGGGTATATTGGACTGCACACAGATGTGTCGTGAATGTTCAGCCCGAACACTTCAGCTACTTTTCGTCATATTTGGACTATAATGGCATTTGAAGAGAAATCCTTTTCAGGGGACATTTCTACTATGATGTTCTTCCAAACTGACATAAAAGGAATGAGAAAGCTCACAAATTATTTTCACCTTTCCCAGAACTCCAGGATTCCTCTCGAAATTTGAGCGTTTCAGATTTAAGCTCACCAATATGATAAGGATATGCATTTATCGAATAAATTGAAGCAAAGCCAACCAAACCCTCTGGATTTCTTGTGCTGCGATAGTGAGAATTAATAGATACACGTCAGAGTTTCAAATTCTCCTTCTTTTTCTTATTGAGATATCAATGCATGTCTCTACGATGATGGCTCAGGAGTGATCAGTGATTTACAAAGCTTTCCAAATAAGCTTTCCATTATATTTTGAAACATCTCTGTAATAAAAAAGAGAAATCCTGCACATACACATTTTAAAAATTGTCTTCCGAAATTCATCATAACTGTCAAAAAAAGGAATCCTCAGATTGTAGATAATAATTTAAGCTTTGCATTATGGAGAGTGGTGACATGACGCTGGATGACGTAGTACGTTATTTTCCTGAATAAGTTGATGTTTTATTAAAGTATTATGATTGTCCTTTGGAAAAAACATATATTTCAGTAAAGTCGGTTTATACGACTTGCATCTTTTTATCTAAAACAATCTTTTACGAAGCGCGTATATTTAAAAATAATTTGCGTTTTACGAAACGTGACCCTACAAGGTCTTCTTCAATCAATAAAGCCTATGACTAGGTTTCGAAAGAAATCAATAAGATATAGAAAAAATAGAGCTTTAACGATATAATACAATAACGTACACACAAACCCATCCCTCAAGCAAAAAGAAAAATAATACTCCTATTGTCAGCTCTATGATCCAAATAAAAAAAAAGAGGCCAAAGAGAGAAGACCAAGAGCAAGAGAAAGAGCGAGAGAGAGAGAGAGAGAGAGAGAGAGAGGAGCCCAGAGAAGCTGCGACATAGAGAGAGAGAGACATATATGTACATGGAGATGTCCAAATTTAAATCATCCGATTAAGAAACAGAGAGAGAGATGGAAATAGAGAGATAGAAACTGAAAAACAATGACAAGAATAATATTCTTAATTATTGATGAAATTAGCTATCACTCTAATTAAATCATAGAAAGAAACGCAGAAATTGGATCAGTCGGGGGCGAACCGTACAAACACTAGTATTATGACGTCACGGACTTGCAATTGCAATTGTTTTTTTTAACTTGGCTGTTGCTACACTGATGAGCATGACGTCACGGCAGTGTCAATATTTTATTGGTGTTTCAAGAAAGAGATAGATAGAGAGAGAGAGAGAGAGAGAGAGAGCTACAGAGAAACACTCGCAACGAAACATTGAGTCGAGTCGTCCATGCACGCAATGTGCCAGGAGTGATTCGCTGTCTTTGCGTTCGTGGAAGAGTCGATTCCGTCACTGAATCCAACAGGAATAATAATTTTAAAAAGTATTCATTAATTCCCATCCTCCAAAAATAGAGATAGACTTGAAGCTTAATTTTTGTTATACTCCACCCACCCATCCTTCAATGAATTACTAAAACATTAAATTAAAACATTAAAATATCACGCGGAAGCCCTATTAAGCCTCCTTCGAAATCAATTTTTATTTTGGTGCAAGATTTAATGCTTATTTATGAAAATGGGAATAGATGTTTAACCTGAAGCCGCATGGGGTTAATACGAAGTCACTTTCGTAAAAATAGTATTAGATGTATTATATTCATGAAAAACAGGCGAATAACGAGTTTTACCCCTTAAAGTAAAAAAGGTTACTTCATTAAGAGGCCGATTAAAATTGATAGCTTAAAATGGTTGACAAACTTACGCAGTAGTGATGCGCCATTTTCGTAAGAGGCCCACTCATTTGGCATTACAACTTAACAGAGAATATTTTTCAAAGCAAAATTAAGCACATGCAAAATGTACTTATCTCTCTTTCTGAGATCCCAAACATTCGTCATCTCTCATGAGCGCACATTTTATCTTTCATATATACCCATCCAATGACCATAATCTGGTTGTCTCCATTTCAAATCCTGTCTATCTTACATCCGCGAATTTCGCTTTCAATCCCAGATAAGCGAAGAAGCAATACCACATAATCAAGCAAAAGAAGTCTGTGATTTTCAGCATTAAAGGGATACGCCGGGGGATACGCCACCAGGCGGCCGTGGTGCAGGGCCCTGTTTCATAAAACTTGTCATCAATGACAAGTTGCAATAACTGTTATACGCTACTGGAATCCTTGCATCTGATTGGCTGAGAGCAAATTTGTCGGTAAAATCACAGACAAGACACTTGATGAAATGCCCCTCCACCCCCCCCCCCCCCACATAAAAATGTCAACAATCTGCGGTTGAATATCCCTTTAACATCAGCAATTCAAAGCTATATTGATGTCAAGGTTTCTAACATTACAATGTAACAAAAACTAATTTGGGCGTTATTATGGACAGATCGCAATAACCACAAACCAATGATTTATGTGACATTATCTTCAAGACAATATAATATAGAATATAGTTGATTCAATTAAAAATTACTTTTCAGATAAAGAATTTTGTAACATAATCAACACTAATGCTTCTTCACCATGTTCTCTTTTATATGACACCTCAGGCGTAAAAAATGAATGATGTATGCAAGGGAACATGTACAATAAAAACATGCTTGATTTCTGCCCAAATTAGTGGACAGTTGCGTAAAAAGCCAGTTAGCGTTCTTATGCCCAACCATCTCTAATGTTCCCTTTCATTTCCCATATTTCCCATGTTTGTGCAAATTCTTGATTATGGGGCACCTGTGTTTAATGGAAATTTAACGAAACGAAATTGTCAGCTCCTAGAAAGTCGTATCCGGACACCTACCCCCTGGACAACCACCCCCCGGATAACCACCCCTAGGATAACCACCCTCTAGGACAAATACCCCCTAGGATAACTACCCCCTAGGGCAACAACCCTCTAGGACGACTACCCCCCTAGGACAAGTACCCCCGGATAACTACCCCCCAGACAACTACCCCCTAGGACAACTACCCCCGGACAACCACCCCCTGCACAACCACCCCCTGCACAATTACCCCCTAGGACAACTACCCCCCCCCGGACAACCACCCCCTGGACAACCACCCCCAGACAACTACCCCTAGGACAACTACCCCCATGACAACTACCCCGGACAACCACCCCCTGGACAACTACCCCCAGACGCGTATTTTTTCCCGTCAGGATTTGCGCCACTGACAAGAGAGGGCAGTATTTGAGCGTCAAAAAGCCCCGTTTTGGAGACTTTGAGAGAGAGAGAGACTACAACTTTAAGGCTTGTAATTTTCTCTCAGTTTCACCTTACTTTATTTCAGCAAAAGAAAATTTTGTCAATGATACTATCCTAAATTCTAACACCCCTGGCCTTAGCCTGCCGAGACTTGAACTCGTGATTTCTTCATGACGAGCACAACGTGAATCCGAATGCGCCACACAAGGAATTGCGTGACTGGTTCGCTCATTTTATTATATCCCTACAATTTGTTTTTCATGAATATTCATACCGACTAGTCTTGACGGAATAGACCGTATTGTCACCCCTCTTGACCAGTGCCAGTGCCATGTTGCTACCCAACTGAAACCGAGTTGGCCAGACTCTCTCTATATACGGCACTGCTCTTGACGCTCAAATACTGCCCTCTCTCGTCGGGTGGCTCAAGTCCTGACAGAAAAAAATATAGCCCCCCGGACAACTACCCCAGGACAACCACCCTCTAGGAAAAGTACCCCAAACTGGACTTAACATCACATTGAACAAGATTGGGCTCGTTCGCTATGCTCGCTCGCCAAAATAGAATTAATATGGCCTTTAGCAAAATTTCTGCCCCGACCTGCAACAATAAAGCCCAGATAATATACCAAATTTCATAAAAAGAGAAGTGTTTGTTTTCGCTCATGCTTGCTTGCTTAAATTGTTCCATCTCCAACTTCCAACAATAAAACTTAGGTTATCATATTTAAAAAAAACAGCAACAAAAACTAGTTTATATATACTATCATTTAAAAAGAATTGTTTGTTTTTGTTTTTTTGTTTGTTGTTGTTTGTTGTTGTTTTTTTTCTTCAATGCATGAAGGCAGGTATTCCCATGTGCAATATCAACTCTCTATTAGATGTTTTGCATGATCGACAATTAAGGGGGGGGGGGGCGGGAAGGAAAACAAATATTCCAGCCGTTTGTCACACCCCCACCCCTCTCCCTCATGCACTCTACAATTATGCAACTCGTTACAAAGCTACCAGCCAATCGAGTATTAAAGGAAACTAGCATTGTGGTTGGTCGATTTAAAAAAAAATAGTATGAGGTATAGAATCATGTTAAGATGGATGAGAAATTCAACTGTACAATGCACCAGGGGAAATCTCCCCCCCCCCCCCCGTGATCATGGGTATAGACACATTTAACTCACGTGGTGAGGTGAATTTTATCATAATAATGCACCAAAATCCTATATATAACCAGATTTCTAAAACAGATACTCATTATATCCTTACTGATTGTTGGTCACCCCTCCCCCCCCCCCACGTCCTCCCCTGGCCGAAATCAGTTTAAATGCCATCGAGTACCTGGGAGTTGTAACTGTTTGGGGGGATAATTGACCTTCATGCCATGGTGAGAGTATGTTGGTTGTTGTCCGATTAATAATTACCCTAAAGTCGTTAATGTCCCGGTGGTAGTTACCTTAGGTGGAATTTGTCAAGAAGATGTCCTAAAGAGTGGATGCCCTAAGGGGTAGTTGTCTCGGGGTAGTTGTCCGGGGGGGGGGGGGGTGTTTTCGTTTTACACTGTAGCGTAGGCAATTTCGCGAAAAAATCATACAAGTGCTCTGGTGAAAGAGTCTAAGTCGTCAGCGCACATCCCTGTTGTAACTACTCTATGCACTACACATATTATTGTGCTCGATACAACCAGCCTGCATGGGAAGTTGGTAGAAAGGGGAAAAGTGAAATACATTTAAAAAGAGCAGCTAGAGATAGATGGAAGGAAAAACAAAGAAATACATAAGGATGGAGAATGGGATATATGGAAGGAAAAAACAGAGAAATAAATAAGGAAAGAGAAGAGGGTAGATGGAAGGTAAAACAAAGAAATGCATAAGGAAAGGGGAGAGGATAGATGGAAGGAAAACAAAGAAATACATAAGGAAAGAGAAGAGGATGGATGGAAGGAAAGAGAAGAGGATAGATGGAAGTTAAAAAAAAGGAAATAAAAAAGGAAAGAGAAGAAGATAGATGCAAGGAAAACATATCCTCTCCACTATCCTAATGTATTTCTTTGTTTTTCCTTCCATCTATCCTATTCTCTTTCCTTCCATACATCCTCTTCTCATTCCTTATGTATTTCTTTGTTTTTCCTTCCATCTATCCTCTCCCTTTCCTTATTTCTTTCTTTTGTTTTACCTTCCATCTATCCTATTCTCTTTCCTCATGCATTTCTTTGTTTTTCCTTCCATCTACAGTGGAAACTCAGTATCAAGAGGTCTGATATAACAATATTCCTGATATGACAAGGTAATAATATTCCGGACCATGCTCTTTATAATCTCTTGTTTTTTAATCCTGATATAACGAGATTCCTCCTATAACTCCTATAAATTTTTCGCGAAATCGCCTACGCTACGGTGTAAAACGATTTCGCGATTTTGGAAATCTGGTTATAAATAGGATTTTGGTGCATTATTATGATAAAATTCTCCTCACCACGTGAGTTAAATGTGTCTATACCCATGATCACGGGGGGGGGGGGGGGGGGGGGGGGAAATTTCCCCTGGTATTACATTTTTGTTTTAAAAGTTGGGTGTTTAAACTCGGTGTTTGATGGTGCATTGTACAGTTGAATTTCTCATCCATCTTAACATGATTGTATACCCCATACTATTTTTTTAAATCGACCAACCACAATGCTAGTTTCCTTTAATACTCGATTGGCTGGTAGATTTGTAACGAGTTGCATAATTGTAGAGTGCATGATGGAGAGGGGTGGGGGTGTGACAAACGGCTGGAATATTTGTTTTCCTTCCCGCCCCCTTAATTGTCAATCATGCAAAACATCTAATAGAGAGTTGCACAATGGAATACCTGCCTTCATGCATTGAAGAAAAAAAACACCAAAAAACAACAACAAACAAAAAAACAAAAACAAACAATTTAAGCGAGCAAGCATCAGCGAAAACAAACACTTCTCTTTTAATAAAATTTGGTATATTATCTGGGCTTTATTGTTGCAGGTCGGGGCAGAAATTTTGCTAAAGGCCATATTAATTCTATTTTGGCGAGCGAGCGTAGCTATATTTTTTTTCTGTCAGGACTTGAGCCACCCGACGAGAGAGGGCAGTATTTGAGCGTCAAGAGCAGTGCCGTATATAGAGAGAGTCTGGCCAACTCGGTTTCACTTGGGTAGCAACATGGCGTATATTCCTTTGTTATGTAAGCTTGCAACAAAGGAATATGGGCCATGTTGTTACCCAACTGGAGCCGAGTTGGCCAGACTCTATCTATATACGGCACTGGTCAAGAGGGGTGACAATACGGTTTATTCCGTCAAGACTAGTCGGTATGAATATTCATGAAAAACAAATTGTAGGGATATAATAAAATGAGCGAACCAGTCACGCAGTTCCTTGTGTGGTGCATTCGGATTCACGTTGTGCTCGTCATGAAGGAATCACGAGTTCGAGTCTCGGCAGGCTAAGGGGTGTTAGAATTTAGGATACTATCATTGACAAAATTTTCTTTTGCTGAAATAAAGTAAGGGGAAACTGAGAGAAAATTACAAGCCTTAAAGTTGTAGTCCCTCTCTCTCTCAAAGTCTCCAAAACGGGGCTTTTTGACGCTCAAATACTGCCCTCTCTTGTCAGTGGCGCAAATCCTGACAGGAAAAAATACGCGTCTGGGGTAATTGTCCTAGAGGGTGGTTGCCCTAGGGGGTGGTAGTCTGGGGGGGGGGGGGGTAGTTGTCATGGGGGTAGTTGTCCTAGGGGGTAGTTGTCTGGGGGTGGTTGTCCAGGGGGTGGTTGTCGGGGGGGGGGGGGGTAGTTGTCCTAGGGGGTAATTGTGCAGGGGGTGGTTGTCCTAGGGGGTGGTTGTCCGGGGGGTGGTTGTCCGGGGGGTAGTTGTCCGGGGGTAGTTGTCCTGGGGGTAGTTGTCCTAAGGGGTAGTTTTCCTAGGGGGTAGTTGTCTGGGGGGTAGTTATCCGGGGGGTAGTTGTCCTAGAGGGTGGTTGTCCTAGGGGGTAGTTGTCTGGGGGTAGTTATCCGGGGGGTAGTTGTCCTAGGGGGGTAGTCGTCCTAGAGGGTGGTTGCCCTAGGGGGTAGTTGTCCTAGGGGGTAGTTGTCCTAGAGGGTGGTTATCCTAGGGGTGGTTATCCGGGGGTGGTTGTCCAGGGGGTAGGAGTCCTAGAACCCTAGAAAGTATCCAAATACGAGCCACCAACACTAAACAACATATGAGGAAGCCCTTCAAATTTGTTCTCACTTCACTGAACATGCTGAAAACTCTCAGTCTCAGACACAAAAAGCTTTGTCTTGACTTTGGCAATAGTCTGGCGAAAAATCCAATGTACAGTGAATGGCTGCCTGTTGCCCAGGATGTTGGATCCAACTTAAGAAATACACCTAAATATCAACAACGAGGTTCCAAAACAGCCCGTATACCTTACCTCATCCATTTGTTAAATGAATAAGATGCAAGGTACATGCTTCTGACTCTTCTGTATGCACTAGCAAAGATATTTCAAATCACAAACTGAGCATGTACCACACATTCTCATAATTCCAAATTGTACAATATCCTGATTGTAATGCTTTACAGATATTTCATATGCAGATGAGATTATTAAAATAAAGACCATTTTATCTCTCTCTCTCTCTATCTATATCTCTCTCTCTATATCTATCTATCTATTTATTTATTTATCTGTCTATCTATCTATCTATATATCATTCACCCAAGCATAAATTCACCCTGGAAGCATTAGGTCCATTGTCAGCTGCTAGGTCAGGAATGTAAAATGGATTCTTAAAGGTTGGTCACAACCTATCGTGCACCTCCTTGCGTGTGGTCTGCGACGGATTTGGCATAAAATACTTGCGTCGCACGCACGGGTCTGCACTTTTTTCCAAGCACGTAGGAGCACGCAGGACACGCAAGGAGAGAATATTGGACATGTCCAACAATATCTGCGTGTGGCTACGTGCTCCGATGAACCCACGCGACCATCGCACGGGCACCTTGTGGAGGTCCCACGAAGCCCAAGGCTCCGTACGGAGCCGTGACATGTCGCACGTCGGTTGCACGGTACCTGTACGGGGCTATACGTTCGCCTCAAAATTACTGGCCCGTCTCCGTGGTCTAGTGGTTAAGGCATTGACGTTGTAAGCAAGTGACCCGGGCTCGATTCTCGGCGGAGACATTTTTTCAACCTTTGCAAAAATTTCAAAAGGGAGGACAGCTCTGGGGAACTTTATTTAAGAAAAATACGCAACCATTATTCTCTAATTTTCATTTCTCACTATTGTATAATGTCCATGAGAGTTGCCAAAGCTCTTGTATATGTCATTTCCTTACACATGTATATAATTATTCTATTTCAAAAGGACTTTGGATATTATTACCCTGGCTTTATATATATATGAAGAGCTTACTTGCAAAAGGCCCTAAATCCATTTTTTATCATATGGCACTTTTTTATATGCCTTAATAGAGATTCACCATGTGCATCAATCTGGCTATATTTCAACTTCTAAAAGTTTCAGGAAGTTTGTTAAAAATGAGATGAAAATTATGTTTTCTTTCAAAAGGCCCTAAATCCAAAACACTTTTCTTGCAAAAAGCCCTATATCCATTCATCTATCCTGCATCCTGATTGGCTAAGAGAATAGGTTTTTGGCATGAATGACCAATCACGCGCCTCCACACAACAAACAACCATCTATCCAGAGACTCTGTGTGAGAATCTTTCCAGCTTTTTGACATTTTTTATGGGAATTATATACACAAAATTCCTTAGCTTATCAAGATCTTGAAAATTTCTACAACAATGGAGCTTGCAGATATAACCAACAATCCCAGAAAAAAAAAAGAAATATGAAATGAAATGAAATCTTATTGGATGTACATGAGTAGGTGATATGAGGATGGTGTGATATTGAAAAAGGTTCAGCAGGTGCTGTTAACTCTAATGACATGAATAATGCAGCCATGACAAAGATGATGGTGATGATGCTACTGTTAGTGATGGTGATGTTGATGATGACAGTGATAAATGTGATGATGGTAGAAATGGTGATAGAGATAATGATAATAGTGGTGGCAATGATAATGGCGATAAAGGTATTTACGATCTCCATAATGACGATGATGATGGTGATGGTTATGATGGTGATGATAATGGCAATAATGATGATAACAACAATGATGATGTTGGTTATGATGATGTTGATGCTGATTTCATTCATGTGTATGATGGTGTGATGCTGAATGTTCTGATGATGGTAATGGTGTGATGACGATGGCAATTATACGGGTGATAATGATGGTATTGGTTACGTGATGTGATGTTGATTATGATGATGCATTCTACTCTGGATACAGTAGATATTGTTTTTATTTTGAGCAAATCTGCTTTATTAAGGGCAGATAATGACTGGCTACTGTCAGTAGACAATACAAATTATCTTTGGAATCGACTTAAAAATGTTGCTATATCAGGCAAGGTTTATCCGAGCAAAGCAAATATTTTATGCAGTTAGAACAAGTCTGCTATATTTTTAAGGTCAGATGACGATTTTCCATAAGTCACCCCAATTATCTTTCGAAGTTTAAATTTGTATTGATTTTATAATGTTGCTATATCAGGCAAGGTTTATTATAACCCATTGAACATAGGCAGGTGGAGCAGCACAAGAGGTTAGGTGAACAAGGGCAGTGGATTTTTGGTTCATTAGAAAGATTTTTAATGCGTAA
This sequence comes from Heliocidaris erythrogramma, assembly GCA_025617745.1. Lineage (NCBI taxonomy): Eukaryota > Metazoa > Echinodermata > Echinoidea > Camarodonta > Echinometridae > Heliocidaris > Heliocidaris erythrogramma. The sequence goes on along the minus strand of CM046859.1, from coordinate 32,720,691 downwards.
ATTACTATTATCATTCAAGACTTTTCTTGCAAAAGGCCCTAAATCCCACTTTTCTTGCAAAAGGCCCTAAATCCAAAAAAATAATAAATATAAAAAATCATATAAAATATTTGACGGCCGCAGGATTTTTAAAATTGTGATTATTGTTACTTGTGGTGATGTCTCTTAAACATACATGAAGATCTTCTTGAATGAAATCATAGAACTGTGTGAAACAAAAAATCTCAATTTACTAAGAAGTAGGTAAAGTGGATTTAGGGCCTTTTGCAAGAAAACTCTTCATATATATATATATATATATAGTAAACAAAGTATGAAAGTTCTGCGTCGGTGTGTAAACAATAGATATCGAAGAAAGAGTAAATACTCAGGAGTCAAATAAAAACACCGCAGGAGCCAAAAATTTTCTTCGATATATATATATATATATATACAATAAAGAGAGAGAGAGAGAGTTTCATTCAAAAGGAGCTAAATCCACATTTAGCATTTTTTGAGTAAATTAGGGTTTTTTGATTTACCACTTTCCCTTGTCCACTGTGACTTAATTATGATATTTATGGTAGGGCTATTATCTTAGATTAATCCAATCATGTTTTTACAAATCTAGCAATGAATTTCAATTTTTAAGAAATTTTTATAATTTTAATTTCCATCGATTTAGCTCCTTTTGGAATGAAACCTTAGTCAAATATCTATTTCTGCACATTTAATGACGTTTAACAATTAGAATTCATCAGGACACACATTAATATTGATAGCAGAGTACATTTTACACCTTTTCTGATGTTTATTTTTTGAGAATTAAAAAAAAAATTAAAGAATTTCTTATCTTTTCTAAAGACGGGGATTTTTCGATGTTACATTCCAAAAGGAGCTAAATCCAAAAATATTCATAAAAATAATAAAACTCGGTCAATCATGTCGAAATTTTGCACTAATGATGTAGACTAGTTGCCGCAACATGTGCTTAAAATCTTATTACACAGCTTTAGGGGATGTGCTTAAATGAACAAATCCTAAATGACCATAGTGGATTTAGCTCCTTTTGAAATGAAACCGTTTTAGATTTAGCTCCTTTTGGAATGAAACCTAAATTTGTAACAAATGTTTTTCAACTTTCCAAAGACTATTATGGTGCATTTGATTCCCATGTTTGAGATGCACATATTTATCTTTAAAAATCGATTTCGGTCAAAAATGGATTTAGGTCCTTTTGGAATCAAGCTCTTCATATATATACACACACACACACACACAGAGCTTTACATGGCTTTACTTCCGAGGACAAGTATTGTTCCTCTATTGTTCCTCCGTCCTCGGACAGTCGACGGAATAAGGCACAAATTCATTGTTCGACGTTCGAGGACCATTGTTCTCATGATTTTATTTTTGTTCTCTGTCCGAAAATGTCCTCGGACATACGGCTAAACACGCCCACACACGCACACACACACACACACCCACACATATATATAGTTTCTCTAAGGGTCACAACACTTTAATCACATCAGTGACCAAAACCGGACATATTAAACTGCTCTGTCAGAAAACCACAGCTTGGAACAAGTTGAGTATCAAGAAGATGGTAGAAGGGAGGGGGGGGGGGGGGGGGGGGGTGAGGTCTGGTAGTGGAGTCCTCTACAAACTTGGGGGAGAAGAACATTGTATTTCGAAACCTCGTGTGCCCGTAGAACTATTTGAAGGTCTACTCATTTTATCCCCCTTGGCCAGGGTACCCTGGCTTTATCCTGTGCTTGGAACGCCGCAGTTCGGGCCCTCACCCTAATTAAGTCTTTACTTTACCAGCTGAAGACACGCGTGAGAAACGTCATCAATCGCCTGTCAATTATCTGCGTTAAACAGAAGCCGTCTAAAGAATAAACAGTCTACTTTAACAACACTTTCTCAGAACCGTTGACATTGCTCTCCTAGTGGTAGTTTTTTCTGCGAAAACCGTTAAAAAAGAAGTCCTGGCCATGAATCGGAGAAGATGGATCAGAATTAATTCCCCCCGCATCCTTCTACCTAACGTATTTTGACACGCACAGACAGAATCCGATTTGTGTCATTTATTTAGGCTGGCGTAAAACGAAGCGTGTTTGTTGGATAAACAGTGGCAAGCGTGTATTTGCAGATAGTCATTGAACCAATGGTCATTTCAGATTGCAGGGAAAGATGGAGTGGCGGCGTTGGCAGTTAAAAGAAAGCTAATCTAATTTATCCAGTGGCGAAGCACAGGAGGCACAAGCCCCTCATGAAATGCAAAAAAAATGAAAGAGAATAAGAAAAGGGGGGAAAAAGAGGAAAAGAATGAATGAAGAAGATAAAACAGACCCCCTTTCGTACCCTCCACCTAGTAACCGGTGGCCTTATTGATTCGCATTTCATTTACAGAGTAAGACATGTGTCCCCCACCCATCATGTTGCCAGTACCCCCTCAATGGCTTGAAACATCCTACGCCATCGAATCTACCCCACGTAGCAATCATAGCGATCGGATATTGGACTGATTGAAATACATAGACACGGAGAGGTGCTTGTAGTGATTAGAATTTTTAATAATGGATGCTTGTATGGCAAGTAGAAATTATAAATTGGTTGTGCCTGTGATTGAAGAGGATGTTTGGGAAGGGGCGCAAATTAAAAAAAAGAAGAAAAATCGGAATGGTATTAAAATTTCAAGAGGAAGTGTAGCACTCGGAGATTGAGGTAAAACAAAAGGAGCTGACATTGCGCAATGAATCGGAAACCTAGGCCTATGCATTATTAAAGAGAAAGTTGAGTATTGTACATGTGATTGCATCGTGAAAGAAACTGTCTCAAATTTTTTGGAAATAACATTAATTTTGCACTACATAAGAATATTGTAAGGTTGAGATTGGACTCACTCTTGATGCATACTGTGAACCTATATCTTTATTATTAGTGCGCCTGTTGCATCCAATTGTCAAGCCTTATTGGTTTTAACTTTTGCACTATTTTCCACTGAACTATCATGTTTATGGTTATAGGTTTTTTTTTACATTTCTTTGTAATCCTTTTAATGTATATGCATTTTTATATCAGTGTACCTCCATGATATTTCATTTATTTATCTTATATATATTTTATGTGATGATGATGGAAATAAATGACTTTCAATTTCAATTAATCAAAAAGCATTGCGCACAGGTATAGCTACATGGGACTACGCACATCTGTGGTATAAAAAAAAAAGGTCCAAAGATATAAACTATTTTCAGTCGTGTTTTGGAATGTATGGGAATTTTAAGAGCAGTCCCTTTCAGCTGATATTGCTATTATAACATTCTTCCAAAATTAGTTTTCACCTCTTCCGATACTCAACTTTTTCTTTAATGCTATCATAGAAAGCTTGACTAATTTCTGAATGCTGGAAAGTGATTTGATCCGGGGGGGGGGGGGGTGATGTCTCATTGAGGCCTGTACATCATCCGTGTACACGAAAATTGATAAAAAGGGTACTTTTTCAGCATTAGGCGCGTAACCCGGGTTGCGCGTTAAGGGTATCAAAAACAGCAGAAATCAAGAAAAAGGGTATCAAATTCAGAGGTGAAATGAAAATCAGGCATGAAAATACAGTTCGGTAATGCGTTCCAAATTAGTTAGATTTTTTTTTCCGGTTCCTTTTTGGCTAAAAAAGGTCTATGATGATGATATAATCCTCAAATAGGATGTAAAATACCACGCAAGGTATAAAATCTCTGTTAAGGGTATCTGTTAAGGGTATAAAAAGCAGAGATGTTACACGGGTTCTCGGTTTATGGTGTCAAAACTACTCCTACTGCAATCCCCGTCTAGGGTGCTTTTCAGAAAGTGATTTACGCGGAAGATGTAAAAGTCTCAATGAAACATCCCCCGGGGATTTGATGCTAGAAATGTCATCGAAACGTATGTGAATATCAGAATTAACATTCCAAGTTTGTTCATGAGCAGTAACACCGCTTATTTACAAGGCAGAGTTCTAGTAAAGGTGAAAAATAATTTCCAAGCTTTTCTCATTTATTAAATTTCAGTTTGGAAGAATATCGTAGAAGAAAGTCTCGTGAAAAGGATAGATCTTCAAATCATTTTCGAAATATGACGAGGAATAGTTAAAAAGTTTGGAACAGACTTTCATGTGTGAGTATTCCCAAAAACGCATTTCTGTGGCATGTGTGGGGAGTGTATTTTACTTTCAGCAAGACTGATTCAATTATCATTTCTGTTGCATAAAACTTACTATTAATGGTAACTTTGCCATCAATTTGCCATCAACTCGGAAAAGGATGATTACGTAGTATACATAAGAATTTTTGTATACCGTGAAGTTTTGAAAACATTAAATTAAAATGATAGAAATAATTGAATCAGTCTTGCTGAAAGTTAATGGTAAGTTTTATGCAACGGGGCCCAGAACTCTAATTTATCTTGAAATCAAGTTGCAGGCCCGAATTGTCTTAAACACATCTACGTTTTTTGCATCCCTGATTGAAACTATCCTTAGTGTATGGAAAATAATGAAGATATATAACTTTATGAGAGAACAGGGGCCTGTAACATAAAGAGACACAATCAATCTTACGATCAATTGGAACTCTTCGGTACATGGTTTGCCATAGACTTACGATTGATATCAATCGTAAGATTGATTTATCGCTTTATGTTACAGGCCCCTGGACTGATAACTACTTTTAAATGTTTTGAAATCCTAAACTGAAATAATCAACAGTGGTCTTTAGAAAGGAAACGTACTTTTACACGATCTTCGATATTACCTAGGATAAAATAAGACACAAGACAACAAAAAGTACTGACAACTCAGAATTTGTTAAAAACCAATGAATTATATGATAATTATATATCATAATAATAACATTAAAAAAGGAGATATAAAAAGAAACTGCATTTTTAGAATATTGATTCAATTCAAATTACGAATGTGAATAACGGTCTACATTTTGAAATTAAATTCTTTTAAGAGAGGGAGAAAGAGAGAGAGAGAGAGAGTTCCAGATATTCAGATTTTATGACATTTTATACCATTAAAGTAAAAAGAGTCGTCATGACAGCTTTAATGACATCTTATGCCATTAAAGTGAATAGGGTCGTCAAGGTGTCCCACTCTTTTGGGTACTACGATGTTTATGCAAAGACACATTTCCCTCTTCGTTTCTCATGTCAAACCACATTTTTTTCTTCGTTGGAGACAATGGCCACCCTATTATCACGACATGAAATTAATCTGTACACAAACGAAGCTCGCCGCAATAGATACTGAACCACTGAAGATGTTCCGGTAGTTTTACGTGACATCGTGCTAATGTAATCCATGATGAGCAACGCACGTCTGGGATGGTACAACTCATGACAAAAATCATCCTAATGACTATTTGCTACGCCTATATCAACCGAGATGTAGCTATTCCCTTAATAGGTCAAAACGAGGTGTGAAAGAAGAGATTAAGGCATCCTCAAACAAACATTTGCAAACAATACTTTTACGAATCGATGACTCAGCAAAACTTTAACGTTTTACTTTCTTTGAGTGCAAATCTCTGGCCGGGGATTTATTTGGTCTTTGCAAATGTATTTGTCTGAGTACCAATTAGTTCAAGATGTCCCTTCTTTCAATTACTTCGAAAGGTGCGGAGACACCTTAAAAGTTTTTCCTTTTTACTTCCGGACAAAGAAATAAGCAATGCAGGAACACAAATTCGCGTCATTAAATCAGGATTAATGTGGCATGTAAAATAAGAAGGAAAAAAAAGGGGGTGGCGGAAGTTGGTCATGGCAGTATCATAACACACTAATCCATATATATTATAACTGTTACCCCAGGGTATCCCAAAAGGTAACCAGAATCAGTGAAAGAAATGAATGAAATATGGTCAGAGTAAGAGAGAGAGAGAGAGAGGGGGGGGGGGGGGGGGTGATATTAACTGCATCATTCGACTCGAATAGTTACACGTAATCCGGCCTATATTTTGTCGGTACAGATTAAAAGTGTAGATTTTATATGTCAAACAAAAATCTGTCAGCTTAGAAGGTACAGAAAACACAGTCAGAAAGGCTTTTGTCGGGAATGAATCATTCTCTAACAATTTCGCGGTAATGATCATGGTAATTGGGAATGTGTCCATGAGAAAATATACAAATGTTCTAAAAGGTTTTAAATTATGGATCTAGAGCATTGTTGGGATGTTTTGCTACGAGATAATTCACAATCCGGCCCTTCTGGCAAATTTGCAAGTTTCTATAATCATTTCCGGCAAATACCAAACTCTATAATGCGTTTCCCTGGATACATGGAAGAAGGAACATGGAATTTTAATTGGCATTGGTGCTATTTGTACTATATATATATATATATATATATATATATTATATATATATATATATATATATATACATATAGCCATGGGAAAAAAATTATTACACCAAGCATGGTTACTGATAGTGATATTTTTGTGGTAAGAAGGATATAAATTTACATAAAAGCAAGGTATAATTGCTGGAATTTGGTATTCATTCAGTGAAATACGAAGACAAAGCATTTTTATAATTTGTATGCATATTATGGTACCCTTATTACAGAAGCTTGGGTCTAATAATTTTTCCAGGGCTGTAGGAAACAGCATATACAACAGCTTTGGCAACTCTCGTGGAAATAATATATAATATAATTGATTGTGAGAATTGTGAGAAATGAAAATGAGAGAATAATTGGTTGCGTAGCTTAAATCAAGGTTACCCAGAGCTGTCCTCCCTTTTTGAATTTTTGAGATTTTTTGAAAAGGTTGAATAAATTGTCTCGGCCGGGAGTCGAACCCGGGTCGTTGGCTTAGAACGTCAATGCCTTAACCACTAGACCACGGAGACGGGCCAGTGGATTCGGCGACACCAGATTCAATTGACCAATAGACTGACAAATCTTCAACCTTATTAATTAATTCCTTTGTCGGGGGCAGGTGAGTTCTGAACACAGACAAGCCGCATGCCTCAGCTGGATCCAAGCGAATGCTTTGAGATACATGTATACATTAGAATGTTGCGTAGTTTAAATCAAAGTTCCCCAGAGCTGTCCTCCCGTGTTGATTTTTTGCATATACATATACATATACAGTGCGTCCCAGAAAAAAAAAGAACCGGATTTCATGGCAGAAATGTTCATATTTGAATGATTATCCTTGATGAGATATACTCTTCTTTCATTCGATGCACTTATTAATCATAATTCACGCATGATTGAATTAAAAACAATGGAAAGTTGTGCTACCAAAATTTCATTTGCACACACAAATTACAACTTTGAGTAAGTTTTTACGGTAGTACACGTATAATTAAAGGGAAAGAACCACATAACATTTCATAATGTTCTCTTTTATAATGACACCTCATGCGAAAAAAATAATGATGTATGCCAGAGAATGAGTAAAATGAAAACACGCTTGCTTGCTTACTCTGGAGAGTTGAGTAAGAAGCCATTCAGCCTTTCTGACAATGAATGACAGCCATTCTGTAAAGTTCAATACCTTGCGTTCCCTTTTTTTATAATGACTGACGCAAACTATTGCTTTTTGAAAAATAGTGATAATGACAATGATTATGATGATGATGATGGAAACAATAATAATAATAATTATACTACTACTACTACTACTACTAATTATAACAACAACAATAATAATAATAATAATAATAATAATAATAATAATAATAATAATAATAATATATCCAAATAAAGAAAGTTAGCAATAAATATCATAAACTTAAGGAATATCAAATTTGTCACGATTTGTCAGAGAGTGCTGTTAAATGCTTTTGGACTTTTTTTAAAGGAGAATTAACCCCTGAGTACAAATTTACTTATATTGAAAGGTGTAATATATTCCTACTTATTGGCCTAAATCATTTTCTAATAAGATATCAGAAAAGGGTATAAATAAAGATATTCCAACACCCGGTATCGTCTCCTACTCATTTACATGGGGGTTGCCATTTTCTTGCTGATTTGGATTTGTACATGAACCATTGAGAAATGTTCCGGTCAGGAAGATATTTTGAATCCAAGACCTAAATTGCTTTTCTTCATTACCTAAAATCCCATATGTGACGAAAAATATAAAGTGGGTGTTTACATGATTTATAAAAATTAAATCTTTATAATGATACTTTTAAATTGTCTGGTTTTGCTTAACAAAAATCTATTTTCTTGGGTTTGCCAAACAGAGCAGTATGCAGCATGCATTCTGACTTTTCAAGTCCCATTATCCGAAAGCAGGTGAATGCATAGTTTGCTGCTATAGATGCTCAGGGAAGAAGCATCCATAAAATTTGAATTAATTTGCTCCGTCCATTGCGTCACAGTATCTAGAAAATAGATTTATATTAAGCGAATATCGATTTTCAACAGAAATATATAAGGAAATCTTCAGTTTAAAAATAAATTGACATATCTATTCTATATTTTTAATCTCAAATGGGTTTTTAATTTTGAAAAAGGCAATTGGGCATTTGGATTAAGAAAATCTTCTTGTACACATAAAAAAATGGCAGCCCCCATGTATTGCTAGCAGACGATACATATTGCTAGCAGATGATAAATTTTGCTCAGAAAATCTTGATTCGTATCGATCTCGTATATTTTGACGCGAAGCCATATAGTCTAACAAGTAGGAATAAATAACACCTTTCAACACTATCGTCTTTATTGTTTGAGGTTAATTCTCCTTTAATATGCGCGCGCTGTCCCTCTCGATATATCTTATGAATTTACATGATTCATAAATCCCTGTCCCCCCCCCCCTTCCGAATAAGAATTCAGGGTGGGTATGCATACATACTTCGAAAAACAACAGTCCTGGTAGTGGACACGTTTGTATGGTCATCTATGATGTCCTCAGCCGCCCTCTGTAGATTAAGAAATCATCTGCTGTACAAAGAGTATACCGGAAGCTGTTGCCACTCTGCTGGAAGATAATGCCACTTCTGGGGTTTTTGCTCCCTGTGAGTGCGATGTCCTCAATCCCCTCTAAAGAAACAGTAATTACCGGAAGATGATGCCACCCTTCAGTGTCCCCCCTGATGTCGCCAGCCTTTGTTGCTTCTCCTCAGACTCAGCAATCATCTCTAGACTCGGAGTGCCGGAAAATGTTACCATGTCCCGGTTGGACCCCTGTCAGTGTAATGTCTGCAACCACGCCTCTTCCATAGAATCAGCAATCATGCCTTATACCAAGAATGCCGGAAGATGCTGCCCACTTCCGGTTTGTCTCTTACGTGGGATGTCCTCAGCCGCTCCATGAAACAAAAAGTGTCTTCTCCAGTCCAGAAGATATTGCCACTCAGTTTTAGTTCCCCAGTTACGGCCTCAGCCCCTTGGCCTCTTCTCCAGGCAGTCATCTCCAGTACCAAGATTGGCGGCAGATGTTGGCAACTAGTGGCTGGTCATCAGCAATTTCAAAGAATCAGCGATTAGAAGTGCTTGAAGGTGTTTTGTCACGCACATCCTAGTTGAAGCCCTTGTGAACATGGTGACTGACATGTCCTCAGCCTCCCTCTCTCTGCAAAGAATGCAGGAAGTAATCATGTGGGAGGTCCATCCCTGATAACATCGTGACTAACAGTGCGCTTCTCTCTGACAATTCTTTTCTTGTTTGGTATTTCGTCTTCAGATGGGAGAAAATGCAAGATATAATATAAAGCCCATTCATGCTTTCCAGGAATTTTACATGATTATCCATTAATATTATTTCAAGTAAAGTTTCCTTGGGATTACAAGAGCGATTATGAGCCTGTGTTTCGGTCACCTCGGTAGAATGGTGGGTTGATTAACAATCTATAACTAACAAATCCAGCGTGACTGTAATCTGGCTTGAATCAAAGTTGAGAAAAAATTTAAAACAGAAGAGTTTATATGATTATCGATTTCTTCGCATGCCTTGGGGATTTCAACACAATTTTCTGATGAAAATTATAAAGTCACATAAAAAAAAATTCAATTGCTACACACGCGTTCTAGCCGATGTGGAATTTGTCTCTTAAACGATATATACAGTGCGTCCCAGAAAAAACGAAACCGACATTTATCGATGTTTAGTCACATCTCAATAACAATTATGATTTGATTATGATTTTTTCACATTTCGCGTTCTATCGTCCCCAGGAGTAAAAATACACAATCTGGTTTATAGTAACAATGAGCACGATACAATCATTTATCTGCATTATAGAAATGCTAATGTAATTAAGAAGCATTACTGAAGGTGTGAATATCAATCTGTGGGGATGATACGGGGTGCAATGTAAAGCTGACAGTATTAACGCCAACAAAAGATATAGTTGTGTGTTTTATTTTTTTCTTCAATGTTATCACAAGTACGATGTGTGTTTGTGTGTGTGTGCGGGGGGGGGGGGGGGGGGGGAGCTACGCACCGATTGTAATAAGACGCCCCTGGGCTTAGAATACACAACTGATAACAAGATTACTCTGGCCAATGTATATATGCAAGTACAGATTAATTTGTATTCACTTTGGATAACTTTCAAGAACCATTCACACCCCCGACTTTAATTAATTGACTGATTCGTGCGCATTGATGGATTAGAATGATCATTTATTTTATACCTAGAGGTGCAATATTCTAGTTGATGCTTCGCGGTTCGAGTCCCAACCGGGGTACTAATGTACTTCGGCAAGACTGTCAAGACATTACTTTACATTAATTTTTCAATTCTCAAACCAGGAGTAGTATATGTAGGAAGTAAGGCATTGAATGCTTTCAGCGCATCTTGGCAGCTGAGCTAAAGCTAGGGTAACGATAGTACTTTGTAGGCGTCTAGGCATCCCCCATGGATGGATGTGTACGCAATGTATTAAAGGTAGCTAATATAATTTATCATTATCATAATCAGAATTCATATCATTATCTGACTGCTATGGCGTTACCCGACACTTTATAAAAAAAAGTATATTGCAAATCTACGAATACTCACTTTTTCGAACCCGACACTTCATAAATAACCAGGGGTATTTCACAAACTGTACACCCTAACCTTCGTGAATTTAAGGCTTATTATTCACGAAAACCGTCGTGTAACGTGACGACGTGACGTGAACGTGATCAAACAATGGTTCGGAGTAAGCCCTCTTAATACAAGTTACATTGGCAAAAACGTTCTCGAATTATCGGATACTTTACATACTTTTTATTTACAAATGTACGTGTTATGAATAATTCGGCGTCTTGCATAATTTCATAATTACTACTCGATCAAATACCTTTTTTCTAAATGAATTTCGGTAAAAAACGAGTTATTGTATAGTTCATAGTCTGAAATATTAGACTTAAGGACTTGGTATTAAAGATACGTTACATGCATTTACCTTGGCTTTTGCTCGGTAGGAGTCACAGAGCCATTCAAGGTTCATCAGAACTGAATCAATGGCAATGACCTTGAGAAGAGTGATGGCTCAGTGGTATCATAAAATAGAAATGTGCTTTCAAATGATACCGTAATGTCTGTAAACTATTCCTGCCTCACAAAGCTAAATTGTTTTGAAAATGGTATGTAAAAATCCACTTGTGCCAGATTGGGGTAAAACCGTGAAAACGTTAGGATCACAAGTCATAACTGTAAGACTTAAAACATGATACACAAGTTTGGAATTATGTGATTATGAGCATTGAATCAGCAATCATTTAAAATATGGACGAATACCAGTTACCAGGATGGCAGGGCGTACACCCCAGATTTTCCCAAATTAATGAAAAAGTGGCCCATTCTTAGGTACAAAATTGGCTTATTATGATAATTATGTTTCTGCCTTTTATGCCCATTATACCATATTTGTCCACTTTTTTGCAACGGAAGGTACCCTTGGATCTTTTATTGCAAAATCACATTGTTGAGCTCCTTATTAACTGGCAATTCTGAAAATTCAGGACGTTTGCTGTTCATTATGATTGCAGGTAACATTGATAAAGTTTAAGTATGAAAATATGCACTTTCTTTAACCCCACCATCAACATTAAAATGAATATCATTTTTACATTATTGTGGAAACATTACCGTGGCCATCAATATTCAAAGTAATTGTTTTTTAAAAGAAAATTACTTCGACTTTATGAAAAACAGATAATTATAGTTATAATAGCTCATGGCTTGATAGCAATAACCCTTTGTTTCAGGGTTTCGGTTTTCTGGGACGCACTGTAAGTGCTGTTGCATAGCATGGATTAGCACATTTAAAGCTGTCCACTGATTGATTTAATCATTGTAGAATATTAGATAATACAAAATTTATGAATATCATCTCTTGCCGATTCAACATGGAAAAAACCTCGGGGAAACTTAATGTTTAAGATTCAAACCCAGTGCGACCACTGAACTTATAGAAAGACTGTGTTCTCCTAGTGATAAGGACATTTTGTCACTGACAGGGAGACTTTATAAAGCTTCCTCAACCTTTCCCGGGGTTGTTTTGCCCAGAGGGAAGGTTAGGTTAAGCACTTATTTTAAAAATGAATACGTAGCATAGTACCTCATAAGAAAGACAAGCTTTATGCAAAAGGCATCCCAGGTACTTGCCACCTCGCTTAGCTATCACCTTCCCAATCTTATCAAATGGAAATTGAAGAATATCTGTCACAGAATTCATGAATAGCAACGATTACGATTGTTTCCCTTCAGCTTGTGTCATTTATCTTTCGACGGGATCATTGGATTAGCGAGATTGATAACCATTAGTGCTGCATGCATAAATTATTCTGGAGGAAATTAAGCTTTATGATTTAAATTAGCATAGTCTCGTGGTATTCTTGCCAGGGCATGTTTGTATAACACAGCCCTGGATCATAATGCGCACTTTGTGGTGGGTTTGTGTGTGTGTGTGGGTGTGTGTTGGGTGTGCGTTTGTTTAGCATTATGTCCGAGGACATTTTCGGACAGAGAACAAAAAAAAAATCATGACAACAATGGTCCTCGGAAGCCGGACAATAGTCCTCGAACGTCGAACAATGAATTTATGCCTCATTCCGTCGACTGTCCGAGGCCGAGTAACAATAGAGGAACAATAGTTGTCCTCAGAAGTAAAGCCATTTAAACGTGCGTGTGCTTGTGTGTGTCAGTGACGTGTCACAATGCCGGGAGGTGTTTTTCATTGCCGTAGGTCCATCCGTAGGCATTTTGCTCCATTCAAAACCATTAATCCCATCTTTCCTTGCCCAAAACTCTACCATTTCCAAAACTCATTTGCCATAAAGAAAGTTTGCTAATTAATACCCATTTGTACCCAATGATACCTGAAGCATAATCTGTGACATTAATAGCAAATGTCCTTCCTAACAACAAAGATACTGCATAATAGTCTTTCATGTTTTCAATCATTAAGATCTTTGATTTACATAATCCAATCTCCACCTGACTCCACACAAATTAAAGAGATCTTTAAAAACTGTTTTTGTCCCTGCATTCTCCTTTGCGTAGAATGGCATTTGAATCAGTGTTTGATTGATTGATTGAGTCAGTGTTTGTTTGATTGATTGATTGAATCAGTGTTTGATATCATTCTGAATTATCACATTTCTGTTCCTGAATAATGGTGATATAAACCATGTCATAGCCAGCACATATCCCAACCCTAATAATTCATTATCAATTACGACAGATCAACAGCGGGTAATGCTTTTAAAACTTCCACAGTCAAATTATGATCACTGATGCATAAACTTTTGATTACATAACTCCATGTCATACACCGCACAAACCCATATCCATCATAATCTATCATAAACTCATCATACCATAAGCAATTTCTAAGCTGGAGAACTTCTGATGTCAGCCAAATCATAATGAATTCCTGCGCAACCTAATTTTCATGTCCTTTACAAAAGTGGGCAGTGCTCACCCAAGCATGAAATATTTTGGGACTTTTTTGTGTCATATGATAGAAGAGACCTTCAGCTATCCATATATATACAAATTTCCCAAAAATATACTATTATGTTTTATGTGGGTGCCGTTTTAAAAGTGTATCGCTTTTTTGGGGGGACACTCGGTACATTAACGTATTCTTCTGCGCCATGAAAGAGCAAATATTTTTTCATCATTTTCACCTTTGCCTTCTAAGAATTTACTCACATTTTGTTCATTTTAGGTGAAAAATAGCATATGTCTGCGCATGTGCGGGGACATCTTGTCGGAGCCGGGGGGGGGGGGGGGGACGCAACTAGCCATTACCATTGGTTACTGTACAAAAATTCGAAATTTCGAGGGGGGGGGAACGCCCCCCGCCAACAACCAGTAGAGCCCACAAAGGTAAAAATCAACCCTAAATGTAAAAAACATCGCACCCGCAAATGTCAAAATAACCACAAATATCATAACATGTCAACCACAAGTGTATATTATACAAATAATGAATGTTTATGAGTGCAATGGAAAGAATATTTTCATGAGTTGAATGATGGAATGTTCCATTCAATGAGGCGAAGCATATATATATATATACTAGCAGAAGCAACCCAAAATGAAAGTTTTTTGCTGGGATGCATACAACTAATATTCTGTTATTCCAACTTCTAGATATGTTTCATAGATTTTTTATTGTTTTTTGAAATATTTTTTCCTCGTAAGCTCCACCCTAAAAAAAAGGTTCCAGATCTCATTCCTGCAGTGACATCATCTGTCAATCATCAGTCAGCTACACTTACGCTCTACAATAGGCAGTGGAATGTAACTTCCCCCAGCTCAGCATATGCTCACAATAGAAATGCCTGCTTTCAAACAATACCATTCTTTTCCTGGTGATCCTATAGCATGTCTGACATAGCAACTATTATGTAGGCATTGTCCGGTCTATTAGAACAGATGGTCATCTCTGGCAAAGCTACATACCACTGTCTCTCCTTAGCTCACTAATGATTGGCAGATGATGCCACTGCAAGAATGAGATCTGGAGCATTTTTTTTAGAATGGAGCTTAGCTTGTTTGAGAAAATGATTTCAAAATATATTTAAAAATCTATGAAATATATTGAGATGTTTGAATAACAAAATATGAGTTGCATGCATCCCTGCACATCAACAGAAATCAATTTGCATTTGGGTTGCAGACTTGCAGTGGACCTTTAAGTATGGTAGGATAAGTGTATAATATAAAGTAGGAAATGAGTAGGAGTAGGAAATGAAGCTTTAAGTTTGCCAATGACTCCTGTATTTCTCGATATGTGTTTACTGATGTTGTTTATGTTTGTTTTCCAAGTTAAATTGTTGCCGATGTATATTCATAAGAATGAATAAGAACTGTGTCGTTAATAAAACTGGTCCTGGTAAATGTTCAATTGATTTGATGAATAAAATAAACTTTGTTTTGTTTATATTAAGTGACAGTTTGTTTGCTTGGATCCAGTTTGATACAAAGTTTAATTCGTAATTTACAGTATTCAGGAGGATTTGGGGATTACGATTTGAGAGAAAAATGTTGGAGCCATCAGAAAAGAAATGAAAAATTATTATTAGAACAATTTTGAAAATCACTGATGTAGAGTATAAATAACAGTGGACCAATTAATGATCCCTGCGGCACTCCGCATGTAACAATTTGCATTTGGGATTCATGACCATTTATATTAACATACTGCTTTACGGTCTGTAAGATAATTCCTGAACCACTCCAAGGCATTCCCACGAATTCCATAGTGGGAAAGTTTATAGATAATTTTTTTTTGATCGATGGTATCGAAGGCTCTGGAGAAGTCCAGACAGATACCGACCGTGTGGGAGAACTCAGCAATAGCTGTAGCTAATGTGTTAATAAACATTAGTAATGAATGGGTAGTTGAGTGTTTTTTTTCGGAAGCCAAATTGGGTCTTAGACAAAATGTTATTTTATTATTATTATTATTATTATTACTTATAACGCGCTTTTCCCATTAGGCTCAAAGCGCTTACAATAAATTAAATCATCTACAAACTATAAACTATCGAAAAGATAGATAGATAAAAGTGTTTTTAATGCCTTTCTGAAAATTATTACTGATGAAGACTGTCTAATAGAAAGTGGCAAATCATTCCAGTATTTTGAAGCTGACACAGTAAACGTTCTGTCACCAGCTAATGTTCGAGTTACTGAATATGTGAGGCGGAGAGGGTCACTGGCGGACCTTACTAATCTAGTGGGCTTGTATAAACTCAGACAGTTAAATAAATACTCTGGAGCCTGGTTATTAAGTATTTTGTAGACAAACAAAAGTAATTTGAAAATTATTCTTTGCTTCAAAGGAAGCCAATGTAGTGAGTTCAAGAGTGGTTGAGAAGGGTGGTCTCGAGAAACCTTTAAAATTAATCGTGCTGCCCAATTTTGTAATCGTTGAATACGAATCAACTGATTAGAGGGAATCGTAGAAAGAAGTCCATTGCAATAATCAATACGAGACAATACTTATTTAGGAAGTCAACAATGCGAGAATATACTATTTTTCGCGAATCTTAGAAAATGAAGTTAAGAGTGAGATAGGGCGATAGTTTCCTGTATCTTGCTTGTTACATTTTTTTTTTATCTGGAACTATTCCAATTGGCACAGAAACATTAAATATGTAAGCTAAAGGTGCATTAAACGTGCATTATGGGGAGGGGTAGGCCTAAATACAAATGCAGGGAAGTGATCATACATATCACTTATTATTATGCCATTATGTTCGTTTCAAAGTTCTAAAAATAGCCGGTAGATGTGGACAAGAGGCTGAGTTAGCAATTGTAAGCAGTAGATTTCGTTGTGATCGATCTAGCCAACTATAAGCAGGTTCACACGAAGGGCGCTAAACTTTAAGTTTCACTTGTAGTTTCAAAACTTTAAGTTATCTTGTAGTTATCTTGTAGTTTCAGACCGTATGAACGGACTCGTGGTTGTAGTTCCAGAACCATAAGCGAGCTTGCGATTAACGCCGAAACCATGAGCAGCGGGGGTCCTCCTCGTATTTACGGACGGTATGGACAGAATAAACTTTAAGTTTAGCAATCTCGTTTTTAACGATGACCTCTCTGCTAATGACTAATAGGCTATTCGACCTGTAGTCTCAGAACGAGCGTCATTGTTTCAGGCCCTTGTGACCCCTCGTCTTTGTTAGTGAGCCGTTGTTTCGTTAACTTAAAGTTCCGCTTATTTAAAGTTTCGAAACTACAAGTCCCGTATGAACGTAGCTAATAAGGTGCTAAAGGAGACGGTCAACCAACTATGAACACGATGACAAAGAGAGCGGACAAAATATACAGTTCCTCATTGTACCCTCCACACTTGCTCTGGTAGACAAAAGAAGATCCCTTCATTGCTATTATGTAAAATAAGTAGGAAAACAGGTGAATATGCATGTGACACCTGTTCTACATACTTTCACATAATAGCAATCAAGGGATGTTCTTTTGTCTACCAGGGCAATTGTGGAAGGTACAATGAGGAGCTGTATATTTTGTCCGCTTCTTTGTTCGCCATGTTCATAGTGTTTCCTGTTTCTTTTTTTCTTATGTTATTCTTTGTTTTATCCTTCTATTATTTCCTATTTTTTATCTTCCTTATGTTAATCATTTTTATATCTTTATTATTTCGTCTTTCTTCTGTTTCTATCTTTCCTTCTGTTATTCTTTGTTTTATCATATTATTTCCTCTTTCTGTCTGCCTTATGATATTCTTTGTTTTTTCTTCTTTCTTCTTCTCTTTCGATGTTTCCTTAGGTTATTTTTTACTATCTTTCCTTATGTTATTCTTTGTTTGCGACCTTCTTTTGATGCTTTTTTGTTTTGCTTTTATCCTTATCATTTCATATTTCCATCTTTCTTTCTTATGTTATACTTTGTTTTTATCCTTCTATCATTTCCTCTTTCTATCTTTCCTTATTTTATTCTTTATTTTTATCATTCTGTCTTCTTGTCTTTCTTCCTTACGTTATTCTTTGCATTTATCCTTCTATTTTTGTTGTCCTATGTTTTCTTGTGATTTTTTTTTCGGGGGGGGGGGGGGTTTATAAAATAGCGACTCCGTTGAGCCTAACAGTTACATCGGCATTGAAAGAAGTCATTGTGGTTTCGCAGTGATCATTCTGGAAAGAGACTTGCTCAGGCTGATTAATCACCCATTACACTTGCATTCAGGCAAATTCAAATGAGGATTTCAAATTATTTCATCGAATTTGATCTGACAAGTAATCACAATGCTACCCTACAAATTTTGAAACAATGTAAACAATTAGCACCATCCATTACCAATGAGTGTAGAGACCATCCCCTTTATTTGAAATCTCCTATGAGTACGCACTCGCAGACTCCCCAGCGTCTTGTTAAATGACTGTTAGTCATTTGTAAACACACATAAGTATATACCTGCTAATAATACAACGAGAGCAAAGACTTTAGAGAAATCACTTTCAAGAGTACTGGCCATGCATTTACACTGTGAAAGAAACCTTTTCGAAGCAATTGGGAAAGGTTTGATTACGTATATATTAAGAACTAGTGAATACTGTGAGGTTTTGGAATGATCAATATGATAAGAAATTTACAAATTCTTGCAGAAATCATAAGCACTGCACACATAACTAGGTATATGGGACACAAATAATGGCATGAAAGTTTTGTCCAAATCTTTCAGTTATTTCTCGTCATATTTCAAATATAGAAGGAATTTGAAGAGCATTCCTTTTTAGGGGAAATTTCAACTATAATATTTTTGTTCCCAAACTGACGGAAATAAGACGAGACAGCTTACAATTTTTTCTTCAAATTTACCATGTTTAGCAGAACTAAAAGTTCTCCTTACCGGGTATGTAAAGGGCAATGTCAGAAAAATGTAGTACAGCTTTTAGAAATCATATTTGGATTATGCGTTTTGTTTATTAAACAACATTGATATACATCCTAATCAGATTTACTTACTCTATACGGGAGCCTAGTCATTTACAAGCAATACTTATTATTTAGGCTCCCCACATTTTACATTTTCTTTTTTTTTTGGCCAGTCGTTCATACATCTCTCAAAACTTCCACCTATTTACCGTACATTGTACTTGATTTGAATTCTTTACCCGTATGTTTTGAAATTGACAAATATGCTTGTAAAATATGAATTGTTTTTTATGTAAAAGTGGAACAAATAAACATCAAACTTCAAACATCAATATTCTGTTCAAATCATACATAGGCATGTATGCCAAAAAAAATTAAATAATAATAGCTGTTTTTTAAACATTATAGCGCTGTACCAGTTACAATGTAAATGACCAAAGCGCTTAAAGGAGAATTACGCTCAAAAATAAAGACGATAGTGTTCAAAGGTGTTATTTATTCCTACTTGTTAGACTATATGGCTTCGCGTCAAAATATACGAGATCGATACGAATCAAGATTTTCTGAGCAAAATTTACCATCTGCTAGCAATATGTATCGTCTGCTAGCAGCACATGGGGGCTGCCATTTTGTTTATGTGTACAAGAAGATTTTCTTAATCCAAATGCTCAATTGCCTTTTTCAAAATTAAAAACCCATTTGAGATTAAAAATATAGAATAGATATGTCAATTTATTTTTAAACTGAAGATTTCCTTATATATTTCTGTTGAAAATCGATATTCGCTTAATAGAAATCTATTTTCTCGATACTGGACGTATGGGACGGAGCAAATTAATTCAAATTTTATGGATGCTTCTTCCCTGTGCATCTATAGCGGCAAACTATGCATTCACCTGCTTTCGGATAATGGACTTGTAAAGTCGGAATGCATGCTGCATATATTATGTTCTGCTCTGTTTAGCAAACCCAAGAAAATAGATTTTTGTTAAGCAAAACCAGACAATTTAAAAGTTACATTATAAAGATTTAATTTTTATAATACATGTAAACACCCACTTTATATTTTTCGTCACATATGGGATTTTAGGTAATGAAGAAAATCAATTTAGGATTTGGATTCAAAATATCTTCCTGACTGGAACATTTCTCAATGGTTCATGTACAACTCCAAATGGCAGCCCCCATGTAAATGAGTAGGAGACGATACCGGGTGTTGGAATATCTTTATTTATACATTTTTCTGATATCTTATTAGAAAATGATTTAGGCCAATAAGTAGGAATATATTACACCTTCCAATATAAGTAAATTTGTAATCAGGGGTTAATTCTCCTTTAAAGCATTATTACCCCTGTCACTGGATTCGATTGCGATTCTGCAAATTACAGTGCACATTCTCCACTCCTCTAGGGAGCATTCAAGCCAGTGGCCTGTTTCCAAGCGCGCACATGTTAATCCAACCACAATGACGTTCGCAACCTTCCGCGGTACCCATTTAACACCTGGGTGGAGATGAGCAATGTAGATAAAATGACTTGCTTAGGGGCATATTAGGTTTTTTTTTTAATTATTATTAATATATACAGCCCGGGAAAAAATTATTAGACCAAGCTTCTGTAACAAGCAAGGGACCATAATATGCATACAAAATTGTAAAAATGATTTGTCTTTGTATTTCATTTAATGAATACCAAATTCCAGCAATTATACCTTACTTTTATGTAATTTATTTCCGTCTTACCACAAAAATAACACTATCAGTAACCATACTTGGTCTAATAATTTTTTCCATGGCTGTATATATATTGGACTTTTAAAAGAAAAGGAAACCCAACTTTGAAAAATTCCTGTAAATGAACTATATGTTTACGGACAACGAAACTCATACCCTGTGAAAGAGTAATTCATATTCCTTCCAGTCGTAACTTCTCCAGGGTTCCATGGCCATGCATTACTGAATATACCATTGTCTTCAAAATACTGTGCAAAAATTTAGTTCACTTTCTTGTAAACACAATAGGCATGGTGTAAAGGAGATGCCTTTTGTAAAACGGCCTGGAAGCTCTAATAGACCTGTTCACAAATGTATTAAAATTTTATGCATATTTTTGACAACCTGAAAGCTTGTCAGAGGCTTGTTAGGCATAGCAACAAGTAATGTATGCAAGTATTGTAGCTCATTCATTAATTACAGGTTAATGGAGTACCTCGTTACTAGGTCCCCAGGAAAGAAACATCCATAAATTTGAATAACTCTGTGAACAGGTCTCTTCCCATTGTGGGTGATTTAATTTTGTTCTTTAAATTTGTGTTAATGAGATGCTATTTACCAATGATTCAGGATTTTTGCTATGTAAAACCCTTTTCAGGTAGGACACGTTTTGCAAAGAAGACAGTCTGGGTGAATTTTAAAGGAGAATTACGCTCAAAAATAAAGACGATAGTGTTCAAAGGTGTTATTTATTCCTACTTGTTAGACTATATGGCTTCGCGTCAAAATATACGAGATCGATACGAATCAAGATTTTCTGAGCAAAATTTACCATCTGCTAGCAATATGTATCGTCTGCTAGCAGCACATGGGGGCTGCCATTTTGTTTATGTGTACAAGAAGATTTTCTTAATCCAAATGCTCAATTGCCTTTTTCAAAATTAAAAACTCATTTGAGATTAAAAATATAGAATAGATATGTCAATTTATTTTTAAACTGAAGTGAGTGAAGATTTCCTTATATATTTCTGTTGAAAATCGATATTCGCTTAATAGAAATCTATTTTCTCGATACTGGACGTATGGGACGGAGCAAATTAATTCAAATTTTATGGATGCTTCTTCCCTGAGCATCTATAGCGGCAAACTATGCATTCACCTGCTTTCGGATAATGGACTTGAAAAGTCAGAATGCATGCTGCATATATTATGTTCTGCTCTGTTTGGCAAACCCAAGAAAATAGATTTTTGTTAAGCAAAACCAGACAATTTAAAAGTATCATTATAAAGATTTAATTTTTATAATACATGTAAACACCCACTTTATATTTTTCGTCACATATGGGATTTTAGGTAATGAAGAAAATCAATTTAGGATTTGGATTCAAAATATCTTCCTGACTGGAACATTTCTCAATGGTTCATGTACAACTCCAAATCAGCAAGAAAATGGCAGCCCCCATGTAAATGAGTAGGAGACGATACCGGGTGTTGGAATATCTTTATTTATACCCTTTTCTGATATCTTATTAGAAAATGATTTAGGCCAATAAGTAGGAATATATTACACCTTCCAATATAAGTAAATTTGTAATCAGGGGTTAATTCTCCTTTAACAAGATTGCATGCCAAAGAACCAGTGCGAACCAGAAGGATTGCAAGATCACAAAGTAATGCAAATCAAAGACATAGAGCATAAAGAAGGAAAATCATGCATGTGTTTGAAGATTTGACTTGGCTGATTTTCAGAAATGTCGGATTTTTGATGAAAATTAGCGGAAGATGCCTGCAGCACTCAAGACAACGAACATGTTCTCTGTGTTCTCCGAAGATCTCACGTCTTCTTGGTCGAACTTTATGATTAAACACTTGTTTCCACGAAGCTACAATAAGTGTGATTTTATAGATAAGAATCATAATGAAATGCCGAGTTCTCTGAAGACCTTTGAGTACCATCATTTGAACATGATTTGAAAACAAAAATCTCGTTCATGCTTTTTTTTTAAATATAGTAAATTCATACCTAACAAAGGAGGTCAAGACAAGAATGGCCTTGCCGTCATCTCGAGAATCAAAACAGATAAACAAGACCTCCTGAAAATTGAGGTGTATGGCTACAAGGGATGTTTTCATTATGACGTTATTAATTTTAACTTTTTAAGCTTTCGCGCTGCAAGTCTGGTTTTTTTTTTTAAATAAACCATCACCCCCCCCCCCCAACTACGCAACATCTGTTCACCAGATTCACGTAAAAAGGAGCTGAAATACAGGGGGAAAATTATTATTATTATATAATGTTAGTTCCATAGTTCATTTGAAATCCTCGGGAAGACAAATTTTATTTAAAATGTAAAATAAATGAATTAGCAGATTTTAGGCATTGAAATTTGCAATATTCAAATTACACAATCGCCCTATTTTGTAAAAAATAACTCTTTAAATGACACTGTAGTTGTTAAAATGTTAATGAGAATTATCGGCGCTATTTTAAAAATAGCAGGAACAATGTCAGGGTAATCGCAAGAGTTGAGCCAATAAATAAAATTAGTATTAATAATGATGATAATGATGATGGTGATAATAATAGTAGTAGTAGTAGTAATAATAATAATGATAATAATAATGATACATAGCATTTGTATAGCTCTAGAAACTAGTTTTCAATCTCAGGAAAAACAATCATTATGGAAGAAAAAGAGAGAGAGCGAGAAAGTGTGTGTGTGTTTGCGTGAGGGAAATAAGACATGTAAGAAGAAGCGCAAGCACAATTTCCCTGAGATTGCCTAAAAAGAGGAGTTAAAGGGTATTGAAAGGGTCTACGGCAGAGGCCTAATACTACATCCCATTCCAAAAGTTTTGCCCCGTTTCATAAAACTTGTCATCAATAACAACTACCACATATTTATGACAAATTTGTTCTTATCCAATCAAATTCATTGATTTCAGTAGCTTATAACAAATGTTATGAAACGAGATCCAGGACTGTCTTGAGCTGGTTTACGGTTGCAGGAGGGTAGGTAGCTGGTTTCACAACTTTACATCAACTGAGGGGGAAGACATTTCTGGTAAATCAACGTTTATGATAATTTAGCCAGAGTTTTTTTGACGGTCACATCACCTATCAATTACACATTACAGACAAGGAATAGATGAAAATACATTAAAACTTGATTATTCTGAAACTTACAATCTTAGCGCTGCATGCTTTCAAGTTAACGGGGAAAATAAAGCAAAAATATTCATGGAAAGGATATGTGATTGTCCCAATACTTCATTTTATAGGCAAAGATTTACCCAAAGCTACATTTCTTGATAAAGTGAAAACATAGGAAATCATAAGCATTTGGTTTGATTGAATGAATGATGATTATTTTTCCTGACTGCTATTGGCATGAGAAAGCAAGCACATGTTAATTCACGACGGCAAAGACTTTCGAAACATCGAACTATTGAGGCAATTTCAATAGCGTTGTCAAACACTTAATGAAATGTGCGAACATTAATGGGGTTTTGCAAGAAAGTTGCAATCAATTGCAAATTGTAAAGCAAATTAGAACAACCATTCTGAATGGTTCAGGGTCTGCCCATTCAAGAAGATGCGCTTGCAACAATGATTTTGATTGGTCAGTACCGATCAGTTGCAACTTGCAATCAATCGCAACTTTCTTGCAACACCCCATAAGTGACGTAGAATGTAATCCGAATAGGATTTTGATGGGATATACAATATAGGCTATTGGTATTAGCTTTGGGTTGATTTTTCGAAAGCCTTTGCGATCGTGTCAGCTGCAAGGGGAACCTACGGTTTTATCCGACATGTCCGAGGTAAGTGGTAATGAGGATTAATAATGTCTTACCGAAGGGCATAAGCGCATCGACCACTGAGCCATATACGCCTCCATCATGCTTTTCTGGCAACCTGGACAAGTAGTTTAATCGCTGAAATGTATTGGCGTGATGGGTAGTTTTATGACATTAAAATTTATTATTTTGAAGAACAATATCCCTAGTCGGAAATATGCAAGGACGACAACGTATGCATTTTAGACCAATGAGAGATCGACGAAGACGCAAACAATTTCCTGCAACGTACACACATACTGATGCACGCACTCGCGCGCCCACATACACTGTCAAAAAATACAATCACCATCATCAAAGTATCTTCCCCTGTTCCGGCGCATTGTTCCGCCACCACTCTCTTAACTTGCTCCCTGAGGTAAAGCAAGACGACATCCTACGCGATCGCTACACCTCAACAAATAAACCTTGCTCGACTTTCACCCCTACCTCTCTCCTGGTATCAGTCGATATATTTTCGCTCGCCACAACACAACACAGGGACGTCACTGCTTTGGCTCTTTACTGGTAACAACAAATCCACCCCAATAGGAGGAGAGGAAGACAAAGCGAAACACTTTGGAAAAATACCAACGACACTGTGACAGAAAGTGGAACCACCATAATCAAGACATCGCAAAGCGCATACGATCTTCATGTATAAAAGGCGTTAGCAGCAACTTTTGGTGGCAGAGGGAAGCTATATCTCTTATACTTTTTTTGCGGGAAAGTCAGGAGGGTATCCTGAATTGGTGAAAAACATTGGTCTTTATGAAAATGAATATTTCCATGGCTGTATTCCGTGTGCTTGGAGTCACCCTCATGATGATACTGATAGTGGAAGGAGCGACAAGAGTGACAAGAGATAGTAAGTATAATCCAGAATATCTATTTCAATTTTTCGAGAAAAATGTCATGTGAAAAAAGTTATATGATTCACCCCGATTCTTTCTAACTGCACCCTTAAAGGTGCAAAAAGCTTCTTAGGGTGCAAAGTTGCACCAAAAAGGGTGCAACTTTTGTTGCATTTGAAGGGTGCAAAATTGTACCTTTTTTTTTTAGTGTGAACCAATGAAATTTACCAAAATATTCCACTTTTCATTTATATATCTGTTGTTTTTACTCATCACTGCGTACTATATCATCGCCAGGGCACTTGTTGTCTTGATGCCTGAATAGCAGGTTTAGATTGGATTGAATAGATGTGCAGAAACTGAACCATTCTTCCACTCCGTTGCTTTGCTTTCGTTGCTCGAGAAAATAAGTAACCAAGGCCACGAATGAGTGTAGTATAAATAATCCGAAGGTACATTAATATTTTAGATAATTTAATCAGAACATATTTAGTATGATGAGATATACTCAACTTTCAACTTATGTGTTTTACTGGCTGGGAAAAGGATTATTATTTTTCTTTTGCTTTTTTTTGTAAACGGATTTCCCTTTTACTTCTTCAATGATGAAAGACGTCTCTGTGACAAGACGTAAGAGCATTTCAAGAAAGTTTTTTTTAAATTGATATTATCACCAATGATAATTAAACAAAATTTATTGTATTTGTTGTTTTTAATATAAGATCTGATTTCTATCGTGCTGAAAATATTCTATATAAATTTTGGGAATTTCCATTCTAATCTATATCATAATATCAACAAGTTACAACGCACTTCGAGATTTTCATTTTCTTCACCAATTTACTAACAACACGGGACTGAAAAAATCTTTTGTTGCCAATCCTGACGCATAATACAAAAGGTATGTCTAAACCTTAGAAACAAATCAATGAAACACCCACGGATATGCACCTTTGTCCATTTACTTTACATCGCCCTTATCGGTGGCTTAAATAGCTTCTAGTTTACAGAATGACTATATATATATTTACAGTATAATGCATACAATTTTCAATTTTCTGTGTAGAAGATACACTCTCACATGTCAAATTTTCATAAAACCTTACGGTCTTGATATTTTACTCTACTGAAATACATGTATGTGAGGTTTAATTGATCGTGTGATGTACTGGGTGAATATATAATGCTAGAAAGAATACTTTGATCAGAGTCATGATGACCTTCAAATTTTCGACCTTTTATTTAAGATCATCCTCAGGAACTAAAACATCAGTGAACATGGATATTTTTATATATAAAGTTTGACATCTATCATTATATATTCACATCTTCTTCTGTGATGATAATGGATTCTGGGTACTCGATGAATACATATAGCAATTTAAAGAAGGGAAATAGTAGTGACAATGACAATTTTGTGATAAATTTTCGTCTTATCGTAATACGCAACCTTCACACCCCATGATTAAGTCACTGCCCAAAGTTCACACCTTTTTGTTTTGAATGGTATATTACATTTTCCCTAATGCAGGATTATTGAATATAGTATAATTGATTTAGCGCAGTTCAAGATAAATGTTCCAATCCTCAGATTTTATTTAAATTGCCAAAGATAATCATGTTATGTTATATTGTAAATTTCTGGACTTTATTCAAGTTGTTATAAAGATAAAGTTGAGTGCTGATCATGTCTACAAGCTATTTAGCGAGCTAGCTTGTGTAGCACTTACAAATAACGAGACTTTGGAATCAACAAAATGATAACAAATGGACTCATTCTTGCTGAAAATTATGTATAGTTAAAGCATTACACGCAGCGATGATATTTGCGTCCCCACAAGCATATGGCATCAAAATTGGGTCTTACAATTTTGAAATAATACTAGTTACATTTGGAATATAAGGGCATTTCATAGGAAATAATTTTTCAAGAGACAGTGCTACTGTGATATTTCTTCATATAGGAATGACAAGAATGAGAAAGGTCACAAATTATATATCACCTTCAGCAGAATTTAATCCCTTCAAGTTTCGTATTTTCCCGGCACGCAAAAATATCTATTCTGAAACCTGAAGAAATGCTAGACGTCATCCAGGTGTTATAAACAAGTAATAGTTGCTGTTAAACTTAAGAATTGAAAAGGGAGCTTACCAATTCTAAATATCCTTGACTAAAATTGCATTTTCTGGAGAAAATGTCACTGAAAAATATTTACATTGTTGCTCGTGAAGAAAATGGTGGCTTATTGCGTTATGGGGTTCTTGGATAACAGGGATGACATTTTCTTGACAATACTTTCACACTGACAAGTACGTGAGAGAAAGAGATAGAGAGAGAGGGAGAGAGAGAGAGAGAGAAGAAGTGAAAGAAGTTCACAACGAAAGATTCAAGAAAGGTGAACAGGGAACGACAATTATTAGTAACTGGAAGTATTGTTTTGGGGGTTCATGTGTATCTCGTTTTGTATTCCACACCGTTTTTTCTAGTTTCTTTCTTCTTCCTCCTCATTCTTCTTTCTCTTTCCTTTTCTCCTCCTTCTATTCCTATGTCTGTCTTATTTATTTCCCTGTGTGTCTGATTATCTCTCTGTATCCCTGTATCTTCCTCTTGCTCTATTTCTTAATTTTACCAAGGAATTCCTTTAGTATCTAATATCTGCCAGCAGGACTATGTTTTATCTGCAAAGCTTCTGTTGTTGGGCTACCTCATCTTTCAAACCGTTTCAAATTATGTATATTTACCCTGTAAACAAGAAAAAATTATCAATGTTATCGAAACCTTCGTGTATCTTGTATGTTTACTTAAAGTGGAATAATCGGTTACGGTGATTACTTGAACGTCTCATTCGATATTTTGAGATTGTTTTATGTTTCCAAGGGATTTACAAGTATGGTACGTTAGTAACGTTACCCTTTGTCCCCTAAAACTGAGCCAAGTGAACTACTAACTGAATAAAAGAAATACACACATAAGACAGAAGAGGAGGGGAAAATGGAGAGAGAGAGAGAGAGAGAGAGAGAGAGAGAGAGGGTTTGAGGGGTAGAGAGGGGAAGAGAGGAGAAAGGAAGAAACAAACTACATCGCATTTATGCACTTCCCCCAATGAAAATGCACTCTCCCAAGCTGTATCTATAAAAATACCAGGCATACACAGCCCTCTAAGTAAACCCCCATCAAAATATGATTATTACATATCATACATGCACACCCTCTTATATTCCCCCATCGAAATATCGGTTATTGATTCCTATGTACATAAACCCCACATCTACAAGAACTACACAGTGGGCACAACCCCTTAAGCATCTGATCTAAAATTCTAAATGATGGATACACACCTCTTGGACCCGAAGGACCACTTCCATCGAGCTGAGATGCACTTTATTCTCGAGGCGCGGGCATTTAACACTCGGCTGTAATTTCCAGACTGCCTTACATGACTCCGGGGTTTTGCCATATGAAAGGCGAATACAGCTAAGTTTGAGTTGCCACGCTCATTTTTTAGAATCAAGTGAATTTTGTGCCCTTGATCTTTGTGGATATTGAAAAGGATGACCAGGACATGTGCATACAATTATCTTTTCATAACGTTTGAGATAAAAAGTGGGAATCTTACGGCAAATGAAAAACAAATAATGCGATTCGTGACGTTTTGCCAAACGCGTATTTACCCTAAATCGCTTTTTCTAAACATTTCACTTATTATTTTGCTTGTTCGTTTGTTTCTTTCTGTATGCTAAGGTACTGTCAATAGGGCATTTAAATATTTTTTTGTGACTGAGGTCAGTTATAAAGCTTAAAGCTTAATATATTAGCTGTATATACTAAAAGTACATGTAAATTACAAACCTTTTCTCAAATTTAAGTGACGGGTTGAACAAGGTTGATGTGCCATAGACGAGGTATGAACACATAACCGCTATTTGAAAGCGTGCATTGGGTATGCGTGTGTGTGGGGGGGGGGGTGTGCGCGTGTGGGCATGTTGGGAGGTGGAAAAGGTTGATGGTTTGCCTGTAAATTACAAACACCTTTTAAGATTTAAGCGTCGAGTTGAAAAAGGTTGATGTGTCATAGGGGAGGTATGATAAAATCGCTTTTTGAAAAATTGTGTGTGTGTGGGTGGGGGGGGGGGGGGTCCTTGCGCGCGTGTGCAGGTTTGGTGGTGGAAGAGGTTTGATGGTTGGCTAAATGGAGTAGTAAGGTGGTTTGGATTTGATTTTAAGGCAGACAAAAGCTGTTGGCCCGTCCTTCGTCGCACTTAGTTCTCCCCGCACGTCAGGACACGTTAGGGGATCATAATCGCTGAAGCAATTCGAAGAAGCCATTTCATTAACATGACATAGACTTTGTTTAGATTGATATATACCGCCAAATCCGAGGCACCAATGTACGAAAGCAAGTGCGGGGTCTGGAAACATTTCCGACGTCATCAAAAGCCCAATAGTCTACTACTGCGCTTCTCAACCATTTTTTTTTTAAATTGAGGCCCACTTTGGCTCTTAGAATCTTTTCGAGGCCCACCTAAGGTGCAGGGGGAGGGGGCTCATTGATTGAAAGTGTTTGGACAAATTCAATTCTTTATGCATGCATAAACTTCGTATGGTTATTTCAAATTTCCTTTCAATTCATAATATAAATATGGCGTTCATATTCTTCCTTTTGGCTTGATACGTACCCAAATATTAGGTTTATATACCTTTTTGGTGCTTGGATTCAAAACGTCTGCTTGGAAATATTGTTTGCGAGGTCGCATTGCGACGGAGCGAGAAATATTTGAAAACTTCACCTTGATTTATACGATTTAAAGAGTAATCTTGTTGCAATTTCCTTTGAATGATTGCATCATAATAAGTTATCATTTTTTTTTACATGGTTGAAAATCTGACCGGGGGTGGCGCAAATTGCCCCCTGCCCCTCAGATACGCTAATGCTTACAAAAAACCTAATGAGAAAAAAAAAACGTGACACAAGAAAACAAGAATTGTGCGGTAATTAAATGTGTTGTGCCACTGTAGGTTGTTATGCCCCAAAATTCTTTTGCTTAGTACTTACTAGTACCTTCAGTGAGACACTTGAGCTTGCTTCTCCTGTTCGTACAAAAAGTTCGAGTTCATATAAATCGGTTCGCGTACCCATGCGGTATGATGGGGGGGGGGGGGGGGGGGGGGGGGAGGGGGTGTAGAGCCCACAAATGTAAAAATCAACCACAAATGTAAAAACATTGCACCCGCAAATGTCAAAATAACCACAAATGTAATAAATATCGCCCACAAATTAAAAAATCGGTTTAACCACAAATGTAAAAACAATTTGCCTACAAATGTAAAAATTTCCATTTTTACCACAAATGTCATAACATGTCGACCACAAATGTAAAAACTCATTGCTTGCATAATGTACCCATGTAAGATAAGTTATTATGAGATGTATGTGTTTGTGCGCGTGTATGCGTGTGTGAGAGGTTTTCCTGACCATTAAAATCCCTACAATATTGAAACACCCTTTACCACAAATGTCAAAACATGTCAACCGCAAATGTAAAAAATTATTAAACTAGTCGTTTACTAGTGGTTTCCCTTTTATGATCAGTTTACAGAGACGGGGTCGAGGAGCTGATCATAAACTTCAATGGCAAGAAAAATTCAGATAATCCATCGATCTCTAAGCAGAACAGCAACTAATACAATTCTAGTGAGGGCAATTAATGTTGTATCCCCCAAAAGTAGCCAGTCCGTGTCATTATTATTAACAGAATCAGACGTCTAGAGCGAACTCGAAAATATTGTAAAAACAAAATTTATTGCCCGCTATTTAACACGCAAAATCCCATCGACTTTCGAAACCGCGCAATACACAATTTATCGGCCCGCAATTATGTTAGCTTGGCAAAGCCGGGCAATAAAATGTAAAAATTGCATTGCTCAGATGTCTTATATGCTTAATAATAATACTTTTTTTATTCTCGCGATTTTTAATTATGACATATTTAATGGTTGGGAAATGCCTGAAACCTGCATGTTATCGTTTCAATCTACAGTGATAATCAAATATAACACAAATGTAGAAGGCCTACACCATATGACGCACGCTGTTGTTATGATTAAAAATAAAGGGTTTATTGCTACTTGGTCTACAGCCAGTTGGTCTAATAGCCCATTGGTTTAACATCATTCGGTCTAATATTAGTTGGTCCAATAACCAATTGGCCTAATCATCATTTCGTCCAATTACCCTTTGGCCTATAGTCAATTCATCTAATAGCCATTTGGTCTATTTGGCAATTTTGGAACCGGGCCGGGGGTTGGGGGGGGGGGGGGGGGGGGACGATGGGGCTGCAGCCCCTTCACTTTTTGAGTAGACACGTTTCATATAATTTTGTTTAATGATTATGCACAATATATATATATTTTTAAAAGAGATCACATTTTAAAGATATAATTATATACATTAAATTAATGTTTGGCCGCTCGCATCGCTCGCTCGCAAAATGTTGAAAAGTGTAGTTGATAGGTGTCAGTCCCCACTTCTAAAAGCGTTCCATTTCCCTGCATTGTGGTGCATGTAGTTATATTGATGATAATAATGAATAGAAACAGAATGGCACAATGAGAGAGATGATGGAAGAATGAATATAAAGAGTACTATAAGGAAGACGGAAGTGAAGATAAATCAATGAATAACAATGCAATAGGGAAGATTGAAAGTTAAGGGATGGAAGGATAAAGACATAGGCCTAACGTAAAGATAGAGAAAGAGAGAGAGAGAGAGAGAGAGAAAGAGAAATGGTAGAAGAATAAAAAAAACCATGGCGAAAGATGGAAGAGAAGCTTGTAAACGAGCCCCCCCCCCCCCTCCCCAAACAAAAACAAGAAAGAAGAAGAAAAATATCATAACGAAATTAGAGATGAAAAGCAGAAAAAAGATAAAAAGAAAGAATATTATTATACAAAATAGGCAAAATGCTAGAAAGATAAACCAAGGAATACAGAGAGAAAAAACATAGAGAAAGAGAAAAATTATAAAAGAAATAATGTAAAGATTAACATATGGAAATATGGAAGATGGAAGATGTGATAGAAGGAATTCAAGAATAACACAACTAAAGGAAATATGGAAAAATGAAAGGATAAAAGCAAGGAATAACATAAAGAATGATAGCGATAGAAATAAGGGATAAAAAACAATGTAATAAAAGCAAAGTGCATTAAAACAATAATTGAAAATTCACTAAACATATTAATTGATTAATCAATTTATTCACTAGATAATCAATTAAGCACATGTAATTAATGCATGCCGTGCTCCATCAGGTCACCTTTGGTTCTCCTCTTTTTTGTACTCCCCCACCCCCCCCCCAAAAAAAAAAATAAACACACAATTACTGCAAAACGTGTGCCGAACCGAGGGCTGACTGTTTAGTCAAAGCCACCTAGAGTAGTATTGTGGAGGGAAAACAATAAATTAGCCCAGTTGCTCATTAGACGAAACGATGATTGGACCAAATGGTAATTAGACCAAATGACAATTATACCAAATGGTTATTAGACTAAATGGGTGTTGACTAAATGATTATAGACCAACTGACGTTAGACTAACTGACAAATGGACCAAATGATGTGTAGACCACATGGGTATTAGACCAAGTGGGTTTAGACCATTTGTTGATTAGACGAAATGGCAATTAGACCAATTGATAATGGACCAAATGGTTATTGGATCAAATGGTTTTAAACCAAATGGCCATTAGACGAATTGACTATAGACCAAATGCTAATTAGACGAAGTGAAAATTAGACCAAATGGTAAATGGACGAAATGATTACACCAACTGATATTAGATTGAATGATGTTAGACCAATTGGCTATTAGACCAACTGGCTGTAGATCAAGTGGCAATAAACCTATATAACTATAACAGGCTAAAGTTTGTCTGTAGTATTAGACCAATTAATGGATATTAGACCAAGAACATTAGACCAAACTGTTATTAGACGAACTGAGAATTGGACCAAACGATGATTAGCAAAAATGGTAATTAGACGAAGTGATGATTAGACGATGTGGGTGTTAGGCCAACTGGGTTTACACAAAATGGCTATTAGACGAAATGATGATTATACCATTTGGTTATTAGACCAATTGTTTTTAGCCGAAATAGATTGGACCAAGTGAACATTAGACGAACTGATTATTAGACCAATTGATGTTTAGAATATATGGGTTTAGACCAAATGGGTATTAAACCAAATAGGTTTTAAACGAATTGGCTATAGACGAAGTGGTGATTACACGAAGTAATTAAACTGATTATTAGACCAAATGGCGATTAGACGGAATGTACAGATTAGACGAATTGGTGATGGACGAATAGACCGAATGACGTTGGACCATTTGGTTTTTAGACCAAGTGGCAATTTACCATAATAACTTACATCGGTGCATTATTTGCAAGCAATGAGTTTTTACATTTGCGGTCGACGTGTTATGACATTTGTGGTAAAAATGGAAATTTTTACATTTGTAGGCGAAATGTTTGTACATTTGTGGTTAAACAGATTTTTACATTTGTGGGCGATTTTTATTACATTTGTGGTTATTTCTATACTTGTGGTTAACATGTTATGACATTTTGTGGTTATTTTGACATTTGCGGGTGCAATTTTTTTTTTACATTTGTGGTTGATTTTTACATTTGTGGGCTCTACAGGGGTGTGCGGACAGTTAAGAACAATTGAGTTGTCAGTTTGCCGTCGGATTTTACCCAAAATATGCATCAGGTAACACTAAAATTAGAATATATGTTCAATTTATACAATTGTCCAACTTA
Source organism: Heliocidaris erythrogramma (assembly GCA_025617745.1). NCBI lineage: Eukaryota > Metazoa > Echinodermata > Echinoidea > Camarodonta > Echinometridae > Heliocidaris > Heliocidaris erythrogramma. The sequence goes on along the minus strand of CM046859.1, from coordinate 32,686,614 downwards.
TCTTGTGAAAGATCTGTGACAATTTGCATGAAAAGTTGTTTGAAGTTTATTTGTTCCACATTCCACATTTACATCAAAACAATATTTTCAGAAGCGAATTTGTCAATTTCAAAACATAGGGGTAAAGAACTCAAATCAAGTAAATAGGTAGAAAGTTTGAGAGATGTTTGAACGACTGGCAAAAAGAAGTAAAAAATGTAAAATGTGGGGAGCCTAGATAAAAAGCATTGCTTGTAAATGATTAGGCTCCCGTATACAGTAATTAATTCTGATTGGGATGCAATAAAAAGGCGAGACGGATTAGAAGTATCAGATTTACAAAACGTACAAGGAGAGCAAAGCTCAGAATGTGGAGTAAAGAAACGAAAAAGACGAAAGAGAAGAAGAAGAAAGAAAGAAAAAAGAAAAGAAAAGAGAGAAAAAAAGGAGAAAAGGAAGAAAAAGTCGAAGAAGAACAAGAAGAAGCAGAAGAAGAAGAAGAAGAAGAAGAAAAAGAAGAAGAAGGAGAAGAAAAAAAATTGTAAGGGCAGGACAGTGTTACACGAGCAAATTCTATGTGACCACTTGTACGATCCAGCTTGATATGAATATTCATACATACATGTACTTACTTAAAAGGTAACATCTTAGCTTCCGTTTAAAAGAATAGACCTGTTTACTAAGTGATTCAAATTTTATGCATACTTTTGAAACAAAGGTTGTTCTTGACAACCTGAAAGCTTGCCAGAGGCTTGTCAGACATAGCAACAAGTAATGTATGCAAACTGGATTCCAAGCATTGTAGTTCATTCATTAATAACAGGTTAATGGAATACCTCGTTACTAGGTCCCCAGGAAAGAAACATCCATAAATTTGAACACTTAGTAAGAGGGGCTATCAACTAGTTCGTTATTCAGGCTGTTCCAGAATTTGGGTCCAGTAAAGGTGGTTGTTTTGTTTGCAAAAACGGTGCGAGTTCGGGGGAGGTGGAAATGGTTTGTTTGTCTAGTTGGATAGGAATGTACAGCATCATTGCGTTGAAATATAGGGATGAAAGCATCTGGTAAATTACCATTCGAGAGATCGTATATAAATTTGTAGGCTTGAAAATTAATAATAATACAATACATTTATTAGGCGCTTAATACGGATGTTTCTAAGCGCACGGTTTACCGGGAAGTTAAGATTAAATCCAAAATAATACAAAAATACAAAAATTATTAGAAATCTTTTGTAATTCAAACAATGGATACAGTGTATAAATATGGTAAATGAATACTGAAAATCAAAGTCGGTGTGTACCTATGGTGTGCACCTCCATCGACTGACCCACAACTGGGCCATTTCAGAGGACTGGTAAGTTTTCAGCAGGGACTTAAACTGATTAACGGAAGTGGCTAGATTATAAAAGCAGGGACAGAATTCCAGAGAGAAGGGGCAATATTATTGTAGAAAAAGCACGATCACCATGTTTTGTGGAAGTGCGAGGTCCAGGAGTTAACTGCATTGTAGAGGATGACCGGAAGGGATCTTGAGGAAATAGTGGAACGTAAGGAAATGAGATTTGTGAGATACTTGCCCATTCAGAATTTTGTACGTAAGCAGAAGAACTTTAAAAGATATACGGTGATGTATGGCATGTATGGGAAGCCAGTGGAGAGAAGGAGGATTGGGTTATGGACTCGGATTTCCTGGCAGAATTTTGTACCCGTTGAAATGGAAGTAAATGTGTATGAGGGAGGTTAGAAAATATGGAATTACAATAATCTAGGTGACAGGAAACAAATGCATGATTTAATTTGGCAGTTGTGGGTCGGTCAAGTAGTTTCATTATCTTCCCAATTCTGAACAGTCCAAAAGATGCTGACTTACATCCAGTCAGAAACGCATTTTAATTCAGTTTTTACAATGTCCAGAAGTGTATCGGGGTTATTGTGAGAGCAAAAAATATTGGAGTCATCGGCAAAAAGGATAAATGATAAGACTGCCCAGTTAAAGATGAGTTTTGGAGATTGTTAATGTATAAGATATACAGGAGCGGGCCTAATAGAGAGCCTTGAGGGGCACCACAAGTAATTGACTGAAGGGTCGATTTGAAACTATTTATGTATACATATTATTTTCTATCAATAAGGTAGTTCCTGATCCACTCCAAGGCCTTCCCCCGAATACCATAGTGGGACAACTTATGCAACAATATATCATGATTTATAGTGTCGAAGGCCTTGGAGAAGTCCAGGAAAATACCTGCAGTGTGCGACATACTGTCAATCGCTCTGGCAGTTTTATTGATGAGTAATAGAAGCGCGTGCGTAGTTGAATGCTTTTTGCGGAAACCAAATTGAGACACAGAGAGAACATGATTATTATTTAAAAATGTAATGAGGAAAGAGTAGACAATTTTTTTTTCTAGAATATTTGAGAAGCTTTTTAGAAGTGATATGGGGCGGTAATTACCTACGTCTTGTTGGTCACCTTTCTTGAAAATAGGTATGACCTTTGCAGTCTTCATTTTATTGGGAACAGTGCCGTTTGTTAGTGATAGACTGAAAATATGGGTTAAAGGAGAAACTATTTCATGAATTATATTTTTCAGTAAAACATTTGTTATACCATCGTACCCAGAGCTGTTTTTTAGCTTTAAATTGCTTACAGTGTCAATAAGAAAAGAAAGAAAGAAAATTACGTGATGGGAAATGAGCGGAAAGAACCATTAATTCCTCTTGGTTGGAGGCAGCCAAGGCGAAAAATCATACGTTCCTCTTCTCTTATATATATATACACACTGTTGGTCATAATGGTAGCATAATTTTTTTTTCTACCTTTCGTACACTATTGAAAATAATACGAGTCATTTTTGGCAAAATAAAGCTTATATCTTCACCGATTTTATTGATAAATCTGTTCTCAACATATGAAATAAAAAATGTAAGACAAAAATTAATTCATACAAACTTTATACACTGGTTTAAACCACTTTTGACAAACACAATCATCCAGACCTTGGATTCCTTGAAAAAATGTATCGTTATGGTAAATGTTTAACCATGATAATTTTATCGTGAAAAATAAAATCTTGGGATCTTTTGGTGATTGAAGGGAAGTGTTCCTCTTTTTAATCTTGTTGGGTCACTTTGTACCTGGTATGGCCACCTCTGGCACGCACCAGTGCCTCCACACGCCGTGGCATACTGTCCACAAGGTTGTTGATGGTGTTCAAGGGCAGTGCATCCCACTCTTCGGTCAGTGCCTGGGCTAACTCCTGCACATTTTGAGGATGATTGTTTCTCTCATTGATGGCACGGCCCAATGCATCCCAGGCGTGCTCAATGGGGGTTCATGTCGGGGGAACAGGCAGGCCAAGGCATCTGCTGCACGTCCTCTGCGTCAAGGAATTCCCTCACCAGACGTGCCCTATGTGATCGAGCGTTGTCGTCTTGGAGCTGAAAGTTATTGCCATATACTATTCTCGCGTATGGAAGACAATGGCGTTCCAGGATATCGCGGTACACGACGGCGTTGACGTTTCCTTCAGGTGCAGCCAATGGCGTTTTTCCGCCATAATGTATTCCGACCCATACCATCACTGAGCCTCCATCTGCTTGATTGGTTTCCTGGACACAGTCATTACGGAGGTTCTCGCCCCACAATCGTCGAACCTTCTGCCTCCCATCGGTGCGGTCAAGGATGTACCGGCTTTCATCAGTGAAGATTACATGGCGCCAGTGACCAAGCTGCCATCTCCTGTGCCTCCTAGCCCACTGGAGTCGAGCAACCCGGTGGCGAACAGTGAGACGTGGAACCTTGGTCATTCGCAGAGCTCTGTAGCCATGTTGGACAAGTCTCCTGTTAACGATTTCCCGTGAAACGTTCACTCCGAAGTGCCTCCTCCACAAGTGGCAAAGACGACTCGCTGGCATTCTCCGGTTCCTACGGCACATGTTCAGCAGTTGACGGTCATCCCGTGCGGATGTTCTTCGTGGTCGACCTGTAGATCTCTCTGGACTCAAAGTACCCGCCTCTCGATGTCTTCTGAGGATGCGGCACACACAACTCTGCGATAGTCCAAGAATATCTGCAATCTGGGCCTGTGTCCGTCCATTCCGTCGGAGTGCAAGGACCCTCTGACGAATTGCAAGTGCCGTTGGGCGAGGCATAGTGTAAGGAATCAATGTATCAAATTTGGTAGGAATTGATCAAGCTAACTCTGAAAACGGGCTTTTAACACACGTAGGCTTTCTGCACGAAATGGACAGCAAAACAACAGCACAAAGGAGGCTCTGGCTTTCATAGCACCAAACAATAAGATAGGCCACGTTATGGAATGTTTCACTTGACCGACTTTTACCTCGACAATACAAAATCATTATGTAATCAATGAACCTGGTCAATATTATCTATTTAGGCTTTTAAATATGATTAAATCAACGGATGACTATGAAAATACGAATTATGCTAACATTATGACCAACAGTGTATATATATATAATGTGAAAGGAAATGACAGAATAATTGTTGAGTAACTGATTTAAGTTACGCAACAATTATTCTCTCGTTTCCTTTGACATTGTATTTATTTCCAAATTTATTTATTTATTGCCAAAGCTGTTGTATACGTTATTTCCTTACAATTATATATATATATATATATATGTGAGTGTGTGTGTGTGTGTGTGTGTGTATTTATATATATATATATATATATATATTATTAACATTTGTGTAAGGAAATAACATATACAACAGCTTTGGCAACTCCCGTGGAAATAAATACAATTGTGGCGGAGACATTTTTTCAGCCTTTGCAAAAATTTCAAAAAGGGGAGGACAGCTCTGGGGAACTTTGATTTAAGCTACGCAACCATTATTCTCCCAATTCTTTCACAATTATATATATATATATATATATATATTTATGCATTAACAATAATAACAATAATAATAATGGTAATAAATTATAATCATAATAGAAACAATGATAATTATGACATATATGAAGTGCATAATGGACTTGAAAGTCTCTCCATGTTTCATTAATTCAACGTTAGTAACTATATATAATTATCATTGTTACTATTATGATTATAATTTATTACCATTATTATAATAATAATAATGGTAATAAATTATAATCATAATAGTAACAATGATATTATGACATAGATAGATATATATATATACATATACACTCAACCAAAAAAGTAAGTTCCCCCTGGCATTTTTGGATATATCTCAAAAAGTATTTTACCAATTTTCATAATTCAAACGGGAATGGATAGGAAATTTTATTACTCATAACATGAATGGCATATCATTGCCACTAGATATCATTATTGGTGTGAAAAAATGCATTTTATGTCAAAATGCATGGGAAAAAAAGTTGCACTTAAGGTTATATGAAGCATATTGTGATTGTTTGATTATTTGTGTAAGAGTCAATGCAAATCACTAAAGTGCAACTTTTTTCCCATGCATTTTGACAAAAAAATGCATTTTTTCACACCAATAATGATATCTGGTGGCAATGATATGCCATTCATGTTATGAGTAATAAAATTCCCTATCCATTCCCGTTTGAATTATGAAAATCGGTAAAATACTTTTTGAGATATATCCAAAAATGCTAGGGGGAACTTACTTTTTGGGTTGAGTGTATATATATATATATATATATGTGAAAGAAATTGCGAGAATAACGTTGCGTAGCTCAATCAAAGTTCCCCAGAGCTGTCCTCCCTTTTTGAAATTTTTGCAAAGGCTGAAAAAATGTCTCCGCCGGGAATCGAACCCGGGTCGTTGGCTTAGAACGCCAATGCCTTAACCACTAGACCACGGAGACGGGTTAGTGGTTTCGGCGACACCAGATTCAATTGACCGACAGATTGACAAATCCTCAACCTTATTAATTAATTCCTTTGTCGGGGGCAGGTGAGTTTTGAACAAAGACAAGCCGCGTGCCTCAGCTGGATCCAAGCGAATGCTTTGAATACATGTATACATTAGAATAATTATTAACAAGTGTAAGGAAATAACATATACAACAGCTTTGGCAAATCTCGTGGAAATAAATACAAATGTGAAAGAAATTGCGAGAATAACGTTTCTTTCACATTTGTATTTATTTCCACGAGATTTGCCAAAGCTGTTGTATATGTTATTTCCTTACACTTGTTTATATATATATATATATAATGAGGTTTACGTATTCAATATTCTATTGAAAGGCACTTTGTGATTCACTCGAAGCTCTGCAACATTATTTTGAAGTTTAACGACATTATTGAAAAACACTTCGTTGTTATAATAAAGATGAATATATGAAGTGCATAATGGACTTGAAAGTCTCTCCATGTTTCATTAATTCAACGTTAGTAACTATATGTCATTAGTAACTCCTTTCATTGTTAGAAGAGTAAAAACTATTAATATTAGAATTAATATTTGGAGTTCATGTGGTCTTTATGCATCCATGTGATAAATAACAATATGTCGCCATATGCGCTTTTGTCAGAATGCATTAGTGTCTTGATTACAGTATTATATATGATTTGGTGGGTATGTTGGCATATTAAAAATTAATAAATGTTCAATTGACTCCATCCGATTCAATTGTGTGTGATATTTAAGAAGCATTAGGTCTCGCAACGTTGAGAATCATGGTAAGAGATGAAATTAATTTCTTTTGATATTCGTCATTTTTTGAGCATTATTATCAGCACAATGAGGGGAGATATTGAGCGCTTAGGTTTGGGGGAAATCTTACATTTTATTGTATTTTTTTTTTAATCGCGGGGTCCTCTAATTGAAATGAATTGCTCAAAATTAGATTGTTTAATCCGGAATATTTCAACGATGACGGTAATTTTCCTTTCGAATCGATTAATATCAATTAATGAACGAGGAATTTTAAAGAGATACCTTAATTCAAACGAAAACATTTTTTTTTTTTTTTGCGAATCAGAGTTATAATGAGACTATTCGAGCTGAGACATCACGAAGGCCAGCTGCATAAAGAAAAACTTTATTTTTCTGAACATTAATGAAATTGATTAAGGCTGTATAGACTTTTTACTGATTGCTTTAAATTTATAAGAGGCAAATCATTATCTCAGTTTACTTTATCAAGCTCTCATGCAAGATGTGTAACTGGTAGTATATAGTTGTAACAATGATAATCAAAATTATAATGATAACAACAACGACAATAATAATAATAATTAATAATAATAACATTTTATTAGGATAATGATCATAATGATAATATAGGTTTTCGCGGCCAATTTCGTCAAAATAGAGGGCATAATTCGTTTGAAGTTCGAGTGATTTTTGTAAACCTGCTACAGTTCAATTTCGAACTGCAGAACATTCATCTTCATCAACAAATTAAAATTGGTCAACATGTCAATCAATTTGGCAATACACATCCGTCATTCAAATTCGTGCCAATTTGCTTGACCTTAGATTTCGGCCCGATTTAAGTTGTCTTTTTCGTTTTCAGGCGTGCTTCGATCTTAGCACATCTAGCATTCAAATAAGAACGATCGGGACAACCAAGGCGGCTCAAACAGATGGAGTCTCAACTAACGATAATTGATGCAAACACCTGACAGATTAAAAAGATGTGCAATTGAATAAACTGTCTTGATTCTTTGACGTCGATGTCTGATGCCGCCAAAGTAAACGGTAAAGATTTAGATGTTTTGACATTTAATTGTTTACGAAGCGCAGTTAAATTTATAAATCGACAAACACAGAAAGTGAATGTGCAGTTTTAATGTAAATAATTTCGATTTCATTGTGAAATTCCCCTGCCTCAGGAGGAATTTTTTTTTGAGATATTGCCTTAAAAGTGTAACAAAATTCGTCGTCGTTTTACGAATCCGTGCGCGGTGCGGGAAACGAATCTGTTCTTAGATAACGGAATTCGCATTCGTTGCATAAGTTCATGTATCCATATATACACCAAAAGAAAGCTTATGACTTGAATTTTGAAATGGTGTATAATATGTATATTAATATGGAATAAGGAAGCACTGGCCATTGAAACACGATTCGACGGTTTGTAAAGAATATCCTCCATTGTACTTATCCATGGTTATGCAATAAAATGGAATTTGATTTGTATCCTCGTTTGGAAGAATGTTTTCGGAGAGCGCATATTTGTCATGTTTGTTGTGGCAGCATCGACGTTCGCTTCAAAGGGAAGCTGTCTGTTCTGTTTGAAACTTCCAGGAACAACATACAGTATAACGCATTATGAAGGCAGGGGGAAGGGGGAGGGGTTGGCAATAAACCCAATTCTCACAATGGGAGTTACGTTCCTTTATGAACACATGGGGTCATTCCATCTTTTATTGGTTCATACTTTTCTATATTTGTCTTTTTTAGACTTCTTGTAATCTTTCTATTCAGATGAAAATTGCTCACGATTGTTCATATTTTCTTTCTTTTGCATAAAGCTACTCACTCATGTGGTACACAGCTGAATACATAATACAAATGAAGAGATATACAGGGATGATTATGATTGTGCACATTCCATAGATGATCGCCTGTAGACGGAAGTGATTGTAAAAAGGCCTTCAGTTTACCTTTGTAGACGAAATTGAATGCCCTTAACCTGATTTTCTAAGTTGAGTGGTATTATTTCAATTCGGTTTGACAAAAGTTGGCGATCGCAATATGAAAAAATCAACTTGAACAAGATTATTCGTTAAATAAAAGATGATCCTGATCGTCATTTAAATTCGTTTCAAATTGCGTGTTATTATCGACCATTTTGGTGCTTTTTTGACGAAATTAGAGGGAAAACCTAAAATAATAATTAATAATAATAATGATAATATTAATAATTTTAGTAATAATGGTGGTTATATTGAATACTTGTATAACGGTCATATCCACCATTAAAAGTGCTCAAGGCACTCGATTATTACCTAGTATTCAAGGATTTCCTCCTTACCAGCTACCAATCGAACTCCTAGGTAAAGAGTGGCAAATGTACCATAATCTTTTGCCCAAGCACAATAGTGTCGCGCCGGGGCTCGATCCCATGACCTTCGCTGCCTTCGAAAATTGAGTACAGTGTTAAATCCGCTCGACTACTGTGCTCACAGGAAGGCTGTACTTAAAAAATAAACATTTTCTTTTAGACTAACTCGCCATAATCCTTAAGAATTAAATATGGGCATACAGTCATTAAATGAAAGTGTCAATCAAAATGAATATTACACGATCCAACATATTTTGAAGACAATCTGCTATTTCTTCATAATCAAATATTTAAAATATATAAAATAAATGCACCATATGCAACGTGTTTCTATTTAATATTCGGAAATCAGGCTTGGTGACAATTAATGAAAGGTAATGCATAATGATAAAAATCCAAGAGGTAAGTAAAAAAACATAGATTTTTTTAGCTTTCTTATTTTTGGATACAACCATAACCTCGCAACACATTCCCGTAAAATTTGCTCTGGGACGTCCTTTGTTCTGAAAATCCAGTTTAGTTTCAATATGATTAATCCGTCAACTAGAGATATCCCCTGTTAAGGGTTAAGGCTGTTTCCGTAATTTTTTGTTTGCAAACCTCAAATTTTGAGATGAGGTTCTTTTCATGTTGATAAACTTTCTAAGAAAAACATTTCACGGGTTCACGAGGAACAAGACGCAATTATTGTATCTGCAAAAAGAAAAGTTTTCAGCAGACTACCATGCCTGGCCAGTTACACACGCTTGAAGCCGCTTCCCACGTTGTGATTCGCTTGCTGAAACTACCCATGTCCATAATACAGTGCGTCCCAGAAAAACATTTGGAAAAAGTCTCCCCAAAGAAATATTTCAAAATATTTGTAGTAAATTTTCATACCTGTGGATTGCTTACGGTCTCTTCTATCAAATGACACAAAAAAGCTGGCGATATTTTAAGCTCGTGTGAGCAAAAGCCACTTTTGCCAAAGGCTGCAAAATCCAGACTTGACAAGGATTGGTATTTGTGCTGGCTGGTATTAACAAATTTGAAAACCGTTAAAAGTTGACTGTTGAAAAATTTTCCCCTAATGAACATTTCAAAATAGGTTCATCAAAATTTCATCCATACGGATAGCTTAGGGTCTCTCCTATCAAATGCCACCAAAACATTTAACGATGTTGTACGGTTGAGTGATCAGAAGCATTGTTGTGAAATGGTGCAAAATCAATGGTTGACAAAAATTTGTATTGGTTCTGGCTAGAAGAAGCAAAGTTGAGAGTCTTGAAAAGGCTTAGATATTGTTATATTCTGATCATTAAATTGCAATTTATGAAAGAATAGGCTCTGTTTTTGTTATTTCCTGACATATCCCATCAAAACCTAATGGTTCACTAAGAAAGCCAGCTTGAATTAAAAACTTGCCAAAATTAATATTTCAAAAACACTCCGTGAAATATTTACATTGGTCACTGAAGCATACTGAGATACGTAAGCACATACAAAGAACAAACATGTTTGTTTTATAAATTGTCTGATATTGAACAAAATACCAATTCTTGTCAAGTCTAGAATTCACACCTTTTCACAAAAGTGGCCTTTGCTCATTCGAGCGTAAAATATGGCCAAATCTTTAGATATCATTTAAAGAGACCAAAAGCTATACACAGGTATGAAATTTTGCTTTAAATATTTTGAAATATTTATTTTGGAAGACTTTTTCTGACTCCTAACTTTTTTTGGGACGCACTGTAGTGAGATGTAAACATCCATGTTCTATTGTGTCCATTTCATTGACGTGTGCCTAGCCCTTGAGATTTAACGGTATACTCAACATGTTTCCCTCCATATTGCATGTGAATATAAATTCTGGATTTACCCTCAGGCAAAATCTGCAGACTCCGATTGACATACAATAGAAACGTTATGTTTTTCTGAAATCTATATAAACCAATTCCACTGTGACAAAACTAGAGATAATAATGTGGCCATTATGGGAAACACTATCAAAGACTGACTTATAGCAGTTAAACTTTACACCACCATACTGGAGTTAAGGTAGGGATTAAAGTAACCTGAAGGGTAGTAACCTTCCATCGTGAAATAGGAACATCACTTCGTTATTTGCTTATTACTGACATCAACACTGAACATGAGTGCTTAACATCCCTCCCCTTCTTTTGGTGTGCACGGACGTGAATGGGTGTACGGCAATCGTAATAGGCATCAATGGTGTTTCTATTAAATCAAACCATTTATCTGAGAGGTGCTTAAGTAATTATCTCCCTATAAACCTAAAACGACTCTGCGCAGTCTGATTCCACGACGAGAGGTGTGTTAATAGTAAATTTAAGCTCCTCATCTTCTTTTGGCATTTGCAGTTTTCAACATTCTACAACATTATATATATATATATATATATATATATAATGATACGTAAATAGTTCGTAGGAAGGGCATCCACAGAGCAGAGGAGAAGGGGATACTGATCAAAGGATTTAGCTCCCGCTGGGCATATTCAAGAACTTTGGTTAGCTATTTTAAACTTCTCGGAGCCTTTATTTTTAATCGCTTATTACTCTTTTCGGCGTGGTGGAAAATGCGAAAATGGTTGTATCCAAAATGATCACATACCCTCTGTTGAAAAAATCGCCCCTAACTTTCAGCACAAATGTCACGTACTGCAATTCCGTCAATAATGCATTATTGTCATGGTTATTCCCCAACTATTAAAAGCTATGTAATCAAAAGGAGGGTGGGAAACATTCACTCACTGTCACGTGGGACACATCCAACGATGCAATCATGATTGATTCTATACCTTGTACACTCATTTGATCCAACATTAATCTAATAATAAGAATCTCTCTCTCTCTCTCTCTCTAAGAAAAAAAAATCTTGATGAGATATCCTCACAAGTTATATTTTTCATGATATCTTAGTGTATTTAAATTTTGATCACGGCTTGTTTTTCCGAATCTTATCTATCTTGAAATGTTATAATGCATTGGGGAACAGCAACAAAGGGACTTTGGTGTTATTCGAGCAATAAACGGGAATTCTGGTTAATTGAAGAACCATTTTCGAGCCCTGTAGGGGCAGCGTGGGTTCACTCGTGGACATAGATACGTGTAGCCAACATTTTTTTTTTTTTGTCGGATGGGCAAAGAAGGTGGGAGTGGGGGTATCAGGATAATCCTGATACAGATGAAATATGGTAATGATGGAATAGAAATGATGATGAATTAGAAATGATGGAATAGAAGTGTTTGTATCGTGTGTAATGGGAGCATTGTGGAGGATTGGTGAAGGCTTTTCAGTGACTCTCATACGAGAGGTCTTGGGTTCGATCCTCCATGCATGCTTACATCCATGGACCTTGGACAAGATGCTTTACCTACGATTGTCCCTCTCGACCAAGATTTCAATGGGTACCTGGTAATTCTGGTGGCAATTAATTAAAATTAATTGCAGGACCCTCAGGAAGAATTGAGGCTGATGAGGCTTCTCCCGGTAAACAACAATATAATAATTATTAAATGAGGGATGAATAAAGGGGGGGGGGGGAATATGGAGGCCTATTATTCACTGATGCTCACAAAATGGAGGTGATGGTGCTGATGATGATAACACTGATGACCGTGGTAGTCATGAGACTGATGAAATATTTTCTCATATGGTAAAAGTTAAGCCCCCTTTTTACGTATGAAAAGTTATCATGCAAACATTGCTTAACTCATCACATTAAGGTGTACGATTTCCCATGCACATGTTCAAGAAGTTATTTAGCAATATCTATAATTTCTTTAATAAGATGATGATCATAGTGGAATTCTCTCCATTTTCTATCACTGCTGTATGTAATTATCATAGTGGATCATACTGGATGAAAGTAAATATCTTTATTACCCTGTAACCAAGGTGATTTGAGGTAATTACGAATAATTTCCAATTTCTAATTCTAATTATGTGTGTAATATTGGTCTCTGTTCAACGCACGAAATTCTGTGAGGTTATGGAACCCAGATTTTATACGCAAATTACATGCTACAAATGACCCTGAAATGGCCCCAATTTGTATTTGCATGCGCATTTGTTTTGGTGGACGTGGGCACAAAAAACCTTCATCTGCACATGTACAAATTGTAATTACGAACTGGCTTATTATGGTGGGTTTTAAATGCAAGTATCCTGATGAAATATGTTGGATGTTCGTAACATCCCATTCGTAACATCCCATTTACTCTGCAATAAAGAATAAGAATCTGTAAAAATATAATATGTTTGGTCCAGCTTACATATAAGTCAAATGCAATATAATACAATACAAGGTCCATTAAAGAGCAGAGTTTTTTTTTTTTTTAAATTGTCTGATAATTATGGTGATTTATCTCCACTTTTTATCGCTATATACTGATGCAATTATCACGGGGCCAGAATGTGCATTAAATATCCTATTTACTCTGCAGCCGGGTTTTTAAAATCTATGATATATTCTTTTAGCTATAAATGGTCAAGCGTACGAAAATAATGACGCTTTAAATTGACATCACAAGAAGATATGGATAATAAGTCTGAAAACCTTTCGCCCATAAATAGGGTAAATATCTTTAAAAGGCATATTCTAAAGATATTTAAATGAATGCAAAAATTACTCTTTTCTTGTTTGAAGTTTTATGATTCTATATACTCGTACTAATTCATAAAATGCATGCACGGATACGAATATTATGTTGCTTTTTAAATAAAGAAACCTTTACAAAGGTATAGTCGGCGTTTTGGTTAAGTATATGTCTTTTTCAAATAACCCTTCTAATAAAAACAAAATATGAAAACAGTCTGTTAAACTACAAAATTTATCTACCAATGTTGAAGAGAAATTATTCACAAACACATGTAAAGTATACATTGCATATGTTGTAATTTATAAAATCAGACTCAAGCTAAATCTTGAACACGTGTTGTTCTGTTTTGACAGCTTACGGTGGCTGCATGAGCTATACTTGTCTTCAATCACTAGTATAATAATTTTAATCTTTACCAAGGTAGTTATTTGAATAAAGACTTAAAAAAAAGTACCTATTGATTGATGCGAACGTCACGGTGACATATTACATAATCCGAAGATGATTTCTATGGGATATACAATAGGCTTTGGAAATTGCCCTTGATGCGAAGGTCTTTGCGATTGTGTTTCAAATGAATTTCTTCCAAGTTACGCGTAAGACCTTCATTTAAAGGGATACGCCACCAGGCGACTGTGGGGAAAGTCAGGATTGCGTAAGCCCCATTCACTCGTACACAAAGTTTTTGCGTCGAACGCGTCCGTTGGACTACTAGGATTACTTTTCGGAGTGCACGAAGCTGACCGAATCTCGCACGAGAGATCGAGCTCAAGCGGAGCGTGCATGTTGCGCGGCGAACAGCCTGTTCGAAGTTTGCTCCTGCGGGAAAACGGCATGATGAGGTAACGATCACGCGTGCCCTCTTGCGGCATAAAAACCTCCACAATCTGCGGTTGAGTATCCCTTTAAGAATCTTCGTAGCATATGATAGCTCAGATGCCTGAGAGACACTTAAACAGTTTTTCCTTCAAACTTACGGCTATAAAATCTCATTTACTGGCTGTTTTACTTGGTGAGATACCAGGGATTTTGAGCGAATTTTGAGAAAAATTTGTTCAATCCCTTCGCAAATAGCTCACAATAGATAATGATAATAACGAAAGCAATAACAATAGTAATAATTATAGTGTTCATAATAATAATAATAATAATAACAACAACAATGATAATAATTATAATGATAAAATTTCTAGTAAAACAAAATTTACTTTTCTGGGTTTATAACACATTTATCATATTTGAAGTTTGAAGTTTATTTGTTCCACTTTTACCTCCAAAACGATTCAGATTATACAAGCATAATTTTCAATTTCAAAACGTACGGTTAAAGAACTCAAATCAAGTACAAAGTATATACGGTAAATAAGTCGAAAGTGTAAAATGTCGGGAGCCTAATAAAAAGCATAGCTTGTATGTGATTTGGCTCGTCACTTAGCGATTACAAATATGTTATTACCCGCGTCATTCAATGAATCATAATGCAACTTCTCCAATCCCCGGTCAACATTCCAGCCAGAAATTATTTTACAGACGCTCACACAAGGGGAGGTCCACCCTCAAATCAAGTTGGCTTTAATTCTAGTGGGAAAATGATATTAAAAAAATTAAACAAAATGTTTTAAGAAATCAGAAAAGAGGATAAGAAATTACGAACATTTGAAGTTGTGATCGATCAACTTTTTGATTTCCCTTGAGAACAGCGCTCCATTTCCTTTGTCCTAAAATGTCACACCCAATTATTATTTTCCAAATATACTTTATAAAACAACTTTTCTCATCGTCTTTATGGGATAGCAATATTCCTTTAACAGCAGCCTCGAAAATGACATTCTAAATATTATTGAGGTACCAAATCAATGGATGTCTACTGGCAAAGGAAATTATTCAGTTGGCAAATTGTGTTTGAACTATAACTACTTTTAGAAATGTATACATTTCTTATCTTTTACTGGGTTTACCGTAAACCTTCAATGATCAGCTTTATTCTTCCGATTTTTTTTCTCTGCTCTTAAGAAAAGCAATCATCTCATGATTATGGCAAAGGATTTTTGAAGACAAGGGTTTGAAACGCAAGACTTGGATTTGGGTGACGTTTAGTAATCCTCTTGATATTACCTGAAGCACATACTTTGAAGCCCAAAGGCAATTGGAGGAATTTGTTGAGGTTGATTATATTCTTCTCTAATTACTCATATTTGAAAGCGATGAAAGTGCCGCCGAGTGAGGTTTTCAACTTCCACTCTAGGACAAACGTCTACTCTCCTGCCATTATTACCAAGTCCAAATTTAGACTGAGAGTGTGAAGAAACGTAATAAAATAACATGTTAATATCTCTTAAGCCAGACATAGAGTATAGCCGCACACAGCACTGTCATTAAAAAAAGTAAAATATGCGATGTGTGAATTTGAATATAGGAATAATTATATGATATTGAATGGCCTTGAGTGGGATACAAGGGTATATCGCACGAGCTATGAGCATATTTCAGGAGTCGGCACGACGAGTGAAATATTTTCAAAGCCCACTAAGAGATAAGGATATATATTATTGAACGGTAATCCGGGTACCTGTATGATGGGGAGCCCTATGTCTGCGCACCTGAATATGAACAAGAATTTCTTTAATATTCCTCTAAAGCTTTATTTTATTTTATTGCTGATATTCTAAAGAGTAAGTTTGAAAAAAATCTCATCAAAATTAGAGCAAGAAAATTGCCATTTTCACAAGAAACGGTGGTCGTGTCGTTTCAACATTGAAAAAAACAATGGTGCCCATGTCTGTGCACTCATTCATTTTACTGGCAGTTCGGGAGTTTTGACGTGAAAGAAAACATTTTGAGGCTTGTGAATAAAGTGTCTGAAATAAGACCGTTTTTTCATTATTTTGACTCGTTTTATGGCTATGATAAAGATGAAAAGTGTGTGTTCGTTGCGTGTGTTGTTTTATTAGAATCACGCAGTTTCGCGTGTGCGCAGACATGGGCCCTGCGCAGACTTAGGCACTCTAGCCCTACACAAACCATGAAATATTGTTTTTAAAATTGCACGGTCATCCGGGTACTTTTGCGCAAACCATGAGATACGCCAGTTTTTCTGGTTGCCTGAAAACCCTTCATATAATAATTAAATATAATTAGGATTCAACATCTGTAAAAGTCGAGCTTGGTTTGGAAAAAAAGAAAAGAAAAGAAAAAAAAAAGAAACAGATCATGGAAAGTTTGAGCAAAATCATAAGCAAGGAATGAAATTTTGAAGTTGTAACTAATTAAACACAAATTGGCAACTCCATGGCGTATCTTGTGAGCTGCCCTCCCATTTGCTCTTTACAGAAAATAGAATTAATTTTATTTTTTGTTGTCGTTGATGAAGGAATAAAATATATCTGCAATGACTTTATCTAGTGTGCATGTATGATTCGATATTTTCTTTAGAAAAAAAAAATCACAAAATTCCCTCGTCAATAAAAGCTGCATCTCCAAATTATGGTCTACTATTTAATAGTAAAAGATTAGCTAAAATACCTGAAAGGCACATCATTTTTTTTATTCGACCAAATACGTCAATTACACTTAAGTGTCTTTCCATTATATTTCTTTGCTTTTCTCAAGCTCATTTGATCAAAGTTTTGAGTGGGTGTTTTACTGGGTTGTTTGTAAGTGTAAGTGTACACTCAAGAGGAATTAAAGGCATTGCATACGGTTTGTATAAAAAGATCACTTGTGCAAATATTTAAACTCGGATATCCGTTTTCCAATTTTATCGACAAGGCTTCGAATGATCAAAAGTGGAAAAGTATTACATGAGATATTCTTTGGGTTAAGAAATAATATATGCCGTAAAGAATTATTTTGTTAGTTGATATCTTTAATTCAACCAATGTTTCCCACTTTTAGCTAATATGGTACTGTCCAGAAACTTTAATATCATTATTGATAACCCTTGCAGTGTAATACATCCATGCAAGAATAGTTGTATTGATTTTTCCAAAGACTGCATGAGACTGCATATTGCATCATTCATCGAAACGGGGATTAAAAGAAATTCAATCTTCCAGACTTAATTCTTATTTAATTCCTGGGTGCACGAGCTTTTGATAGTATGATCAGGCTGTTTTGACTTTAAATTCAGTTAGGAAAGAATACGACGGCCTTTACCAGTATGCGGTGGTGGGACATTAATGAGTGCAAATTTGGTAGGAATTGTGACATTATCATGCTGTTTGGCCCATGTTGGCGCCTCTATGCATAATCCAGAGTGTGTTTTAATACAGGCATGAATAGAAATAATGTATTTTAGTATTATTCCATGCCAGTGACCACTAACTGCTAGGATTGAATGTTCGAAGCACTGAATACCGAAAGTCGTCTTGCCGTTGTTAGAAATACAGACTTAAAGACTGTTTGAAAAATGCATGGGTCTTACAAGACTTAGCTCGGCTAGGATATCATGAAATGTCCACATGTTTAACGTTTTGATTCCATTGTTTTTGGTAGGTGACTTTATAGTGGCTAATCTATTACATTTGAATTCTCCATACTACCTACTCCATACTCGTAATGACGATTTATGAATGAACCATTAAAATAATATCTTCTGCTCATCCTTGACGACACAGAACTCCTAATTAGGTAGCACTTGTTGCAAATTTATGCTTGTCTTTTTTTGAAAGCGTGATGATGTTCCGTTGTTCATAGCAACATTGATGACACATCATCTCCAAGAGTCATTTCTCCTTTAAAACAACAGACCATCAGAAACGCAAACAGTTCGATTTTGGGGGAGATGACTGTGTACACTGGAAGTGAACATTGACCTTGCAAAAGTTATCTTTTTAGACAACCATGCTGATGTCCAATAAAGACAGCCCCAATTGACGCTTGAAATCGGAGTAGACAAAGTGGACGCACAGGTCGAACTACTCATATTTGTACAGCCCTTCTCTCCTGACGCCTCGCCAGCCGCTCAGAAATTAATTAGCCGCAAGAGCATTCAGCCTAGTTGGTAGCGGTAACCAGAGAAATCAGTGCTAAAACAAACTCCCAGTGTTACACGGAAAGGGTGGGGGAAGGGGTGATGTCTCTCACAAGTTTCTATATAAAAAATATACAAATCTGGGATTGTTTGCAATATAGATGAGGACCCTTTTATATTGAAAACCCTTCCTAGGACATTTGATTGATGACTTATCACTTTTGTTCCCTTTCATTGTGATCTCTCCATACCACTTCTAACGAGGGAGTGGGGGGGGGGGGGGGGTGGTAGTGTCTCTTCTTATTCAATGATTCTTTCGCCAAATCCACCATTGATGTTTTTTGTACTAAGAAAGATCCTTTGTAATGAAGACTCTTTTATATAGTTGAAACCCTTTCAGGAAAGTTAGAATGAGGAGCTTTTCGTTTTATTTTATTGTTTTACTGGTTGAACAATCTGCAGCAAATCTTTTCCTCCACCTGAATTAAAATATACTAGTGACGCCCCTGGTGTTACCCCCTTGCAGAAGTATAGAAAGGTGTTAACAGTCCAGACACATAGTAGATGATCGGGTGTCGTTTGTCTATAAAATATCACAATTTGATCAGAAGATGCGATTTGATACTACTCGTTTGATTTACGGCCTGTTATTTGACCGTCTGCAATGTTGTTAAGATCGAATGCAATTCATTTCAGTGAAGTAATTTTTTCCTCAAAGCATGACGGCCATCCTTGAGAAACGAAATCTTGATTAAAAATGTCACTTTCAGTAAAACAAAAATATTATACAAAATATTATCTGTTGAGGCGATAAGGAAATTTTCTAGAGCATTAATGTCATGATGTCAACATTTGGTTATTGAAAGCATAAAACTTTGTTATTGTTCTTGAAATTCCAATTCACATGTAAATTAAAAAACCTTCAGTCATTTTGATAACCCAGTTATTTAGCATGTATGACTGACAAAGCAACATTTGCAACGATATATGAATTCATCTTTCTCAGAGAAATATACAAAAGGTAAAATATACTAGTCTATGATTTTGTCTAAAATCGTGATTTGTTTTGACCATTGCAAGACCTCTCTTCCTTATCACTTGTAAACAATCGTTTAATTCTTTAAAGCAAAAAGAAAAAATGCAATCCTAGCACCGCTTAACTATTTCTCTTAAAACTACTTGTTTTTATAATCAGACTAACTTTCATATTCTCTCTTGTTCCTACTAATCATCCAGCAAGTTTGTACTCTCACTACATTTCAAGCAGAGAATAATGTAGAAGACAATCTATATCACTCTTACTAACCACAGTACTCCGCGTTTCAGAAAAAAATTAAGAACGCAGATTACTTGAAATTCGGTAAATTAATGTGTTTACCATTCATTCGGGCCACCTACATCACACCAAGTAACCCCAATATAAGTAAACGGTTGCCATTTTAAAGGTTAAGTTGAGTGCTGGTAATTCGAATCTATTGTTAAAAAAAAAGAATTCTAGAAGTTACCATGAAACATTTTGTAGTATAGAGAATAATTGTGTATTGTGAGGTTTTGGAATCATCAAAATGAGAACACAGTGACTCAATCTTGTTGATAGCTACACAGAAATATGGGTATATGGGACTACACTTATAAAACACGTGGCATCAATATTTGGTGTTAAACTATTTCAATTCATATTTAAGATATAAACGAATATCAAGACAAATCTTTATGATGAGACACTGCAATATGACTTTCTTCTACATGGGAATAAATACAATTAGAAAGCTCACAATAATTATTTATCAAATTTTACCTGAATTCATGCTCCTCTTTAAAGTGAACAACTAATCAGTCATTCGAATTGCTCCGACGTCAACAAACTTCTATCTTACAACTCCAAGCTGAGTACCTATATCACAGTGTCGTCTACGATTTGTTATCTGCGAGGACCGTTCTCAAAGTTAACACTGGATGTGATCATTTAAGAGATAATGCAATCAACGAATAATGGTGTCCTGTAATTGAATTGGCATTACTTGTGCAGATTTTGTGGAAGGGTATTCTCATCAACGGTTGAAATAGAACATCCTATTAGCCCAACAAAAGAAAAAGAGAAAAGCGGTAAAAATCAAAATTAGTTGTGTGCCCCCCCCCCCCCCCCCTGGTATCTCACCAACGCCACGTCTAATAAGATCCTGAAAAGTTTTAACACAGTTAATAATAGAGTAAAACAGTACAAACCTATTGATTTATTCACTCCTCTACACCGAATATTTTAAGTTAGAAATATTTGTATTCCAATAACGAACTCCATCAACAGACTTCAAACGGCAAAAACACGAGGATTAAATAGTAGTCTTTACTAGTTTACTTGCTTTGTTTAAAAACTTTTATGATATATGCTTTATGATCGAAGATAATTATGAAAAGAAAAGATGACATACTAATTTCGCTTTCATAAACTTCCAACCAAGATCCATTTTGTTTTGTTTTTGTTTTGTTGTTTGTTTGTTTTTTGTTTTTTGGTGTTAATATTATAACAACATCTCCTCCAAAGAGAGAGAGAGAGAGAGAGGGGAGGGGGACGTACAATAATTCTAGCGAATTGAAAGTACTTTTACCTGCACGTCTAATTTGGTGCCACTGCACGACCACGTGACCTTTGACGTTCATAATATGAACCTCTGTCGAAATATATCTAATGATTTCTTTTAAAACAAAAAAGGGAGAGAGCAAACAGAGAAAATGGGGGATGGCCTTGCATTATGACCCTCTTGTGGAGGGAATGAAGGGCATGCAAGTCGGCAACGTTCTTTAAAATATCACGTGACAAATTGGAAAGCGCTATCGGTATTAAGCATCATGCTTTTATGTTTGCATTATAGTGCACTCGATATACGTCTGTCCTCGTTGTGCTTTATCACCATCCTTCACGCATGGCGTGCAATCAGAAAGCATTCTAGGCTAGAGGGAAGCATCTGACATGTCCATGGACGGTCAATTCACTTAATAGGGGTATAACTTGACAGAGGTATATGGGTATTGGACAAACTGATAATCAAACAGCATTGATAAAGCCCCCTTTTGATACTTTCAAGTATACAGGGGTACAATTTGAGAGTTATTCATTTTTTCACTCAAACAAACACAGACACACACACACTTGCTCCCCCACATACCCTCTCACTTAACACACCCCCTTTTCACGCTTTTTATTGCATTCAGCACGGAAGAGTAGAGAGCTGTACTTTAATAATAGGGGTATAAATGGGCATGCATTCATTGTTTCCAACACCCACACCTTACCCACTTACTCTCACGCACCCTCACGCATCCCCCACACACGCCCATACATAGCGTAATTAGGGAGCTACACGTATTAATCGCATTTGACTGATAAGTGGAAATAATATGAGAAGATTGCTGTCAAAGAATGACTCAGGAAGAGAAAAAAAAGATCGTCGTTTTAGATTTCGCCCTTTAGCCTCCCCCAGTTTATTGCTTTCAAATTCCTAGAAAAATATACCTACATGTATTAAAGGGTACTAATCACTGGCAGTTAGTATATTTATATCATTAGGATATAAAGTCATCCCCCAAATGTAATAGATGTTTAAATGCTTAACGATTTAAGATCATAAAGGGAAATAATATTCTTATATATTTAAGGCTGGCAAAGAAGTTACCTGGGCATTAACATCCTTGTAAGGAATTTTATGCCATTAATTTTGGTATTGCGAGAAGTTAAACAGAAATGGGAAAATTTATATTTATTTGAGATTAACAAGTGGTTTTCTCATGATTTATTGACCAGAATGTGTTACAAATGAGTGTACCATAATTTCATAATCTTTAATTATTAGATCGCCTGTAATTATGTATGATTGCAATTTACCTTTGCAATTACTGTTATTATTATAGAAACTATAATACTCGTCCTGTAAGCACTAAATTTTCTGATGGTTCTAAACTTATTTATTATTATAAAAACAGTAACAAAATAATCATAACAGTAGTTACCCGCTTGATCATCAATAAGTATCAGAATATCAAGATCTACAGGCGTGAAAAATAAATGAGTAATACATTATTTAGAATACAGAGCTGCATATCATGCATGCATGAATGTTTTATTTTTCCATTTTTTTCTCAACACTTTAAGGGAAATCAATATTTATCACGTACTAAAGCATGTCACTGTGGAGGAGTTGGCTATATCACCTCAATGCAACACGTGCATCTGTAGTCTCAAAAACAGATCTATATGTCTTTGAGTGATGAGCTATATTTTATTGTGGGGGACCAGGAGGCACATGGGGTGGCAAATGCCCCATTGAATGTTGAACACTTCTTAAATAAAAAATTATAGTAACTATTCGCCCCCTTAAAAAATGGGGGGGGGGGGGGGTACTCGGTTTTCCGAAGGTTCATAATGCCGAAGGTTCGCTGATTACGGCTGCCGGAGCTAAAGCCAAGGTAATAATATCCAAACCCTTTGGAAGCGCATGCATAGGGACGTTATATCATAATATCATATGCGCAATACCAAAAACTCTAACTGCAACTTAGGGCGAAACCTTTTATCTCATCCTATTGTTACGTTTCGCCCTAACCCACACTCGTTTCGCCCTAACGTTGAATTTCTATTGTGACGGAATAAACCTATTGTTAGGTTTCGCAGTTAGGTAAATTATCATTACTATTATTATTATTATTCATTCTCAAATGTGGATTGGGATCTTTCATATATATTTAAGGCGATGTAATGATTAAATATACCCTCATTGGAATTTCTCTTTTGTTAAACCTAAATCCTTTCCAGTTCCATATGTCATTCGTTTTTACCGAGTCAAGTGAGAATATATATTAACAATAATTGCATTTTAAAGGTTCCTAACTTTTTTAAATACATGCGGGAAATAAGTTCGATCAGAAAAAAATCAAAAAAGCTCAGGAAAATCTCTTGAACAGTCCTGTTATTCAAACTTAGTTTTATGAAGAGCAATCATTTACACATGCTGCCCCTGTACTTTGGAATCTTATCCTATTTGCAATATACAAGTATAAACACCTTTCCAAAATGTGCCTGCTTATAAGTATTTTGAAAGAGGTTTGGTTTGGCATATAACACCTCCCGTTTTCCTTTGAATTTCATTTTATTTTCTTAAGTGCATAGAAACTATACTGCAACCATATGCGCCACAGAAACACTGCAGTATTGATCATTACCTATAATTTAGAAACATTTTACAAACATCAACTGGTGATAACTTAAACATTTCAAGTCTAAAAGGAAAAAGATTTTTATTCGTTGTTTATAGGGACAAGGCAAGTTAATTCATCAGTTTTTAACTCCTGGCAACAGCGGCTGGTGCTGCCTTCCAATTATAATTGGGATTCAGTTCTTATGTTTAAATTTCATGAAATACGACATAATAAAATCAGACAGTTGAACTCTAAACTCTTGCATATGATTATGCCATCAAGATATAACCTTTATAAATGGAAAGTAATAGATAATGGTTTTTGCGAAGATGCTATAATGTAAAAATGTAACTGTATTCTGGAAAATTGTAATGCGTTTGATATTTCATTTTTGTGGTTTATATATCGATATGAATGAAAAGATTGTGGTAATTGGATAAGACATAAAAAAATCCAGAAAATCTTTGGATAAATGTTACGATTAATTTTGCTGAATATGTCATTTATAAAAATCATACTTTTTGAAAGATTGGAAATATGACAGTATTACAAAAGTGAGAAATGACAAGAAAGTGGAATGCATAATGTTGAGGTTGTGTGCCTATGTTATTTATTGATGTGTCTATAACTGTGATTTTAATTGTGTGAAATAAAGTTCCCTGTACGGGGGTAAAAGAAAAAAAAATAACTTAGAAAGGAATATCCTCATTTGTACGTGACGAAATTTAATGCACTACATTCGAGTTACTGTGAAGTTGATCGATCATCTGAAGGAAAAGAAAAAAAATCAGAAAGTAAAATAGGATTTCTCGGTCAAGACTTACAAAACATATCCTAAAAAGGAATGCCTTAATCAAGGTGATGGTTTAGATGCCACGGTTTAACAGAATAATATTGGCCAAATATTTCATTAGTTTTTCCAGGCCAATTTAATCATTTATTCACTCAACATCTTTTTTCGTGCACTCAATTTAACGCCAATGCACCCCACCCCCTCTCGGACGAATGCCTAATTCAAATTAAGAATCCGAGCATTCAAATTCAACAACCAGCCAACCAAATTCACAAACGTGCATTCAATTTGCATATTCGTACATGTTGTTTTTTTTAAACTTGAATGCACGAATCACAAAAAGCGTGCTAGCATTTGCCAGTTGAATACGCATTCGTGAATTTGTTGCTTAATTTGATTGCTCGGATTTTTAATTTGAATCACGAAATTCGTCCAAGAGCGAAGTTTGCTTTAAGCTGAATGCACGAAAAATTATAGTTTTTGTTTTAGCTCCCTAAATAGCTCCCTAAATATTCTTATTCTTATTATTGTTATTGTTATTACTATTATAATCATTTATAATAAGCCTTCAGCACCGATTTTCTCGGATTCAATACATTTTCTACATGTACATAGACCGATATTATCGTTATTGTTATGAAATCTGTGATGTGTGACCAGCCCTTGTAGTCTTTGATATTATTTTCTGAAGAGGTTACTTTCGGACAGTTTGTAGTTAAACATGGCCCGGGTCCGTATTCTGAAAACCATGTTATCTTTCATGTTAAGGAAAACTATGTTAATTGTCATAACAAACTGAAATTGCGCGCAATAAACACTAATCATTGGTGCTTGCGCAGATGTCTTTTTTAACTCTACGCGAGCACAGCCATCTTTGCGCAATCATTAACCAATGACTTGTCCTGATTTTGATTTATTATGACAATTAACATCGTTTTACTAACATAAAAGATAACATCGTTTTCAGAATACCACCCCGAATTCACAAAGAAACCATGGTTTAAACCCCCTCCTGGGTTCTTAAAGCGTACGTGCGCACGGAATCCGATCCAATCATATATTTTCTTTGAGCGCGCGCATGGGCAATGTGCGCTCATTTACGCTTATTTTAGTACGCTTACGGAGGTTTAAACCTAACCAATGGTTTAAACCTCCTTTGTGAATTCGGGCCACTGATACATCTCTAGAAAGAGGAAAATGGTCGTCCACTTTGTCTCCCTCATGAAATCAAATAGAATGGAAAATTAAAGCAGGATGACCATTATGCTACATTTTAAAGGGAATTCGAGCTTGACGAGTAGACATCTTACACGTGAAGGTGTTACCGACATAACTGATGCTTATCACGTATCCCTGGAACTGTCTCATCGAAAGTGTATTAATGTGTGGGAAAAACTACGCAAGATAGATTATCAAATTATCGGGCAGTCAGTGCCATATGAGCTAGTAATCAATCACGTCAATTCCTGATTGTACTTTTTATAATGCACTTTTCATTACTTTTCATGTGTATTTCATGAAGTATTTATACAGCCTTTGCTTTTAAAGATAAAGTTGAGTTCTGGTCATGCGACTGTAAATGAAACTGTCTGGAACCAATAGACCGCTTCGGTAAAGTATGTAAGTTTTATACGTACCTTTCAAACAAAGGTTGTTCTTGACAACCTGAAAACTTGCTGTAGGCTTGCCGGACATGGCAACAAGTAATGTATGCAAACTGGATTCCAAGCATTGAGGCTCATTTATAAGAAGGTTATGGAATAGCTCGTCACTACGTGCTCAGAGAAGAAATATGCATAAAGTTGAATACATTACAGAACCGGTCTATATTGGGAAATATTGATTATGTATACTGTGAAGTTTTGGAATCATCAAAATGATATGAAGTTGCCTCGGTTTTGTAGATAGGCAAATTCGCTGATCACAATGTGTATATTGTACTACACATCTTCTATGATACTCCTCCAAACAGACATAAAAATGAGAAAGCTCACAAACGATTTTTCACTCTACCAAAACTCATCATTCTCTTTAAGTTCCCATTTCGAGTTTTGATGCAAGGCATTTACTTACATTTTGATCGGTCCTCTCTTATAATGTGTACTCTCTGACATATCTGAGTAATTTCATTTGGTCGATAAAGGAAGAAGTCCTTTTTTCTTCAAGTTCCTGCTATCGTATTTTATTTAAAATCCAATTCCTTACACATCTCACGCTATAAAGCCAATGCCCTCTCGATCCACAATTGATTTACGTTATACAGATGTAATGAAATTCTCCTTATTTAGAGCGCAAAGTAAAGAAAATAATGAATATCTTTAAAATAGGTCGCATGGAAGACCTGGGCCCCGTAACCAAACATATTATGTCAGCGATTGATTGCTATTTTGCAATTGATTGCTGTGTACAATTAATCGATCGTACAGCATAAGCTTTGTGTTGCGCGGCTCAGATTACTTTCGTTCATCTGATTAGAAAAATATGCTTCAGTGAAGGTGCCATCGGTCTTTATTCACGTCCTGGCTTTTAAAAGAATGATGATGATGATGACAATGAAGACAGTAATAATGATGGTAATAATAAGAGTACAATGATAATGATGATAATGAAAAAAAATAATAATGATAATATATTATGTTCTTCGTCGTCTTCTTTTTTTCCTTCTATAAGAAGGAGAAGAAGAATAAGAAGGAGAAGAAGAAGGAGAATAAGAAGATGAAGAAGTAGAAAAAAAAAGAAGAAGAGGAGAAGAAGAAGAAGAAGAAGAAAAAGAAGAAGAATAGCGTGCCTTGTATGATCATAACAATATCAAGGGAATCAAATTTCGTACTACTCATTTCATTCGACAAAGCAAAGTTACATTATGCCTTGCACTGATAACAATACGGGGATAGTTAATTCGGGGGCATCTCGTTTTTCCGAAGGTTCGTTTTTCCGAAGGTTCGTATTTCCGAAGGTTCGTATTTCCGAAACACTAATTTCCCATGCCTGGGGGTTCATAATTCCGAAAATGAAAAAGGGTTCGTAATTCCGAACATTTGTTGCATTATTCCGAAGGGTCGTTATTCCGAAGGTTCGTTTATCCGAAGGTTCGTTTATCCGAAGGTTCATAATTCCGAAAATGAAATAGGGTTCATATTTCCGAAGGTTCGTATTTCCGAAAATGAAAAAGGGTTCATAAATCCGAAGGTCCGTATGTCCGAAAATGAAAAAGGGTTCGTATTTCCGAAAATGAAAAAGGGTTCGTATTTCCGAAAATGAAATAGGGTTCGTATTTCCGAAAATGAAATAGGGTTAGTATTTCCGAAAATGAAATAAGGTTCGTATTTCCGAAAATGAAATAGGGTTCGTATTTCCGAAAATGAAATAGGGTTCGTATTTCCGAAAAATGAAATAGGGTTCATAATTCCTGGTAAAAAAAGGCGAATTCATCAGGAGCAGAGGTGTAGCAACGGGGGGTGGGGGGGGGAGGGCACGCCCCCACCCCTCCCTCATCGGATGGCGAAAAAATAAGAAAAAAAGAAAGAAAATGGAATAGGAAAGAAGACGGTTGGACCCCTTCCGGCAACCCCCCCCCCCCCACCCTCTTCGGTCTCCAACGGCGTCTTTAGCTTTAAGATTATTCCAAAAGACTTGTGCCTCCAATGGTGCCAGTGCTCCCACAATGGCTAGACTCTAGCTACGCCACTGTTAAAGGGAAAATTTAGGGTCACAATAGGATATTATGGTTTTAATTGCCATCTTGAAAAAGCGGATCTCTTTTCGACGAAAAGCACCTCCCCCACCCCCGCAATGAATAAAAAAATGAAATGGAGACACAAAACTGGGAAGGTTTATATAAAAGAGGAGAGAAGAAGAGAAAAGAGACGAAAATAAGAGGACGCGATTAGAAGAATCAAATGAGTGTTATGTGTGTGGGTGTGTGTGTGTGGGCGTGTTAAGCCGTATGTCCGAGAACATTTTCGGACAGAGAACAAAAAAAAATCATGAGAACAATGGTCCTCGGAAGCCGGACAATAGTCCTCGAACGTCGAACAATGAATTTGTGCCTTATTCCGTGGACTGTCCGAGGACGGAAGAACAATAGAGGAAAAATACTTGTCCTCGGAAATAAAGCAATACAAGACTCTGTGTGTGTGCGTGTGTGGAGGTTGGGGGGGGGGGGGGGGGGGTTTGATCCCTGGTACGACACCTATGGCCTTTTTGTTGTAAAAAAATGATAGCAACTTTCCTTTTTTTTAATTTACAAGCGCGCGAAGCTAGCGACCAAAAATAATTGTGCCTTTCCGTTGTGAAAAATCATAACAATAACATATTTCGGCATATAATGACTGAAATATGAGGATATTCGGGCACCTCACTCCCTGAATATGAGGTGTGAGTTGCCGGAATATCGGCACTTTCAAAATCCGGGGGTTGGGGTTAGCTGCAGCCCCCCCCCCCCCTTCTCGTACGCCTATGCCTATGCCTATGCCAACTACACAGTTGCGATTGATTTTAACTTGCGATTGTTTTAAATAAATCGCTTCAACTCCTTATAAGGCGGGGCACTGGTTGATAAAAGCCATTCATTTAGGTCAGAATGTTTTCTTCTACATGTGTAATTCCTCTATTTTTTACGATGAGGTTTGTTTTACTCTCAATGTCTTTTAGTGTTTTGTAATCGTTATGCCTGTAAAAGTTATTTCAAACTTCAGGTCAGCGGTTGTAACTGTTAAAAACGCTATCAATAAGAACATAATACCTCTAAAATTGAAGATTTTCATATATTTTCAGAAATGTTAGTATATTGTGCAAAGTTAATAAACACGTTCAATGATTTCAATCTTGTCATGCTGCATAAATTCTTAGAATTTCCTTACTTCATAATGATTATACTTTGGTTTCATTTTATGATAATTATATCAGCATGATAACAAGACTCCTTCCTTAACTTGTTACGATCCATCTTTCTTCGGCTTTGGTTGTTTATGGTATCTATTCATTTATTTATTATTATTACTAGTATTATTTGTATTATTATTATTGTTATTATTATAATTATCATTATTATCATTATTATTATTAGTAGTAATATCTGTATTATCATTTTTATTATTATTATTACTAATATTATCAGTATTATAATTTTTATTATTGATAATATTATTATTGTTGTTGTTGTTATTATTGTTATTATAATTATTACAATTGTTATTATGAAGTGGACTACCCAGAATTACGATGACGATGTCATTTTGGATGGAGTTATGCGACCAGACTTAGATACTGCACCGGTTACTCTACTATTGCTTCTTTTGTTTCCCTTGTCATGATCGTATAATTGGCCTATAGCCTATACGTATCAATAATATGCTTGTTATAATATGTTGTGCTACTTGCCAGGCTATTTATTAAACATAGCAGTGACTCCTTTATGAACTCTCTGTAATATTATGTTGTTGTTTTTATTGCTGTTTTATAAACTCGGTTTATTTGGGCACAACATGGCGTATATTCCTTTGTTTAGTGCTTGCCTAACAAAGCAACAAGCGCCATATTGCTACCTACATGGAGCCGAGTTGGCCAAACTCTGTAATAGATGGCTCTGAGGCCTAGGGATGCAGGACGCCCCCACCTTATTTTTAGTATACACTTTTCATAGTATACTTTTTTAATCACAATTTATGTTGAATGTTGACGAAGTAATTACATCTTAAAGATAATAAAGTGTCAATGTTTGGCTCGCTGGAATCCAGCAGCGTGGTGCCCGAACATCCTTTTATTTTGGGAAGCGAGATGGTCGGCTATCCTTATCTGTGGGCGGGAAGGTACTCAAAATGTTATAATTGTTTGGATTATCTGGTAACAAAATTATTATTCATTATTCTATAGACAACATCTCCTTTTTTTTACTTGCTCACTAGCGCGTAAGATTTAGAAACGGAATAGTTTGGGACTGGGAACGCCCTTCATTAGGGCGAGTGAAGTGCCCAAATATTCGGTTAAGTAATATTATTCATGGCTCATTATTACATGTTCTATATTTGTCTTTTGATGGCGAAATTGCTATTAAAAAAAAAGGGTTTTATTTTTTTCTAACTCGCTTCGCTCCCTTGCAAATTGTAGAAACGGGGAGTATGATATTCTGCCAAGAGGCATCAGCTCCCCCTTTCAAAAACATTACGTGGCCATGTTCTGCTTGTAAAGATCTACTTGGAACTTTGGTGTGTCTCATTTTCCAAAGCGGTATATACATTTTATAAATAACTTCAAGCCAATTTCGTTGTAGCAAATTTAATCCGGAATCCGATCATTCACTTTCTTCAATACATCAGTATGTATTTGTAATCACCGAAGCAATATCATTTTATGAGAAATGAAACATGTATTCCTGAGGCGCTCGCTCTCTACGCTCGCTCACAAATATTGGTTATTATAATAGGAACAATGATAATAATGATGATGATGATAATAATAATAATAATAATAATCATAATATTGATAGGAATTACGATAATAATGGCTATTTCTCTGGATTTTATTATAATTGTTATCATCATTGTTATGATTATTGAGTACGAAATTAATATCTTTACACTTGGCCGTCTTTCCCCTCCTCCCTATCCGAAATACGGATTGACGCCGTATTCTCTGAATTTACAACCCTTTTTCATTTTCGGAAATACGAACCCTTTTTCATTTTCGGAAATACGAACCCTATTTCATTTTCGGAAATACGAACCCTTTTTCATTTTCGGAAATACGAACCCTTTTTCATTTTCGGAAATACGAACCTTCGGAATTATGAACCCTTTTCATTTTCGGAAATACGAACCTTCGGAATTATGAACCCTATTTCATTTTCGGAAAAACGAACCTTCGGAAAAACGAACCTTCGGAGTAACGAACCTTCGGAATAACGAACCTTCGGAATTATGAACCCTCGGAAAAACGAACCTTCGGAAATACGAATCTTCGGAAAAACGACATGTAACCGTTAAATCATATGTGCCTATTTTCAATTCATATGAGATCGTAAATGTGCAAATATAGGTTTTATATCCATTACCAATTAGATATAAGCCGTAAATAATTGTCCTATTAAAAGACGACTTTCTGTTGAAAAAGAAATAAATCATGAAAAAAAATCATAAAATGTGAAATTTTGTTGGTGGTATTATTTCAAACTATACATATCCTTAATTAATTTATAGGAAATGACAGAATGATATATCGAGGTAGATATGGAATATGGATCTAAAGTAATGAATACTTCATATTTGTGCTAGGATAAAGCCTATGTCATGAATGTGATACAATGAAACCACAACAAAAATAATAGTAAGAATCTTAAAATTGTGGTTACTATTGTTACAAGCCTATGTAATTAAACCACAAAAAAATAATGTTAAGAATCTTAAAACTGTGGTTTATGGTTACACTATTACAACAGTGTTTCATGTCAAATGAACAAAAAGGCCGGTGCTTTTGAATCATATATTTTGTTGGGAAATACATGTTGTGTATTTTTGAGGGTCAGGATGAAATGTCAAATTAGTGAATGGGTGAATTAGAAACGTTAGTATTGCAGGACAACCCTCCAATTCGATCCTACACACAACTTTACTGAATTACATTTTTTTTCAAAATCTGTCAGAAGGGTAGTTTTATTGGAGAACAACACGCTGTCTGTAATATATCTACAGTAATGCCCTGACATTAAAGTGAATCTAAAGAAAAGTGGTCCAGACATGGCCCAAGACATTCCAAGAAAAATGAAAAACAATTTACTAGGTTTACGGTCTCTGTCTAAAAAAACAACTGACTTGATTCCCAAAGGAGTGAAAATAGAGTGATAATTCACTCTTTTCTTTCAGAGAGCACTCTAAAATAAATCGATATTCACTCCTAAATAAGTGATAACTGACGTGATTCCAGGGGAAGTGAAAAAAAGAGTGAAAATTCATTATATTTTAGTTTACTACAAATTGGATCGTTGTCCCCAATCGCAGTCGAATGATCATTCGCCAATTTTGAGTTAAAAAAAAAAATAGTAATCTCATATTCCAAACAGTCATTATTTTATCAAAATGGCATCCGGCATCCAATTTTGTTTGAAACTTTCACAAACCTGTATCTCTGATTATTCTGCTTCAACACAACGCAAATTATCACAAAGATTGGATCGCCCTTTTTACACAAGACACTGGTAAAAGTCCCAATTCGGGGGGGGGGGGGGGGGAGAGGGTCCATAAACATGCACGTATTAGGTTAATCATGCTCCTTGGTTAGGATAGCAATTGATATTTTTTTCACAGGACTTCCACAATTAAAAAAAAAATATTATTGCAGGAAATGTAAAAAAATATTATTACAAAATAGGTGTTTTTAAAAGGTCTAGTAGAATCGTTTGTAGCGGCTTCTAAACAAGCCTTAGCCATATCTTTAGTATTCGGTAAGTGCAATGACTTATCCCCATAAATGATAAAACACTTTGTCTCGTAGGGTCCTATAATGACACATCCCTGTAATGTTCGACCCCACATCCAATATTATGCCGATACCCCTGTGCTACAACGTAGGTTACGCGCGTGCAAAAATCACGTTTTGGGGTTGCAAAACATAAATGTAACTGTTACTCTCCAGGAATAACACATACCTCGCATTTTTAATAATTTCAAGAAATCTGACACTTGGCTTATTGAATAGTTCATGTGACACCTACCACATGTTTATTCCTAATGTCAATGTTTTTACTTTGACAATGCAAAGATCACGTTTTCAAATAATGAGGTTCTTTCAGTAAACTGTTCTTGGCGTTCCCATGCACGCAACCTTCGCGTCCTTCCTTTTGCAGTACATGAAAAATGGATTTCACTGAAATGAAACACTACCAAGAAAAGAACCATTATTTCCGAGTTCCTTTCTCTCTCTTAAAGGCCAAGTCCACCCTAATATAAAGTTGAATGGAATAAAAAGAGTAAACTTAAATAAGCACAACAGTGAAAATTTTATTGAAATCGGATGTAAAATAAGAAAGTTATGGCATTTTGAAGTTTTGCATTATTTCATGAAACAGTGATATGCATAACATGGGCGGTATGCAAATGAGTGAACCGATGATGTCATACACTCACTTTTCCTTATGTATTTTATTATATGAAATATCATATATTTCATTTTTTTGCTTCAATAATGTAAAACATGGTTTGACTTCATATGGAACATGTAAAATCATCATTATTGTAACTTATTTTCATACAAGGAAGGGATTCTTTATTATCACATCTATAAAAATTGAAATAAAAATATTGAAATTTCATATAATAAAATACATAAGGAAAAGTGAGTGTGTGACATCATCGGTTCACTCATTTGCATACCGCCCATGCTATGCATATCACTGTTTCATGAAATAATGCAAAACTTTAAAATGCCATAACTTTCTTATTTTACATCCGATTTCAGTGAAATTTTTACTGTTATGCTTGTTTAATTTTACTCTGTTTATTCAAATCAATTTGATATTGAGGTGGACTTGGCCTTTAACTATGTAACCAACCAACAACTGTTTTTTTCCCGTCCATTTCAGGTCCTTGTCACAGATGCTTTCAGTCTCAGGATTTCATGGATAGAAACCTGAATTTCTGTAGGGCATGTCACTCCTCACCTATTGCAAGTAAGTATAAAATCTTCTTTGGAAACTATTCACCTATTCCAAACATTTAAAGAGAAGGTAAGGAGAAGATAATCTTTGAGCTTTCTTCTTCTTTTTCTTTTTGTGGAAGAATATCCTAGTGACAATGTCACATGAAAGGGACTGCTCCTGAAATGACATTATACTCCAAAAATAACTAGTTTTAATGCCACATGGTGTGTGTAATCCCATATGCCTTTATGTGTGTGCAGTGCTTTCCACACTATGAAATGTACAGCAAGATTATAAGTAAATCAGTATCTCACAGCACACATTTATCCAATGTATTACATAATCATAGCAACCTTTTCAATAACTTCTCGACAATTTTTTGGCACAATGCAATGGCATGACCAGTACGAAAATTCACCTTTAAGTTGGTTTGTACTTTTGAGCCATTTACTTATTCTCCTCTGATATCTTCTCATCTTAAAGGATTTTTGCAATATATTCCTCATAATCATATGACCAATTTTAATTAATATATATGCCTGCTAAAGAAAGTGTTACGTCCTGAATGTATTCGTAATCGGGGGATTAAATATAAACCTAACCGTGAATAAATGTCCCATTTTGTGTTTTTTCCGTTCACTTTACTTGCTTGTGGGTGGGTGTGTGAGGTATTTTTGTTGTTGTTGTTGTTTCATGATTAATACGTTTACGCTATCATTGTATATCCTCAATCCGGTTTTAAATCAATTCCAGCTTTTGGCAAGTAGGTATGAACTAGGTAACATTACAAGAGTGCCACTCTTTCATTACCGCTCTTGAAATACTATTAAAATAAATCAACATTTAAGATTGCAGTCTAAATACAAGGTGTAATGGTATCCAATTTAAAACCATTAAACACTGACACTAAGACAATGGTCAATCGCCGAAAAGTAATTTTAAATTTAAACTCTTGTCATTTCTTTGTAATACGTTGCCATGAGAATTATTTTTGTTCAATAAATCCTACCTTTGAATGTTGGCATAGAATAAAATCGATGTGAATCATGGACTTGTCGTTACTTTTATAAGGCCGTGAGCTTTATCATAGTGAGAATTTGATATTGACTGTCATTTGTATAGTAGTGATGAAAATAGTACTCGAACACTGGAACATCTGAGCATTATACACCTGAGCTGTATACACCGCCTGCTTATATCATACCTTATTTCTTAACTTCTCAGATTTCAGATTTAGATTTTATATCATTTCATTCTCATTTTGCAAAGTATATAACAATAACTATTGTGTAAATAACAAGTTCAAAATAATTGATAACGAAAGTAAGTGAATTAACATTTTCGACTATTACAATAACGAATAAAGAGCATTAACGTTTGGGTTGTAAGAAAAAAAGCATCAACAGTGAAGACTACATCAAATAAATCATATGAAAATGAGAATGAAAACAGAGACCAGCAAAGTAGCAGAGCTTGTAGAAGCGCTGATCCCTGGCAAAAGGTAAATCATAATTTATGCAACACATGAAAATTAGACCGGGCAATCATGCATAACAGACATGTACTAATTAACTCTTTTTTCTTAAAAGCAATGAATATCCTCATGAATTAATCTATCTTAAACTGCTTGAAGAAAAAAAAGCGGTATTAAAATTGCAAGTGAAAATATTATAGTTTAGTGCATCAAATAAAAACAATACCTACTTTGGATTCATTCGTTTGTACAGGGCATTTTTTAATCCCGTTTGGGAGAAAAGTGCCAAAACTACAGCATTCTTCTTGTTTGTTCTTGGTTTATTATCTACACTGTAAAAAATATTTGTATTTTTACAGGGGAAAAAATACAGATTTGTTCTGTTTATTATAAATACAGCAGTTGTGATGTTATTTTTACATTTTCCCGTAAAAGTACCTCATTTGTAAATGCGAAACTGAGTTACATCAGAAACTTGTGATTTTAAGGCAAAAAATACAGTTTTTTTGTGTAATTTTACAGTTTATTTTTTTACAGTGTAGATATCCCCAAAACACTTTGGAAGTAGATCTGTCACCAAGAAGTTAGGTAGTACTTTGAACTCCTCTTGTTTCCTGTAAACCTTCGTTATGGACATCTCTGATTTTACAGTATCGGTAAAAGTAACTGTATAACATTTTAAAACGGCCATTAAAAGGGCGGGGATATTACCATAGCGTATACATACCCCTTTCGTCAACCATGGGAAGAACTTTATACCAAAGTCATGAATGCTGTCTCCATCTAGGTTTAATGAACGCCAGTCATCCTGCATAAACTATCTATCTTTAGCAAGGGGTTCGTGCTGAGGCATGGCGTTCAGCTCATTCACCCCTCTCTGTTATGTATGTCCACGTGATCTTCATTTCGCGCCAAATTCAGAAAGAGAAGGTGGAAAAAGAGACAGGGGGAGTCGACACTTGGTAAACCATGTAAACGAAACGCCCGGTTAGGATTTGGTTCCACAACTGAATTTTAAGGGCTTCTTATGAGTTCCGCTAAAGTGAACGGTATTAAGTTCCAACGTTTATCTGTCTCTGCAGTGTTTCATTTGAAGTGGTGAATCTAGGCCGCCAGGTCTAATCATTTCATTGCTTCTCAGTCACGACTCTCCTTAAAGAGCTCTAGAAATATGAGGGCTTTTTTAATGATTCCCTCACTTTGAGTAGGAAATATTGGTGACTGCACTTGTTAAGCCTCCAAACAGGGCATGAAGCTTTTCATATTAGTCAATAATAATTGACACCATTCTTATATGTTCAATCACGGTACTGCTCAAAATGCCCCATTTCTTCAATATCTGTTGATTTAAAGTCTATGTATAGTAGTCTATTGGATTATCGTTGTACAATCATGTATTATTTTCAGCAAATATTAGGAAACGTGCAACTCTAAACGATTCGTTACTTCAGTTAACAGTTGCCGAGGTTATAAGTAACTTATTTTATAATGAGAGAGAGGTGAAACAATTTTTAGTGACATTCATAATCAAATCTATCTCCTCTTCCGTGTATTTTTTTTTTACTTTCTTGTAACCTTACATCATGCATCAATGCAACAGATAAGTCGATAAAGTTATTCTCGGCGAAAAAATAGAGGGGAAACAAAAAGAAAGAAACGCCATCACATACTTAATTATTTGTAATGCGTTCTCATTATTTTCATGAATAATTTTAATTCAATAATGCAAAAATCGATATGATTTTTCCGAAAATAGACCAATCCAACTCTAAACGATTCGTTACTTCAGTGAACAGTTGCCGAGGTTATAAGTAACTTATTATATAACGAGAGAGAGGTGAAACAATTTTTTGTGACATTCCGGCTGTCCCAAAAGTACAATTTGTTCTCGGTGTAACTGCTATCCTTTACCTTAATATTTTCTTTTGTTTTCTATCTTTCAGGAAACTTCCTATACATAAGCATTTATCTTATCTGCTATTTCTATGTTAAAAGAAATTATGTACCCACAAAGTAATAAAACATTTCTGAAGTCGCTCTTCATTAGAAGACTTTAATACTGGATTCTATCTTGCTTGATTTGTCATTTAAGGTTATAAGTTTCTTACGATTAGCAACTCTCAAATATGCAAAGTAAAAATATTTTTTTACCATTCGTCAATTATCACATGCGTCACAATTAACGTAATATTTTTCCCCATGTAAAATATGCGTAATCTTATGAATTTGTCGATTTAGGTAATCTGACTCAGAGTATAATTTCGACAAATCCTTTGACCTTTCTATGAGGGCCTGTGGCAATGGCAGATGTAATAGGGAGGATTACTGGCTAATGGGACAATATTCCCTATATCAATGGTCGTGAATAAGGGACAGTCCCTTGAGTAGATTAAGTCTTGGTTGAATAGTAATTGGTATAATCCATTCTGATTTCATCGCTGATTTATAGAAATAGGAAAGGTTTCTTTCGGCAGAGGAAAAGAAAGATGTCTTTCTGGTTGGTAAAAATTCAGAGGGAATAAGTTGCGACAGATCTTCTAACAAAACGTCTTCTTTGAAATTAATAATGTATGGCAGGAATGGACGGAAGGAAGTGACCATTTTAATTGTAAATAAACCAAACGACTGATTACTTAGGTCCGAGTAATTTCCGTTGCTGACAGTCTGGAAACTATCAGAAGGATGTGTGTTTTATAGACGGATGAGTCTCTCTGAAAAGACAGGTCAGTTTGATGAAGTCAAGTGTCAGTTATCTCAATGAGAGGATTCGGAGAATCGTTATTATCTGATCGGTTCGAGCTGTCAGGGATTTTGACGTTTTCTTTTTAATTGGCACATCCTAATGAAATCTGAGCCGGAATTTGGAATAGTTTTTAATTATGACCGTATAGCAAGATATGACAGAGGAGCCTCTGACGCAGTTTAGAAAACATCTCCAGCAGTTCTTACGAATGGCCAAACGCTGACCATTGTCATGATTGTAACAAATCTCAAATCCACAAAATGTCGATTCTATGCGAAACGGAATGGTTACAATGACACAAATTAAATTTGAATTCTTTAAGCTTGTTTCGATTGAAATGATACCCAGTAAAGCTATTCACAGACATTAAAATCATTGCTAATTGGAGATGATTTTTGTCCTTCTTTTTTTGTTGTTGTAAATTTATGTAACTCATCTTGATGCTCGCAAGTGACAGACATTATGCCCTCGCAGAAAATGGCATCATTTTTTGTGTGTGAATTTGACAGGACGCAAAGCTGGATCTTGCGATTAGTTTCATTCATGTGTTTATCCGATGAAGGCAAATAACAATGCGAGTGCCGGTCAGTGATCTTTCTGCTTTGAGATATACATAATTCTACCTACAGAGTATGCTCTAGATCGCTCAACTCGATTTTTTGATAGAAAAGTCAAACTTTTAAATGCCAACCAGGGTTCAGGTTCACATTCAAGTTCAAGTTTATTCATCTTGTTTGGTACAAGGCTGGTTATCATTAAAGGAGAATCAACCCCTAATTACAAATTTACTTATTTTGGAAGGTGTAATATATTCCTACTTATTGGCCTAAATCATTTTCTAATAAGATATCAGAAAAGGGTATAAATAAAGATATTCCAACACCCGGTATCGTCTCCTACTCATTTCCATGGGGGCTGCCATTTTCTTGCTGATTTGGAGTTGTACATGAACCATTGAGAAATGTTCCATTCAAGAAGATATTTTGAATCCAAGACCTAAATTGCTTTTCTTCATTACCTAAAATCCCATATGTGACGAAAAATATAAAGTGGGTGTTTACATGTATTATAAAAATTAAATCTTTATAATGATATTTTTAAAATGTCTGGTTTTGCCTAACAAAAATCTATTTTCTTGGATTTGCCAAACAGAGCAGAACATAATATATGCAGCATGCATTCTGACTTTTCAAGTCCATTATCCGAAAGCAGGTGAATGCATAGTTTGCCGCTATAGATGCTCAGGGAAGAAGCATCCATAAATTTGAATTAATTTGCTCCGTCCCATACGTCACAGTATCGAGAAAATAGATTGCTATTAAGCGAATATCGATTTTCAACAGAAATATATAAGGAAATCTTCAGTTTAAAAATAAATTGACATATCTATTCTATATTTTTAATCTCAAACGGGTTTTTAATTTTGAAAAAGGCAATTGGGCATTTGGATTAAGAAAATCTTAATGTACACATAAAAAAAATGGCAGCCCCCATGTACTGCTAGCAGACGATACATATTGCGAGCAGATGATAAATTTTGCTCAGAAAATCTTGATTCGTATCGATCTCGTATATTTTGACGCGAAGCCATATAGTCTAACAAGAAGGAATAAATAACACCTTTGAACACTATCGTCTGTATTTTTGAGGTTAATTCTCCTTTAAATACAGAAGATACTAGTATACCTGATTATCGATGCTTTGGAATATTACACTTCAGAACGTTTATCGGAGGCTTGAATTGAGAAATCACTCTAGATTGCATTTCGTAAACCATAGTTACTCTGTGGAAGGCTGATTCTCATTGATACAGATGATATTAGGCCTACTTGATTTTCGATACTTTGACGGATAACACAGGCAGGCAATATGTAATTTGAAAAAAAAAAATAACAAAAAACAACAACAGGTGAACGCTCAGTCGTCAAAAAATCACATATGTGCCCGCCTATGTACAGTCAATTGTCACCTCTCATCCGGAGTCGGCAAATTGTCCGAAATAGATCATGGTCGTGATCCTTACTATAAGGCACGCGCCTACGCACACATCACCCACACCCACGCAGCCACCCGCATCACCCACCCACCCTCACCCATCAGCATTTACGTTGCAACCCTACTAATTAGTAGGTCATATCTAGCACATTAATATTCAATGCTAATTAATCAGAAGTTGAAATATAGGCACTAGGCCTAAATGCATCTTTTTTTCACCATCTTCTGTGTTTGTTTTTGTTTTTTTATCTTGTAACCTTACATCATGCATCAATGCAACAGATAACTCGATAAAGTCATTCTCGGCTAAAAAATAAAGGGGAAACAAAAAGAAAGAAATGCCATCACATATTGGATTATTTGTAATGCGTTCTCATTACTTTCATGAATAATTTTAATTCAATAATGCAAAAATCGATATTCTTTTTCCGAAAATAGACCAATCCTGCACGAGAAACTTATTTTAAAAAAATATGGTTGGATCTATTGGTGATAAATATTAAAGTCACATAAGAAAAACAAGGTCGCGAGGGGGGAGGAGGTGACAGAGAAGTGGGGTATGAAGAAGAATAGAACATATAGAAGGAAAAAGAAAGGTGGATCTGCAAGGGAGAAAAGCAGAGGGTTGTAATTTCATAACACAGTTTATATTTTGATATCAATAATGTTATATCACAAATTAGATTTCGACATCAAATGTGTTACACAACTTATATTTTAGTATCAATTTGTCTTGTGATGCAATTTTTGTTTGTGTCTGATAACAATTATTGTTCGCTATAATTCTGTCACTTTCTGTATCCCTGAAATGCTGTCATTGAAATTCGTTAAAAATGTGGTTTGGGACAATAGGAACATTCTTGTCTCCTCAAATGTCACCAGGAAGTTAATATGTCATCACATTGTTTCAGGGTGTAATTCATAAAATTTTGACAAGTGAAATTCTATCCGTGTCGTAAATTATAACCGCTCTTAAAGATCCTGCAGGGTACGTATAGTGATGAAAATCTTCATGGTGTTGAAGGAAGTAATATGATTGTTTCCTGGGGAGCGTTTCATGAAAGGAAGTTGTCGGATATTTTATCCGACAACTGTTATAAGCTACTGAAATCCTTGCATCTGATTGGCTGAGAGCAAATTTGTCAGTAAAAATCACTGACAAAGTGCTTGATGAAACGCTCCCCTGGTTTAATGATGTAGACAGACAAAAGAAGCAGTATCTTTGATATTTACCCTAAAGAAATAATTCAGAAAACAAAGAGAAAGAACACAGTTTATATTCTGATATCAATAAGATGGATCTAAATCATTATAATTTTACTCTCATATTAAGATGAAATTGAGAGAGAGAGATGCGAGTTCAATTACCTTGCCAGTATTCAGATAAAATACTGATTGTAAAAATCGCACGAATAGCACTGAGGGTCTTACACTAAAATTGTCGATCAGACTAAAAACGCATACATAAAATTTGCAAGTATTTTAAATCCACGAATTTACTCTGATTTGGTTCACATCAAGTTTGATTATTTAAGCTTTAATCAAGAGAGTGGGTCAACCTCTGATTAACATTTTATCTGTAGGCCCCCTATTTACATAATTCCTTCAAATATATCTTCAGATCACGAAACCATAATGTTGAATTATACAACCTGATATTCTGAGAATGTTCCCAAAACAAATCGCATGATAGGGGAAATGACGAAATTTAGGCCACTGGGTAGTCAACAATGAAAAATATATGCAGATCAATTTTCTGTGTAATAAGTGACTACAGCATTCCAAAAGGTAACGAAACGAAAATAACTAGCCCATCCATCACTTTGTAGTTTAATTATATTCTCTGTTATCTCAAGAGAAAGTGGAGGTTGATATAAATCAAATTAATCGAGATGTTTTTAATAGTAATCATTTTTTTTTTAATCGTTTTGAAAATTTGTTTTCTGGCAGTTATCGCCTTGAATACGTATATGTCACAGGAAACTTCATTTTCCTTCCTTCAGTCAATCAATTGAGGGCACTAATGCACTGCATCCATATTTCCCCCACAATGCAGGACAGGAAAAAACAACAACGATGTGTGCTTGGTTAGATCAAGATGCATCTCTATCATTCACAAAATCTAGGATCTGCGTTAAGGTAGTTTTCTTTGCATTTTTGCAAATTCTCAAGAACCACCCCCTCAAAAAAAAAAGAAAGGAAAAACAAAAAAGAAAAAGAGAATTCTGGTGCATCGCTGCTAGCCTCCTTCACGAATTATGCTTGCTTGGGGAGGATTAAAGGTTTAATGTCCTTTCCATTAAATATGTTCTTCTGTAAATATTCAGAGTAAGAGTCTATGGGAGATCAGCTTTTTTTTTTAACGGAATCGGTATACCAGGAAAAACTGGCGTAGCCAGACTTGTTGAACAATGGGTGTGAGTGTGTGTGTGTGTGTGTATGGGGGGGGGGGGGTAGTGGTAGGGTAGAATAGGTATAGGGGTAGAGTTAATGATTTGACTATGTTTATGCCAAGGAATGAACACTGTTATGCCATTTTCACTATTGAGCTCGACTGACATTTCTATAGGCCCATGTAGAGTTTTCCCTACATGTATATACTTTTATTTATCCTTTATCCCAGTTTACAATGTTCAAAATGACTCAAATTCATTTTGAACTTTGTAAACTGGGATAAAGGAGATGACGTATGATATTGTGAGCAGAGATTTCAGAAATTCTTTAAAATTTCCTCACCCCAAAGGAAAGTAAATTGCTGCTCTTTTATATTTTATTCATAATTTAAATAGAGGTGTCAATAGAACATTTTGAATGGGGGGGGGGGGGGGGGGGGGGTCGTGCAACCAAAATTCTCCCCAACACACACAAATGATTAAAGAAAATCACGTATATAGAGATCTCAATCATATGGACCCATTCTCGCAAGCGGGGGGGGGGGGGGGGGTGCTCACTCCTGTTGCCTGAACATCAACTTTTCGATTTAAAAAGAAAAAGCCTTTGGCATTTGCCGACATCAATTTTGAGGGGGGGGGGGGCTGTGACAACTCCTCACCTCCCTCTAGTGACGCCGATGAATTTAATTCAATTACGGAAGTTACAGAATTACAATAAAAATCCATATTCTCCAGCTTTGGAACTCATGTGGGGTTTCCTATTGTAAACGCAATCAGACATTGTATACCACATTTGGTGACATTTCTTGTGCACATAGACCATGTACACACCCAAGTCACAATCAAAATCGACTCCAAACCTATACATGTATCTTTGCCATACGG
Organism: Heliocidaris erythrogramma; assembly: GCA_025617745.1. NCBI lineage: Eukaryota > Metazoa > Echinodermata > Echinoidea > Camarodonta > Echinometridae > Heliocidaris > Heliocidaris erythrogramma. Next base: position 32,642,962 of record CM046859.1, on the reverse strand, counting down.
GGTAATGTCACAATTTGGTTGGTCCGTTATCGTTGTGATGTCGGTGTTGTCTATGTGACTGAGGCATCATGCATACATGTTTGGTTTTTCGCATGTTTAGCGAAAACTGTGCGGGGAGTACGCGTAACGATTGGGCAAATTTGAGCAACCTATTCGTGAACTAGACATGAGCTAGTCCGGAAGATGCGTGCATGCCACTTTGCCGATCGCACGCATTGACACGCACTGACACGGCTAGGTTGCGACTAGGTTGCGTAAACTTCACGGTTTGTTCACGAATGTTCCCCAAAATATTTGTCGTGCCAAAAAATGAAACATGTTTGATATTTGTCACGCATTTCAAGCACTGGCCCGCATCCTCCTTCATCCTCCCGCACGCTGCCACGAATATTTCCCGCACTGACACGAACGGTGCGCAAGCTATGTGGGAACAAAATTAGGGAAAGTGTAAATGCAGCATTACCCTGGAAGTTTATGCTTTCATGAAAGCAAGCCATTTTTCCTACAAAGAAAATGATTTTGTAACAAAAGGATGCTTCATTTTGGCCTTCAACTACAACGCCATTTTGCGATCCATACACAGATTTTATGATACCAAGGTGATAGGAAATAAGTAGTATTCTTCTCAAAAAAGGGGAAACAAAATCTATTCATTAGGCCCCTATATCACTATGGGAATGATTCTTGTAAAATGCACAAAAGGAGACTCTCCATGTTTAAAAGATCTGAGGATATTTTGGGGTCATTTGTGACGTCATGAACTGGTCTTATTTAATTTTTGTCTACTTCATAATGATGTTTTTTGTTCTTTTGATTTCGCTACTTTTGTATTCCCTCTAAAATTGATACATGGCATATTCAAAAGTTATATCTTTGGAAACTGTATAATTATATCAAAAGGGAATGAATATTATTATCTATTCTATAATCAGAATATTGTGGCATCTTTACCCTCAAACATAAATATTGGGAAGGCTCTCATTATGCAAGATTCTCGAGTGCTTATGATGGTGGGAAAGTCAAATTGTATTCTCCATTTCACATACCCTTGTGACGCTTTTGACCACTTCCCCATGAAAATAATGTCCAATCATATCATATTGCATCCGGGCCATGTGGACGTTGATCCATACCAATTTAAAGAGGTGTTGATAGAACGGGTATACAGAGAAGCAAGGGGTATACGTTGGTGAGTGTCACCCGGAGAACCTTGGAAAGGAATTTTTCTCTCGACCTGCAGCATCCGTATAGATCGCTTTTGCGAAGACAGCTCATGAAATGATGGGGGAAGTATCACCTTTCTAATTGACACATGTATGACGTGTACATGCATGCGGCCTTTACTTGGAAGGGCCTCGTCTATCACAACGGCATTGATTGACGCATTGTAATGGAAGTGACGTAATAATGGAACGTGCATTTTGCAGAACTTGTGAAATAGGAAATGTACCGATGCTAATTAAAGTAACTTGTAAACTTATGAAATAAGGAATAACTACTACGATTTTAATACTACTAACTACTACTATTACTCCTAGCACTAATGCTATTGCTACTACTACTACTACTATAGCTACTACTAATATTACTACTGCCACTAAAATTAATAAAAGTAACTCGTAAACTTATGAAATAAGGAATAACTATTGTAATAGAAAAAAATTACAACTACTGCTACTAGCTATTTTAATACTACTACTACCATGACTACTACTGCTATGTAGGCCTGCTGATATTACTTATGTATTTTAGGTTCTAACCATTTAAACTTAGAACAAACGCGGGTTTTGACTAGCATGGCATGGCCGGCATGTTTTTTTTACAACTACTAAAACTGGAATGCGAAATCAATCTTGCATGTGTTTATGACATTATGTGCATCTTAACAATTAAAATGTACCCGATTCAGGTCCTGAACATTTATATGAATAATGATAATAATAATAATAATTTGGTGAGTTGTCGGCCTTATACCCGGACTAAGGGCCAAATCAGTTTCAAATCGTAGACGATCGTAGGATTGCGATTCGTCACTACGATTCAGATCCGTTTAAGCCTTTCCTCCGACTAGAAGGCTCGTAATAGGCCGTAATTTCGATTTTACTATCTATGTAGCTATTCAGAACCTCAATCAAACATATTTTATGTGTTTCACGGTTTATATCTAATGCTATAACATTTTCTTTCAAAATCGGATCGTAGACCGATCGTATAGTGTGCGATGGGTTTTACGCATTTACATGTTCTAGGTAAATATTACGTATAACGATATACCAGATTTTCCCCGTTTGCCGTAATGACATACGGGAAAGATTTGTTTGCGTTGATAAGATGCTCAGTAATCATGGTTACGAAACTACAAAGCCTAATCCTCTAAGCTTGGAATTACAGAAACTTGAGCGTGAGCATAAGGGCAAGCGAAATCCATTTAGATTTTTGTCTAAGAGGTTTTAAACTTTAGTGTCAGCCAACTGCGTAATTTCACATATTATCGATGTTAATATTCCTTTATATGACCAAAATAACAAATAAACAGTTCTAAAGATTTTTTATAAAGGTAGATAAGAATTACTCGATGTATCAATGTCAAGATTTTTAAGTTGTTTTTCTTTTCAATGTTTACTTCGGACTTCCGCCCTCCATCCTTTAGAATATTCACACCATAATTCATTTCAGTACTTTATATTCATTGGTAGGATCAAATAGGCCTAAAATTAGGAGACTGTAATCTTCCTCGAATATCAAAGTTTAAAAGTCTAATGTAAACTTCATTAATATACTCTGGCACGATATGCATAGAGGTGCCTCGTAACCAGAGATTCGTTTCAAAGGTGTAAATGAACAACGCAGTAGAGAGAATGAAAATATATTGATGGGAGAGAGAAATTGGTAGGAATTGAGAGTTGATTGATAAACGATGGATGCAGGACTGCAGGGATTGCCCGACATAATGTCCGGCGACTATTTCAACCCCTTCATCTAAAAGCCCCATTGCAACGTAAGCTATCCTCTCCACCCCACTTTCCTGACCCCTCTTTTTATCCATTTTGGGAATACTCTTTATGATTACAAGAAACCATTTAACATAATATATGAAAGTTTATGTAGGCGAGTTATATACTAATTTGGATCTACTCGAAAGACTTCAATAAATTAGTTCTTTGGTATAACAGTGAAATCAATTTGCTAATGTGACTAATTCAACGGAATAAAGCCAAAGGTCTTTTTGTGTGAATTATTGATCGTTTTATTATAATAGAGAGGTTTTGCCTTGGTTCGAAAAACGCATTTCAATTTTCGAGGAAAAGATTTTATCGGAGTTTGTATTTGACAACGCTTATTCACGACAAAAGATAAAAGTGCCTTTTAGTATAAGTTAATAATTAATTTGTTTATAGCTCTGCTTCCAAAAAGATGTAACCCTCTTTATGAAAGAAAATGATCGTTTAATATTTCAAATAAATTATTTTTGCTTAATAAACAGGCATTAAGTTGTTTTTTCAAAAAAATGATGTGTGTGTGTTGCTTATTTTTAATTTGGGATAAAACTACATTTTAACATTATTCAACATTAGAGAGATCACTCTGTCCATGCTTATTAATTCAATCCATAGTGTATTCAGGTATGTAACTTTATTTTGCTGTTAGAATGGCAATTCAGTTTGCTCGTTTTGCTTATTTATTTTAATCATTGCTTTCAACTCTGATCAATACATACATTGATCTGTATTCAATATCAATACGACTATATATGGAATCGCCATCTTAGGAGTAGCCAAGGAGGGCACAAGGGGGCCATGACCCTCCCCCGGTTCATCCGTTAAAAAAGAAAAAAGGGAACAGGTAATTTATAAGGACTGACTCTTTCAATCTATATGAAGTATCAATTTCAAAGGAAAATCTAACCAAATTGCTTTTCATACCTCATAACTTAACGAAAAATTTTCAAAAATGTTCACGCTCCGTCGCAATGCGACTTTTCAAAACAATATTATTAGCAGACGTTTTGAGGCACAATGTCAAAAAAGCAAGCAGAGCTAATATTGAAGCACAATTAAAGATGACAATAGCAAATTCGAAGGCCTCTCTATAATATCCATTGAAGTTAATCTGAAATATCAAACATACAAATCAATAGTGTTACTGATTATAACGAATTAAAACTGTCCAAACACTTTCATTGACGCAAATAGCTATGACTCCTTTTGGTGCTGCTGATGACACTACAATGGATAACAAATAAGATTAAATCAAAAACACAAAAGCAATTAACAAAGGAAATTCTAACCAAAATGGTTTTTGGAAAACCTCATAAATTAAGAAGAATTTTCAAGAAATTCTCAAAGAGAACAAAAAAATTTGCTCGCTCGCCTCGCTCGCTCGTTTTATATCTATGAGTCATTAAGATGTTGCTTATGACACTACAATGTATAAAAAATAAAGTTAAATTGAAAGCATATTTAAAAAGTATGAATAGATGGGTACAAGGAACATCGAAATCCTACCTCAACCATGTCAATGCATTAAGAACCTGAAAATTGATATTTTTTGATCGCCATTGGTTCGGATGTTTTGCCCCCTCCTCGAAGCCAAAGTATACACGCCACTGAGTGTGCAGTACGTGTAACTATGTGAATCTGTAATTTCGTGTGTCAATCCCCCCCCCCCCCCCCCCCCCTCTTGTACAATAAGTCTGGCTATGCCAGTGATCATCATAAACAGCTTGATAGACGAAACTGATTAGCAAAATTCGCCTCATTAACCATTTTCTGCTCTTCGTATGAACTACTTTGTTAATGATTCATATGACGATAAATAAATCATTGTCTTTAGAAGGAAACGCATAATATGAATCCTTGGGGTTATCCGATGTTGTTGTTTTTTTACATGATGGAAATGGATACAGAAAAGTATTACTGGGTATTTTCTAACAATAGTTTTCTTCCTCCTGTTTTCTTGTATTTTTCTGACAGAAAAGATTCCAGAAGCAGCAACAGCAACATTTACTGAAGTGAGACAACCCGTTTCAGATGCAGAATTCCTGACACAGATGATAGAAAGTACTAATGACTTGTTAGGAAATGTACTCAGGTTATTACAGGTAAGAAGCGTTGGTGTGGTTCGCTTAAAAACAGCTATTTCATTATAAGCCACTACATGTAATGGAACAATATCTAGACATGCAAAAATGAAGTCCCTCAGTACTCAGTGTATTGATTGATTTAATTCATTTATTTTGTCTTAAGGGTAGGCCCAAAACTGCTTTCCAAAGGCGCCATGCAGTTTAAAAAATCATTCTACATGAAAATATAAAAATACAAAAAATTACAAAAATCAAGAGTGAAATAATGATATTATAAAATGCACATATTTGAAGAGAAAGGTTATAATTCTATATTGAGCCAATATTTAAAGTTTTGCGTATTTCTTTAAAAAACAATTAAAAGTACACGTCTGCGCACCACCAGGGAGTGTATTATTAAAGCAAGATGGCTCCAACATAATTATGTGAATTTATTCTATATTTTGTCTTTGGGCGGGGTAGTTGGAGGGGGCATTTTAAAGAATAACGTGTCCTATAATTTACAATTCGTTTGCATATTAATGATTCTAGATAAGTCAGAATTAGATTATTTTGTATTTTAAAAACAAGAACAAAATATTGATATTTGCATACACTGCTCTACGGATTGCCATTTCAGTTTGAGTAACAAGGAAAGCTGAACGTCTGAAACGTCTGAAACAAAATCAGTGTATTGGTAATAATGTTAAAATATCTCCGGTAACCTTGTTTATTCAATGAAACCATATAGGCAGAATCAATACATTTAAACTAAAAGAAGAAAGGGAAATATTTTGTGCTCAGTGTGTTGGATTGAGTCTCAGGAGCCGAAATACAACCTTTCGAACGAGATGCCACGAAGTGAAACAAGATTATAGAAGAAAAGAGAGAAACAAATCATTTGTAATTTCATTATATGACAGACGAGCACAAAATAACATTAAGCCCCCCCCCCTCCCCCCCCCCAAAAAAAAAAAATGATATCACTTTGGGACCACCTCCTTCAATGGTGGAAATATGAAAAAAAACAACTTTTCTCAGGATATATTTCCAAGAATGGGAGCAATATCATTTTCCTTCCAACGCCGAGCAGCAGAAAATGTTCTTTTCTGTTCTTGTAATATGTTTAAATCTCTATTTGTTTGGCCTTGGGGCATAGTTTTAGTGACAACAGACTCTGACCTTATGATTTCCATCATTTCGATAACAGTTCAATATATTTCCATCTCGGATGTGGTTTATTCATGGTCCATCCTTCTTACTTCCCAAAGTATAATATAAATATATTAAGTTGATACTCTATTAATTGGTTGAATTTAATCGAGATTAATAATTGTCCTGCCTAAGTTCAATGTTTTTTTCTCTGGATAAAGATTACATTATCCTAATTAATTTCAGTGGTATCTTAAATTCAAGAATGGAATTATTAAATGAAAAACATATTATTCTCTTAATTTGTAAACAGATTTTTAGGCATTTTATTCTCTTCTTTTAAAGAGCCATCGTTTTATCTTTGAAATAAATTTGTAAGATCTTTCAATTAAATGTAAGATAAAGGTATGACAATTTCGGTATTATTTTGGTATTATTTTGGTATTATTGATCCAGAACATGGTGATTTAATTCCGATTCAATTTGTCTCTTTCATCTTACGTCTAGTTTGAAAAAGAACAGCTTGAGAGGATAGAAGGCAAATCTGATATGATGTCAGACGAAGACCTAAGGAGAGAGCAGAACGAGAGGCAAAAACTGTTGATGCTGAGGAACATGCTGAGTCAGTAACATTTACCCACAGGTAAATTTTGGAAATTTTCATCTCAGTCGATTTTCGTCTGACACCTGCCCAACATTTAAGATGGATTGGCGACTCTCTTGATAATTTATACTTTTATGTTGTTCCCCTGGCAATTTCACCATGTGCCTTCATGTGTTTTGATACATCAGTCACACCGCTCGGACTCCAACCCGGCCCCGTCTTACTAAATGTTTTGTCTGCATTGTATGCGGTAGGTCAGAGCCCTGTTTCATAAAATTTGTTAGCAATAATAACTGCACCTTTTCTGTGAAAAATTAGATCTCAGCCAATCAGATTCAAAGTTTTTAGTAGCTTATAACAATTATTGTAACTTGTTATTGATAACAAGTTTTATGAAACGGGTTATATATAAGCTACTGTTATAAGCTACTGAAATCCTTGTATCTGATTGGCTGAGAGCAAATTTGTCGGTAAAAAGCACTGACAAGACACTTGATGAAACACCCCCCTGGTGTCGGTCTGGTTAGTGTGACTAGGGTTTAACGGTGTAAGCGCATATTCAGTGTCACTTAGCCGATTGGACCGAGTGGAGATTATACCAAAGTGTTGACTTCAAGACAAGATGGTTAGAATGAAATTACGCCTTTATTGGAACAACCATCCATCAATGAGCTCCGAATTGTTGCAAGGACACGCAAAAATAGCGTCTGTGAATCTCATGTCAGTGCGCTTATATTTGCCATTTGCTTTTCCTTGTTATCAGCCTCTTTAAACTCCATGAGAGGCAGTTCTTCAAATATTTGGTTGTGGTGGACGTGTCTCTCGATGCCATGTGGCCAATTTCGCGCGTCCAACAATTGCACCCAAAAGCGGACATCAGTCGCTGCCGTACACACATGTTCCATGACTTTTAATAATCATGAGATGTATGTACATGCTTCAAATTGTCACATTGCCGCTATGTGCAAACTGCATTAGCGAGACGAGGTATGACGCGGTTCATTGCAAATGCATATGCAATTTAGAGTATTCAAATAAATGAGGAAATTCAAGTGATCCGACTAATATTTTAGGATATGTTAGTAAAAAATATATACTGACATGAAAGGGTCTGGTTGGGACGGTCCCTGAGGTGACGTGAACCACTATTTCATGAGGGGCGCAGGCCCGAAGGAAAATGGTCGTCTTCACGTCATCGAGGGTACCATATAGTTTAACCAGAGACTCGAAAGTAGTAGGAAGTGTATAGGGCCTATTTGCCTTATATCCGTCATCTTTGAACTAAAGCTTACATCTACTGATCTACCGATGATAATCTTCACTGTAGGCCTATGGTAGACCGAACACCTACATAGTTTTGAAGAAGGGGTGAATTTGCGCCATCGATAGAGATCGATGATTTGCGAGGATATCAAACGTCTAATGATGACATCATCACGCGCCGGTGCCTAATACATTATACGCGCAAATTTATGTCGTCAGAATGTATAGGATCTTGACGTCAGATGTTACGCGTTATTGCAATTTGCTCATTTGCATGAGGTTTGTGGGATTTGTATTTTGTCACATGACGCGCATTGGATCTATCAATTTCGCCGATTCTTTTCATGACGGATATAAATGCACTTAATTATAAGTAGTCAAATTTGAAAAGTGTGAATGGGGATAACGACAATCTAAATGGCGATCAAAATAATATAAAAATACGTTCACCCCTCATTCATATTTTAGTGCTCTCAAGAAAGAAAGAAAAGAAAAATCTTACAAGAAGAAATAAATGTTTCAATTTGCCCCAAACCCGGAACAATAGCAGTAGCTCTAGCGTTGTGAAGTGGAACGCACCTAGGGGTTGACTCTTTTATACTGCACGCTTAGGGGTGCACATTTACAACCCCAGGGCACAAGTTTGCTCCCTAGTTAGCCGGGTATTTAATAATTTAATTTGTCCAGGGTGCGAGTTTTAAGAGTAATTGCTATTATTCAAATTTACACTCCATTTTTTTTCGGGGGGGGGGGGGGTGCTCTTATCTTTTTTTTTTTGTTCGAAGAAATACACTCTTGCGTGCATTCTTATTCTCGTTATTATCTGCGGGCTGGGACTAAACCTTTCCAATGCCTCACTGCATCAATTGTTATGTTCATTTCCTATCAGAACCTGTTTCCATGCCTGTGAATATTTCGATATGAATATATATATATATATATGTATATATATATATATATGTATATATATATATATTTTGCCATTGTATTATGCATGCCATATAACTCATTTGTTACCATATTGCAGTCTTCTTTCTTGTTTTTACAATATCTTTCAATGCTTTCTCTTCGATAGAAGTGTTTTTTGTTAATGATTTTTTGCCTTCCGCGGCCATGTATCTGACTTCTTCTTTTCCCCCACCTTTTTTTCCCCTTCTTTATTCTTTCCCCTTATTCCTTCTTCTTTCTTTCCCTTTTTGGGGCATGCATGATTGCCCAGTCTAGTTTTTATGTATTGTATTTATTAATTTGCCAGGGACCAGTGCTTCTACAAGCTCTGCTTCCTTGTTGGACTCTATTCTCTTTCTCATTTTCATATAATTATTCTAATGTAGTCTTTACTCTTGGTATTTTTTTTCTTTCGTACAACTCAAACATTAACGCTCTTTATTTTGCTTGTAATAATCAAAAATGATTCTGCACATAGTTTTGTTCTCAATTATTTTGTATAATGGCACGATATTTATTTTTTATATTCTTTGAAAAATAAAATTTAAATGCAATAAAAATCGAATCTGAATCTGAATCTTCCTATCTCTCTACTCTCCTCTCCTCTTCTCTTCCTCTGTCCCTTTCTTCTTTTCTTGTATTAATTTATATTGTATTTGTGTACTGTGTTTTCAGGCGTACCCACCACAAGCATCTAGGATCGCGTCTGCGCCCTTGTATTGCAAGTTCTTCATTATATCCATGCTAACTTATGTAAATGTAAATTGTACTACAAGCATTTGAACAGTTGATGAATGAATTATTGGAAGAAAATATTAATTTGAATTGAATATCAGGTAGCGGGCAAATTAGAGCTTTGATTTCTTTGTGTATACATCGAGTTAGCAAACTTTCTATATTAACAAGTAAAAATCAACACCAGATTGGAGATGATGGTGCGTCTGGTATGTATGTGTTTTTCTAAGGCAGCATTTTTTCTAAATATATAGGAACTAAATTTAGACAATTTAGACAATTTGGGCCTACAGACAGAAAAAGTGCTGCGTGTTATATGTCATTCGGATTACCGAGCGCACACCGATGCACTCTTTCATAAACATAACATACTAAAGATAAGTGATAAGTAATATAGTTGTAATCTTGGAATATGTATGTATAATTTACATAGAAACGAACTGCCCAATGTATTTTATTCAATAATTTTCAAAGAATCTCAATATTCATCATTACCGTAATAGGCTGGGCTTTTTCATTAACCAAGAACGAGAACATTGATTTCAAATAAAACGTTTATACTGGGTCAAAACTCTGGAACTCTCTTCCAGATCCAATCAAAAATAAAGCCACACATTTTAGTTTCAGTACAGGGTTTAAAAAAACTTAGTTCAAAAGTACAGTTCTTTTTTTTCTAGTGCAGTTTTGTCTTTGTTCTGACTTGTTTTTCTTGATTTTTGTTCGTCTTTTTTCTTATTTCCCCCTTTTTTCTCTCCTTTTCTTTCTTTCTTGTTTTGTTTTGTCCTGTGTTGTCCTATCCCGGTTTTACCCTATCATGTATTGTCCTGTTTGTGTCTTGTATTATCTTGTCAGTTACTTGTCCTCTGAGTCCTGTCTTGTCATTTGTTCTTTAGTGTACATCATCTTGCTATGAATATTTTCATCATTATATAGAAACAGGATTCATGACTATTTAATTATGTTGTTATGAGAGATAGGCCAATATATATATATTTTTCAAATATGTATTTCACTTCCAATCTTCCATGTTATAAAAGATGATTATGTTATACATGTATTTATTCTTGGGAACCTACACAAACAAGCTATGCTTTCCAGTAGGTTTCTTTTTCATTTCATGATTTTGAACTTTGTAAATCATATTATTTTGTTCAATTATCAATAGTTACAACATTTACAAGCCTTGAAAATTTGTCTTGTATTTCAATTTAAAAAAAAACTCTGCTTTATATAATAACTCCCATTTCTAAGATATAAATACCTCTGCAGGATAATGACGACAATAATCACCTGAAAGATTTCAAATGCATTTAATGCAATGAAAAATGTATTTTTTGATAATTCCGTAGGCTATTCCAGTAGAAAATGTATACATATTTATTTCGCCTTTTATGGAGCGCCGGCGCAATGCTATGATTGCTTTTTCAAATCATATCACGATGTTCGAATACATTTTTCAAAAAAGGTTAAACTTGCCTGATTGAACATTTTGAGAAGTTGCAAGATTCATTCACACAATTACCCCCACGGAAATACGTCCATATATTGCATACATACACGTAGTTCTCAAAATTAGTTGCCTTCGGCCTACACAGTTCGCCAAATTAGCTGTGATTCGATTCAATGCCAATTAACTTACATGTACAGCCCTGGAAAAAATTATTAGACCAAGCTTCTGCAATAAGGGTACCATAATATGCATACAAAATTATAAAAATGATTTTTCTTTGTATTTCAATGAATGAATACCAAATTCCAGCAATTATACCTTGCTTTTATGTAATTTTATTTCCTTCTTACCACAAAAAAAAACAGTAACCATGCTTGGTCTAATAATTTTTTCCATGGGTGTATATACAATAACATGGTATAAACAGGAACTTGCATACAAGCAATAAGGCGCGATCCCAATAAGCAGACGCTTGTAGCGGGTATGCCTGTATACACAATACACGTTTGCCCTAACATGAAACAATTAAAGGCCAAGTCCACCCTAACAAAAAGTTGATTTGAATAAATTAGAGAAAATCCAACAAGCATAACACTGAAAATTTCATCAAAATAGGATGTAAAATAAGAAAGTTATGGTATTTTAAAGTTTCGCTTAATTTCGCAAAACAGTTATATGCACATCCTGCTCAATATGCAAATGAGGGAACCAGTGACGTCACCCACTCACTATTTCTTTTGTATTTTATTATGTGAAATATAGAATATTTTAATTTCTGCAGATTTCACAATTAGGAAACTCTCATTGAATTGTGTATAGGTTGCAACAATGACAATTACACATGTTCAGAGAGGAATCAAACCTTGTTTCACATTATAACAAGGAAAAATTAAAATATTTCGTATTTCATGCAATAAAATACAAAAGAAATAGTGAGTGGGTGACGTCACTGGTTCCCTCATTTGCATACTGAGCAGGATGTGCATATAACTGTTTTGCAAAATTAAGAAAAACTTTAAAATACCATAACTTTCTTATTTTACATCATATTTTGATGAAATTTTAAGTGTTATGCTTGTTGGATTTTTCTCTATTTATTCAAATCAACTTTTTGTTAGGGTGGACTTGGCCTTTAACAATGCCCTTCATTTGTCAAATACAAACAGTAGGCCTACATAATATGATTTTTAAAATGTGCTCAAATCGTTCAGGATCGTTATGTGTCTAAAAGAAATCTCAGTCTCTCTCTCTCTCTGACATGCGCCCCCCCCCCCCCCCGCCAAAAAAAAAAAGAAGAAAAGAAGAAGAAGGGGGAAAGGGCCCTCAAATTGGACATAAATATGCACAATGCTTCCCTCCTACCCCTTCCTCTTTTTCGGGGCGAATGAAGCCCCCACCCCCTGCTTACCTGTAATGCTGCCCCTGATTACGAGTCAATATTAGATGCCGAGAGTTCCACTGATAAAGTCTCGTCGATGAAATAAAAACCAAATACTTCTAGTCTTGGTTGTCATGGAAACCCATCCAATATTCCTGACTTGACGGAAGCCATAGGTATTCATGCGAACATTGATTTCTTGTTCGTGTTTGGATTGTGGTGCAATGTAAAATATGCAATTTTTGGTTACCTAAATGTTCCAAGGTCACTTTATTGGAGACGAAGCATTTTAAGAAAAAAAAAATGATATGTAGCGAATAAATTCTGCATGAATGTGATTAAAACTCATATATTTGAGGCAGAGAATACGCTGAAGGGCATTACTTACTATCCGATAATTTTTAAATTTTCGCGAAGAAACTGTTATCGAAGAAATCGATATTTACGGGAAGTTTATGATTAAAGTGGTTAGCTTGTCCGCGTTTCAAGATTGAGAGGAAAACACTTTGATTAGTGGGTTGTATATTATGTGTCACATATATTAAACTTGAGTTGATATAAATTTATCCCAATAATCAATAACAATTGTAGGTGAGATTTATTATTATGAAGGCGATTAATCAAGTGGACTGAACCGATCAAAATATCTCTGTTCAGCCTCTCTCAGTTTGATGGCAAACTTGTCAAGAAATCGTCGAGAGGGGAAAAAGGAGACTAAAATAAAGTGTGTGAGATGTTGATTATTGGCACTGAAAGGTATATCGTGTTGAAATAACTAAATTTGACCTGGATTTAAGAGGATATTGAAAATAAAATATACCTCCCACGTCACCCAAACTCGGCTTCCGTGATGTACATTTTTATATAAAGAAATTAATCTATCATATCCTCCGACCGAACCTTACCCAGGGATATTTAGTATGTATAGTAGCTAGCGACTAATGGTGTTTTTTTTTTAAATCATGCCAAACTAATCTATTTACTGGAAAAGAAGGATCGCTTTAGTAATGAGGAGTTTGGGGAAGACGTGACTATTTGATCTTGGGGTTTAAAATCGTGGGGATATTCAAATTTGGATTAAAATTCATGGAATTTATCTTTAGGGGGAATTTCGGGGCGGGAATATTATTCTTCATGACCTTTAGAATGTTATGAGGCTTATGTAAATGAAAACACTATTGATTATGCAATGCATTTCCTATGAATATCTCTCAACAGTAAGGGTTAGGAAAGATAAATTGACTAAGTTTTCTCAATTTCCTGAAATTATTCAACACTGCACTATTTAGTTGAATCTAATACAAAGTGGACGGTTTACAATGAGCTTTTTAGATTTGAAAATATCTTCGACATCGGTGCCCAAAAGAGAAAACCTCCAAAAGCGCTAAAAAGTATTCGTGAGATTGACAAAAGTTTCTAGCAGTGTCTAACATTTTTGGAGAGTGAGAGTGAAAAAAGGCACAGGATTGTCACCATAATGCGTTTTACACGAGGCGTCATTTGCTACAAGGACTGCGTCAGCGACTGACGTCGTGACATGCATGTCCTCAAATCCTCCTTAGACATGATAGACATGATAGCGTATAGGTAATGACGCAGCTGACGTGACGCCTCATGTGCTGTGGATATAAGCATAATTATGTTATGCCCATTATGTACGAGGCGTTATTTTCATTAATTGCGCTAATCAAGTCCGTTAAGGCAATAAGCCTATATACTCGAGTAGTTTATAGACCGGCTTACACGAGGCGTCATTTCCATTGCGTCAGTACCTGCGCTAGTCGAGCCTGTGAAATCAATTAATCCACATGTACTTCAGTTATTAAAAGTATTGTTTGCACTGTTAATGTTGCAATCACTTTTTAAAAAAAGTCACTGACGCGGTCCTTCCGTCAGCAAATGACGTATCGTGGGAGCCTGGCTTAAGGGTCTGGAAAGCCCGGCTCACCGAGGCGTAATTTGCCATGTTTGCTGACGTTGGGACCGCGCCAGTGACTTGCACGTTCTTTTTAAAGCTTCATGATAGAGTGATATCGTTTGAAAAATGATTGCAAATTGAAATGTGCAAACAATACTTTTGAGAACTGGCGTATGGGTTAATTGCCGTCACAGGCTCGGTTAGCGCAATCGAAATGGCGCCTCGCGCGAGCCGGGCTTTATGTTCATTTATGCATTGACTTGATTACGATCCCACTCTCACTTGGCGCGTCACAGACCGCGCTAGCCACGGACGCTAATCCTCCATCCTCAAAATAATGCATTAATGACTTTGTTATTTTCCCACATATGTTGCGAAGGTGTGTGAAGCCCGCATTGAGGCACATGGAATATGGAACGCGAGTGTAAAGGCCTATTATTAAATCGAGCATTCAATCAAATTTGCCACCTCTGCCAAATCATCCCAGTTACGTGACTAAAATTGCATTTATGAAATTAAGCAGACTCGAAGTCCAAATCAAATTTAATTTTCCAGTGCAACGGGTTCAATAATTGATGCGCTCCGGTAACTATTCACACTTGTTCACATCGAAAATTTGTCTGAAGGAAACCCGAACTTTTTTCTCGACAAAATGTCTTGGCGGTAACACACATTATAGTGTGTTTCCTATTTATTTATTATTTTTATTCATGTATATACAGGCGCCTAGGAACGATTGTGTTACTGGGGGTGCAGTGAGCAAAAAAAAATGGTCCTCAGCATTTTAGTGTCTCTTTTTAAATCCAAAAATCTCTGACAAGCCCCCCCCCCAAAAAAAAAAAGAAGGTCCTGCAGCACCACCCCCCCCCCACCTCGGCTCCCAGGCCCCTGTGTATACAGTGTGTTAAAAAAGAAACTCAACTGTCCTCATCAATTACTAGAAAAAATGATTATGTCCAGATTCATTCTTATGAATGGATGAATTTGAAAGGTTTTAATTGAGTGGTGTCAAAAGCAGTTTGCGCAAAGAAGTAATGCAAAGTGTAATTCCATTAATATAAACTGTCCCCATAATATATAGGGGACAGTTCATGGTGTTTCGCTATTCATCTTTGAACATTGTAAGCAATCTTGAATGAGATATGAGTCTAAAATGAGCCCAAATGTTCTTCCAAATGACCGCCTTGTCTGTCCAAGCAAGACTGTGCTCGAGAAAGCAGAGTGAGATTCAATGAATGGCCTTTCATTGTGTAGATGAATAGATCTCACTCCCCTGCGCAAATCAATTTTTACATGGCTGGTTATTTTTTTTTCTTCAGTTCAACGATCCCAGGATCTATCATAACAAATGTGGTAGGATATGAAAGGGAATGAAATTCCCCTTTGAACGATGCATTTCAATAAATCCAGTTATGTTTATTTGACGAAATGTTGCTGGAGAAAGTTTGGTTTCCTTTTTAAGAAACACACCGTATATCTAATGTATTTATTTGCATCATTATTTATGAATTCGTCTATTCTTGGTGATTGCCTAAATGTCTTTTTAACGTAATTACCAACTTGACACTCTCATTAAATGCCTACTATATTTTGTTTTCAGGCAGCTTTTTATTTTAATTACCATTTTCATGTTTTCTTTCTAAAAAAAAATAAATTCCTTTCATATTTTCTCTCTCTCTGTGCAGGTACGAAGTCCAGGACAAGACGCTTCAAACTGGCAGAATGCGAGGAATTCATCCAGTTCGCCATCAACCAATGCCCATGCAGAAACAGCACTTTGTAGATAGTACAGTAGATAGAGTTTGAAAAAGATGTACACATTTGTAACTTTAGTCTCTTTAACAATACCATTGGTCAAATAACATCTTTCGGTCCGATTCATCTGGACATTTTTGGGGTGAAGCTAACCGGAAGAATCTCTTCTTTTACGACTAAAAAAAAGGCTGCCTGACAGTTTTCTTGCCGTAGTAATCTTCGAATGATATGCATTTCAGAATATCTGGTAAGATAACTAAATAATACATTAGGAATAATGATGATGACAACCGTTACAATAATGATAGGAAACTAGTTAGATAAAATTGTATTTCAATATCAGAAGTTTTACACATCCAGATTTATCATAGGTTCAAAGAACAGTATTCGATTCTTTCTCAGTGTTTTGAAGGAGGCGTATATTGCCACTGAAGTTTTCACTCGCATCTCAAAATTGCGTCATTAACTGCGCTAATTGGGCCTGTGAAGGCAATTAACCCATTGCCAGTTATTAAATGTATTGTTTACACTGTTCCTTGTGCAATCATATTTTTTTAGCGATATCACTCCTTCATGACCGTCGCAAAAGATCGTACGAGTCACTGACCTGGCCGTTACGTCCGCAAATGACGCCACATGTGAGCCGAAATTTAGGATCATGTCACAACGTGTCACAACGTGTCCAATTGCTTTACGTCAACCCCTACAGGGGGACTTATACATACTAGGTCCGTACGTTAAACCAGGCGTCATTTTGATTACGCCATTACTTGCGCCAATAAAGCCCGTGAAGACAAATATATAGAGCATACGGCAGTCATTCAAAACAATGTTTCCATTGTTGATTTCGCATTCATATCTTTTGTACTTTATCACGCTCACATTGTGCGTCAATGGCCCACGCAGGCCGCTGACGCAGTTCTGCGTCAGGTAAAATGATGCCTCGTGTGCAACGGATATAATGGTCATGTCACTAAGTACTATCTGTTTTTATAAACGTAAACTCAAATAATGACGCTTATTCACAAGTTGTCTAATTATGTTACGTCGACCCCTACGAGGGGTCATATTGCATGACATCTCCCCCTACGGAGTTCAATAAGTCCCAGTAACCATGGTGACTACACATGTTTGAAAGAATCTATTCTGAGAAATCACCTTGATCATGAGTTTAGGTGTAGGTAGATCATGTAGCAATTCGAGCGCGATGTCACTGAATCTCTTCCACTAGTGCCAAAACCACTATATTTCTAAATACAGACCCAATTCATCACATTCGAAGTATTGAACAAATACTCCGAATGCTACTTGGCATTAGGTACATGTCGGTTGCGCGGCTTGGACCCAGCCATTGAGGGGAAATGGCATTGGTCTCACCCAGTGAATGAAATGCAAATTCACAAGGCCACTAATTAGTGGGTGGATGCGGGAAGGAGGTCCTATTGTCTTCTTTCTCAACCTGTTTTCCTTTCTCCCATTATTTTTCGTTCTTTTTCTATCGTTTTGCCATTCGATTGAGGGGGGCATGTACCCCTGTCCCCCTCCCGTATCCAGCATGCCCATTCCCTTGGCGAAATTAGACCTGAATTATTGTCGCCGGAGAATGCGTCGGATCACTATAGCAAAAGACGACAGACCCCTGTTGAAATCATACTCGCTCAGTACCCCAAAGCCCCTTTGATTCTGTCACCAGATCCCTTGTAATCAAATAGTCATCTAAGACGGTACAAAAATGAAATAAAGTGAAATCGATCTGCTTACATGACCCTAAACGGGAACCCCGCACGATATGTATTGTATAGCTCTCAAGAAAAAATAATGAGAAGATCACATTTGGAAATATATGAGGCTAAATAGAAATCTTTTTTGGCCTCTTCTAAAATAAGATGTTTATTCCTCAACGATTGATATCTTGGGATCAATATATAATGTCATTGACCCAAACCTAAATGAGATATTCTTTTACATACATGTTCTTCTACGTTTACTGCTGCTGCTAGCTGGAGGCAGGCAATCATCTGCTACAAATACTGCTACTAATGTAATACTGTTTTCATCATTACTGCAATTTAGACAAACACAAGGAACGTATACTTATGTAGCTTTTCCAATTTTTTTGCTCTCGCCTACTATTTAACACCGCTGATGATGATGATGTTGTTACTACTACTACTACTACTACTACTTCTGATACTACTACTACTACCACCACCACCACTACTACTACTGCAACTACTACTACTACTACTACTATAGTACTCTTGCTACTACTACTACTATACTACTACTACTACTGCTACTACCACCAGCACAACCACCACCACATCACCACCACCACCACCACTACTACTACTACTACTACTACTACTAATATTTGTACTACTACTACTACTACTACACCCAGGCCCGTAGCCAGAGGGGGGTCGGAGGGGTCGGATGACCCCCCCCCCCCCCCTTCTTGGGCTGAGGTCCGCTTTTTCATGAAAAAAACCCACACACACCTTTAATCTTTGTTACCAGAATTACCCTAGGTCTAGCTGTTCCAAGTGAATGTAACACACACTCTAATAAATATTTTGTTTCTGCGACTTCAAAAATGTGTGTTCAAAATCATCATTCACAACCCCTAAATTTCCCCTCGGGAGTCCTTAAATTGCAGCAGACGGCATCTAGATTTTAAAATTTTCCGGGGGGAGCATGCCCCCTAGCAAGGACCTCTAGCAAGGTCCGTATTGATTATGACAAAAAGGTCCACTTTTGCCAAAAACGACCCACCCCTTTAGAAACCCTGGATACGGGCCTGACACCACCACCACTACTGCTACTACTACTACTACTACTACTACTACTACCACCACCACCACCACTACTACTACTAAGTATACCACTACTACGCCACTACTACTGTTATACTACTATAATACTTATACTATCACTACTACTTTCTACTTCTACTATACATCTACTTCTACTACTACTACTACTACTACTATAATAATAATATCAGTGATGAAAGAAATCATCAATATAAAGAGCTATTCCTTGGTGACAATGCTACCAAATAAAGTCATTAGACAGTGTTTTTGATATAAATTTAGAATAAACAAAATGATTGCTTTAATGATGAGAGTGATATACTAATGGCGTACACATCTAACTACTTTGCAAGCCAAAATAACGGTTGATACGAAATCAAATACGGAATTACTGAGAGAACAAAATTTGATAACTATTAATGATTAATTCGATGGGGATGCGATGGATTGAGCCTTTGTTTCACAGATCGATGATCTCAGCCTCGTCATTTTACCTTTCTTTCTTTAAAAAAGCAATCCATAAATTACTACCTCGCATTAAGATATAAATTTTCATGGCGCCTTTCGAATCACCGATCAAAGCGCTTTTCTGTCTATCATTTTCCCGACCATTAATTTTGTCAAATTACGAAAGCCCACAGTTGGAATAGCTAGAAAAACATCTCGAATGCTGATGTTAATACTGAGAAGTAGACCTATCATAATACATTTCTTGGCGCTTCCGAATCAGCGATCAAAGCACTTCCTAAATATTATATTTCCCCGGGCTGCAGTTAGCAAGGTCAATAGAAATTCAAACTAAGAGTAAGAAAGTCGTACACATTCCAATTTCTAATAGACAGGCCGCTGTTACAGTACTCAATGTTAAAGTCTTGCCAAGGGAGGGTAGCATGTTGGCAGGGATTCGAACCCCGTACCATGAGCGTCATAGTCCGTTGACTTAATCACTAGACCACGACACCTCGACATACACCTGTTTATACACCCGTTTATACTGCAAATTAATATTAACAATTTCTCTTTGATCAACCGGTTTTCCGACAAAAACAAATCAACCGGTCCCACCGGTCCCAAGCACATCAATTCCGGAAACCCGTTTATACACCTCGGTATACAGAGAGACGCAACAAAAATAAAATACCCAGCGCAAGGACTCTCTAGTCAAAACAAGGTGTTTAAACTAGGTGTAAGGAGATAACATTATGCAACAGCTTTGGCAACTCTCGTGGAAATAAAACACAGTTGTGAGAAGTGAAAATGAGAAAATATTGGTTGCGAAGCTTAAATAAAAGGTCCCCAAAGTTTTCCTTCCTTTATGAAGTTTTTGCAAAGGTTGAAGAAAAAAAATGTGGCCGGGAATCGAACCCCGGGTCAAAATGATACCCATTCAAATGAGGTAACCCACTTGAATGAGGGCAAAGATCGAGAATTCAGTGACATGCAATTCTCAGAGGTTTCGTGGTCCTTAATCTTTCGCGATAACTGAAAAAATTACACAAAACGTTAAAGGTCGTTGACTTCTCTTTATAAAAGATATGTGGTTTTAGGCATTTTAAAACCTTGCTATTCTGAACGATGAAGTGGCATTATATATCTGCTTGATTACGAGGGGATTGTAAGAAGTAATGCAATATAGGTTAAAATAAGAAACGACCTCTTTTCCAAAAAAATCTAACCTTTATCTAAATCATAAAGGGCCATTCTTTATGAAGTGAAACAACGGTCACACACGTGACCATCTAATTTTGCCTCATTGCCTTAAAATCAAATAATATATTATTGATTTTTTTATATCATCAGCTTTTTGCATCAAAAATATTTCCCTTTCTTTGACAAGAATAAGTAATTTCCCAACCGTATATTTGTTACAGAGACATTTAAAAACTCTCTCTATTTTGAGTGGTCACACACGTGGCCGACCCAATTTTCTCATCTAAAATTAAAGAATGTTCACTCCTTTATTGCAAATTGCTTTCAAACTGTTCAGAGCAATCAAAATGGAAACTTGCACTCCAAGGGAAATACGAGAAAAGTAGGTTTGAATACCAATAAGTGACTCCTTTTTTGTGCGAGGTCTCACACGACCTTATTTTGATCTGTAAAAGAAAAGGATGCACTCTCGTTTGAAATATTTACCCTCCATCTGTTGGGGGTAAGACTGTTATTCAAATATCCAAAATGAGAGACTTCTACTACAAGACAAATGCTGAAAAATGATTTTTAAAATGAACTATTTTTCAGGATTTTGGTCACACACGTGACTGAGAATGGCCCTAAAGCGCCTTCGAAAAATAATGTGTAGGCCTATATAGGCATAACTGAAACGCGAGCTAATCAATAAGAATGACATAACAAGACTAGCCTACTGACTTGCAAGCAATAAAAACTGCCATCATCTGTCTTTATACTAATGCATTTGTCTGAAACTATGGGCGATAACACGAATGCGGTTGGTGTGGAGCAGAAACGTTGACGTTCGTTGCATTGATTATTCTAGGCGTACAGTTTGAACATGATTAACTTTCACCGCAGGGATAGACCATGGATGAAATCATGCAGCGTTCTCTTCTTGATATTGGTAGTTTAGAGGTCTTGTTTGATGAGGGGAGAATCAATGCCCATGGAAGACTGAGAGACAAAAGGAGATACTACAAATCGACCGTGAAAGGTCGTAATGGAAATTGAAATGACTCTCCGCGAGCGCGCCATAATTCATTTTCCCGCGTAAATCGCCAGTGACGTGGGGACGTGATGTTTGGGTAGGTCCACGTGGTTGCGCGGAAAAGCGGTGAGGAAATTGGGTGCAAATCGATGCAAATCGGATCCGTGATGGAATGGAAAATGACAATCTCCTGACGTTTTCAGCGTTCGGACATAATCGTGCCAGGGAGGTTGTAATGAAGAGAGAATCGGAGTTCCCTTACACGAGGAAGGTCAGTTATATTCCGCCCTCACAGGATTGCTTTAATCGAGAACCTTTCCCCAGGGGCCAAGCCGACCTACTTAAGATAAAATCGAGTCCAAAAAAGTACAGCAATTAAAATTATACGAAGATATAGAATGCCATCGTGATAGATGAATGAAAATATAATGCTAAAAAGGGAAAAGGCTAAGGCCCCTCCAGATTTAATACTCCTCACACTTAGAAAAAATGGTTCAGGTTTGCACCCTAAATGCAACACTGGCAGCACCTTTTTGGGTGCAATCTTGCACCCTACATGAAAAGGGTGCAAAAATGCACCTTTGTGCTCTTGTTTGCACCCTTTAACGCCCGTTTGCACCCTAAAACATGCAACTTTGCACCTTTAAGGGTGCAACTCTGCACCCTTTAACCGGGTGCAAATTGTAGCTAACTGTACCCTTAAAGGTGCAAAAAGCTTCTTAGGGTGCAAAGTTGCACCCAAAAAGGTGCTGCCAGTGTTGCATTTGAAGGGTGCAAAATTATACCTTTATTTCTAAGTGTGCTCGAAATCAATATATATTAAGGCAACTACTATAACTTTCTTCTTGAAAAATTCCCAACTAAGGTCCCAGAATTTTGAAACCAATTAGTTCAGAGGTATATTATTAAAGAAAGCAAGAAAATCAGTGGAAGTAAAATAAACTACTGGAAAAACTTCAATCTTTTAAAAAGTATGTGAAGCCGACTTGGGGCACTCAAGTTCTCTTATGCATTTATAGAAAACCTGATGAATCATATTTTCATGACGTCATAAATGAGATCATTTAGTTCGTAAATTGTACATTCTTTTTGTTAATCCATCCACTCTCTTTTTCACTGATTTTTTTTAAAAGTCCCTTTAACGGTTTCATCCTATAGCCTCCTCATGGTTAAGGTTGCATGGCCGATGTAAAAGGGTGAATAAACTACATTTAAAAATGAGGGGTGTCATCAAGACAACTTACTTTCGACTGCTTGATGAGAACTTAATTCCAAACTGACAAATACTATTGACACTGAACTTGACGCAAGCGGTTATGCGCACCATGTATTTTTCCACCAAACCGGTTGCCAGATGTTTTTTTTTTCCTTCTTTGTTCTCTGACTAAAACTTTCACTGTCTTTCAGAATACAGATTTTGCTATTATACCCGGCTTCTCAACTGCCCGTTCAGATTTCAGAATGTCACTGAAATTAAAGATATTTTAAAGTGGCATTAAACTGGTAGAACTTGAACAGCGCCATCTTAAGGATGACTGCTAAATTTAGATTATAATTTGAAATTTAATTGCATTGCATTTTGAACTTTGACAAACAGCTTGTTTGGATAATAGGCACATTTTATATTTCAAACTATTAATTTTGACTTGGCAAAAGAGGAAATTGCATGCAGACAATTTCTAAGCTTCTAGAAACTAGAATGAGGCATGATGGGAAAATGAGAGGCACAGACACTTTTCAAATCCTGTTAACAGATTACGCTATTTAAGAGCTTCAGTTTACTGTCGCTTTAACTTGAAATTATGCTATGTTTAAATAATGTTACCACTTTTGGAAAGCATGCCCACTACTCTCGTGTTTACACATTTGAAATTCTGTATAAAACATCTCCCAAGCCGATTGTACAAAGTGGGCCCTCAGTGTATTCGAAATATCACATTGCAATATCCAGCATGGAATGAGACTTGGGGAAAGCCAAATCAGTGTTCCAGATTATGCTTCTGGGTAGAATAAAAGAAGATAAAAGGTATCCATTTGGGGATTAGGAATTGGTCTAGCGGTAACGCTTATACGTTCAGCTCTCTGCATTCGCCTGCAAACGGACTCTAATCGAACCCAGGTTTGAATCCCAGTCACGCCTTTAAATCATATTTGATCGATACACGCCTGTAAATTTTTTTTAACAACAACCGTACATTATTTTAGTTGTGTAAAGATAAGGCTTGCGTCAACATAATTTCCACATGTATGGTTTTCAATGGTATTTCTAATGATATAACGTGCCCTATGATAATGTACATGACATTCAGAGTTAAAGGTCAAGTTGAGTTATGGTCCTACGATTGCAATGTGAAAGGAACTATGGATGAAGGAAAATTATAAAATTACACAAGATTATATTTTGGGTTTTTCTTGATCATCAAAAAAATGAGATGTTAACTAAATCTTGCTGGAGACCACATACAGTGAACAGCATCGAACACAGATACGGATACACGAAAGTTTGGTCCATATACCTTTCAGATATTTCTAATCATATTTCGAGTATCAGGGCATTTGAAAAGCAATCCTTTTCAGGTGACATTACGATACTCTTTCATGATGACATAAAAGAAATTATTTCTCAAATTTACCAGAACTCACCGTTCTCATTAACTGTGTGCAGATAAGATTTGCGCCAATACAATTGTACAGGATTTTTCAGTTGTACATCTTCTGAAATATTGAACTTGCCATGTATTGATTAGATGTCATTTTGTTATGAATATAATTATGTGCTTGGCATTCGACGTTACAAAGAAAGCTAGGGTAATCACAACAAGGGCCACTGTATTCTTTTCTTTTGTGATCCATTATAATATGGATTCTGGACAAATAATTGCATGATTAGGGTTTAATCCAGAAAAGACGCAATTTACCGGGTAGTGAGGAAAAAAAAATCCCTTGGCTTTCTTTTGAGCAGAATCATGAATAAATCATTGCGTAGCCAGAACAGAAAATTGCCATAATTTGTAATTAGTTCTCCTGACATGACCTTGCTTACACAGCCAGGGCACATATACAAGCATATCGACGGTTCAATTTATATTTTGGAAGAAATTTATACGAATTATAAGATACTACAGCCAAATAAATTCAATTTTAACAGCTGTATTTCATAAGAATATGAACCTTAGTAATGCCTTACAATTTTTATCTACAATGTGGGAGATGACACCGATATCTGGAACTAGATCTGAAATTTTAGATGGGAAATGCTTGAGGTCAATGACAATTGAAGTATAGTGTCATGTTTGCGTATTTTGGTGAAAATAAGCATATCAACTGTTTTGGGTATTGGAAGGTTGCATTGATACTGTTTAAAAATGCATATGTGTATTTATATCTCATGGAAATAATGATTTTGTGAAATATGCCACAGAGGAAGCACGATTGCAAAGTGGCAGTCATGCCGTGTTCTCTAAAAGTGGTGCGGGCGCTCTGCGTATTATAAACATGCCATGTTTTTGCCCCCAAATGTATATAGGGAATATTTCATTACTCTAATGTCATTCAGTTTCTTTAAAGTATGTTTGTCTGTGCCATGTATATGCTGTAAAAAAAATCATCGGTTTGCTTATTGTCAAAGGTTATAATGTTCAGCCTTTCAAATTGGTGCAGAAAATATCCAGTTAATTTATAATTCTGTAAACATGATTTTACAAGAAACTAACAAACAATAAATTGTTTCCTTCTGACACGAGATTCACAGCTGAAATATTGATCATCCTTATATTTCTCAAGACAAATAACTAATGCTGTTTTCGCTTTGACTGAAATGATAATTCCAATGATTGTGAATATATGTTTTTTTTAAATTGTAATTTAAACAGAAATGTGTATTATTATGCAGGCCAGGTAGAAGTCTATTGTGTAAGAACATGTAATGAATACCGAAATAACGTTAATTTGTAACCAACTCATCAAAAGAAAAAAAATGTACTTCCTGGGCAGCCTTTGATAATAATCTGTTCAATTTATGTTTGTTTATTTTGTCAAGTAATTGAACGGGGTTTTTTTTCGATATGGATATAGAAGTTCTTGAAAGAGAAATAAAGTCAAGGCCTATTATTTCAATGATTGTAAGAGTTTTAATTGATAGGCCTATGACCTTCAAGATTGAATACTTAACGTTTATTCATACATCCTGCTTGATATGATAGTGAAATGAACAAATCATTAACTTCTGTCATCACATGATCTTGACACACTTCAGAAAGTGTTCTCTTTGAAAGTGAATCTATGTGGGAAAATGTTCCAACGAGTACCTTTATTCTGTATAGCAAAAAGTATTACCATGGTTTGTTATCATGTAAAGTAGAAGGGAGTCATGTTTCTGTACAAAAACCTGTACGTGTAAAACATATTCACGTGTTATCTCTTGACGTGCCTTCTCCGGTCAAAATAAAATTCATTGGAGCTCCAAAAACATTTATTTCGTTTGTCCTTTGTCTTCGCTTGCTATTTTAGAGAGATATTTTTATTTGTAGGATGGCGATTTTCATGAAATGTGACCTGGAAGATGTTCTTTAAAATCTATTGTTTAATCAAAGCAAACGGGGAAATCCCTTCTTATAAGCACAAGTGTTCAACTATCACTCTAAAGTTCTTGTAGGTACGCTATAGATACACGACGGCATTGCCAACACATTTTAGAAAATAGATCACGACAAACATTATTTCAGAATTTGATAAAATTCTATGATAACTTTGCATCGGAAAATTATATCTGGCTGATAAAGAAATCTTATGACCACAAGAAGCAGTGACGTATCCAAGCATGGATAACATGAGGCGTATATCGTAGTCCTCCCAACACGGAGGGGGGGGGGGGGGGGGGGTGGGATGCGGGTGGAATAGTGCTAAAATATCTGAGCATCCCCGCGTGCTGGAGATCATTGCAAGTACATAAGAATTGTTTTGGTTTTTTTTTAATGTTTTGTGTTTTGTGTTTTTTTTCTGGGGGAGGGGGTGGGAAATGTAGCAATAGATGTCCAAGGGTGTAATTTTTGGAAGGCTAATTATCCTTGGGAGTATTTGTCCTACAGGAAAATTTTTAGGGGGAGGACTCCGGGAAAATTGTAAAAGGTGCCCCCCCCCAAAAAAAAAAAAAAAAAAAAAAAAAAGAAACCCAACAAAAAACAACAAACAAACAAAACAAAACAACAAAAACAACAATAAAACAACAACAAAAAAACAACAACAACCAAAACGTATAACAAATAGTGAGTAAAGTTTGCAACATACCTCTAGGCTCGAGAATACAGCGTGTAGACTAACCCAAAATCTACTCGCTCGGTCGCTACACTCCATTGCATAGTATGACACTTCAAAACCCTATTAGGGAGTAGTCCCTCACCCCTCTCGTTCACTGTGCTCCCTCCCACCCCTGGTCTCCAGATTATGCTCCAGAGAAATTTACTTTCAAGCAACAGAGAGCCACCACAGATCAGCCCAGAGTGCCCTCCTATTCCGTTCTCCAGCAATTTAAGCGAATCGAGACTCGACCCGAGCATGATTCACATGAACATTAGGACTCCCAGACATGGCCCAGACGACTCCCTAGCACTTATGGGTTCGGCACGGTAAGGCGCTGGATGCCATCCCAGTATTCAAGAACTTAGTTCTCGCCTGTCGCCTTCTTTGAAGAATATGGGGGAAATTAGAAGTTACATGTTCCAACATGCATTGATATTGTCAAAGGTGCATCCCCAGATAATAAGCGCATTATTTTTCGATTCAGTAGCGTGGATGTTTCTCGCCTTGGCGGGGGCGAATCCTTTAATCAGAGGATCCCAAGAGAAGATCATAATCATTCATGATCTTTAAATGAATATGCATAATTATGTATCAATGGTGATTAGTAACTCATTTTTATTATTACAAATAATACTTTAGGATTAGGGTTATATGGTTGGGTTTAGGATTAGAGTTAGGTTTAGGGTTAGGATCAGGGTTAGATTCAGGGTTAGATTTAGTGATAGGTTCCGAATTTTAGTCACCATAATAATGTCATTTAAATATCATTCAAAAGACCACCTAGCTGAACGAATCTGCGAGTACTTTAGGAATAATATTGGTATTTTCACATACTTGCGGAGAGGGACTGGAGCCCCTAGCCCGTATCTTTGCCACTCAATACTTCTATGTTCACAAAAATTAATGAATGTTTGATGGACATTGCTTATTACACTCTGAAAACAATCTCGTCAAATATTACTAGAATCTAGTAAGATTTGACTAGAATAACTATAATCCCACTGGCACCTGCACTATTCTAGTCAGAACTCCCAGCTTCGGGTTTGAAGTGAACAGAATCCTAGTCCAGTGGTGGATCCAGGATTTTATGAGGGAGGGGGTCCAATATTCACAAAATTTTCTGACAAGCAAAATAAAATGGTCATCACCGTTTTGGGGTCTAAAAAACTAAAAAAAAATCTCTGACATGCATGACTAGAATCTGATTAAGAAGATGTGACCAGGCGATCTGGTCAAAACTGTTTTATAGAGTATACAGTTCATTACAAGCAATGCATGATGGTAAAGTTAGGAATGCGGGGTTGAAGAATATAATTTATTGGGATATAGCAGAATATGTAGTAACAAACAAACAAACATTTGAAGTAACTTTGAATCTCAATCAAAACATATGAAAATTATCATATCCTGCCCTCGAATGAAAACTTATGTTTAATAACAGAGAAAATTTAACCTCTCGTGTTATATTTAAAAGTAATCAACAACAACGACAAATCAGTATTGCCCTCAGCAGGGGGGGGGGGGGGGAATCGCAACAATTTATGTTGGTCTCGAACGTTGACAATAATAGCAACGCAATCGCAGGATCTTGATTTCTTTGGCACCTGCACTTTCAGCTGTCCCGCCAGGGGCGTCGCTAGAACATTTAAAATGGGGGTGGGGGAGGGGTGTGACACCCAAATTTGCCGACAAAAAATACTGCACCCTTATTTCCGCCAACCCCCCCCCCCCCACAAATAATAATTAAAGAAAATCACAGATGTATAGATCTTGATCATACAGGCTCATATTTGCAAGGAGGGGGCCCACGCCTTTTGCCCGAATATCAACTTTTCAATTTCTAAATTTTTGCGATCAAGAGAGGGGAGCGAGCAAATTTTTTTTCACTTTTCGTAGAGAAAATGTACAGAAGTTACATACAGAATTTACATAATTATCTCGGAACCCTTAACCTCGCTGCTCGAGTATCGGCACTTTGAAAATCATCGGGGAGGGGACTGCAGCCCATTGCCGAAGGGGAAGCCTTTTGCCCGAATATTACCTTTTCAAAGAGCAAATTATTTTAAATTTTTCGTAGAGAAAATATACAGAAGACATACAGAAGTTACATAATTATCTCGGAACCTCGCTGCCCAATATGTGGATATTCTGGCACCTCACTTTGCTGCCCGAATATGAAGTGGTTGTTTCCCGAATATCGTACCTTTGAAAATCCTCGCGGGGGGGGGGGGGGGGGGGGGCTGCAGCCTATTGCCGAAGGGGGACCCATTTTGCACGAATATTAACTTTCCAGTGTTTTTGCGAGCGAGCGAAGGGAGCGAGCAAACAAATTTGCAGATTTTTCCTTTTTCTTTCCTTCCCTTTCCTTTCCTTCTTTATGTTTTTGTTTTCCTTTTCTTGCCCTTTTCTTTTTTCTTTTCTTTTTTCTTCTCCTTTCTCTTTTCTCCTTTTCCCTTTGCTGTTGCCTCTCCCTTTGCCCCCTCCTGTTTTTTTTTTTTACATCAGCAATTTTGGGTGGGGGGGGGGGGGTGGTTGACACCCCAGCCCCCCTCTAGCGACGCCCCTGTGTCCCGCGCATCCCCAAATCACATAATCTAAAGATAAATATTCAAAATAACTTAACGAGAAGAATGATAATAACTAGGAACATATTGTTTGCTTTAAGATTTGTTTTAAGATCACTTCCTTTTTCAAAATAATATCATCCATAATATCATTGAATGAACGTTTATTATCAAGATATTAAAAAACAAGTATCTGGGTATACGAATAGTACATTTGAACTGAGGTGAATAAAACACTTCTGTGTTTATTTGTGTACTTCTGTGTAAGTACCTTTAAGGGGTCAAATCTTAAGGGTAAAATGGGGTGACTATTTCAGGACAGGCTCCTGGCCTAGAAGCTGGGGGGGGGGGGGGGGGGGGGCACGCTTTACACACAGCGCAGCGACAATCATTTTTGTCAGGCCAGGCGCGTGACTCGAACCCAACGTGACTCGAACCCACGCACGCTTATGACGAAAATCATATTCAGAGCCTGACGACTAACCGATTGCGCCAAACAGCCTCCTCTTATTTTGGACACGTTTTCGACAGCCTGTCTCAAAATACAATTTCCTTACCAAAAGTAAATTAAGATGACATTTTCCAGGACTATAGGAAAAAAGAATCATTAAGGATAAAAAAACAACGAATGGTGGATAATTTTCATCAATAATTATTCATTATGAATTTCAGATAGTATACTGCTTTTCTCATTCACACTGTCAGGATTATAATCGTTTTTGATGCAGAAAAGTGACAATTTGATCTCAATTATAACTACGTTAAGCTTAATGTGTAATACCTCCTTGACTACGAGGGAAGATATTTTTTATATTACTACATATATTATATTACTGTTTTTTTTTAAGTCCACTTGTTTATTCATTTTTCATATAATTTCTAATTTAATTATTGTGAGTAGATATATGACTTTCTATAAAGAATTTCTATCCTGGGCGAATGCAGAATTATCATGATTATTGTTAGAAAGCGGGGGTGGGCATGGGGGGGGGGGGGTGAAATGATACAACGCGATTTTTCCGATAGCCCCTTCGGTCCACCCTTTGATCCGCCTAAGATATCGTAAAGTCATTTGATACTTGATACTCTCTTTTATTAAAGATCAAGAACGCATTAATTACAGGTTTATGGGTGTGGGGAAAACACTGCTGGGCTCGTTTCA
Organism: Heliocidaris erythrogramma; assembly: GCA_025617745.1. Classification (NCBI taxonomy): domain Eukaryota; kingdom Metazoa; phylum Echinodermata; class Echinoidea; order Camarodonta; family Echinometridae; genus Heliocidaris; species Heliocidaris erythrogramma. The sequence goes on along the minus strand of CM046859.1, from coordinate 32,612,195 downwards.
TATTGTTATCAATAATAAGTTACAATAATTGATATAAGTTACTGAAATCCTCGAATCTGATTGGCTGAGAGCAAATTTGTCGTTGAAATGGGGGCACTTGTTATTGATAACAAATTTATGAAAAGTTTACTTAAAGTCGTCATTTACTCGTTGTTGACTTTTGCCGATATATCTATTTCCAAATTAAAAAAAAGGTGTTGGCGGACATTGATAAATTACGAAGAAAAATATGACATCAGGGGAGCGTTTCATCAAGCGTTTTGTCAGTGCTTTTTACCGACAACTGCTATAAGGTACTTAAATCCTTGCATCTGATTGGCTGAGAGCAAATTTGTCAATAAAAATCACTGACAAAACGCTTGATGAAACGCTCCCCAGGACCTTACCATGTTTGCTTTCGAGATTACGGGTGTAAAATTAAGGCCTGGTGAATCTGTCCAAAATAGGCCGAAATAATTAGGCCTACATTTCTTGAGGAAAAGTAATATTTAATCGAGTGCGGATTATATCTTACTGGTCTCGTGGTATCATTTTAAGAATGATTTTGGCATCAGCCAAGGTTTGAGTTTTAACCTTTACTCATAAGGATTTTTCTGACATTACTTTACTTAGAAATAAAGGTTTCACTTTTAACCTGTACATGTACATGCTTTAGTGGTAATATGCCACATCATTAGTCCGAAATTTGTCCGAAATAATGTTCTCGGGGTAAAATAAAATGTCCCCTTTCAGTAACTTTGTCAGTAGAAAGACATTTTGAGTTTGCCCTTAACATGTAAAACTTTTGTAGATGAGCCTACTTTCCAACAGTTTGCTTACATTGTTCACTTCACGTTAGCCCCAGCCACCTCTTGCGGGATGCGTTCTTCCCGCGTGATATAGATTAGTTTACAATTGATTTTCTTCCGTTGGTTTCTTCCGTTGGTTTCTGTCCTACCCCCCCCCCCCCCCCACCTTATAGGATATGTTTTTCCGTTTCATTGAAACATCTCATATTTTGTGGTTAATTTGCTTCCTCTGTGATATTTTCACTTTATTCTATTCATTTATTTATTTATATTTATAAATAAATAGATATTTATAAATATTTTTTTTTCTTCGTTATTCAATTTATTCTATTTATTAATTTATTATTTTGTTAATCAATATTTTTATTTTTTGACATGTCTGTTAGACTTGACACTCCTGGCGCTCAACAATAATTACCCCGGCTTTAGCATGGCTGCTCTTTAAACCGCGATCTAGCATTTAAAGGAATTAATTCCTGTCAGGTAGCCATGTACCTCACCAGGGTCGAGAGAGGAAAAGATTCATGTCTTGCCAAAAGACACCGGTGCTGCGCCAGGGATTCGAACCCTGTACCTTGTGTTTCACAGTCCACTAGACAACTCCTACACCGTATATTCACATCGTCACTTATAACCCCTCACAGTAGTCAACAATGGCAAATTACGAGAGGGCACATGCCTTTCAATTCAATGGTAAAGAAGAAAAAAGAAAGAAAAGAAGACAGGAAATGATAGATAAAGGGGAGAGGGGAAAAGGGACGTGGAAATAATGGGTGTTGCAAGAAAGTTGCGATTGATTGCAAGTTGCAACTAATCGGTATTGACCAATCAAAATCATTGTTGCAAGCGCATCTTCTTGAATAGGCATACCCTGAACCATTCAGAATGGTTGTTCTAATTTGCTTCTCAATTTGCAATTGATTGCAACTTTCTTGCAACACCCCATAAGACATTGGCGGATCCAGGGGGGGGGGGGGGGGCACAGCCGGCCCGTGCCCCCCCCCCCTTTTGGAAGAGAAGTATGAATTTTTACCATAGACGATCCGCCATTTTCTCGATTGTGCCCCCCCCCCCCCCCCCTTAGAGTGAAGACCTTTTTTATTTTTTATTTTTTTGCTTGTCAGGGAATTATGGAGGGAAACTGGACCCCATAACCCCTTACTAAGCGATTTTTGAAGGTTTGGCGAAAATTTTTTTTTTTTTTTTGGAGAAGCTGGCGAGACCAAAAAAATATGGGTCTACCTTTTAACAAACTTTCATTTTTGTGCCCCCTCTTTTACTAAATCCTGGATCCGCCCCTGCCATAAGACCCCTAAAAATGTCTCTCCCCACTGTCCCCAGTCAACCCTGAACAACACACCACACATTCCCAAAAGCAAGACACTGAATTCATGAGTTAATATCAAGTGAAATTTTTCATTGTCAAAACATCAACATAAGGTATATTCAAAACAACACCTTTTTTTTTCCAATTTCAAACGGCAAACTTCAGAAACTGAAGTTCATATTCAATTTCTTTCCATATATTATAACTTGCTCAATATCTCCTTCTTTAAACCATACTGGACGAAAATCTGCTTTGAGCCAGAAAGGCATTGATTCATATACTCCAGAGTTAACTCCCTTTTGACTCTCAACAGACGAGAAATTATGAGTGAAAATCATGAGCGAAACCACAGTAAAACCACCTTTCTATAAAGACATTTTCACGTACGTAGGCCCTATCCCACGTTTTCCCCATTAAAATGTGGACTAAAGGAACCTGAATATAAAGACCATTTGCCTATCAAGACTGCTTTTCTTGTCTCCCTCGAGTCTTCTTTATACACAGGTTTCAATGTATACACTATCATAGATTTCTGCAACTATTTCATAATTTTTACTTCATTTTATTCTCCTTTAGAATATTGGCGAAAAAATTGCCAAAGGAAATATTTACACCCTGGAAGAAGAAAAATGAATGGTACTGTACTTTTACAACATATTTATTTCCCTCGTCATTGTTTAAAAGCTTTATGGTCATACTAAAGTAATCCTGTAAAGTGAAATGGTAAATAGACATAAAATTCAACAAGGTGTATATATTTTGTACTCGCATGTCTTTCTTTCTCTCTCTCTCACTCGCTCTCTCTCTCTATCTTGCATGGATATGACTAATTTCATTGAATACGTGTACTTTTCACTGGCCCGGTGCACAATTTACCCAGGATAGCCTCATCAGTATTATATGCTATTCTCCATGAAGGTCCTGCAATCATACTATTACCCCGGCTTTAGCCGAGCTCCCGTTGGTGCTCAAGCATTCAAGGAATTCCTTCCTATAGGGTACTCATTTACCTCACCTAGGTTCAGAGGTCGTGAATAGTCATATATACAAATAATAAAATCAAAATTTTAGGGTAATGCAAGCTTTCTGGAGGTAGACAAGCTACTTCGTCTCTGAATCATAGTGATATCAGACCAGTCGTGCGATTACTAGTATTTCAAGCCAATTTGGCTTTCACTCCGACTAGAATGCTTACAATGCACCACAGTTTTTATTTTTGTTACTCATATTACTATTCAGAAGCTTATTCAATCTGTATGATTAAATCTTTCTTTAATATCCATATCTAATGCACTTGCGCTTTCCTCAAAAAAATCAGATCACAGTCGGATTGTGTAGTCTCCTTTGGGCTTTCATATGACTGGCCCCACTAAACACTGTAAGCCCACACAGGGAAATTAAATTACAAAGTGAAAAAATAAGATTTTGATAAACAAAACTCAAACTCTATTCAAGATTTTACAACGAAAGCCTCATTCACACACGTGGTTTACCGCGATACGTGTAAACAAGGCTTAATGATGTAAATGGGGTAAAAGGTGCTAAAATATTATTGTAGACCGTGAACAGAATGAATCATGGTCTGCAACTACAAATACAATGTTATGATAGGACACACCAAATCAACAATTTATTTTTTTTAAGAGCAAAAAAAGGCCATCACATGTGAATGAATCTTGTTATAATAAACAGGAACCAAACGGTAGACTCAAAGGCACACCAACCAAAGTCTTAGATGACAAAATGACAAGGAAGCCCATGCAGATCGGCAATTTCACAGGTTTTGAGTTACATTTTAAGATCCTGTTCTCGTGCTTCAGGTGTTTAAGGTAAATGAGTTTTAGTTGCAACAATGCACACATATTAGCATACCTAAATACAATATCAAAACATACATACTCTCTGCCAACCCTGCAAATGTTTGGTTACTCACGTTACATTTCTGTTTCTAAAACTAGATGAATCTTCGACCGCGCGCGGTCGGAATTTATGCCTCCGCCATCACCAGATTGGAAATGTATGGCATACATGGACCAATCCTTTTTACAACAAAATTACAAATCTTTTCACTTAAAAAGCACAGGAGACAGAAAATCTATTTCATTTTCATCCCGTACAAATAAAAAACTTACCATTGATGACTTACAATCATCAAATACACCAAGGAAATAAATATTTTATAGCAAATAGACCACTGTCCCCTTGAAATTTCTAAAAAAGGTAGGCCTAGACTCCATTTTTATGTATATAATGACCTCTATGACCTTTGAACTTTGACCTTGAGACCCTAAAATCTAATCCGTTCATCGTCCCTCACATATGCATACACGGGCCAAGTTATAGGTTGATCCGTCAAACAGTTCTGAAGTTATTGCGAGAACGAACCATTTTTATGTACATGATGACGCCTCTGACCTTGACCTTTGACCTTGAGACCCTAAAATCTAATCAGTTCATCGTCCCTCCCATATGCAAACATGGGCCAGGTTACAAGCTGATCTGTCAAACAGTTCTTCAGTTATCACGAGAACTAACCATTTTTATGTACATCATGACCTCTGTGACCGTTGACCTTTGACCTTGAGACCCCAAAATCTACTCAGTTCATCGTCCCTCCCATATGCATACATGGGCCAAGTTACAAACTGATCCAAAAAAAAACCGGACGGACGATCCGAAAACATAATGCCTCCGGCACCACCTACGGTGGGCGGAGGCATTATAATGTAACGTGAGTAACTGAACAGTTACAAGTATGCAGAAAGTATGTTTCTTCTTCTGAAGTTTTGATACTTCATTTAGGTACTCTAATATGTGTGCATTGTTGTAACTAAAGCTCATTTACCCAACACCTGTAGTCAAAGAAGAGGAACTTAAGATGCAACTCAAAGCCTCTGCAAATGTAACGTGAGTAAAACGTGGAATTGCCCAGAAGCGTTCAACAAAAGGGATTAGATTGCTCTCCTTTATCAGAATATTGGCCCATACATGTATATGATGCGATCTCACTGCATCATTCATCTCAAAGCAGGCATAATAAATAAAATTCAATCGAAATACTGTAAATCCATAAACGTTCGCGACATGAAACAACAGCCATTTTCACAGCAGGAAACTTTCACGATTTTTGCAAAAATTTAGGGTTATGTCAATGATATTGCGGCATGAAGTTTTGCAACTCTGAACCACTCACGAAATACCCAAACATTAAATGCGCACGAAAGTTTGTGCTGTTTCAGTATTGGATTACTTAATAAATAATTGATATTACACCTACGTGACTAGAAGTTTATCTACTGCACATGCTTGATGCCGACACACTTTATTCCTGCTGCATGCAAAACACTTTATACACAGTCGGGAGCATCCTACAAAATAAATTAAATGAGGTGCTTTGGGAAAGTTTAAATCTAACACATTGGGAGCCTGCAACCACGAAAAAGAGGGGCCTACAAACTGTGTTACAAATGCATTCCTAATTTCTTTCTTTATATTAATCTACTGGGCGTTTAAAAAAAAACAAGAGGAAACCAAAAAAAAATACCTGTAAATGAACTATATGTTAACTGACAATGAAATCAATACCACATGAAAGAGTAGTTCATATTCTTTTCAATAGTAACTTTTTTAGGTTTCCAGGGTCATACATCACTGAAGACCATTGTCTTCAAAATTTTGTGCAAAACTCTAGTTGGTACACTTTCTTGTAAAACACAATAGGCCTGATGTTAAGGAGATGCCTTTTGTGAAATGGCCTGGGTGCTCCAATTCTCATTGTGGATAATTTTCTTTTTCATATTTGTGTTAATGAGATGTTATTCACCCATGATTCAGGATTTTTGCTTTATAAAACACTTTTTCAGATAGGAATCCTTTTGCAAAGAAGACAGTCTCTGTGAATTTTAACAAGGTTGCATGCCAAAAAAGCCCAAGTGCGAACCAAAAGGATTGCAATATCGCAAAGAAGTACAAATCAAAGACAAAGAGCATAAAGAGGGAAAATCAAAAACTCATGTGTGGTTCAAGATTTTACTAAGCTGATTTTTAAAAAGATGTCAGCTTTTAGTTGAAAATCGGCGGAAGATGCCTGCAGCACTCGAGACAAACGAACATGTTCTCTGTGCTCCCTGAAGATCTCACTTCTTCTTGGTCAAAGTTTATTCTGAAGACAATGGTGTTCATTGATGCATGACCCTGGAAAACCTAAACAAGTTACCATTGGAAAGTAAATTAATTACTCTTTCATATGATATGAAATTAAACGCCGGTAAATATATAGTTCACTTGTAGGAATTTTCAAAGTTGGGTTTCCTTCATTAGCAGTCAGTGTAAATTCATTACGCTCTCCAATAGTACATAAGCAGTTGCAATTAAAATTGTGTGGTAAAAATTGTGCATTGATTTTTAAAAATGAGAGTGTTAAATATATATATATATATTTAAATAATTCAAATAGAACATCAATTTGTGATGACTTTTATCAAATGACAAATCTTCCTTTTACAACAATAAATTAAAAATCAAATGTTGATGACTTCAAACAATTGTCATTTAACAGGAATCTCTTAGGCTGAATACAATTACTATTCTTATATTTGCAAAACTACAACAGACACAGAGACGCAGAAGGAAAAGACATTGCTAATTCTTGAAATTTTTCTACAATTTTGAGTAATGGTAAGAAATATAAATGATATATCCATCATAATTATCAGAGTCTACAGAATTTTGAAATATATCATCATAGCCATCATGTAGAGGTGTTGTGGTCTAGTGGATACATCACCGGACTGTGGATCTCATGGTTCGCGGTTTGAGTCCCGCCGCGGCACTAATGTCCTTTGGCAAGACATTAGTCTACATTTGCCACTCTCCACCCAGGTGTAGTAAATGGGTAGGTAGGAATTTATTCCTTGAATGCTTTCAGCACCTTATAGGGCAGCTGGGCTAAAGCCAGGGTAATAATACTACTTCGGCGCTTAGAAACATTGTATTAAGCGCAATATAATGTTATGTATTATTATTATTATTTTTATAGCCTTTATCTCACTTCCTGGGGCAATTGGGAAACAACACCAATCAATATATCAGAGATTGGGAATACAAACTGTTACATTGTACATAATGACAATACAACTATAATGGAACATCTGTTTTGATGACATCAAACTATAAAGTGCAGGTACAATTTATTTATTATAATTTTTTTTTTTTACCATGCTCAAACATTTCATGATGCCGACTATTATGACAGAGGGTGCTCATAAACATTAAAAACACTGCAAATTAAGTTCTTTTTTCTCACACACACGTAAACCAATCAACTTGTTAAATAAAGCAGAATTTTAAGAGAACTGCTATACATGCATAGTTTTCAGAAATGTGTTCTTCTTTCTTTGCACCTCAATGAGAGCGAATTGAATGGACATACAGGTATAATTTATTTAGCATAGTGTTTTGAAATTTAAAGAAATTCTGAATATGTCCCTGTCCCAATTAATGATCTCCTAGTGGGTGATTTCATCAACTCCAAGGACATGCTTGTGAAGATCTTTAGACTTGAAAGACTCTCCGGAAGACTCTCACAAGGACTGTCCGTTAGACTCTCCCGAAGACACTCCTGAAGACACTTCAGAGAACCTCCCAAAGATTGTCCAGTAAACATTCCTAAAGACTGTCCAGAAAGACTGTCCTGTAGACTTTCCAGTAGACTGTCATAAAGACTCTCCTAAAGACTGTTCTGTAGACATTCCTGTAGACTGTAATAAAGAATCTCCTAAAGACTGTCCTCTAGACATTCCGGCAGACTGTCAGAAAGAATCTCCTTAAGACTGTATTGTAGACATTCCGGCAGACTGTCAGAATGAATCTCCTTAAGACTGTCCTGTAGACATTCCGGCAGATTGCCATAAAGACTCTCCTAAAGACTGTCCTGTAGACATTCCTGTAGACTGTAATAAAGAATCTCCTAAAGACTGTCCTTTAGACATTCCGGCAGACTGTCAGAAAGAATCTCCTTAAGACTGTATTGTAGACATTCCGGCAGACTGTCAGAATGAATCTCCTTAAGACTGTCCTGTAGACATTCCGGCAGATTGCCATAAAGACTCTCCTAAAGACTGTCCTAAAGATTATGAAGACTATCCCGAAGACTGTCCTTTACACAATCCGCTCCCAAGTACTCTCCTATGGACTCTCCTGAAGACTGTCCTGAAACATGGTCGAGAAAGCCTGCAGCATGGGATCATGTCAAGTCAGGACAATAGCAACGTAATGCAAAGGGTCCAGAAGCTTGGTCAGTGAACGATCTGGGAATTTGAAAAAAAAATAGAAAAAAAACCCATTAAAAGCACAGTCAAAAAGTGTCTAGAAACAAAAAGAAAGGATATGACTTTGTTTCCAATATCCCTCTGCCTGTATTCACATAAGCACAGACAATTAAGAAAAAAACTAGATGAATTCTCGACCACGCACAGTCGAAATTTCTGCCTCCACCCTTCCCAGATCAGAAATATATTGCACATCCATATTGATTTGTTGAAACTGTTCGCAAGTTATTGCAAGAACAGTCTATTTACAGGTATATAACATTCTCTGTGACCTTTGAATTGATGACCCCCAAATCTAAATCAAATCACTGTCATCCAATTACATACATGTGTGCCAAGTTTGAAGTTGATCCATTAAATCGTTCTTGAGTTATTGTGAGAGCCATCTATTTCCAGGTATATAATGACCAAATGGTCCTTAAGTTATCGTGAGAACAAGCCATTTTCCTATATACAATGACCTCTGACCTTGTGAACCCAAAATCTAATCAGATCATTGTCCCTTCCATATGCATACATGAGCCAAGTTTGAAGTTGATTTGCCAAATGCTTCTTAAGTTATCGTGAGAACGAAAATGGGACAGACATACGGACGGACGAACAGACGGACAACCCGAAAACATAATGCCTCCGGCACCCACCTTCGGTGGGCGGAGGCATAAAAAAGAAACATGTCCCATCCTCCCACATTCACACTCCCACCCTGTGTTAAATAATTATCAATGTATACATGTGTAGGTACACTTTATCTTTTAATGCCTATTTTGTTGTAAACAGCAATATGTATGCTAATTTGAAATGACGGAGGAAGATCTAAAAAAAAATTCAAAAAAACTAAAATTGCTTTTGCAGAATAATGAATCCCTTATCTCATTCAGCACAAACTACTCAAATGTATCATTTTGTTACAGAAATGTGAGCTGCTGAATTAAAGGGGCCAATCACCAAAACAAATTATGTTCTGTGAATGGCAGGTAAATGTAATGGCACATAAAGACGCGGGAAAGACGAACAGAGCAAAATTGCTAGTTTTGTCTGTGCATCTAAACTTACAATCAGACTTATCTGAGTAATAGTTTTCATATTATTTTGCTTAAAAGTATGAATAGAGTTTAATACTGATTCTACATCCTCATAGTTTGGTTCTGCCTCTTTGGAATAAAATTATGATTTTGATTTATATTTTAATTTGCGTCTTTCCCGGATTTTTACGTGCCATCATGTTTCGTTAAACAACCTAAATACCAAAATAACATTCTAAACATTAATAGGTAAAAACGGCTTGTGAGGATCCATAAAAGACATGCTTGCATGCCCACATGCAATATGATCAGACAATATTTTCAACTTAGTGACCATACAAGAATTCGTGAAATTTCGGAAAATACAGCCTTTGTGAAGATAACATCTTGCGCTGAAGTTGAGCCTTCAAAGAGTCTTTACAGCAGAGAGACCAGTAAGCCTATGACACCCTACACTGCATCTAAAACTTTGTCAATGTATTCTGTTGCACAGTTTGAACGAGGCTTTCATAAGATGAACTTACTCTTGAAGACAGCCTCATTGGTGAGGACATGCACTCCCTTGGTGTGGGCTTGAGGAATAGCCCACCTCCTCTGTATCCTCTGACACAGCGCCCTGCCAGGATTCCACACCTTACACAGCTGGGCTTGATCAAACTCCTGCAGGGACTCAACCTCAAACGTCTGGTATTGACCTTAAACAGATGTTGGTAAATAAAGTAATGGTAAATGGTGGTACACTGTATATGATGGTAAAATGCAAATGATGGCAAATAATGCTAAATTGTGGTATATGATGGTAAATCTCCTCCGAGTCTTCTGAAATACTTGTAGTGTCCTGCCAGGATTCCACAACTTAGACAGCTGGACTCGGTCAAAGTCCTGCAGGGACTTCAACTCAAATGTCTGTCACTGACCTGAAAAATGTCATGATAAATAATGGTAAACAATAGTAAATAATGGTATATAATGGTAAATCTCCTCACACACGTTGCACAGCTGCGCATGGTCAAACCCCTGAAGGGACTCCGCCTCAAACAAAAACTTATTTTGACAGATATGAGTGATAAACTGACCTGTTTTCAGATTCCATGCAAACTTGAACCCTGTCTGGTACATCTGTGGAGTTTCACTGTGGGATGAATATTCATAGATAATACGAAAATTAGACAGATGTAGGTGAATAAGCATTATAAGCATAATTGTACCCAAAAGATCAGTCATCCTTAATTCAAACAGAATTTAAATTGCATCAATTGCAATATGGAATATGGGTTAAGACCTTGCATTAGCTCAGGCAGGCTTTAAGAAGAGTCCATATCTCCATTTTTTGGTAATATTTGCAATGTAAAAGGAATTTATAAATTATATTTATAACTGTAGACTGCTTGAACTGATAGAAGTTGCCCACACTCAGAGCAAGCACTTAAAATATAAATCTTTTTCACCATCAGTGGAGTTGAGAACTACAACATCTTTAGAGTTTCAAATTCAAGTTGAAAATTTATAATTTTTTAGCAATGTTTGACATGGATAGGGCAATCATTTAGACTTCTGTTTTACCCCCGTCTTCCTTCTGTGTGTTGAAATAGAAGTTCTACACAGACAGCACCATTCAAATGCTATTATTAGTCTTATTATTTTAAAAATGAAGACTGATGAATATGGTCTACATCACTAGCCTGTAACCATGGAAGGAAAACCCCCTTGCAGGGTCATCTTCAAACTCAAAGACATCTTTAGGTTTCTTGAGCTTTGGGCAGGCACCGCTTTGAAATGATAGCAAGTGCCGATGCCCCCACAATCAGTCATTCTTAATTCGAACTGAATTTAAATTGCATCAATTGCAATATTGAATATAGGTTAAGACCTTGCATTAGCTCAGGCAGGCTCTAAGAAGAGTCCATATCTCTAATTTTTTTGTAATATTTGCAAAGTAAAAGGAATTTATAAATTATATTTATAACTGTAGACTACTTGACTGTAGACTGCTTGACATAAAATCATCTTCACCATCATAAAAATGATGGTTGATGAATACGGTTTAAATCACTAGCCTGCGACCATAGATGGAAGACTCACTTTGCAGGGTCATCTTCAAACTCAAAGACATCTTTAGGTTTCTTGGGCTCTGGCCAGGCACGTACAAGGCACTTGATCATCACTACAACATTGCAGGAATCAGCACACACCTGTAGGGGTCATACATGTTGACACATCACTAACACAAGTCAAGTATATTGTCACTGTATTCACAGATTTCCTCTGTTGACATGTTAATTTAATTTTTTCTGGCCACTGACAATGCATGAACAAAAGTCAATTTTCTGATTATCTGAGGTCAGACATGTTGACATCATAACCAACACAAGTTTAAAATGCCACTTGCTTGTAGTGTCATTGTATTCACAGATTTTCTCTGTCAAATGTAAAATGTAAAATGTAAAATCAATGTAAAATTTTCCATGCAAACTGTGTCACAAAAAGTCAACCTTCTGATTTTCTGGTGCAAGTAATTTCATCATTCATCAGTCATCATCATTATATTGAATGTATCATGAAAAGTCTGTAGCGAAAATTCATGTGACTTTTATCGAAAAGAGAGTTTACAGCGGACAGCGAAAGTTCTTGTTTAAACAGCTCTATCGTCTTGAATAATAAAACAGTTTGTCAACTGACTCTGCACAATATTTGACATTAACAATTAAATTGTACATTAAATTTACATTATTTCTACCTTCTCTCGCATTCTCATTTAGGTAAAGTAAGTGAACAAAAAAAAAAATCTGCTTTTGACAAAAGTTAATCAATGTCAACATGGCTCATATTTTCTTCCATTGACATACACATAAATGTTGACAAAAGGTGTGAAGAATGCCAAGGAGCACAGGAGGACTCTCAGGCCATGACCCACATTCTCAATCAAATCCTGGATCTTACTTACATCTAGTACTTGCATATCATAGTCTGTGAATGCGATGTACCGTCGGCCCCAAGGTGCTACAGTACGGATGGCTTCGCACATGTAATGCTCAGCGTCCATTGTCAACTGCTTGACCTCTACGAATGGACCCTGAGGGAAAAACAAACGGTTTATGTTTATGTCTTTTTCATTTTCCAATTCATCGTAAGTAAAAGTTGAGGTAAATGTTTACTAAACTTGACAAGAATTATTTTCCATGCTATCAAACTTTACACCACATATGGACAACTATGCATTTCCATGTCACGTTAAATGTTTAAAGTTTAAATTCCTGAGTAAATTTCCACCTTCCATCTTACCATCAACATCACAGTCTCCATCAGCATTATCATAATTATCACTATAATCATCACCATCATCATCAGCATTATCAAAAATACCATCAATATCCCCACCATCATCATCATCACCATCAACACCACCACCATTATTATAATTATCACCATCATCACCCCTACAACTACAATCATAAGCATCATCAACATCATCATCGCCATCCCATTCCCCATCATCACCATCAACATCCCCACCATTATTATCATCACCATCAACAACACCACCATTATTATAATTATCACCATCAGCACCACCATCATCACCCCTACAACTACAATCATAAGCATCATCAACATCATCATCGCCATCCCATTCCCCGTCATCACCATCAACATCCCCACCATTATTATCATCACCATCATCATTATCATCACCCCTTCATCATCAACATCATCATCATTGCCATCCCATTCCCCATCACCACCATCAACATCACCACCATCTTCATAATTATCATCGCTACCCCATCATCATCACCTATATCATCATCATCATCGCTATCCCAATCATTGTCATTGTCAGCATTGTATCCTCCAAATCCTAAGGATCAACTCACCTCTTGAGGTAGACTTCTGTTGGCCAGTAGCATTCTCATATTGTTGGACCCAACCACCGTCAATGGTAGCATACTATGGTATTCAAAGCCTGGCACAAGATCGGGGTAGGAGGATAAGAAAAATATGAAACTCATTTTCTAACTTACAAGAATCTTGTGTAAGTGCAATTAAAAATAGAAATCGTTGCAGAATTCTTGAGGTAATGTTGGCACAGGAGAAGTTTTACTCACATTAAAGCTCACTGAACACTGCACGATCAAACGCGATCCGATTTTAGAAATAAATCACAATAGCATGCAATATGGACATTAAAGAAATAAAATTTTCCGGATTCAGGTTCTAAACAATGATATGAATACTAATCATAGGGAGTTGGTGCGTTGTCAGCCTTCTACCTGGAATAAGGGCCAAATCAGTTTCACAGTTGGGTAAACTAAAAATTGTCACTTAACTTTGATAATCGTAGACAATCGTAGGACTGCTCTAACATTGAAGCCAATTTGGAATTTTCTCCGACAAGAAGGCTCACAATAGGCCGTAATTTCAATCTTACTATCGATAAGACTATTTAGAACCTCAATCAAAACATCTTACATGTTTAAAGGGATCCAATCACTATAAATATTTTGCTCTGTATGTTACAGGTTTCATGTTGTTACTATATTCAAATATTAGTTCTATAAAGAGATATTGCAAGTTTAATTAGGCTCCCTTTGAAGCTTAAAAGCGACTGGTGAGGAACCCAACTCGGAGTTCGGTTCCGCATGTGCACCTTCATGTTTTCCTATATTTCCTTCATACTCCTAATAACTGATCTTGATGTTGTAACTTCTAGCTGTTCACAAATTATGTTTTGAGGTGATTGGTACACTTTAAATGACATATCAAATGCTTATTACATTTTCTTGTGACATCGGATGGCAGATCGATCATGCAGTGTGCTGCAGGCTTAACATGCACAAGATCTTTAGAACATTCTCCCCATTGGCATTTAAGAATCAAATGACTACAAAATTCCCAAGTAAATCATTGTCATATGTTTCAAACACTATGTTCATTGAAAGTTATGTTGAGGATTATGTCTTTTCATAAAGTTGAATATTTCATGTTGTATAGCTCTATTTTCTCTGAGAAAATCAAGTACAGTGTATTACTAGAAATGCCTCTGGGCATATGCTTCTCAAATGCTTTGAAAATCATCTCCGTGGCTGTGTCACTACAATCACTTTTCATGGTATTGCCAATACCATTATCTACGCAGCAGCGTAAGGTTCTATCGGCTACACCATTTATGAGACGAGTTAGGTGATCTGACATATCGTTGTTGGGGTGATAAAACCTCGTAACTCAAAATTTTAAATTTTCAGGAGAGCAAAAAAATTTAACAATTAACACAGTAAGAGCACTGACAACCTTCGTTTTATGATCACTTAGGCTCAGTATTTCCTAAAGTGGTGGGTCCGTGGTTGCAGACAGAAATTCTGTAAGTGCAGGAAATTGCACGTGGAGCAATTGCCACAGGAGCATGTGTAGTACAAATCTAACTTACTGTCATTTTCTATGGGTTCCTCGAGCGGGAACGACCGCTCTACAAAGCGACGGACGGAGTAGGTGAACCTCTGGAGCTTGCAGGTGCATTCCCTGATGGTGCTGCGGCCGCTACCCTGCGAGTAGTGGTCAAAATGACCATGGTGATAGGGGCAGGTGTGGTCGATCTCGCTGCCGATATCGTCCTTGTCGTTGACGTCGTTTAGACGATGGAAGGAGATGGAGCTGCAGGTACTCCAGTTGTCACAAGGCAGGCGGTTGTGCCTGAACCGCAACAGAGTGGATACAATAGCATACCATTAAGTATAGTAAGTATGCATGTTACAACTGTATCTATGACCTTCCAAACAATAAAGACATTCTGGTTTTGCATAGCACATATCACACTATGACATAATGTCCCTAAGGGCTTCAAAGGAGCTATGGAAATTATTATCCCAGCTGTAGCCTGTGCAGCTGTTTACAGTGCACAGTGCATTTCAAGTAATAATCCTACCAGGCAGTGGTGGATCTGGGGGGGGGGGAGCACTTCTGGCCCATGCCCCCCCCCCCCCTTTAGAATGAAAACATTTTTTTTTTTTGGTTTGCTTGTCAGAGAATTATGGAGAGAAGCTGGCAAGACCCCAAAACATACAGGTCTACTTTTTCCAAAAGTTGACGAACCTGCATTTGTGTGCTTCTTGGGAAAGGTAAAAAATGATTTGTGAGCTTTCTCATTCTTTTTATGTTAGTTTGGAAGATTATCATAGATAGTACAAACGTCTTCTGTAAAGGATTTCTCTATAAATGTCATCACATTCAAAATATGACAAGAAACAGCTAAAATGTCCCGGTCTCACATTTGTGTGTAGTCCCATATACATATTTCTGTGTGCAGTGCATATGACTCTCAGCAGGATTGAGTAATTTCTTATCATTTTGGTGATTCCCAAACTTTACAACTTTCCCAATTACTTTGAGACAAGTTTCTTTCACAATTCAATCTCATGAACAGAACTCATCTTTACCTTTAAGAGCTAAGTGGAATATACTAAAATAAGTGACAAAACTTGATAGCAATGAACAGGGGAATTTTAAGTGGGGAGTGGGTCATTATCAAAGTTAAGTGACAATTTTTTGTTTACCCACCTGTGAAGTATTGAGTTTATCAATTCCCCCTTCAAGTTTTGACAAGACTTACTTACGGATAAAGCTGAGTTCTGGTCATGAGATTGAATTGTAAAAGAAACTGTCTCAAAGCAATCGGGAAAGGTTGATTATATAGCACATAAGAATTGGTGTATGCTGTAAGGTTTTGGAATCACCAAAATGATAAGAAATTGACTCAATCCTGCTGAGAGTCACATGCACTACACACAAAAATGTGTATTTGGGACTACAAACAAATGTTCGGCTCTAACACTTCAGCTGTTTCTTGATTTGGAATGTGAAGACATCTGAAGGGAAATTATTTTCAGGGGCCATTTTTACTTGGTTAATCTTCCAAACTAACATAAAAAGAATGAGAAAAACTCACAAATTATGTATGACCTTTCCCAGAATTCAACCTTCTCTCTAAGACTGAATGTTAAATAGTTTCAGGATCCAATCTTTTATGATACAGTCAAACCTGCTTTAGCGACCACCTGTATAGAAAGACCACCTGTCTATAAAGACCATAATTTTTGTTTCCCCTGAAAAGTGTTTCTCATTGAAACGTGTATTAAACGAACCTGTACATAAAGACCACATGCTCATAAAGACCGCTTTTCTTGTCTCCCTTGAGTGGTCTTTATAGACAGGTTTCACTGTATTTTAAATTGAATATTTGATTTCTTGAAAGCGCTATAAAATTATCATCTTTTTTTAAAATCATTCAGCCTTACCGGCATACAGGAGTTTGGCTCCATCGACTTGGTGTGGGGCAGTTACTGGTAGGAGGGCTGAAGTCGTCACTCTCCAGACTACGAGGTGACATACCATGGAATCCTAGATGAGCATCATACAGCCCAGCCATATGCTTGGAGCTACTGTCTGCCATCTGGTGATGGTACCTGATAAAAACAAGAATTAGTTTGTTTTTAATGAGAGCTCTGGATATTACGCGGCATGACACACTTTAGCATACTGGCAGATTGATTATAAAATAAAGGCAGCAGCGTTTCTTCTGATTCTTTTCTATTTGTCCGCCTAGGAATTTTGATAGACAGTACAACATGAATTATATAATGAAAAGCAAAATGTACATCAATACATCCCACAGTTACTGCTGCTTTTCCTCTTCCCCTGTTTCCTGGTTTATCTAAATTTCAAGCTTACATGACTTATGTTCTTTTTGGCACTTATATCATGCTACATCATGCTATATCATTACTGAATCTTTGTTCAAATGCAAAAAAAGGTCTTATTTTACCAAAAACGGCAGTTCTGATCAAGAGCTAAACAAGATGAATGCGACTGCGTCTCCTATATGCCTCCGCCTAAATTCAGTTGATGGCTCAAACTGTTCTTGAAATATTGTGATAACCAGAACAAAAAGCCTCTAATTACATGTTAATTGACCTCTTTGACATTTGACCTTACACCTTATAACCCAAAAGTCTGATCACTTTATCTCCTCCTCGTCATGAATACAAAATAGTTGAGATATGGTGATACAATAGGTAAAATAATTCCATGTAATTTCATGTAAATTGACCTCTGTGACCTCTGAACTTTGACCTAGCTACCCCAATTTCTAATCAGTTCCTCTTTCTATGGGGATACATACTGGTTCCAAGTTTAAAGTTCTTACCTCAAACAGTTCTTCAGAAATCGCGGTAACGGTGCTAAAAACCAAGAATTTCATGTAATTTCATGTAAATTGACCTCTGACCTTTGACCTACTTACCCCAAAATCTAATCAGTTCATCTTTCTATGGGGATACATACCAGAGCTGCCAACCTTTGGCCAAGCTTTTCCGTACACGCCAAGCTGAAAAATCGTATTTTGGCGATGAAATCTGTAATTTTTTGCAAGTCCCCAAATAAACAAATTTTTAAACTGCAA
Organism: Heliocidaris erythrogramma; assembly: GCA_025617745.1. Lineage (NCBI taxonomy): Eukaryota > Metazoa > Echinodermata > Echinoidea > Camarodonta > Echinometridae > Heliocidaris > Heliocidaris erythrogramma. The sequence goes on along the minus strand of CM046859.1, from coordinate 32,594,277 downwards.
CTGCCACCAAAACTGTATAAGTTAGATCTAAAAATGTCCTAAAATTACTCTTTATGACACCCCAATAATTATCAATGGGAATAATATAATTATCTAGATCTAGAAACATAAAAAACCAGCTAAAAACTCACGTTCCCTATTCATCCTTTCGATTCCACTACAGAGCAGCTCCACATACTGCCGCCTTACACCAAGCAGCAGCCGCGCCGTGCCGCCCGTGGGCTAGGCTGCATGGCCGGCTGCCTAACGCCTCGGTGTGTAAGAGCAGCCGCACCGCTAGCGCTTGAGCTAGAAGTTTGCGTGTGCGGTGAAAGTACGTTCGCAGTCTCCTTTCTGTTTGCACTTTAGGTACGTACACAGTGCGGAGTTCCGGGAACAGCGAAAATAATACAATATGAGTGTGAAAGTATGAGTGATAACAAATACATGTGCGCAACGTATAATACGAATAGTGCATAATCAAATTTTCTCAAATCCGTAATTTTTGGGCGACATTCCGTACTTCCGTAATGATGGTTAATTTCCGTACCAATTACGGTAAATCCGTACTAGTTGGCAGCTCTGTACATACTGGTACCAAGTTTGAAGTTCTTACCTCAAACAGTTCTTGAGATATCGCAGTAACGAGGCTAAAAACCAGTAATTTCATGTAATTTCATGTAAATTGACCTCTGACCTTTGACCTACTTACCCCAAAATCTAATCAGTTCATCTTTCTATGGGGATACATACTGGTACCAAGTTTGAAGTTCTCACCTCAGATAGTTCTTGAGATATCGCGGTAACGGTGCTAAAAACCAGTAATTCCATGTAATTTCATGTAAATTGACCTCTGTGACCTCTGACCTTTGACCTCCTTACCCCAAAATCTAATCGGTTCATCTTCGTATAGGGATACATACTAGTACCAAGTTTGAAGTTCTTACCTCAAACAGTTCTTGAGATATCACGGTACGGTGCTAAAAACCAGTAATTTCATGTAATTTCATGTAAATTGACCTCTGTGACCTCTGACCTTTGACCTCCTTACCCCAAAATCTAATCAGTTCCTCTTTCCATGGGAATACATACTGGTACCAAGTTTGAAGTTCTTACCTCAAACAGTTCTTCAAAAATCGCGGTAACGGTGCTAAAACCAAGAATTTCACGTAATTTCATGTAAATTGACCTCTGTGACCTCTGACCTTTGACCTACTTACCCCAAAATCTAATCAGTTCATCTTCGTATGGGGATACATACTAGTACCAAGTTTGAGGTTCCTACCTCAAATGATTCTTCAGATATCGCGGTAACGAGAAGTGGGACGGACGGACGCACGGACGGACAACCCGAAAACATAATGCCTCCGGCACCCACCTTCGGTGGGCGGAGGCATAAAAATGATTGCATTCAGCACATTTCTTGGTATACATTACATGATCAGATCGAGAGCCACAATGAAAGACAATGTACCTAGATTCTGGGTCCAAACTATACGGGTGAGGGATGTGCCTGGGACTGCCCTGTAGAGGGTTGGGATTGCCCAGCTTTGGGACAGGCGTTGTAGAGGAGGAGGTTAGTGTGATGCAGATCTCTGAAGGACTAGAAGCACACTTGGATTGCACAGATTTGGCATGGTCACTAGAAGTGACAAGTCTTTCCGATGAGATGGAGGCTTCTTGATCGGGTGAAGCCACAGGAGCCCTGTTTGATCCGCTCTGTGCAACGGACAATCGTACACTGCAAGAGTCTGAAACTTTGGAATGCGTGCCATCCTTGTGTGGCACGGTCTTTGGTAATCTGCTGCCATCAGTGGTGTCGACATCGGCTGATGATGAACTGTCACAGTCTGTTTCTTGTTGAGCCGAGAGGTCGACTGTCCTTGTATTAGCTTCCTGAGGTGAAGGACTGAATGGGCTTTTTCCCGATTGTCCTTGAAGTACTTTGGTTTGTTTTGCGAACTCACAGAGGTCTGCTCCTTCAAATTCCTCCTCATCGAGGATGTCCAGAAAGTCTCTTGAGCTGATGACCGAAGGTGATGTGCTCCGAGGAGCTTGAAGACCACTCGCCAGACGTATGCCCAGGAGCAGGTCTTCTGAGTCCGAGCTCTCCTCGTCGAGACCAAAGTTGCAGAAATCGGTGATGGTGGTGGAAGACTGTGAGTAAATAGGCACTGTACTGATATCGTGTCTCCTGTCTGAGCTGTTGCGCTCGTCTCCTGGAGCAAATCCCTGAGAAGTAGTTGAGGACGAGTGCAACCAGTCCCTACAGCGACTGCCCCCGCCGCGTATCGACCCAACATCAGAGGCACGGGTCACGAAGGACCTGGCAGAACTGTTGCCTGGAGAGTAGAGGCTGCTGCAGGGCGATCCCTTGCCCAGGCTGACAGCAAGGGCTATGATGGAATAACCTGTGTTGAGTACTGTGACCCCGTCCTTGGAGAGGCTGTGTTTTGGGGAGAAGGACGGAAAGGGTGGAGCGAGTTCGTATTTAGTGTGGACTGCAAAGCCGTGCTTTAGACATGTGGGTGCTGCTGGAGTAGGAAGCTCCTCTTGGAATTCTGGAGGCAACCAACCTGGGTTGAAACCTGTATAAAAAACATTTAACAAAAATGGCATGAAGTAATATTATCAAAAATCCAGTAATATAACATGAAATATTGTATTCCATATTACAGGCCCCCTTAGAACTTAACCTGAAATGAAACATAATCCTGATTGGAACTCCCACACACAAATGGACATCCTGCAAGAAAATTTTTCCCCCTAAAAATTTGGGCATACAAAGCCACTCAAAGGCTTGGGACATTTATGCAGGCTAGCATATAGTGAAGTACGCCATTCTTGATGTTCAAATGTATGACCGTTGACCAAGTTCATGGTACATACTATTATGTATGACTAATAAGGCAAGGCATGATACTATTTCTATAAATTTTTATTCTTTTGCACATCGGTAACAGGACAACTAGACAATGGACTACCATCCCTGGACAACACCTCCTTTGGCAACTTACCCCTCCAAAATCTACCCCTCAGACAATTCACCCTATCGGACTACTCCCAAAATGATTTTCACCTTGGTAAATATATATATTCCCATTAGGGGGAACTGTCAAAATAGGTAGTATTCCCAGGGGTCAGATGTAGGAATTATAGCCAAGGAGGTTGTTGTCCTAACTTCATGTACATCTACACTCCTCATTTATAATTATCTATGTTATCACCTGAGGAGAGACCTGTGGCCATGTCGGACGTGTATTTGAGGTGAAGGCAGTTGGGACATGGTTCTGTAGATGGAACTGCTGTAATGGTTACATAACATAGCAGCTTCTCCTCATCCCCCAGTGGCTTTGATGAGGTAGAACTGGAGTCAAAACAAAATAGACGATTGGAATGAAAGGAAAGTACAGATTTCAGGGGCCAATTTCTCGAAACCCTCACAATTCTATTAAGTTTGTGGAAATCCCATTAAAACATGTGTTCAATTCTTAAATTACTATATGTAACTTTTCTATTGGATACCCCAAAACTTAGACTTATAACGGTATGGAGAAACTGGTCCTAGGGGAACAAACAAAAAACTACAAAAGAGGGGCGATAGTGCGATTTTTCTTGGTTTATGTAGTTTAATTCATGATCAGCTTTCTTTAATTAGCTTTCTTTAATTAGCTTTCAGATTTAAAAAGAGCACAATTTCAGTAAAAATCATATCTGGGTTAGTCACATAGAATTCTGCAAGTTCGGTTTCTTCAGAACACAATTCAAGTAGCATTTCTGAAAGCGGGTGTGCCAGTGGGGAGGTTAAACAGCACAATAGTATTGGAGCTGCTATAGCTTGGTATGCCACTGGCCCAGCTTACTCCACCCCCCCCCCCCCCCCCCCACCACCCCCAACCAAACATGACTCACCATCCATACACCATGACTTTAGTACTATCACTGGGCCAGCTACAGATAGCGATGTAGAGATCTTGTTGAATTTCTTCCTCTCCAAATAACCCAACTTCAGAAACCTTACAAAGACAGAAATCATACAAAACTCCAACATTATACAGGGATTCAGATTAAAATTGTGCACTCAGAACAATAAATACCATACTTAGAACCATGAATATCTCAAAAATTAATCTTTCTGTCAGAGTAATAGTTATATGAAAACCTACAACAAAGAGGTCAAGTTAAGAGTGAGAAGCATTTCAATCACAGAGAAAACAACAACTAAAACAATGTCAGAGTTTGTCACATACTTTTTTTAAAGGAGCTAATCAATTTTTGAAAATAAGTGTTGAAAAATCATTCAAGGTTAAGGGGCAGGAAGATTACATGGGTCATGACAAACCAATGGAAATTTCATGAAATTATCATTCTAGAGGTAATCATTCACATTGCTGTGCAAATATGATTTCATTATTCATAAAACCTATAGGACGTAGGGCGTGAGATTTTCCGTGCATCAGCGCCAGGTAGGCAAGGAACCGTGCGCTCGCCGTGCGGTATGTGTAATATATACATGTATGGAGATAGGCTGTGAGGCCAGGGGCCTGTAACATAAAGAGATAAATCAATCTTACGATTGATATCAATCGCAAGTCTATGGCAAACCATGTACTAAAGAGTTACAATTGATTGTAAGATTGATTGTATCTCTTTATGTTACAGGCCCCAGGTGTGAGTAAGAGATTTTTGGGCGTGAGTAAGAACCCAGATGCATGACTGTCACGCCTAATCTGTGAGACTTGGTAGGTCTGAGATACTGTAATCCACACTGCAAAGCATACCCGTGACTGTGTTACAAACTAGCAAGTCATATGCATTCCTTTGTTGAAAAAGCCACAGCTTTTAGTACCACTGCATTTTCCTAAGCTATGTAAAGGTGCCTAACAGATAAGGATCACATACTTTTTCCATGGCTTGATAATGGTTGAATCTCCACCAGTGAAGCTGATAGATGTACACAGGAAATGCTGTGTGTTCATCGGTATCCACATTGAGTGTGTAGGAGAGTACAAAGTTGCCATCTTTGCTGAATCCCAAGAAGACATGTCTGCCAAAAAAAAACACAAACAACAATCTTTCACCAATGAACATTAAAGACAGGATGCTACATTGTAGAATCCATGACAGGTAAAAGGGTAGCGAATTATTTGATGCTAGAAGAGCTGTAATGCTCAAAGTACACCAAGACAAAAAATTAATGCCTTTTCTTCCCTCTAGTTCTAATGCAATTCCCAGTACCTCCAAAAATGAACAAACTAACAAACAAAATTGGTGGTGGATGAGGAAGGGGGGATCAATGTGGTTTTTTAAAAGTTAACTTGAATATTTGTGTATTGTACTGTTTGTATGTATGCATCTATTCAGTATGTATGCATCTATTCAGCATGATAATCGTTGTAAGATACTACATGTATATACTCCATCATTCTCACTTGTGTTTTCACCAAAGTACAGAGTTTATAAAAATAAGATTAATGGTACTAAAAACCATACAAGTTTTCAGGAAGACGCCAAGCACTTCTCATACCTTCTCCAAAAGAAAATTCCTTAACATACAAATGTTGAAGTATTTTCACTCACCCTTCCTCCGTTAGGAAGCGATCATCTATGATGGCCTTGAGCGGGATGCCCAGACGGCCAGGTATCTTGCCGAAGAGCGACCTGCACACTGGGTAGGTTTGTCTGGTCGGCTGTAAACATCCCCTCAGCTGAACATGAGATATAATGTGAAGAGAAATGTATCATGTACAGATTCATGAAAATAGAATCCGTGTGAAGAATGATAGGAGTAATCTGTCTTGAAACTTTGCAATGAACTTTTGACATGATTTCTCAAACAGAGTATCACAATCATCTTGGAAAATAGAGAAATTAAGGTACTGTATTAGGGTCAATCCACATCAATTTTCAGACAAGTTGTTAATACCCGACCCCCTTTGATTTTTTTTAAACTCGCACCAAATGTTCCCCCAAGTGTCTGACGAAAAAACCCAAAATATTTTGCGCCAAGGTCAAACCGTTGCTAAGATATGGCCTCGCCTAGCAACCAATGCATGGACAAACCAATAAGGCTAATTAAATTTATGAATTTTTGATTGACAACTGTAGCCAAAATTCTTCACACAGAGAGGTCAGTGTCTGGATATTGTGAGAACTTTATGCCCTTTACAAAAAAAATAATCATGACACAAATACGATTCTCCGTTTTCGTGTACAAGGTCACCGAAAACGGTGTGAACTGTAAAATCTGTGTGATTTCAAGTGTCTGTTTGGAGGCTCATAGCTTCAAAATTAAATAAGCTTTTGTATATTTGAACACCTTTAGTAATTGAACAAACTTTAAAAAAATCAGCACATTTGTTGAAGCGGTTTTGCTAAAGAGCACCCTCAAAGTTGGGATATTTTCAAAATAAACCAAGTTCAAGGTCATGGATCACCCTTAGTCCAGTCTGGGAACACGACCAATTCTTGTGTATGGATAGGCATTTAGCTATATTTTAACGAGTTACCAAAGAAATTTTGCGTCCGGAACGTTCAGTGACCAATGTACATGAACATTGTTGAAAATGTTCATAAACCCATCAAAATCAATGAAAATTGACATATCGGCTTAAGATCATATTTCAAATGTTAATTTCTTCAAGATAAAAAGGCCAAGCATAGTGATATTAACCGTGCTAGCAGTATGTTATAGGTACTAAAAGAATATATATACTACTGTAAGTTTTTTTTTTTTTTTTTTAAATGTATTTACAAAATGCAACAAATCAAGTACAAAATCAGGATAATCATAAAATATGAATAATAATTACAAAAAAAAAAAAAAACCCCCAACAACAACAGATAAAAGTAAAATAAAGAGAGCAGCTAACAAAACAATACAAAGGACCTGAGAGGATGCCCATAGCCAACCGAAGACGACCCCACGAAACGAACCTGGCAACGAACGGCTAATCACCCCGTCCACTATACTAGCGACATATACAAGGCAGATCCCATAACTGTGAATGATTGATTAATAGTTGACACACACACACACTCTCTCTTTCTCTCTCTCTCGGAAAAAAAAAACCCAGTAACATCATGAACACATGACATGTACAGTCGAAACCCGGTATAAGGTGGCCAGGACAGAGCTGAATGTCATCTCTGCGTTTTTACTACTGTAAGTTTGTGTTTATCGGAGAATGACCTTGAAATCGCTTCTCAAAGTCAACAAAAAACAATTATACGCTTAAAATATGCTTATTTCTGCTCACGTTGATTGATTGATTTTCTCACAAACGCAAAGCCTGATTATAGTGATATTTACAATATTGATAGTTTCAAATGAGTAATTGAAGAATATATCACATTTGTACACTCTAATTTGACTATGACCTTGAAATGGTGTCCCCAAATGGTCCAAAATCATTAAATAATGCTAATTTGCCCGCACATGTGACTTTTATACCATACGCTGTTTCCGGGTAAAAATTATTGTCTCACAAAGCCAAAGCCTGATAATGATGATATTTTCAATATTGATAGCTTTTAATGAGTACTTGAAGAATATGTCACATTTGTACACTCTAATTTGACTATGACCTTGAAATGGTGCCCTCAAAAGGGGCCCAAATTGTTAAAAATATGCTAAATCGCGCTCACATACAGCAAAATTAAAATAAATTTTTCTCACAAACACAATGCCTGAGCATGATGATATTTACAAGATTGATAGTCAGAAGCATCATCTCAGCTGCAAAAGAAGATTGCAAAAACTCTGAATGTGGACCAGGATCTGTCACTGACCCCTTTTGGGGACATCATTTCAAGGTCATTGTTATGTTGCATAGTGTATGACTGTTATATTCATCAAGTACATGTACCTATTACAAATACCAGTATTGTAAATATCATGCTCAGGTATTGGGTAATTTGAGAGACAAGCAATTTGAAGTATGCTATAAAAGTCACATATGAGCGCGAAATAGCATATTTTAATGATTTTGGTCCCTTTTGGGGGCACCATTTCAAGGTCATATTCAAATTAGAGTGTACAAATATGACAGATTCTTCAAGTACTCATAGAACCTATCAATATTGTAAATATCGTCATGATCAGACTTTGGGTTTGTGAGATAATCAATTTTGAATTATGCTATAAAAATCACACGTGAGTGTGAATTATCATACTTTAATGAGTTTGGACCCTTTTGGGGGCACTATTTCAAGATCATAGTCAGATTAGAGTGTACAAATGTGACATATTCTTCAAGTACTCATTAGAAACTACCATTTTAGTAATATATCAACATGCCCAAATTTTAGGGTCTGTGAGAAAATCAATTATGAAATATGCTATAAAGGTCACACATGACCAGAAATGAGCATATTTTATTTGAGAAGCGAATGAGAGTGAATGAGAGTAAAAACATATTTCCTGTTTTTGGATGTGGGTGTGCCTCTGCCAATCTCAAAACAGGGGGCTAAGGAGCTAAATGGTTAATTGAGGAAGCTCATTTTTGAGGGTCTAAGGAGCGAAAGGGCTCATGGGCAGAGCTAATTTAGCTGCTCCCAATCTCACTACTCTGGTACACATGCGGTTCATGGGCTGAGTCAGCGGTCGCAGCGCTGTTTCTAACGCTGTACATGCCGCGCCACTGCGCACTGACTCTATGTCGCATGCAGATTGATCTCGTTGAGCCACCGCTAGCACTAAGTTAGGGGGCACAAGGCCGCCCAGCTCCCCCGCTGCGCTGGCCTGGGAGGCTAGCCATGGGCTGTGCGCATTGTTTTCTCATATCTAGGGAGCGAGTCGGAAGCCAATCGAGGTGCGGTTAGTGAAAATCGCATATCATGGGAGCGACCCGAGAAGGTTGAAAATGGGGGACGTCACAATGTGTGACATATATGTGAGTGCCCCCCGGGGGAGGAGCGACAAATCATTTGTCAGGCCAGGGTCAGGGATGTTGTCGCTTGTTATGACTACGTCTTTGTGAAACACTTATCTTAGGCAGTTGAGCGACAGTGTCAACATGTCGCTGATCTGCTGATCTTGTCTTTATGTAATTATGACTGTTTTGTGAAAATTGACCCATACAGCCTAGATCATGTTGAGCTTGACAGCTGATCACACTTGGCTGCCTTTAGGAGTTTGGCAGAAAAATAAGGCAATGTAAAAATGACGAGGCCACATTCACCACACAATTTTTGGTCTGTTTTTTTTACCATTTTACGAAGTAATATTTATTCTGCCAATTTTCATAATGCCATAATGGATATGTCGCTGATATGTCTGTTGTGGAGTATGATGTACAACTAGATAAGTGTGACTTTGAATTGGAGTAATTTGTGAAAGATGATTTTTTTTTAATGATGGCGTGTGTAACACAGCTCAGGCTCACCTAACTCCAGGGAGCTCCAACGCTGTGCGTTGGAGGTCCAGGTACATATATCCAAAGTCGACCTTGCCCATTTTATGGCTAATCGCATCGCTAAATTTCGGTAGGTAAGATAGAAATTCTCTTGATTGAAGTGTAAGTACAAATTTCTATCTTACCTGCCAAAATTAAGCGATGCGATTAGCCATAAAATAGGCGAGGTCGACTGGATATTTGTACCTGGAGTTAGGTGAGCCCGAGCTGTGTTACACACGCCATCATAAAAAAAATCATCTTTCACAAATTACTCCAATTCAAAGTCACACTTACATGTATCTAGTTGCACATCATACTCCACAACAGACATATCAGCGACATATCCATTATGGCATTATGTTTTGTATGTACCGTAGTTATTTTCTTTTTATACCGTGTATTTATTATGTAATGCATTACATGTATGTTACTAAGGGCACCCTCGCCTCTAGACAGAAATAACCGTCCGTTATGGGGAAATCTTTAAGTTTAATATTTCTGACATTTCCCAACCTTCCCCATAGACAGACGGTACACCCGTATATCACCAACAAGGTGTACGAACAGCCGACCTGAGCCTTAGGTTGCGTTGCCGTTACGTATATATACTGCACGGGTACGCCACTGAATACATGCTACACACACAAACACACAGACAAATAATAAAAATACACTTCCCGTTCCGGATATGACCGTCCACACACTGCGCGATATGTGATCATTCAGTCTAGTACGGAGGTAGTGGAGCCAGACGAAGTCTCAGCGGAACAACCGACAATACAGAGAGACTGAAGCTTAGTTTTGGTCTACCTCATGTACCTCGCCTCAAGCTTTTGCTTTTAGTTTTAGAGGTGTGTCTAGCCAGGATTGGCTTTGTGAATGTAAAAAAAAAAAAATGGCTATACGCCTTCTACATCACGAAGCCAGGCGTTCTTACCCAGCAATCTAACTGCGCACGGGTTAGCAGGACTGGAAAATGCCCTGAAATATCATTTTTCTGATAACTCCCGCGACCGATAGCTCCTTCATCCATGCCTCCTCTTGTCATGCAGATAAGGCATGACAATGGATACACACAAACACTGGTGAGTTTTCGGAAATTTCTTACGATCTTTTTTAGATTTTTTGGTAAAAATACGTACGATCAAAAGACATTCTTTTTCTAAACGTTTTCCTAGGAGGATACGCTGTGGTGAAGGAGCTATCGGTCGCGGGAGTTATCAGAAAAGTGATATTTCAGGGCATTTTCCAGTCCTGCTAACCCGTGCGCAGTTAGATTGCTGGGTAAGTACGCCTGGCTTCGTAATGTAGAAGGCGTATAGCCAATTTTTTTTTTTTTACATTCACAAAGCCAATCCTGGGAAGGGGTGTCCTCCAACTTATAATTATTAGGCCTAACATGTATCCACTCAGTCACAGAGATTCCATTCCAATCAACTGATCAACCAGATCTAGGCCACATCAGCAAGCAATGGTCATATTGACCATTAGAATCATATACATGTGTGTATACTGGGTATTGGGGATACAGATGTAATTTTGTTTGAAATTGATGTTTTTGTGGGCAAACTGATACTTAAGTATCATTCTTTAGATTTTAAGTTATCAGTTCGTTAAGATACAAAATGTAGAAAGTTATAAAAACTTACATTTACAGCCCTCTTTTTGGTACTTGTTACCCACACCTCCATACGGATGACGACTTCTCTCAATAATGTTGCGCACTAGTGAGGCCGCTCTACATGGTTACGCACCGTAGATACGTACGCAGAATGTTACGCACACAAGCTATTCTACGAAGACCTGGAAGGGCCAAACTGACGACGTAAAAAAATTAAAAATATTACGTACGTAAGTAGTAATTATTACGTACGTACGTAATATTTTTTATTTTTTTACGTCGTCAGTTTGGCCCTTTCAGGTCTTCGTAGGAGATCGACGAACCCATCGCGCCGGTACTACTACGAGCGCTGAGGGCTCCCTTCATCATAACCGTGAAAAATACAAACTGGATGCTGACGGGACAGTCTCGATAGCAGTTGCTATGTGGGACCCCAAGGAAGAACAGCGGCATTTTGTAAATACTGCTGAATTTGAGTCATCCTCCGTTTTTTAAGCTCATGTATACGTTGTATTTTATGAAATGTATGTGGTTTTCTTAATACGGAAATAAATACAAACAATACAAACATACAGTTATCGACAAAAAGGACCCAAAATTTCAGGAAACCCTCTTCAAAGGTCACAAAACAACCTGGGAAGTTTTAATCATCTATTATTCAACATAATTATTTGCATGTAAGTAAACTGCAATAGATCAGTTTCAATTAAATATAGCCAAAAATGCACAGTGATGCAGTTTAGGTATGGGATGTGTGTTGGCTGCGTTACTACACAGTCGGCAATGGCGTGTACCTATGACTATGAGTGGCCTAGGCCTAGGTTTGATCTATTCTAGGGCCTAATTTTAATCATCTCCTTCACATCAAAACAGCACATGAAGCTTGAGTCGTTGAGATCATACCTCTCGCATACGCAATCTTTGCGTTACATTGAAAGTCGGTCGAACTACTTTCCGTGTGTTCGTCAAACATGGAAAACCTGTCACTTTCCGTCCTGTCATTTTCTGCGACATCCCTTCTCCGTAACGTGAGCGGGCACAGGGCCGCTCCTTCTGGCGTAGAAATCCGACGATTCCCGCCCTTCTCTATAATCACTCAGCGGTTGCCACGATCAAGACGATTTAGAGGCGAATTATTTGAGGTATCCAGATTGCTCCCAGCGTATGTCCCAGGTACACATAGAAGATCTAAATCATATTAAATTTTGCTGCAGTCAAATGGATATGAATTTCAGAGTAAAAATCCATATTTCTCCTTGAAATAAGATCGCACCACGGATTTTTTTCAGGGTTCATGTTCAGCCGTTGTCCTCGTCGCACCGACAGTCGATTTTTTTTTAATGAAATCTCGCAACCCACGAGAAATTTGGTCTAATAAATCCGCCTAAGTTGCTAAAAAAAGATAATGCACGGAGGGGAGGGATGGAGACCGTCTTTATTTTTTCAACAAAGAGGCGGATCGAGGGAGGAAGAGGAAGGGGAGAAGGGCGGGGGAGGGAGGGGAGGAGATGTACTGGCTGAAATGAAGAGATGTTCAGCACTTTTGGCCTTTCGAGAGCCAGAGGTATTCTCATCACAGGAAAATAAATCTCTCAAGCATTTCATATGAAAAAACGCGCAGAAAGTGCTACACGCACCAGTTGACGGGTGCCGTGCGCGTACGTGTAGTCAACCCATAGACGTATTATAGATTTACCAGAGTCAACCAGTTCGCCAATTCGATATTGTGAGAAGGAGGCTATGCTCGGATTGGATGCTAAAACGTGCAACCGTTTTCTCTCGACGAATAAGAATCATTCTGACATGAACGTAGAGCTGAAAATATCTATTTTCAGAAACCGTCCGAAGAAAATTGATACCACACTCGATTGATATTTGGCAGGCCATTGATTGTATACCAGTCTAGATTCATTACCAGATGTCAACGAGAGGCAAATAAGTTTTAACTTTAAATGCCTACATTTGAAAATATCTATTTTCAGAAACCGTCCGAAGAAAATTGATACCACACTCGATTGATATTTGGCAGGCCATTGATTGTATACCAGTCTAGATTCTTTACCAGATGTCACGAGAGGCAAATAAGTTTTAACTTTAAATGCCTATACATCCAAGGTATTATCCAGTCCAGGTATTACACTCGCCAACATAAGGGAAAATCGCACAATCTCCATTGAAAAGCTGAAAAAGTTGAAATTCGAACGTCAAAAGTGCAACTCTTTTCTCTATTAGAATAATAGCAAAACATTTTAAGCTTTCAAAAACCGGCCAAAGTTTTGTGAAAAACATGACGTATTTTATGTATAATTACCGTCATTTCATAAAAAAGCGCTGTTTTCGATGTTCGTTTCCCGTGTTAAACGGGAAGTGAAAAACATTTCACTTCATCTTACAATAAATGATATGGTTTAAGACACTAATTCCCCACCCCACCCTCCATTGGGTCTATTTTCTTCCTTTCTTCTCTCTGCTTTTTCGTAAATACTTCCCTTCTCCGTACTCCTTTTATGTTGCACCTCCATTCTTTCCCCTGGCCCTCTTTCCCCCTCTTTTTTTTTCTCTCTCTCTTTCCTTTCCTTTTTTTTTTGCCTCCAATCAAGCCCAGCGGTCTAGGAATGTTATCATTTTCTTGTTTTGTATGTACCGTAGTTATTTTCTTTTTATACCGTATATTTATTATGTAATGTATTATGTTACTAAGGGCACCCTCGCCTCAAGCTTTTGCTTTTAGAGGTGTGTCCTCCAACTTATATGTACCCACTGGCGTAGGCAGGTGGGCACCGGGGGCGATGCCCCCTTCAGCCACTATTCAGCCACTAAAAAAACATTGAGGTGGGGGGGGGGGGGTGGCCTGTATTATCACCCACAATATTTTTGGATAAAATAAATAAGAATTATGATACATTAACTTAAAACTAATAATTATCCAAACTCATTATTTTTGACATATTAAAGAAGTAAGGAAATAAGAAATGCCATAATTTCAGTGCGAAAGTATCAAAGAAAATTCGTTAGTTTGCATGGTGTAGGTAGATCCGATCCGATTTGGGATGCTCTAAAATGCAAGTTTTATAGACAGATTTTTGAAAAATTCCCTGAGTAGACCCCCGCTCGGTCTCTTCGCTCAGTGGTGTATAAGGGGGTCAGGGGGCACGTGCCCCGGGCAGCACTTGGATGGGGCGCAAAAAAGGAGAGAAAGAAAAATAGGAGGAAATGAAGAAAAATCATAATCTTTACGGATCACGCGCCCCCAAATCCGCAGGGTAAATGCACTAGAAATCTATAGTTTTTGAAGGTTTAAAATGTGAATTTTTTTCCAAAGCCTTTGCTCCCTCACATATTGATTTTCTTTCAGGATCTTGTAATTTCGCTCCCCCAGTATATAGTTCTTAAATAGCTTAAAGGGTTCAAAAAGTTTGAAAAAATAAAGATGTAATTGCTTTGCTCACTATATATATCATGTAAGTTTCACACTCCTTCTAAATATTGCGCTCCCAATATAGGATAAAGTGTATAAAACAGCATTTGCAAATGTTCAACTTTTGAAAGAAACCTGAACTTCAGGTCGCCTTGCTGAATTTCTCGACTAGGCTTTCTCAAGCATATAGGGTTTTCGTTAGTTCTGCTCCCGATTGTAGAAGTGACTGAACAGAAACCCGTTTATCAATGCAGGGGCGGATCCAGGATTTAGTAAAAGAGGGGGCACAAAAATGAAAGTTTGTGAAAAGCTAGACCCGTATTTTTTTGGTCTCGCCAGCTTCTCGAAAAGTCGCTCAGTGGGGGGTGGGGCGGTTGGGGGGAACAAAAAAAAAATTTTTCGCCCAACCTTCAAAACTCACTTAGTAAGGGGTTATGGGGTCCAGTTTCCATCCATGATTCCCTGACAAGCAAAAAAAAAAAAAAAAAAAAAAAAAAAAGGTCTTCACTCTAAAAGGGGGGGCACAATCGAGAAAATGGCGGATCGTCTATGGTAAAAATTAATACTTCTCTTCCAAAGGGGGGGGGGGCACGGGCCGGCTGTGCCCCCCCCCCCCTCCCCTGGATCCGCCAATGTATCAATGTATAAAATTCAAGCTTCTCTGCCGCTCAACTGCGTTGGTCAAATGCAAAATTTCCTCGGTGACAAGAAAACTTAGGGTTAAAAATTGAAAAATTTGCCGCTCGGTCGCTTTGCTCTCTCGGTTGTACAATAACGTAGTTTGGGCACTCGGGGGGGGGGGGGGCGCATAACTTCATTGTTTGCCCTGGGCGCTATAATCCCTAGATACGCCACTGGCTTCGCTCCCTCGCATGTGAAATGTTGCGTCCAATTGAAAAGCAGTCCGGGCGTCGAACTATAACTTTCCGCCTACAAAATGGTTTGCTATACAATCCGTTATCTTTCTCTCAAATTTGCTAAATTTGCTGCACCCACCCCTGTTACATACAGAATTGCATCCAAATCAAAACTGAAAAAGCAGCCAGGACGTCAAGCTAACTTTCCGCCGTGTTACGAGCCGTTATCTTTCTATCAAATTTGCGCTTCGCGCGGGAGGGGGGAAACTCCCCCTCCCTGCACCCACTCCTGGGGAGCTGGCTCTGCGTGTTCAACACCAATTTCGCACTCTTTACGTGCCCCACAACCGCCCCCTAAAATGAAAGCCTGGCTATTGGATCCTCGCGTCTGCCCCCCCCCTATTGAAAAATCCTTGATACGCCTGTGTATGTACCACATGAATGTGTATTTTGTCGTAAATTTTGTTAAACATACATTAATATCATTTTGCTCATTTATTACTTTGTACACTTATATTGAAAAATTGGAAATAAATGTATTGAAATTGAATTGAAATTGAATTCGCAGGGGCGTATGGAGCAGATGCGTGCAACTTTTTCATATGTTTATGTAGTGTGCGTGTGTGTTTGTCGGGAAATTTTTTTTTGCTCCTTCCCACCCCCTATACTCGGCTACTCGGGAGGGTCACAACAAAAATCAGAGATTTTTAGTTGAGCTATGCACTATTTGCGTCACGTTTCTTATCAAACAGATTAGACAATGGGAAATGATTATTTCTTTTCAGTGAAAAGAGAGACCAGTTTTATAAGAATCCAAACACCATAAAGTACATAAGTTAGCACCAATAGACCAACAGGGTTATACCCCCACCCCCCCCCCCCCCCCCCAAAAAAAAATGATCGTGGCTACCGATTTGGAACCAATGAAAATAATGTTAAATTCTTGTGTAATGCAATTAATAATACGCTACGTCAGTGTCTCTATTTCTGGCTTTCCCATGCTATTCCCATTCTATAAAGTGTCCACATTAAAGAGCTTGATGAAGTGGCTAGCTCTTATTTTAAAAGAACTAACTTTGTTTAATACTGCCCCCTTCACTGAAGGGATGTACGGTAGCCAGGGAAAATAACACAGGGCCGATCAATGTTGTTGCCCAAAAATCGAGAGAGAAAGAGAGAGAAAGAGAGAGAGTTACAGAGATAGAGAGAGAGAGAGAGAGAGAGAGAGAGAGGGAGTCTGAAAATTCCCCTTTATGAAAGGGAGGGGCGGGTGGTAAAACTAAAAAATACTACGATTACATTATTAAAAGCGATGTAATTATGAAAATGCTTAATATTTACCCTGATCAGCTTCATGCTTTATTTCTACTTCTTTAGGTGGACATTTATGACAGTACTGTAGTGATCTCGTATTCGGCGAGATTTCTTGTATTAAAGGTCCATGGCGTAATCGGCTGCAATGTCAATAATCTGACTTTGTCTTTGTGCTGAGGGAATAAAGGGAAATATATAATTTTCTGGGCTCATTGTAGGAGTTTCAGTTGTATTTTCCTACAGTAACCTTTGCTAAGTCTAAGACTTCGTACATAGCTTACGCTTTGGAGAGAAGACGTTTAATGACCTTTAAAAAAAATCCCAGATCTCCGAATTGACTTCGGCACCGGCAGACAGCTAAGTTAGCGTAGCCGTAGCGTAGGCCACGTCTACTACATACACGGGGGATCTTCGGCTGGTCATCGGGGGATCGACATGATCGAGTGGGGAAGCACTGTGACTCTCATCATCTCATGACTCTGGCGACGTTGACCGTGCCAACACAGGCAACAGTACGGGTAGAACTCTTTTATCTGCATGAGGTGGCCAGCGTAGTTGTCAACTCAGTGAATTGTGTGAAAACCATTGTGATTTGAAGGAGATCATAATTGCATCGGGAAATTAGAACAATGTTTCCTACTGCTGGTCTCTTTCGGGAGTCCTTTGCCCAGAAAACGATGAAAACAAAGGAAGATGCAAAAGGCCATATTGTCACTTTCGACACTTTCGCCGAGGTAACTTTTTTTTTTAAAAATAATTTTTCATAAACCAAAATCAAATATGGACGTGACTAATCTTCACAGTCTTTTGAAGAAGAAAAATTGTCAAAATTCGGAAAAGAAATACATCTTGTAACTGAATTATATGTTATTATTCTTCTTCCTGGTGATTGAACGACCACATTCAGCGAGTAACTTAGTAACTTAGTTCATTATTCTGTCACTTCCATGGCATATGAGATTTGCATTGCACATTGAAGTAATTTATTTTCTTGATGAAGTCATTAAGTTGTCATATTGAGGGTAAATAAAACCAATAAAGAAAAAAAAATTAAATACATGGATGCTGCTGACTAGGTTTTACTCCCGTTGACGAAGGGGTAATCTGCACGTAGATCTTTTGTCAATTTATTGTGAAATCTGCAAAAATTAAAGGGCAAAAATTTTGTCTCATGTAAAGTCGACGTGGTCCATACTTGTTTTAGAGAGAGTACTTTTTCAGACCAGAATTTAATATACATTTCCTGTTTTTCAATATATTTCAGTCCCATCCGAGGAGCCTGTGACTGAGCCAAAGTATCCTGGAGAACAGAAGGCAGCTAAAACCAGACCTGCCATTGAAAGCAGTAGTCTGCCTTCCCATCGGAGACACAAGGACAGGACACCAGCCATCAAACCAATCCAGTATGTCCCGACACCGCTCTTCCTCTGCAAGAAGCCAGCCAAAGGTGCATTCATCGAAGAATCAACAGAAGGAGAAGAGGAGTGTCCTAAAAATGATGGGCCAGCTTCAGGGAGGGAGCCATCAACTTATACCCCAACACCACTGGCAGAACTGGAGGCAATGGCAACAGAGGATGATGACATACCTGTTGGTGATGGGACATCATTTAAAGATGCTGATGCTGATTATCGTGATGTTCAGTCAGCAAGGACCAAATCTAACAATTACCAAGAAATGGTCCCTGTGTCCAGTGATAGCATACAACCAAAGTCAGAACAGCTATCCATGTCAGAGGGAGAAGGGGAAGATGTAATCATAGAGACTCATTCTTATGGAGGAGTAACCGTGGTAACGAGAACTCCCAGGAGTTTATGTAGATCAAACCAAGCTGCTGATGAGGAAGAAGACGAGTATGACCCATTTTCTTCTGTTTTGGAGTCTAGTGAAAAGACCAAGACTTTGACAAAAGATTATGTAAAGCATGATGGGAGTCTTGATGGCACATCACAGTCATTTCCTAAAAACGAAGAGGCCTCAAGTAGATATGAACCTGATGCAAACTTTGAGCCCCTTTCAAAAAGTGATGACTACCCTGCATATGGAACGTCAAATCCTTTGATGGATGATGAAGGCAGTGGAAAGGACTTTAGGGGATATTCCAATACTGCGTTGTATTCTTACAGCGATGCATCGAGTGCTGGACCCTTGACAGATTTGGAGTACCATCCTTCGTACAACTATGCTACTTTAGAAAGTGATCTAGGTGATGAGCTCCCAGCATATTCAACATCACATAGTGTTGATGAGGAAAGGGATTTCAATGAAGATCTTGATGGAGGTTACGATATGGATAACATCAAGCAATATCATGAGGAGGAAACAACTACATGTACAGGAGAGTTGAAAAGAAGAGTCGAGAAAAAGAATAAGATTGATAAGCAGATGTCTCAGGACAAAGGTCTTCAGAAAAGTAAAGTTACCAAGACAAAGCCCAACATGGAGAAGAAAGTAATGTCAAGTACAAAGAAAGCAGTAACAGCTGTGCATTGTAAAGCATCAAAACCATCCAAAGAAAATACAACCTCTGTGTCAGGGATTTCAACTAAGGTGACGACCAAAACAAAGCCATGTAGGGAGGCGAATAATCCTGAAACGGTGTCCAACAAAAATAAATTACCCCAAAGTAAGAGTGAAGTAAACTTGACACCTAAAGAAGGTAGTGCAAAGAAAGAGAGCAAAAAGGACAAAAGTAAAAATAATGTAACATTGACAAAAGATGAGGCCTTAGGAAAGGTTGATAGTTGCAAGGACAAGGAAGGAACAAAATCTAAACCAAAGGTATCAGCTGAGCAGTTAGCAAATTTTTTCCAAAAGCGTAAAGAATCCACAGGATTAAAGTCACAGGGTCAGAAAAAAGTGGGAGAGTCTAAAGTGACTACTCAAGCAAAGAGCTCAGACATGAAAAAGAGAGAAGAAAGAAATTCTGTAAAGGTTGTCACAAAGGGCATTGAGCAAAGGAGAGGTAGCGAGAGAAAAGATTCACATCTCAAAGAAAAAATGTCTAAGGTTGATGCCAAAACAAACACCAAAGGAAAGCAGGGAACATTAAAGATGCCCTCAGGTGATCGTAGTCTTTTTCAGTCGCTTGGAAACCCACCAGCAAAAGTTTTGCCAAAGAAGCACTTTGTCAAAGAGTGTGATGTAGATATATTTGCGGTAGCAGATGACTCGAGTTCTGATAACGATGACGCAAGGTCAAATCCATCATCTGCATGTAAGTTGAAAGCGTCTGTCCATAGTGCCCCTCCAAGAAAGAGATCAGTATCTTCTGACAAGAACAGGCACACTAATGAAAGTGAAAACTTGGTAAAGAAAATGAGAACTGCTTCCCCTTCTAAAAGTAAATCTGATCCAAAGCACTTACGAAAATCATCCAGTTTGTCTGTGAAAAAAGAAAGCACCAAAATTATTGAGCTGGATTTGTTTGGCGCTGACAGTGATGGTGAATCAGATGAAATCAGTTTTATATCGGAGGATGAACGTCCAAAGAAACTTCTCAAGCAATCAACTGATTCTTTGAGTCCCAAGAAAAAGTGCTATTCTCCAAAGTCTGATCACAAGAACGTTTCTCGTTCAAATTCAGCTGGGACATCAGGAACATCATCAGCTGGGAATTTCCTTCCAAATACCAAGGTCAAGTCTTCAAGCCTGAAGTTCTCTAAGGTTGATCCTCTCAAGAAACCAGTGAATGCTATGTCACGCAAGACTACATCAAGTGGACAGGATCAAAAGCAGATGTCAAAAGGTTCTCTGTCAAGAAAGAATGAAGCCATGGAGGAACACTTGCAAGCCAAGAAAAGTCAAACCGCAAGAGACGTCGCCCGTGATAGTAAAAAGAATCAACAGGTCAAGAATCTGTCACGTAAGAAAGTAGATACTAGCTCTGAGGATGGAGACAGTTCAGACCTGCCCAATGGTCTTGCATCAAGTGATGATGATGGTGGTCATGATGTGGGAGGAGTCAGCAATGATGTTGGTTACCATGGCATTGAAGGAGAAGATCAGGGTGACAGTGAATACATGGCAGAAATGAGGAGGTTTATGGAGGAAAGTTCTTCAGAAGATGACATATCGGACGAATGTTATCGCATTTTCCAGGAAGAACGAGGGAACACATCAAGGTCAAGCAGTCAAGCACAGAGGGTGAGATTTGTAAAAATTCATAGCCCTTTCAGATCAAAGGAAACATTGTATAAAGTAATTTCTCGCATAAAGTATCACATCCCATAACCGTAGAGCAATAGAGGCATGCATACGGGATAAGAATATCTTAAAGAACAGTTGTACAAAGAAACCAGTTGTGCGCAGTTGTTACTGGTAGACATCAGTGGTATCTTTACGTCATGTTCGTAATTGGAGTGTTCAGTCGCATCTCATACACTTGGTATTTCTTTAATCTATCCTCTTCTTAATTTCAGAAACGGCCCGAAGAGCAAAGGAACGATTCAAAGTCAGCTTCAGTGTCTGTTGGCAAGCAGCGGGTGGCTCATGCTTCAAGGTTTGGAGTAAGTTTTTCATAAGGTGTGCTCTGTAACACTTTGTATATGATTTGATTCTGGTATAAAACACATTTTCCAAAGACTGTAGCCCAAGTTATCTTGGGTTAAAATTAATTAATTAATATCCTAAAGAACATTTCTGGGTATGCTTGGCATTTTCTGTGTTTTTATCATTTAGACAGTATTTGAAGTGTCCATCTGATATCGTTTGCTCCATTGTATACATATTATTCTTGCGGTTTTACTCTAATCCTTGTTCCATCCTGTAGGATATGAAACGAAAGATAACCCCCAAGAAGCCTGCCAACTCGCGACCCAGCCCAGCCCAGATGTGCCACAATCGCTACCTTATGATGGAGCGTAGACGGGATAAGGCATTCCAGGAAGAAGAGTCGGGGGAGAGCTCAGCCGGTGCCTCAATCACAGGGAAGAAGAGGGTAGCTCACCAACCAGGTTTGTAATAACTGTGTTAGTGTTCACTTTTCTCTCTCGCTTATTCTCCCATCATTATCTGTCTTATTTATTCCTTTTTATCTCTATTTTCTCTCACTTTCTCTTTTTATATTGTCCCTTTTACATGTATATGATGTATGTACGTGATTACACTCTTTTTGTCAGGGCTAACTCATGAGTGAGATACCAGATCATTCATTGCATTGATGACTTCTCTGTATTTCACATAAAATTCTATTGCCCTACAGGGAACCTCAGTTACTATTCAAAGGAATGACTGATAAGTTTCTCTTCTCAGGGCTCTTGTGCATTGATTTGTTCATGCATAGGATCTCATAGGTTCATAGGTTCAGAGGTTCAGAGGTTATCAAATCAAGAATGTGTTAATCCGAGGCTTGACAGCAAAAGCACCCACAAGTTTTGTGAATGTTAATATTCTTTGCAGGCGTACAATGTCACTCTGGATCCCCAAAGAGAAAGGTTAGTATGGATCCCTGTCACTGCCTTGTTGAAATAAATATTAAAGGTTACCTCTCAATTTTTCCCCTTTCACCTTGAACTTATTACAGCCACGCCCAACAACACTCTTAGGCAGCTGACATTGGGGTCGTCCTCTTCTGAGAAGTCGACCACCGTGATGACAGCTAAGATGGGAAAGAGGGTTGCACACATGCCCAAGACAGTAAGTCACATATTGTTTTCGTCATAGTTTTCCGACGGGGGTGGGAATAGATTGGTGAGTGATGGTGTCATTTACATGTGTCTTGTGCTTAGTCCTCATGTGGGGCTATTTACATTTGGATTTATAATTCATCTACATGTATATGGAAAATTTATTAGCACTTTTTATAACATGGCTTTATGTGCCAACTTGTACCATTCCTACTGTTAAGTTGCAAGCTGCAGTGCCCTGCATTTGGAGTAAGAGCGACCTTTTGCTTTCTGCCTGAAAGTCATAACTATATAAAAAATTGTATATTATGACGAAATGGGAAATAATTATATAATATTGACTGGCCTGGAGGGGGATATCAGAATATATTGCCCCAGAGTCAAAGACGAGGGCAATATGGTTCTTTTATGGGTAATATTTTTGATATTCACTGAAAGTAGAGCCAGTCAATATTATTATTATTACCTATATCATGTATATGCTTATTTTGTAGCAATTACAAACACGTCTCTTTGCCTGTCAGTCCCTCTAATTTCAGGTTATTCATACAGGTATGTAAACTGGACCAAGCAATTGTGACGTTAATTGTTACCGCGCATATCCATTGTTTAAGTCTGTGTACACTTTAACGCGTACTCAATACTGTGCGTATGCACTTTGATAAATATGCATTGCAAACAGGAAAGGGTGGAATATGGCAAAATGTTGCCTGCTCCGGTTAGTACATTGGTCTATGAGGAAAACCCGGAAGAGGGCAATATGGCAAATATTGCCCGCTCCGGTTACGGATTCGGAGTAGTGTGCAAAATACCACTTTTTATTTTGCAGCTAAACTGCCCTGTATACTAGGTAATAATGGGAGATATTCAAAACTCTTCCCTCAATCTCTCTCCCCTCCCTCTGTAGGTGAGTAAGAGACCCGTGATTCCTACAGACTATGGCAGCAAGGTTCCAATGAACATTAGGCAGAGATACCTCAATGTATTCATCGATGAACTAATCAAGACCTCAGAAGAAGACCAAGATGCCTTCAACAAGGTACATGCAGTTTGTTTTAATTTTTTAAATTTAGTACTTGAAACTTCGATATCAATTAAGAACTTACCAATGTCCTCGGATTTAACTGAGATTTTACAGATTTGAATTCACACAATGTGATATCATCACCACAACCTGGCAGTGACGATACTGTGCGTCCCCCCCCCCCCCCTCCCCCCCCCCCCCACAAAAAAGTTAACAATTGGGAAAAGTCTCCCCAAGTAAATATTTCAGAATATTTTCAATAAATATTAATTCTTGTACGTAGATACATGTAGCCAAGGGTCTCTCCTATTCCATAACACCAAAAAGCTGACTAGTAATTATGTTTGAGTGATCAAAAACCACTTATGTGAAAGGGTGCAAACTTAAGACTTGACAAGAATTGGTATTTGTTCTTGCTGGTATCAACAAAGTTGAGAAGGGTTTAAAATTAACAGTTGAAAAAAGTCTCCCCAATTAAATATTTTTAATTTTTTTTCAGGAAGTAGATAGCTTAAGTTCTCATCTATCAAATGACACCAAAATATCTCACAATACTTTACGCTTGAGTGAGCAAAAGCCACTTTTGTGAAATGTTTGTTTATGTTCTGGCTGGTGTCAGCAAAGTTGAGAGTCATGAAAAGGCTTAGAAATTTTATATTTTGATCATTAAAATACAGTTTATGAAAGTTCAATGTATCTCTTGATATATCACATCCAAACTTATATGGTTGATTCAGCAAGCAAGGTGAAAATAAAAGATTCACCCAAAATTAACATTTTGAAACACTTGACAAAGTAGATAACTGCTCACTCAAGCATAATATATTGATGAGATGTGTAAGGATATATAGAGAACAAAGAATGTTATTTCATAATTTGTCTTTTATTGATTAGAATATGGAGATTGCTACTAAAGCCTTTTCATAACTCTCAGCTTGGCTAATACCAGTCAGAGCTGCCTTGTCAAGTCTGGATTTTGCACCCTTTGACCATATTTGCTTTTGCTCACTCAAGCGCAAAATATTTAGAGATATTTTGGTGTCATTTGATAGAAGATACCCTAAGCTATCCACAGGTATGAACATTTCCTTTTAATATTTTTAAAACTTTATTTGGGGAGACCTTTTTCCAACTGTAAACTCTTCTGGGATGCACTGTAGTCACCGCATATGGCAAATATACAAGGAATTGAAACCCAGCATTTGACTCTTGAAAGTTCCTTTATGATTATTGTAAATCATATGGCGCAGAAGGTGTTTAATAGCAAATTCTATCACATTTGGCTTTAAGCATGCAACCAGGTTCCTAACGAGTGTGGCAAACGTAGATTAATATGTTGCCAAGCCTTCATTAGGGCAGATCCATGGGCTGGTGAGTGGTGACACATCTACTCGGCAAAGTCTCCTGTGTATTTCCCTTTCTCCACATTTTTCTCTGTAGGCCTTGGAAGAAGAGAAGCTAGTGTACCAGAGAGCCTCCAGCAAGAACATCTACCTGAACCTTTGTGTCAATGCCCTGAAGAAGCTAAAGAACCAGACAGAGAGCAGGTTACAGTCCCCTCCGTCCACCCCAACCTCGCTCTTCCCATCCAAGGTCATCTCACACGAGGCTGTCCTAGGTGGCAAGCTGGCTGCTCAGACCTCCTACAGTATCCACAAGCACTACAGTGTTGACAGCGACAGCTTTGAAGGTGAGTTCTGTGAATAGGTTGCTCTGAGCCCTGCTTCATTAATCCTGTCATCGATAAGAACTGTCCCGGGTCTATAACAAATTTGCTCCCAACCAATCAGATGCAATGATTTCAGTACCGGTAACTTTAATCACTTATCGTATTAAACTTGTTATTGATAATGATTTAGATAAAAATAGGCCCCGGTGTTCTTCCTTTTGTTAGCCCCGGTTTAGTTTATGGGCTGTGGTGTTGGGAAAAGTGTTGATCTTCTGACTGAACTTAAAATTTCACATACCCAATATTTAATGAAAGGCTTATAAAGAACTCTAGGAGACTCACCCCTATGACAAGTTTCACCCTGTCAAGAACCCATGTAGAATAGTTACCACTCCTTCATCTACACCAAGTGGACTATAGGTGTCTGAAAATAATGGCCACTTTGACAACCAGATCCAAACCATTAGCTCAGTGGACAATTGCCCTTCTCGAATGTTGATAGTGGTTTCTTCAGAAATTTGTAATTCACTGTACTTCCAAAGTTGTGGACAATTACATAAATGCTGTTATCAGTGTAACAATCAACTCTATGTATGTATGAGACTGTATTCGAAAGCACCATAATGCCCTTTTGGGGGGAGTCATCACTTAAGGTTTTCCAAGATTGTTGACAAGCGTCTTTGAGTGTTGTCTATCTTGTGTCTTCAACAGGAATTCACTTGTATGAGAAGTTACAGCGCTACATCCTAACAGAAGGTCAGCTGAGAGAGAATGGTTACCCTAGACCTTCAGACACCTCTGGTCAGGCTGTCATCTACAAAGAAGAGCAGACCAAAAAAGTTGCCAGTAGTGATCGTAAGTATCTCCCCCCCTCTCTCTCTCTTTCTCTCTCACTCTCACTCTCTTTCTCTCTCTCTCTCATGTTTAGTATGAAATAATTCTTGCTTATCATTTTGCTATCAAAGTCAGAAGTCGGTGAATCTCATGTCAGTACTTATTAGTTTGTCTAGTACCTTAGTCACACCAACGACACCGGACCGACACCAGACCGAACAAAAATAACATTACAGTGAATGGCCAGGAATTGTTCGGTTAATTGGAGTCAGTATGGAGTTTGGTTTGGTTGTGTGACTGAGGTATAAATTCAATAGACTTGCAAGACTATTCTTGCTGATTTTTAGTACTGTACAAATGTGATTAATATGTGATGAAGTGATGAAAGGACAGAAACATTTGTTACCTTACTAAACTTGGTGTGCATCACAGTACTGTTTAAAAAAACAGGCTGTGTAAATGTAAATGTATATAATTTTTTTCAGCCAATCAGCAAGTCTGTTGTCGATGTGGGGCTACCTTCCTGAGGAAGCCCGATGGGAAGTACATCTCTAGAGATTCTTGTACCTTCCACTGGGGCAGGCCATGGACTAGGAGAAGTAAGTACAGACACTGATCTATACATCTGTGATAATGACTGTAACTGTTGAATGTGTGATAATGATGATGATGATGAAGATGAAGATGATGATGATGATGATGATGGTAGGATTATGATGCTGATGATGATGGTGACAATGATGATGCTGATGATGATGGTGACGATGATGATGATGATAGTAGTGATATGATAATGATGTTGATGATGGTGGTGATGATGATAATGATGATGATGAGGATGAAGAAGATAGTGATGGTAATGGTAATGATGAAGGTGATGATGTTGATGATAAGCATGATGAGCATCATGATGAAGATGGATAAATATATATATGGTATATATCCTAGAGGCTGTTGGGGCAAAATTGTGATAGAAAATGGAGTTTAATAGTGTTAACTGGAGAAGAGTTATGGGTAATGATTCTGATCAATGTATATTATTTTCATCTTTAGTTGCTGGTATTATTGAAAGTCGATTCTCATGCTGCTCAGGAGACATGGAGACCAAAGGATGCTGCATTTCAAAGGTATGCTTTTAAATACCACTTACAAAAAGAAAGCTTGATACAGTACACCTGTAAATTCCTTCCCATTGAAAAGAAGCTTGAGGTCTGGGCATCGTTTCATCAAACCGTCATAAGTACAAGTTCGCCGACATCCCGTTGAAACACATGTTAATTTGAATACACGCATATTCAATGGATGTCGGTGAACTTGTACTTTGACAGTTTGATGAAACGCTGCCCGGGTATAAATGAAAAAATAATCTATGAACCTTCTTGTTATTTTTATGTCAATTTGGAAGATGATTATCATAGAAATGAACCGAAAAGGATTGCCCTATCAATGCCCCCGTATTAAAAAAAAAATATTAAAAATCGCTGAAATTTGATGACCAAACTTTCATGCCACATATGAGTGAAGTCCCATGTACCCATTATTGTGTGCGGAGTGTACAATTTTTCAGCAAGATTGAGTCAATTTCTTATCATTTTGATTATTGCAAGACATAACAGTATACATCAGTTCTTATGTACTACATAATCAACCTTCCCAATTGCCTCCAGATGGTTTATTTGACAATGTAATCGCAAGACCAGAAAGCTTGATACAACCTACCTGTGAATTCCAATTCATTATTTTTTTACCTCTTGTTCAAAAACTGATTCCTTTGTCTGTTTAGTCGCTGGAGGAAATTGTCAGGATAATGTGGGCTTTTCTAGGGTTAAAATCTTTATGTAAGCAAGACTCATTTGGGAATATTGATTATTTTTGTTCTCATGTAATCCTTAATGGTGGCTAGCTCTCCCATGAGATCTCATGATACACCATCTTAATCAATAATTTACTGAATGGTGTGCAATTTAATGTATGCTTGAACCTAAGCTGCAAGAAGCCGCCAAGTTTCATTATCCATCTTGATACAAACATCAAGATATGTCGCTTTAACAATTCATTAACCCATTTCAAATTTCAACAAGAAGGTAAGCTTCCTTGGTCCACAATATTAAATATTGTTGATTTCAAAGGAATATTTGCAATGTTCAAAAAGGTGACTGTGTTTATACAAATGATATGCAGGAAACTATCTCAAATTTGCCAAAATTCAGTGTCTGTGTCAGTTGTAATTCAGTTAATTTCACAGGATGAAACTTTTGGGAAATTGTAAAATGCAAGAAATTTAGTTGATTAAACCACCTACGACACATAAATGTGTTAAACCAAAATCAAATTGTATCCAACTGATGAATGCATTTATAGACTTTCTTGATGAAGAAGCATCATATTTTACTTGAATCAATTAAATTGTATTTGTAACGTGGAAGTATGGTTAGGTACGGTAATTGTGTCTCCTTTTTTTTTGATATCCGTTTTTCATTATTTTCATCTTTCTGTTTTCATCGTCAACATTGCAGCTTCATGTAACAGAGAACAAGCAAGGCAATCTCTCGAGCTACATGAAGACAATGCCCAAAGACATCCCACGGATTGGTCATCCTGGCATGTACGCACTCGACTGTGAAATGGTACGTCCTCCAGAGCAAGATTGTGTATTGTTCTCTCAGACATTACACCTTATTAGAACCACGTATAACGAAAAGAAAAATATTATTGTTGCCAATTTGAAGAACGAAATGTGATCAGTTTAGCCCTTGAATAATTCCTGTCCTGAAAGGGTTAAAGGTGCAGAAGCATTTCCTCACTGAAAATGAAATGGGACATGCCTCTTGTCTTTCACTTGCTTGTCTCTGGCAATAGAGGGCAGTGTTTAAAAATCAAGGAATTCATGGACTTCACTGAAAGCTGATGTGAATCAGACCCTCATTTGCCTATCCACTCGCATAGCTCTGCCCGCTTAAATCCAAACTCTGCAAATTGTGAAATTACATGGTAAATATAACACCTGCAGTGCCTTTTGGTGTGGGGTTTCGGGTGTTTCTGGGTGCATCCTGTAAGGAAATGAGGATAGCTAATGAATCCCAGGGTAGATTAGATGTGCTCTTCCCTCTTTCCATATTTAATTATGATTGTACAAGTGATGATCATAATGAAAATAGTGTGGTACGTACAGTGTACATCTATTTTGACAAATAATCTGGGTCCTTCATTGACATGCAGGTTCATTAGTGAGAACAACTCCTCTACCTCCCCCCCCCTCATTTCACCTCTGCCCCAATTCGATGTAGCCCATAAAAAGGCTGAATGTATGTAGGTGGGTACAGATATGGCAATATCAAAATCCAGTCGTTCCAGAGCAAACTATTAGAACATTTGTTGTAAATATCATATGTAGTATTAAAAAAGAAAAAATTAAGAAATTCAGTTTTTGGCCCTAACGACTTTTCCTACTATCACAGTAGATTGCAGTTGAAGTCCTTATGGGTAATGGTTGCTTCCTATTAAAAAAGTTGAGTTCTGGTCATGTGATTGCATTGTGAAAGAAACTATTTCAAAGCAATTGGGAAAGGTTGATCATGTCTACATAGGAATTAATGTACACTGTGAGGTTTTGGAATCAATCAAAATCAAAAGAAATTGAGCCATTCTTGCTGAAAAGCACATGCACTGCACACAGATATTGGTATATGGGACTGCACACATGTGTAGCATAAGTGTTCGGCCCAAACACTTCAGCTATTCTCATCATATTTTGAATATGAGGGCATTTGAAGAGCAATCCTTTTCAGGGGACTTTTCTACTACATTTTCTTCCAAACTGAAATAAATGAATTAGAAAGCTCACAAATTATTTCTTACCTTTGCCAGAACTCGACCTTCTCTTTATGAGGAGTTCTGCCCATAAGAGGCGGAGCTTAAAGGAGAAGTCCAGACCAAAAATTACTTGGTTTTGATAGAAGCACAAAAATCAGACCAACAGATAAAAAAAGTTTGAGGAAAATCGGACAACTAATAAGAAAGTAATGAATTTTATAGTGGCAAGAAAAACTGGGGAAACGATGAAAATCCCTAGACAAATTGGCAATTAAGTCATGAGTTTGTGTCATATGTACACAACTCACCAACTATTTTGTTAATATTCATAATACAAATTTTAATTTGTTGTCCAAGTATATGATTTCCTCATTACTTGAACCAACTTACATTTATAGTAATGTGTTTTTGCATGTATACACAGTAAATAATTTTCTGTAAAAATCATGAAAATATAAATATTTTATACAATATACATAAAAAAATGAGTGATTATGGAAATGTAATATTTTGAAAAAAATATGAATATTTTGAAGTTCTTGAAATATTTTGTAAAGGTTTATACAAAAACACATTACTAAGATGTAACTTGGTTCAAGTTATGTGAAAACTCATATTCTTGGACAAAATTTGAGAATTTGTATTATGAATATAAACAAAAGAATTGGTGAGTTGTGTACCTATGACCTCACAAACCAATGACTGGGTTGCCAATTTTTCTAGTGATTTTCATTGTTTCTCTAGTTTTTCATACCACTAGAAAATTCATAACTTTCTTATTAGTTGTCCGATTTTCCTCAAACTTTTTTTGATCTTTAGGCCTGATTTTTCTGCTTCTATTAAAACCAAGGTATTTTTGGACTGGACTTCCCTTTAACTTTCGTACGTTGGAGTTTTGCCCATGGACCTATTTCTGTGTATTATTGTATTGTCTTCATTTCCTACACAAAACAGTGACACATTACCATCTCATGTTGCAACAGGAAATCCAGAGAGTTCTACTCTACCTCTCATATCCTGTTATTCTTGAATTACATGGTCTCCAGTTTGAGAGCCAGAAGGGTGTTGAAGGCCGTTAATGTTTTATTTAAAGTGGCATTAAACTGGTAAAACTTAAACAGCGCCATCTTGCAATGACTGCTAAATTGAGATTATAATTTGAAAATTAATTGCATTTTATTTGGAATTTTGAGAAACAGTTTGTTTGGATAATAGGCACATTTTATATTTCAAACTTTTTTGACTTTGCAAATGTGGGAAATAGCCTACAGGTACATTTTAAGCTTCCACAAACTAAAATGTGGCATGATGGGAAAATGAGAAGCACAGACACTTTTCAAATCCTGTCAAAAGATGGCGCCATTAGGAGCTTCAGTTTACTGTTACTTTAATGCCTCCAAAGCCTTTCATCATTTCAAATTTAGTTGATAAATTCCAAAATATCAACAATTTCATGCTGTCGTAGTGTTTTTCAGTCTTTTAAGCCCACCGCACACAATATGATCGACGGTCCGATTTTGGAAATAACTTGCAATTTAGCATTAAATATGGGCCTTTTAACAACTAAAATCTCCCTGATTCAGGATCTGAACAACAACATTGTCAGCCTTCTACCTGGAATAAGGGCCTAATCAGTTTTGAATCGTAGACAATTGTAGGACTGCTCTGATGTCTCTACGACTCGGAGCCAAGTTAGGCTTTTATCCTACTCGCAATAGGCCGTAATTTCGATTTTACTATTTATATGACTATTCAGAAACTCAATCAGAAATATTTTTTGCACTTAGATATTTATACCAATATTACATTTTCTTTCAAAATCGGAGGGCAGACTGATCGTATAGTGTGCGGTGGGCTTTAGATGGGATATTATTAATTATAAGTAAATGAGAGGTGAAAATGAGTGTACGTAAATTTCCTGGCACATGTTAAACAAACGAACGAACAGGTGTTAACATTGAAATTCATTGAAAATAATGGACACAAGGTCAAAATGTGCAGCACATGTTGCACAAGGGGAACCATATATGAGGACATGTTCATCAAATTTCTTTCCACTTTCCTTTTTGCTACTAGAATTAAAGATCGCCTTTTACTCTGTATAAAATGACCCGATTTAACGCCCTTCTGGCCCTAATAGACAACGTGTCAGGTGGTTCACATGCTTCATATCCATCTGTTCCTTCAAGCTTACATCCTCATTTCTTTTCACTGATTCGTAGAGTCGTAATCAAGCATGAAATCTCTTTTCCCACTGTTTGAATACTTGCCCATCTTTCTTATTCCTTTCAATTAAAGGAAAAATCGCAAGCATATCGAACAAGTGGACAAGAAAAAAAATAGTGTTCTTTTAACCCCTATCACTTATGGGCAGGCACCACCAAGTTTATAAAAATAATATAACAAATTCATAATTTTGGATAATACATTGAGAAATTTATAATGTTAATCAGAGGCTTAAATATGGTTCCATGGGCCATTTTCATACTGTACATGTATTCAAATTTATACGGTTTGCCTGTTGACAAACTATTACATTCACTTGTAAAATGGTATTCTTTTTCGATATTCAGAATGTGAATTGCATGTATTAGGAATTGTTAGGCTGGACAAACATTTTGGCTTGCCCAACCTAGCAACGCTTCATGTACATGCCATCTGCATTCTGACTATTGAAATACAATGACTTGTAACAGGTGGACGTAATAGTTCATTACTAGGAGTTTGAGAAAGAGGTAAGCTTTAAATTTGAATGCATTACAAAAATGGCCTATTATGTTTGTACCATCTGTTATTTTCCATTTCACTAGTGTTACACTTCAATGGGTCTAGAATTGACGAGAGTGACAGTGGTGGATGATCACCTTTGTGAAGTATACGACACCCTGGTCCAGCCCGACAATGAAGTTGTGGACTACAACACTAGGTAAGTTGTACCCAGGCTTAGCTTTCTTGACAATAAAAGGAACAAAGGACAACAACAAAAATATGAAAAGGAATAAAAAGTGAATTAAATGTATGGTGGTACATGTAGCTCTCAAAATTAGTAAATTTCAGTGGTGTTTTGCAAGGAATATTTGTAAGGTTCAAAAAAGGTGTGTTTATACAAATGATATGCAGGAAACTTTCTCATGTTTGCCAATATTCAGTGTATGTCAATTGTGAGTCATTAATTTC
Source organism: Heliocidaris erythrogramma (assembly GCA_025617745.1). Taxonomy (NCBI): domain Eukaryota; kingdom Metazoa; phylum Echinodermata; class Echinoidea; order Camarodonta; family Echinometridae; genus Heliocidaris; species Heliocidaris erythrogramma. The sequence continues at coordinate 32,561,546 of CM046859.1, read as the reverse complement.
ACATCCTGAAACTTTTGGGAAATTCTAGAATGTTTTGTGTACACCCAAAAGCTTCTGGCTTTACAGTTTCCCGTGCACTATTTATCCATTCTTTAGGTTCAGTGGCATCACGGAGGATGATCTCAAACACGTCACCACCAAGCTGCGAGACGTCCAGGCGGTGCTTCTCAACATGTTCTCTGTTCAGACCATCCTCATCGGCCACAGCTTGGAGAGTGACTTTCTAGCATTGAAGGTAAGGAGAGACAATGAAATGTGATCTACAAAATGAATTTATGGTAAATATTTATAAAGTAAAGGGCAGACTAAGGGTTAACCTACTGCATTTTTGCTGCTACTAGTACGGTTAGATTCATAGTTTTCAAACTTTTGATGACTTCTTTTATGCAGGATAGAGAGGTTCCCACTATGTGAAGTCATGTATCCCTAAAGTGCTGAATCAGTCTGTTCCTATTCTGGTTTTGCATTGAGCAGCTTACCTTATCTATATTCCCATGCGGCACTGTAGTAGTGGACCTCAACATTAGGTGGATGTCTGTATTTTGTTTGTTCACTGATGTTGCTTTTAGGAAGAAGGTTGGGTCCTCGTTTTTTGAGTGGAATGCCCTATTCAATCTAGCTTTTCTTTAAGTGTACCAACCACCTAAAACAATTTGTGCACAGCAAAAATGTATAAAATCAACTTTAGAAGACTTTTATTCTGTTGGTTTATAGTTGAGGAATATGAAGAAAATAAAAGATAACATGAAACGGAACCGAACTCAGCATAGTTGGGTTCCGCGCTGGCCATATTCTTTGCAAACCTGAACACGTGCTTCGACTAGTCTACTAATTTGAGTTTGAATATAAACTTGCGATATCTCTTGATAGAAGTAATATTTGAAGCCACTGTTTGAATATAGTATAGCGACACAGAACCTCTAACATACAGGGTACAATACGTTTTAGCGATCGGTTCCCTTTGACAAGAAAAAAAAGGGGGAAAAAACAACTCATATTGTAGCTAATCATGTTTCCTTTAAAGGGCAGTCCGACCTTGGTAATGAGATGATTTGTGTGGAAACAGGATGGTGAAAGTTTGAAAGAAATCGGACAAGGAATGAGAAAGTTATGGGTGTTTGAATAATGAGATCACTACATCTAGATGCGAATCTCAAATTGGCAATTTGGTGAATCAATTGTGACATACTTGTGGACAACTCTCCCGTTTGTCGTACACAAAAATATCATTAATTTGCGGTTTTCTCCGAAGTGCCTTTACTATCAGGGCAGTATTCAAAATATATTGGTGATATATATATTGTTATAGATAATAGATCCTGATGAAAAAAAGATCCTAGTGAGTAATACATTTTGAAAAAATAACATTTTAATAATTTTGTGTGTTAGAGTGAACGGGGGAGTTGTCTGCAACTATATCACAGTGAGATTACCTATTCGGCCAATTTGAAATTCCCACAAGTATAGTGATTACAACTTTCAAAAATTCATAACATTCCTATTGCTTGTCCGATTTCATTCAAACTTTCACCATCTGCTTCTCTGATTTTTCCTTTTTCTTTCAGAGCAACTTGCCATTAAGATTTGATTTCCCTTTAATTTGACACCTTAATCAATAAAATCCGATAGTGGACAGCTGAAGAGTAACTTTTTTCTTGATTCATGTCAAATTTACCTCTGCCCAAGTTTTGAGTGAAATGGATGATCAGCCTAAGTTTGGCTAAATGATCTCCATTCCAGTTGAATGCACTCACAAATAATGAAAGTACATGTAACTCCTGAACATTAGTCAGCCCAAACTTGGGCAAAGACGATTCTGATATGTTTTTTTTTTAAATGGCCAGTGCTCAGTAATCCATGATTGTATTTTGGTGAGCAGCCTATCAAATTAAAGAAGACATTATCAACTATTGTACGATTATAATACATTTCAGCAATTTCACTTGCTTCTTGAAATATTGGGGTTTGGATATGGGTTTCTTTTTTTTGACCCACACTGTATATTATTACATGCATATTTCCATATTAACCTGTGGATACTATTCACAAGATGACTTGGGTTTGGAGAATCTGAAATGTCAGTGTTATACCCAAATCAAATCATATCCAATGGGTTAATGTAGATAATACTGTGGGTTAAATGAGAGGATAATTTGGAGGTGTGGAAGTCGAGTGGTTTGAGCAGTTGACTGGATATGCAAAGGTTGTCGGTTCCATCCCTGGCATGGCACTGATGTCCTTTGGCAAGACATTAATCTACATTTTGTCACTCTATATACCCAGTAAAGAAATGGGGACCTCGTAGTTGATGAAAGCTTTATGATAGTCATTGCCATATACCCTCACAGTGGCCGTGTGGTAGGAATACTCCCCAGGGAGTGGAGATGGTACACAAACTGCGTGCGTGAATGAATCCTAGGACCAGGGTAATAATAATAATAGCTGTAATTTGACAGTAGACGTCCTTCATATTACCACTATATAAATGCAGAATTATTATCGTAATATTTTAAATAATAAAATAATAAAGCGAGTATATCATGATTGTTCTCTTTCAGCTGATTCACAGTAGTGTGATTGACACTGCGATAGTATTTCCTCATCGCCGGGGCCCTCCCCTCAAGAGGGCGCTAAAGACATTGATGGCGGAGTACCTCAATAGACTCATTCAAGATGATGGTAAGCAAATATTGTTAAAGACGTACTCTCAGCAATTTCCTTGTGCAGTGGCATACAGGGCAATACCACAATATTTGCTGTATTGTCTCCCTAATATGACTGGCGAGTTGGCAACTATTAAAGGAAAAATCAGTTATAGTACCCACATAGTAAAGTCTATCCCCTTGTAAGATAGTTTATGCCCCATTTAAAAGTGAGGCACACATAATAAGTCAAAATATAACTCTTGAGAGATAGTTTCTGACTATTTTTCTAAACTTGGCGGCATAGAATGTGTTCACTACAATCGCTTGTCCAAACTTTGTCTCTAATATACAGTGGGCGGCCATGACAGTACCGAGGATGCCAGGAGTTGTATGGAACTCATGATCTACAAAGCTAAAGAAGATGCCAAGGTCAAGAGGAAAAGGTGACAGCAATATAGTTCCACCGCAGAATATGATCTTCTTTACCATGCACCTGTTGACATTTTCCGTCTGTGTTGAATGTGTATTCGCACCTTGGTATTATGTTGAATGCTACTACTGTACATGTACAATGTTTATAGATGTTATAGTGACAAAAGTGCATAGATGTAATACCCCCAAAGTTGGATGTATGGAACATTATGTGGATCGAGATCAAAAATCGGGGGCATTGCTTGGGGTGGGGGGGGGGGGGGGGGGATGATAGCCCCCTTTCAATTTTTTTGTTCTTGGCAGTTTTGGATTTTATTTGAAGGTTTTAACATTTACTTCTGTCAGCAATTGAAAAATCTGAGGACCTTTTTTTTATTTGCCTTGTTAGCAATGTTTATCTGACAACCCCCCATTCAGAATGGTCTAGATACGCCCCAGTGAACAATGAAAAGGGGCACTGTAAAAGGATAAAGAGGGTTCACATTAACAGAAGTGCAAACAAACTTAATGGATGGTTTATTGTGTAATGATAGATAGATATCACAAGAGAAATGATTACAGAGTGCAATAGAAACAGGGCAGAGAAATAATGATTACCTCAAGTGTTTACATGATTGCTTAATCATGAATTGATTCCCATATTCCCTTGTTTGTGGCAATATCATTTTAGGGGCATTTAAGCAAAGATAGGAGTTTCTTTATATTAAAGTAACAAGTTTTATTGTTTTTTCTATTACTCCAAGGCTAAGATCAGACACCTATTTTTGTGAGATGGTCCAAATGACCCATCATTTTTAGTGTTAATTTTGAGTTTTACGAAGGGAAGAACTCTCGTGCAACTCAAAAAATGTTTTTGTGTATATGATTTTAAGTTCTTTGTTTTATTTGTCAAGGAGGGTTAAAATTTGGTGCTTTCCACAAATCAAAGACAGTTGTTTAGTTTGAATGCTGGGTGGTATTGATCTGTGTCAGCCCTCTTCTCAAAAGTTGATAAAAAAGCAAATATTTGTGATGCTCATGGTTCTCAAAAGTTGATAAAAAAGCAAATATTTGTGGTGCTCATGGTTCTCAAAAGTTGATAAAAAAGCAAATAATATGTGGTGCTTATGGTTGAAAAGGACAAGCGATGTCTTGGTAAATCAAGAAGCGTTATTGAAAGATGTATATTGCTAATGAATGTAGCCTAATTGCTGTACTAACACGAGAAAAACTACTTTCGAAAAATAAACTCAAGGGCAATTTCAAAGGCCTATTGTAGTGCCCATAGAAATCAGGTTTGGATTATGTAATACGCGATTGTAACATTCACACATTTCTAAAGGTGACAGGCGGGGCTATTGAAATTGTCTTGTTTATTTTTTTGAAAGTAGTTTTTATCACGTTTACTGTATTTTTGTTGAAATGAGGTTTTTATTTTTGGAAAAAATGCAATCATGCTAGATGTTGGTGCATAATTTTGTATGAATTTCTTTCAGAGCTGTATTTTTGTTTTTACTTTTTATGTTTACAAAAACATTTGACATATTCAAAATGCCAGAGGCATGTGTTATCCCCATCACATTTGGGGGGGTTTCAAAGATATTTTATGCTAATGAATATTAATTAGTATATGCTTTGTATTTTATTTTTTCAAATCTTTGCCACAGGTATTATTTAGTTGTACAAATACATGTACAGTTGTACTACCCATCGGACCTTTGATAATGATAAAGATATGTCGATATCTACTGATAAATTTATTGTATACTTTCTTGTATTAATTTATGTCACTTTGTACTAGATGATTTAACCCGCCGACTCCTGAATTATCTCTTTGCCATAGGCTTAATACAGGGACCACCTGGTTTCAGCAGGAATCGGGGTAATCATTGTGCAACTCTTTTTTTTTAAATTCATTTTCAGCTTGCCATGTGATAACTTATTTTCAGACTTGAAAAATTAAAAGATAATGTATATAATATACATTGAGGCTTATCGATATGATTCCTTATGATTCAGTTCAAGTATTTTTTGCTTGATTGTTGAAAATTGTGAAATAATTTGAGATAAGAATTCTACTTTTGCAGAGAGAACTATGATGAGTCAGACTAACAACATTTTGAAATCAGAGGCGGATCCAGGAGGGGGGGGGGGGGGGCGAATCGACGCGGCCCCCCTTTTGAAACCAACTGGCGTACCTTAAGTACACAACAAAAACAATTGCCTCCTTAATTGTGTACTTTTCCGGCTCTGGCCCCCTCTTTTACAAAATCCTGGATCCACCCCTGAAATTTAAAACAAAATGAGAATGTGAAAGATATTATTTATTATTCATTTGTTATTTTAGATATTTCATTTAAAGTATCTCCCATCACGCTTTAGATGGTTAACTCATGTAGAGTAAGATGGCGAGGTATGTGACAGAGCTATGACAAGTGATTTTCAAATGTCCATGATATCAATTAATCAATTGGGTGTTCAGCTTTTAAGAGTGAAATGGGATAGCTGTGAAGAATGTGACTTCATTTATTATTTTGATTGATTCATTGACGATTTGTTTTTACATGACTGCTAAGAAAGCAAGTACATTTTTGTACATGTAGGCAAGCAACCAGGGGACCTACGGTTTTAAGTACTAACTGAGGGACGTGATAGTGAAGAGTAATGCCTTACCCAAGAACACTAGCATATCGACTTGGTTTCGAACTTACCCAATACCCAGTTGACAAGCCTCCTCTTATTTTTCTAGAGCAAAACAAAATATGAATTTTAAGATTTATACTTGTTTCAAGGAGCAATCATTTGGGTACACCCTCTTTAAAAATCACTTGTAGATGAAATTTCTATCCGCTGTGGGTTTACATTAGGAAGAGAACTGATTCTATGAACACAATGTTGAGCCTTGATTGTTATGGATATTTTTATGAATGCATGGGAACTCCCATTTGTAGTGGTCTAGCTACGGGGGCAAGGGCCTCAAATCAATTTACCAAAAAAAAAATTAAATTAAAGACAGAGAAAGAGAGAATAGACTGGAAAGAGTGACGGGTAAAAGGGAACATGATAAGAAGATTCTTCGACCCCAATTAATGGCCTTGTTAATTGTATCCCCCGAACTAGTGTTCAGCGATACTATGGATTTGGCATCGTCGCGCCGCGTCCGCCGCAGAGATTTTCTTGTGAGCGCTCTACTGGCTGCAGTTTTTGTCGGATCACTTTCAAATTTCATATGGAGGTGCATTATGGTAAGGTGAAGAAGCCTATTGTTTTTGGTGTGGGCGGAGTCATGGGCGGAGTCATGGTTGCCATGGTAACCATATTTTTAAAGAAATAGTAAAGATTTTCTTGTGAGCGCTCTACCGGCTGCAGTTCTTGTCGGATCACCTTCAAATTTCGCATGGAGGTGCATTATGGTAAGATGAAGACACCTATTGTTTTTGGTGTGGGCGGAGTCGACATTGTTGCCATGGTAACCATATTTTTTAAAGAAATGGTAAAGATTTTCTTGTGAGCGCTCTACCGGCTGCAGTTCTTGTCGGATCATCTTCATATTTCGCATGGTGGTGCATTATGGTAAGATGAAGACGCCTATTGCTTTTGGTGTGGGTGGAGTCATCGTTGCCATGGTAACCATATTTTAAAAAGAAATAGTAAAGAATTTCTTGTGAGCGCTCTACCGGCTGCAGTTTATGTCGGATCACCTTCAATTTCAAAACAATTAAAAAATGACAAAAGTACAAAAAGGTCAAATGTGTCAGCAGTGATCCATTTCAGTCACAACATTGATTCAAATGGGGGATGGGTGACGGGTTCGGGGGATACATGTACTCGGACTGGTCCCCCCCCCCCCCCCCCCCCCCAAATGACCGGTGCCCCTCAATATCTTAACCCATGCCACATGTCCATTGGTACAACATGTTCATAAAATCAGGATAAAATGATAAAATATGTTAATATTTGTTGTTCGGCTACCTTTTTGTGTTCATTTTTATATTCAGTGTTACTAGCGATGCACAAGGCAGGAACATACCATAATCATGCAGAGTCCATTTACACAAAAAGCCGGACTTTCCACTAGATTTAGAATAGTTAGTATATTTTTATCATCAAAGATATTTTATGAAAAGTTTTGTTTATAAAATATCAAAACGATACAACAGCTTTGATATCTCGTCTCAACCTTCAACCTCGAAGAAATAATAATAATGATACAGTTTTCTATCACTTGCAAGACAATGCTTGACAAGAATGAACAATAACAATTGATTGATTTTTTTTGCTGGCATGTCAATCGGAAGGAGGTGTATGTAAAAATAATATCCTTTCGTGTGCTTCCAGAGTTTGGGAAAAACCCTTTTTAACACCCGTAGATCCGTCACTTTCGATGGACCTGGGATTTTGCCAAAAACAAAAATCATCAGGTAAACTTGAGAGAAATCCCTTACTGAGGTTTGAAAAACAACATACGCTGATATGAAAACAAAGACACAAAGGTGTCCTCCACATAATATCCGGGCCCCTCGATGGAGGGGGGGGGGGGGGCGCAACCGCGTAGCTAGGATTAAATTTCAGGAGGTGGGTGCTGGGAGGGGAGCGTTTTGACGCTCTGCCAAATGATGAAAGACAGATAACGGCTTGTAGCACCTTTTTAGGCGGATCTTAGTCCCATCTCATCAGTTCGCCGCCCTGACTGCTTTTCAATTATTTGGGCGCAAATGCACTGTACATTGTTACAGGGGGTGGGCACAGGGAGTGGAGAGTTCCCGCCTCCCACCCCTCCTTTGACATGTTAGCAAATTTTGAGAGAAAGATAACCGCTCGTAGCACCTTTTGTGGCGGAAAGTTAGGCCGACGCCTGACTGCTTATCACTTCTTTGGACGCAGTACTGCACTGTACCAAGGAGCTTCAGCTCCTTGACTGTACATGTAACAAAAATAGATGCACCTGCATTTAGGGCTGGTTCTACACAAGTGTCCGCATTGGAGATAAACTCTTGATTGGTATAGGCCTGTACACAGGCAGGGGCGTCGCTAGAGGGGGGGGGTGTCACTCCCCCCCCCCCCCCCACACACACACAAAATTGTCGGCAAATGCGCTATCTCTGTCGGCTAAAAAAAGGGAAAGGGGAGAGGGAAGAGGGAAAGGGAAAATGAGAAAAGAAAAAGTAGAAGATAAAAGAAAGGAAAAAATAAAAGGGAAAGGTAAACAAAAACAGAAAGAAAAGAAAAAGAAGGAAAAACTGGCCATTTTTTTTTGCTCGCTCGCTTCGCTCACTTGCAAAAACACTGGAAAGTTAATGTTCGGGCAATAGGCGTCCCCCTTCGGCAATGGCTGCAGCCCCCTCCCCCGAGGATTTTCAAAGTTCCGATATTCGGGCAACCACCACTTCATATTCAGGCAGCGAGGAGAAAGAATATTCACATATTTTGGCAGCGATGTCCCCAGATAATTATGTAACTTCTGTACATTTTCTGTAAGAAAAGTTTTAAAAAATTGCTCGTTCACTTCGCTCGCTCGCAAACATTTAGAAGTGGAAAAGTTGATTATCGGGCAAAATGCGTCCCCTCCCGGCAATGGCTGCAGCCCACCTCCCCGAGGATTTTCAAAGTTGCGATATTGGGGCAACCACCACTTCATAATTATTCCGGCAGCGAGGAGAAAGAATATCCACATATCTAGGCAGCGAGGTTCCGAGATAGTCATAATATCATATAACATCTGCATGTAACTTCTGTACATTTCCTCTACAAAAAGTTTTTTTTTAATTTGCTTGCTCGCTTTGCTCGCTCCCCAAAATTTAAGACTTGAAAAAATTATATTCGGGCAAAAGGCGTTAGCCCCCTCCTTGCGAAAATAGGCCTGTATGATCAAGATCTTTACATCTGTGATTTTTGGTATCATTGTTTGTGGGGGGATTTAGGGTGCAGCATTTCTGTCGGCAAATTTGGGTATCACACCCTAAAAAAATTTCGGCAAATTTGGGCGCAACCCCCCCCCCCCCCCCATCCAAATGTTCTAGCGATGCCCCTGTACACAGGTCGAGCAGCAAATTCATGAATGAACTAGTGACTTTTTTGTAACTTGATTTCTTACTTCTTTTCAAAAATAAATTAAAATAAATAAAATAATTTCCCTCTTTATATCCCTTTCATTTCGTTCATTGTCTTTACTTTTTCTCGCTTTTTTCTTCCATCTTTTTTGCTCTCGCTCTTTTTTCCAGTGGGCTAAGGGACAAAAGCAATATTAATCTTTACAAGACAAGTGAATATTTATATTGGTCTACAAGACAATACAATCAAGTCAAAAATGCAATGCTTTTCATGAAAATATGATTTTCATTATGCATATTAAGTACCTTTTTGAAAATTTGTCTGATTTTTAAAATTAGATATTATTCACTTTTTCAACCTTAAGCAACTTTATTTCCCAATGGATTTACCCTTTCAGTCATATACCGAGGGTATCCTCAATCATAACAATCATGCTAATCCATACATTTGATCACTTCAGTAAAAAAAAAAAAATTCTTATTCAAGAAAATTAAAAAGAATAACACTTTGTTCTTTTGGTGTTTTTGCACATATAAATGGTTAAAAACTCTGAAAATGGCCCCCAAAAGAGGATTTTGTAATCGAAAACGTCATTCCACTTCACTCCAGGGTTGTGTATTGTACAGTATATAAAAAATGGTCGAAATACTCTGAAAATAGCAAAAAGTGATACTTTATCAACAACAAAACAATTGAATAATTCCGCTTCTCGCCAGGGTACGTGAAACGTCATAATGACAATTGCGTAAATTGTTTACCTTTTATTGTCCGTCACGTGGTCATCACTTCACGCTTTCGCGCGTCTGAGGAGCGTTTCATCAAGTGTTTTGTCAGTGATTTTTACCGACAACTGTTATAAGCTATTGAAATCCTTGCATCTGATTGACTGAGAGCGCTTTGCCGGTAAAAATCACTGACAAAATACTTGATGAAACGCTCCCCGATCGCACTTTTTGGGGGATCCCCAGCAATGTACCCTTATGATTACAGCATCGGATAACCGTGCCTCGACATGCTTAGCCTTTTCACAAGGCCCTTGTGACTTGGCTATTTTTCTCGGCAAGTAAGCTAGTAGTGGCTGCATAACAAGACTAGCCGCCTAGCCTGGTGAATGCGCGATCGAGCGACGTGAGTCCGAGGGCCTTTTGGAATCTGGCCTGTATTTCATAGGCTATCCTTTGTTTCTAGCGAGGATCTGCTACCTTATAGGTAGGAGCCAATCAGCGAACGTATCTTCGCATGACGTCAGCATATATTTTGTATGCAAATTCGCCTTCATCTCGAGCTAGCGCGGCCCGTGCAGGCAACTAGTTCATCAATCCTGGAAAGCAAGCCCCGCAGATACCGTTGTGATTGGTCGATAATCCTCGGTAGGCGTGTTAGCATACGAATGTCAACTCGTGAATAATTCATATCGGACGATGGAAACCCAGGTTCCAAAAGGCCTCGTGACTATTAAAAGTCGCTCGATCGCGCGTTCACCCGGGCCGTGTTGATTCTTTTCGTCGCCGGCTAGTCTCATCTCAGGCACAGCATGACGAGGAAAATAGCCAAGTCACGAGGCCTTGTCAAAAGGCTACGACATGCTCAAAGTCAAGAGAAGAATGTTCAACAGATTTTCGAAATCCACATTGGCTCCGAGGGTATATAGGACGAGAAAGTCTTCACCAATCCTTCACAAAGTTTTTGGAAACCGATATACATTCCAGTCCTAAACCGAGCTCTCTTGGCCGCTTTTTCAACTACATGTACGAAATAACCATAGCAGGTTTGAGACTAGAATCGGAGCCGACGTTTAGATTTGACCAGCACCTGATTACTACATCATCTGATATCTAGGAGCTAGAAATCTTTCTATATATTCCCAAAGGTAAGAAATTTACCTTCAGTCAGTCAGATCGTTAAGGATTATTATGCCAATAAAGAGGTAATGATTTATTGACTTTTGTAAAAAAAAAAAAAAAAACTGAGTATTTTTAGTTCTTGTAATATGTTTCGTCTTCCCGCTTCTCAGTTTTCGCTGTATAATATTATGTAGGCCTGTATTGTGCTTTGAACATGACTGGCTTCCCTACAATTAAATGCAATACAGAGCGATATCGAAAATCCACCATCCCTCACCTTGCCAGAATCTTGAAATAAACTCCCCCCCCCCCCCTCCCACGCTTTGCATCCCAAACATTTTCACTTCTCAGATTCCATACCTAGATGTAATGACTCATTTTACATGGTTATGGCTTTCTAACTTGGTTATATTTGTGTATTGCTCCCAAATCTTCTCCTTTCTATCTATCTCCTTCCTTCTTTCTCTTCCCTTTTCTTTCCTATTCTTTACTTTTTCTTTCTTTCTCTCACTTTTCACACTTGTTATCTTATTATTTGTGTAGCGTAAATCTTAGTATTTTTGTTTTGCTTCCAATTATGTATCTTTTCATATATTTGATGCGATTCTATTGTATATATGCACATATATATCTGATTGTAAATTGACCCCTTCAGCCCCTGTGCTGCTGGTCAATCATCATATACCATAATAAATAAATAAATAAATGCAAATATTATCATGATTTTTACTCCAACGTATATTATCCATGAGATACACCGCATCAGAATTCTTTGGTATCTCCGCGACAGAGATTGATTGGGGGTTGGGGGGGGGGGGGGGTGGCACAGACGGGTATGTACCCCTTTTCCAACGGCAAATCGCCGTTCTCAAGATACCCGATTTCTTTTAACTGCCGTTCCGAAGAACCTCGGAAACGCAATGCCCCGTAATACACGATCTGATCCGTTGCCTATATATAGCCTTAATAATGTCGCTTGCTCTGGATCCTGAGTGCCTCAAAATATACGCATGATACGGACCTAAAATAAAGGTTGTCAGTTCCCAAGACCTTGTTGCTGCTGTTAGATATGACATAAGCAGTGGCGTATCTAGGGGGCAGGGGGAACGTGCCCCGGGCGGCACTTGGAGGGGGCGCAAAAAACAAAAGAGAGAGAGGAAAAAGGGGGAAAATGAAGAAAAATCACAATCCTTAAGGATTATGCGCCCCAATCGGTATAGGGTTAATGCATTAGAAATACAGTTTTTGATGGTTAATAATGCGAAAATATTCTAAAGCTCGGTCGCTTTGCTCCCTCTCATAATTATTGTCTTTTAGGATCTCGTAATTTCGCTCCCCCAGAATATTATTTTTTTCTGCATGCTCTCCATCATGTTTTTAAAGGTTTAAAATTCCAAAAATAAAGATGTAACTGTCGTTGCTCTGCATGCTCTCCATCATGTAAGTTTCATCTGCCTCTTGCTAAGTATTGCGCCCCAGATCATGCCAATATAGGATATGCATAAAACAGCATTTGCAGAGGTTCAACATTTAAAAGAAATCTCAACTTCCAGTCGATTTGCTGAATTCCTCGACTATTTCTCAATGATTTTGCTCCCAATTTTAGAATGGAGTGAATAGAAAACCGTTTATCAATGTACAAAATTCGAACTTCTCTACCGCATAGTTGCAGTGGTCAGTTGCAAAATTCCCTGGGTAAAATGCGCAAGAACTTGTGCTTTTTAGGGTAAAAAATGCAACAACAAAAAAATGCCGCTCGGTCGCTTTGCTCCCTCGCTGTACAATAACATAGATCGGTTTGGGCACTGGGGGGGGGGGGGGGGGGGGGGCGCAACTTCTTTATTTGCCCCGGGCGCCATAATCCCTGCGCCACTGGACATAAGACCCTATTTTTCTATCGGCTGGTGATCATGAGTTCCGTAGTTCCGTAGTTCCCATGACCCTGTATTTTGCCCTTTAAGTACGTTCCTTACACTCTAAAAACTCAAATGTTAAATCTACATTTGGAGGAGTGACAACATTTTAAAAATGGTAAATTAAAACTTTTAACATGCTGGATGTAATAGTTTAAAGGTTGGATGCGGCATGTTAAAAGTGTTCATTTACCATTTTGAAAATGTTGTCACTCCTCCAACCTTTTAAATGTAGATTTAACATTTGAGTTTTTAGAGTGTAGACACTCGTTTCGAGGGTGGCTGATTCACACCCCTGTCTGAAAAAACATTGAGTGCCCCCACCCCTTGGAGATTGATACACCATTCTAAACTCGAAGACTGGAATAGGAGTGCGGTCCCTCGTGTTCGGAATAAATCAATATAGATTTGTGTGACATCGGCGGTGGGTCGTCGTGAACTTGCTCTGCCTGCCCTTGTATTGCATGGATGCTTGTTGTATGCCTTAGCTTACAAATTATAACCCAAATCCAAGTAAATCCAGTAAAGGGACATACAGTCATGTAGCTAATGCCGTATCCATTTCACTTTCACACTCTATGCTTGCGTTCAGATTGTTGTAATCTGTGAAGTGAAGTGACTACACAAATCGGCAACATGTACCACCAAACTATCAACGCATTTACCAACCTGATTCTGGCGGCAACGCTTTTATCTTGTACTCTCTCGTCCCTGACGGATGCCTGCCCTCCGAAAGTGCAATCACAAGGGGCAACACCGAAGCCAGAACTTCCAAGGAGGGTTCTCTCCTTCAAGTAAGTTCATCACTATGGTATTTAGGGAGGGGGTCATGACCGGCCCGTCCCTGCCGGAAAGAACAAAGTGTCTCACAGTGTGTCTCACAGTGTGAAATCATCTTCACACTGTTAAATTCGAGCGTTTTTTACATTGTGAATCACATATTCACGTTGTGAGCGAGTAAATTCACACTGTGAACACACTATGCTGGGGCACTGTCTTTCTGGCAGGGATGTGTTCCCCCCTTTTGAAATATAATTGGCATGTCGTAAGTACACAACCAAAAATGTGCCTAGTTTCAAATGCTGAACCCAAAAAGGCTTTTATTTTCTTCATTTTTCTTTGTTTTCTGTTTGTCCGATTTTTTTCCAGAATCCCCCCCCCCCTTACTGTATACAAATTTGAATCCGCACCTGAATTCAGATCGGAGCTCAAAAACTCTGACCCATTTCCTCTTGATCTTGATCTTGAATGTTACGGCTCAACACTCCTGTGGAGTAAAACGAGTCGGATGGGTATGTCAGCAGACCTCCTTACATATTTTGCTTATTGCTATTTATAGGCTTGTTTCTTCAGATGAAAGAGCGCATGGGAACTAAAAATCCAACCAAAATTATGTCTCAATTGAATTTACTTGTAAGCTGAAAAAGAGGGAAGGTGAATCATACTCAAATTTCAAAATTCAAATTCAAATTCGTATTTATTTCATTTCCAACAGAAAGAAAAGACAATGGCATTACAGATATTGTTACAGAAAATATGAAAAATATATGTACAAATTCAATTTACCTTGATAAGTGTAGAAGTACACTGTACATATAAATACATTATTATAATGAATTATTAATAGAGATTCTTAATTTCTGAGGAAATGTGGGGGACCCACTAAAAAGCAGTGCTTGTAATTTGTGGATCCCCCAGGGAAAATAAAATTGTTTCAGATTGTGCCTACGAAGACTTGGAAAACACAAAACAGTGTTACAAAACAACAAACAAACACGAAACGACAAGGAAAAGGAAAACAGATAAAAGAAAAAGGAACAGGAAAAATGGACAATGGGCATGATGGGAAAGCAGGACAAATCATGACCGAAAAAGGAGGTAGTTATGTTGGTGATTCTGGCAAGTTAAAATCATAAGACCAAATAGAAATTAAGTAAATTGAGCAGATGATGAAGACCCAAATGGAAAAATAAGATACCAGCTGTTATTAGGTTATTATTGTATATTATTATAAGATTTGAGCAAAAATATTTTTAGTTTTTTCTTAAAAGAATTTAGGGAAGGACTACTTTTGATATCTTCACTTAAAAAGTTCCAAAATCTAGGGCCATCATACACTCTTAAAAGGTTGGGTAAATTTTGTTGGGCAACTGATGGTTGATTAAAAATGGCCCAACGTTGTGTAAATCTTGCCCAAATCTCATAATGAATT
Organism: Heliocidaris erythrogramma; assembly: GCA_025617745.1. NCBI lineage: Eukaryota > Metazoa > Echinodermata > Echinoidea > Camarodonta > Echinometridae > Heliocidaris > Heliocidaris erythrogramma. The sequence continues at coordinate 32,546,470 of CM046859.1, read as the reverse complement.
AACCAATTTGTGTAACAACCCAACATCAGTTGGGCAGATTTTAACCAATTGTTGTGTGGACGGTATGTCTCCCAGTGTTGGTTAAAAGTTGGGTATTTTATTGCCCAATTATTTTAAGAGTGTACATAAAATGTCTTCTTGGCTAATAAAGTTCTAAAGAGTGGTAGGTGAAACTCGTTTGACCGTCTAGTTGGGTAATCGTGAAATGACCGATTTTGGGGGAACATGGCATCAAATATATGTAGAAGGGTCTTTCTACTGTAGTTATACATAAATTGTCCCAAATGAAATAGATACAGATCATTTATTTTTTAATAGTCTGCTATCAACAAATAACGGGTCTGTGTGTGAGAGTATAGGGTTAGACAATACGGAGAGACTTCTTTTGTAATAAAAGGAGTCTATCTATTAGAGTTTGTTGGGTATTGCCCCAAGCAAGTATCCCATAATTCAGATAAGGTAAAATTAACGATGAATAAAGCATCAATAGGGATGATTTCGGAAAATGAAATTTAAGTCTTCATTGCGGGTTCTTTTTTTTGTTATAACTAGTAAAGTGGCATTTTTTTCATAGAATACATTTTTCCCAAAGAAATTAGCCCCTATCTTGCCTATGGGGTTAAATGTTTACACTCCTCTTAATCAGACATCGTCCACGATGCACAGTTGTCAGTTTTTATTGTCAAATTCGAACCATATTTTAGGCTATGGTATTGTTATTGTAACTTTGGGGATGGAAATTGGAAAGTTTACTTTTTTTAGTGTCACGAGCATGACGAGTGTGGTAAGCAGCTGGTCGAAATTTTATTATTTCTTATAAAGCTAGTAAATTTTGAACTATCGGGTTTTCATTTTTTTTCAAGTATCCTTCGCCGCGAGGCAACCATGAAAGAAGAGGAAGAAGATTTATCGACATCAACCCGGGCCTCGATCATGGTCGATGAACTCGTCCGTGTACTCGAACAGGACGGCGACGAAGACGTGTCGGTCATCAAGTGGTCACTGGAAGGTCATTCTGTCGAGGATTTCTGGAAGCTGTTAAACATCTACGACAAAGATGGTAAGTATTAACGGGAAAGTCCACCCTGGTATTTAGTTGATTTTAATAAAAGCAGAAAAATGAGAGAAACAGAATAGTAAAGGTTTGAGCAAAATCCGATAAGAAAAGTCATGCATTTTTGAAGTTGTAATCAATCAAACACAAATTCGCAACACCGTGACGTATCTTGTGAGCTCCTCTCCCATTTGCCTATAGTATAAAGAAAATTTCACAAATGTCCATTTCCTTAGTTTCTGATGAAGGAATAGATTTGTTTCATACAGCTTTTAAAAAAGCAATGATTGTATCTATGGAAATTAATGATTTTTTTAAAATATACAGGGCAAATGGGAGAGGAGCTCGCAAGATAATTCACGGAGTTACCAATTTGAGTTTAATTGCTTACAACTTCAAAAATTCTTAACTTTCTTATTTCTTATCGGATTTTGCTCAAACTTTCATCTCTTTCTTTAATTTTTCTGCTTCTTTTAAAACCAATTTGTAATTAGGATGGAGATTGTAATAACCGCAGAAGGAAATATTAATTGAAATCATAAAAATGTACCTACCATATTCGGATTCTACGCTTTCCTCCTTGTATGTTTTAACTATTCCAGAAGATACTCTTTATTTATATTTATATGGGGGGTTTTATCAATTAACATACAATTATAATATTCACATGTAATTGACAATGATTATAAGAAAATAAGGGGGATGTATTCCAGATGATACCTAATGCTACTGTGTGCATGTTGTTTTAATATTTCGAAAAATGTGAAAAAAAAACGACGAAAATAGAAACAAATGTTACTTTGAAGCGTATATTCTGTTCAGCAAATAAAGTCTTCACTACGAACATGGCAAACAAAGAAGCGGACAAAATATACAGCTCCTCATTGTACCTTCCACACTGGTTCTGGTAGACAAAAGAATATCCCTTCATTGCTATAATTATGTAAAAATATGTAGAACAGGTGTCACATGCATATTCACCTGTTCTACTCATTTTACACAATAGCAATAAAAAGATGTTCTTTTGTCTACCAGAACAATTGTGGAAGTACAATGAGGAGCTGTATATTTTGTCCGCTCTCTATTGTCATTGTGTTCACAGTGCTTGAATCAGTAAATATAGTCATAAGAATTGTCCCGAACGAATAAAGTTTCGATCCTTATGTATTCGATAGAATGAGTTCCAATCAGTGGAAACTTCAAAATATCAAATTGACAGTCATTTTTTCATACCTCTCTGAGATAGATTTATAAGATAAATGCAAAGACATTTATTTCCCTAGAAGAAATGTTTTGCATTTATGAATATACAAGTCGTCATATTGAGCGAGTAGAAATGGGATTGTTTATTCGCCCCAACCATTGGCATATTAATGTTGCCTTATTGTAAATATATTTTAAAAATAATTTCAATCCCACAATCCCCTCTTTCCTTTCAACCTTGCTTAACACTCCTTTTCTCCCTTCATCCCTTCTCAATTTCTCTCTTCAGTCTCAGCAACCTTCTTCAAAACTTACTATCACAAGACAATCTATTTTTTCCTTTAATACTACCTTTGAGTTTTAATGATTTGACAATTATCTATTTTCAAATTTAAAATCATGAAAAGATATTTCATTTTGTACCCTGCGAGGTTTTGTAATCTCATGTTTATGTAAGTACAATGCCTAAACAGTCATAGTTATATCTTTCTCTCTCTCTCTCTCTCTCTCTCTCTCTCTCCCTCTCCCTCCCTCTCTCTCTCTCTCTCTCTCTCTCTCCCTCAACCCCTTTCCCATTGTATAGGTAATGACCGGATTTCAAGAACTGAGATTGCGCAAGTACAGACTGAGTTGAGTAAAGTGCGAGTCTGAAATGTACCCGGAACTTTTTGATAACCCAAACTTAAAATCTAATATCATCCAATACGGCCCAATCCAATTCATCTGGTTTCCTGTGATCAAAGTAGCTAGTGAGAATGAAAATTTAATTTAAAAAATGAATCATCTTCCACTATGAGTAACATGTTCGTGTAGAATGACACAGATTACACTGTCTATTAATTCAGATGCCAAAGATTTCGACAAGACGTTGAAATATATTCAGTATTATTTCGTCGTTAACGACTTGCTAATTCTAGGTTTCTCTCTTAGTTTTGATTATTTAAAACAAAACAAGTAACAAATGAAATCAAAAGGCCGAAAAAAAAAACACCGATCGCAGTAGTGCTCAACCATTCCCCATGGGTCCAACATAGTCTGCAAGCAAGGCCCTAATTTGACACTTTATCAGAAAACCATTGTGTGTCTTGAGGGAAGCCAAACCCAGCTACCTACTGGTCATATCAGGAGCAGCTATAGTAAAGGGCCTATGGTAGTCTTACAGTGCAGACACTCTTTTATGACTGACCAGGGTTTGTACCTGCAAACTAGGCACAACCACTGAACTCTACACTACGTGGAATGGGCTCGTTCGATCGCTGCACGCTGATTGGCCATAGGCAGCATGACGCCACCGGCAGCTCGCCAGCGCCATCTTGTTTCCCTCAAAACAATCCCGGAACGTCGATTCTGCATAGGGTTTAATGGACATTTGATCAAATTTGAAAGACTACTTTTACTCATGTAATCATTATAATGCCCTTCAAAGATGAATTGAGAGTAATTCAAGATTGCATCTTGCGCTGCAATCAATTGCACGAATCGTTATGTTCGTGAAAAAGGACCTAAATTTCACACTATGAAGACACATTTGTAACAAGTAACACAGTCCCATTCATACACTGTCGTTGGTTTATTTGGGTATATGGGTTACATGCATTGAGAGTATTTAACTTTTAGTTTTACCTTTAAAGTAACAATCAATTTATTTCTTTATTGGTTTCATGTACGCTCAATTTAAGGCCAGGGATAGGCTCAACATAAAATTAAAAATTTATTCATTTATTTGAACTCACCAAGTCCAAGAAAACAAAATACGTTGTACTGCAATGTAAAAGTAGCGCCGGGGGCCATGCCGACTCCATTTGAAAATGACATAATCAAATACTGAAATAGTTGATATGAGGTTGCTCCCCAGGAAGAAGAATTACAAAATATAGATTTGGTCTGTAATTTTATTGTTATGTCATGTGAGTTGTGACTTTGCTGTAGTACATCCATATAATATCTTATGTTTATTGCATCAGTACATCTAACTAAGGCTACCATGGTACAGCAAGTAAATTTCCAATTATTGAATTAACTGAAATTGAAAAGCAATTTTGTAAAGACAAATCCAGACTTCGGCTATTGTCATTTGGTCTACCTTTTTTCTTTCCTTCAGATTTCCACACAGCAATTTGGTCATTCTGTTGCAGTTCATTCACTTCTTTACTATTTTTGATCGGAGGATTTTTTTTTTGTCTGTATATTCTTCATTTTTAATTTAGCACAATACAAGACTCTTAACTTGATCCCATAGAGGTTGAATATAATGATATGATTTGTTTCTATTCAAATGTAAATACATGTAACTAACATCTATATCAAGTATGACCGATAGAATTAATATTTTAAGGTTTTATGAATTCATTTGCCTCACTATTGTATTGAAATAGGGAAAACACTGAGTTTGCACACATTTACACAGATACATGAAATACTTTTCATAAAATAGTCTTGCCATATTTTATTCAAGATATATATATATATATATATATTTGCGTTCCCTGTGCCACGGATGCTATAGGGCCTATTGCAAAAACATGTTCACTTTTGACATCTGTTATAAGCTACTGAAATCCTTGCATTTGATTGGCTGAGAGCAAATTTGCCGGTAAAAATCACTGACAAAACACTTGATGAAAGACTTCCCTGATTGAAAAGTTCATGTACTGTTGAATTAAATACAATGAACTAAGTATGAATTGTCTCCTATAGTGTTTATACTTAATGTTAATTTCGATGTAAAATTGTGGCAGATGGACTAGTTGATTTTGAAATTGCTGTCCGTGTGACTGTGTCTCTGTGTATATCCAGTGGCGGCACCAAGGGGGGGGGGGGCATGGGGGGCATTTGCCCCCCTAGTCAGAAGCTTTGCCCCCCCCCCCCCCCAGTTGCCCCCAATAGTTTTCGGAGTGAAAAAATAAAAGGGTTGAAATTTTTTTGTCCGCCCTTGCCCCCAACATTTTCTATTGCCCCTCATTTGCCCCCTCACTTTAAAAATCCTGGTGCCGCCACTGTGTATATCAGAATAATCTGCATGCATGAAGTGTTCACGTGGTGCTGTATTTCTCTTGAACACGTTCAAAAGTGGTGCACGATTGTTTGTGATGTAATTTATAAAAATACCAAGCCTCAGTCTATTGAAAATGGAATCATCCAAAATTAAATTACAGGCTAGTATTTTGCGTGACTGCCTTATACAGTGTTAGTATGATTTTACCTCCCAGTGCTGAAATAGAATAAACACAACAAACAAGTAACTCCCCCTTAATCAAAATGGCGTAGCTTTTTAACGGTAAGGTTTTTAGCAAAATAACTTTGCAGGAATGTTCCTACACTTATTGACTAACTTTTTTTTTGTGAAAATGAGATTGATCCATTGAGTCATGCATGAATGAGCAAACATCCGAGGCTAAATTGTCACTTTTCGAAAGTCACAAGGGTCATATTGGGGATTCTGTGAAACGGGATTTTAGCGAATTAGGTTTCTGGTGCATATTTAAGTGTTTTTGTTGTTTATTATCCATCACTTGACCCCCTCACACCTCTCCCGACACTTTTCTCATTATTATGGTTAGGCGAGCACAATTTTTAAGAAAAATCAACCCTCGTGAATTTGAAATTGCAAAATTCATTCAGCTTATTGAAAAAATAGCGCCAGATATTTTTACCAAAATGTATCATCACATGTTGTGTGAACATAAGAGGTTGTCATCGTGTCATGGTTGATTGAGCACACTTTGATAATCGCGCAAGAAATGCTAAAATGTACTGTTAATACAGCATAAAAAATGACTCTTGTGACTTTTGAAAAGTGACATTTTTGCCTTTTATGTTTGCCCACTCATGCATGACTCGATGGATCATTCTCATTTTTACAGGGAAGTTAGTCATTTTATAGTCAATAAGGGTAAGAATACTCTTGTCAAGTTACTTTGATCACAACCCGTTCGTTAAGAAGTTACGCCAGTTTGAATTTGATTAAGGGGGAGTTACTTTTTTGGCTGTGTTTATATCGCAGACCGATCGTATTAGTCTAGTCGGAAAGGGGGTTCCCGTGCAGCATCGAGATACATTTTTTTAACCAACTTTTTTATACTATGCCTGAAGTGTCCAGTTAATGATTTTTTATGTTCCCATTGCCAAAATAATCGTGTCCCATTGGGTTCAAACTCGGCCCTGTTGGCGGCCATCTTGATTTTTTTAATGAAATTCCATAATTAACATATCTTTTGAATTAGACATGATCATGCAATAATAAATAAAAACAGCACTCTTCTGAGTAATAATAGGATGAGAAATCGATTTAGAGAGTTATTTTTGTGATTTGAGTAAACTGGAGTCCACGAAACATTAAAAAGTGTGAAAAAAGTGATAAAATTGCACTTAAATCGTGAATCCTAACATAATCTTGTTTTTCAACTAGTAAAACAGGGATATTACCATGAATTTCATGCATAAATTTACACATATACCTTAAAAGTGTACCAGTATGGTGAGCTTAATGACACCTCTCAGATTATGAAATACATGCGTTTTTCATGCACAATCGAGGCCCATAAAACCCTAGTTCCTCCATTAGTCTGCTGTAATGTCCATACAGCCTCCTCCTCTCCTCTGTCAGCCATGGACGGGTCTGATATCTTCTGGGTCTTCTCCTCCTGTTTCCTCTCCTGGCCTCCTCCCCATCTCTTTCAAGCAGGTCTTGCAGGAGGACAGCAATCTGGAGCAAAGCAATATGGTCCAGGGGGTCCATACTCTGTGGTGGTTGGGCTATAAAACTGATGAAAATGCTAGATTCGGCAGCATTTTATACCCTATCGGGGACCATTGCGGCGGCATTCTTGATACTCTCAGGACATTCGTGTTACATTCTAAGTCCATTTGAAGTCTATTTTAAGTATTTGAGCTGCATTCTGTTTGAATTCTTGAACGTTCGAACCATACTCGGTGACCTTTCCGGGAGCGTTCTGAATTCATTCGAGGCACCTTCCAACCAGACTTCGGGTGGTATACGGGCTGCAATCGAACCGCACTCGTACGGCATTCGAAGTGCGTTCTAAATATTCTGACTGCATTCTAACAGCATTCCAAATATTCCTCCTGTGTTCCGACTGCATTCGAGCTGCATTCGACAGCCAATACACCCGGAATGTGCAAGAATCATTCGAGGCGGGATCGAAGGTCGTTCTAAGTATTCGAACGACATTTTTACAAAGATGTAATAATTTCAAATTCCCTCCCGAATGTGGCGCGAATTTTGAAAGTTCTTCATTCCGGCTGGTTCTGCTTGATTCCTGCTAATTCCGAATAAGTGTGATGGGGGCTTTAGCTATTGTGTGCGAAACCCCATAGACTTAGAAGCGGCACAGTTGAGACGCTTTACCAGTATGTTTGGTCAGAGTTATAAGTTGAGTTATCGGCATAAATGCATTGATTTTTTTATAGTGTACATTGAGTACTTTGTGGTGCTTAATGTTTTAGATTCAAAGACGGTAAACTAATCATTTTTTAGACCAAATCGAACATAGATACACATTGTAGGCGTTTGCGTGTTAGAGAAGGCACGTTTCGAACACTCTCCGAATAGACCGCTTCTGTAATGTATACAAATTTATGCACATAATATTCTCTGAGCACCTAGTGACGAGCTATTTCATGAACCTGCTTTTTATAAATGAGCCTCAATGCTTGGAATCCAGTTTGCATACATTATTTGTTGATATGTCCGGCAAGCTTTCAGGTTGTCAAGAACAACCTTTGTTTGAAAGGTATGCATACAATTTGCATACATTACCGAAGCTGTCTATTAGACAGAAAATCCGTCTGTTTGGAGGAGTTTTTTAAAGTAGATATTCAAAGAAAATCACAACTATGGCAATTAATGTATCACTAGAAACTGGGAAGCTTACAGATGGCAATCGTATAAGTTTTATGTCAACTGCGTATCTGGTGATTATATAAAAACAACACAAATAAAAGCTCTTCTCAGCATCTGGAATATCCGAGGATTCGCCAGAAATATAGCGATGTTTTGATGTCGTCACACTCGGGATCGATCCTGCTTAAGCAGACGACGTCCTATAATGAATGAACGTAATTGCAATGCAATTATTTATCAAATTATAAAGAGTTTGGTGTATTTAAACATGACCTTATTTCACACCATTATAAAGGGAAAGTGAAACTGATTCTGATAGCTAAAACCGTTTGATTGTAAATACATAGGAGAAGGGTCAATGATCAATGAAATAAACCCCACTTTCAAATTGAAAAGCCCTCCGAATAATAGCAGGATGGTATTCGTTCCCTCTTGAAACGCCGAACATGGCCCGGTGCAAGCAGCTGAAAATACAATGGCGTCTTATTTTGTTTACAAGTGACTGATTCCTTTATTTTCTTAACGCTGCATTTTTCATCAAAATAATACCATACACGAAGTTAAGAGTGAGGCAACAGACTAACATTAAGACTGACGCTAGTGAAGGAAGAGAAATAAGTGAAGAGGAGATGACAAAATAGGCTCTGAAAAATGTGTAGGATGTTATGGGACATCGTCTGCTTAGACAGGACTGGTCCATGGTGTGTCGTCACATATCTCAGCAGCGTTCGAGCAGCTCTTCAGCTGCTATATCGGGGGCTGTATTTTACCGTTTTATAATTGATAATAATCATTACTTCAAATGTTTCCAAGCGTTGAATTTGGATAACCTTGTTTAATTTATGTCATCTATACAATAATAAGTATTAAGCCAATATTTAAAATCATTAAAGTTCTACTTTAACATTTTTTTATTTTTGAGGCTCTCCTCCGTGACAGGAGAGGGATTCCGCGAAGCCAGACGTAGTCTCGGCGGGGCATATCCCCGAACGAAATAGACAGATTTTTCGGTCTATCTCCCAGTATTTAAATTGAAATAGAAATTGAAATGGTATTTATTAAAATCCATATGGCAACCCAAGGACTGAAGTACATGGAATGTACAAAGTAGAAATAATATGGAAATAATATACTATACAATATACAAAATAATTAATGTTTACATTATAGTCGTTCAATAATGAGCAGGAGAGAAGGGGACACAAGAAGAGAAAGGGGCAGTCAGAAAAACGAAAAGAGCGGGAAAGAATGAAGGGAGATATCCTACAGGAGAATGACATTTTACGAAGTACATAATAGAACAAACATAAGTGAGTTAACTAACTAATCTTGTTAACGTGTATAATACCTTCAAATTATACAATAACTGAGAACAAATTCCAATAATATAAGTGACGAGTAGCGAAATATATAGAGCGAGAGAGTGAGAATGAGGAGTAAGAAAGAAAGAGACAGAGATAGCTTAAGAAGTAAGAAAGGAAGAGGACAGGATTATAAAGACATTATTATCATGGTAATATGTTATATATACAGAAAACAATAATTCCTGAGTAATATAGATTGTCGTAAATGCATAATAAATCATGAGCCAAAATGAATAAGATGAGTAAATCAATACAGAATTGTACTAAAGGGGAGTGCATGAGGTCGGAAATTATAGAGTAGATTATGACAAATCTACAGTCTGTCAATAATTGAGTTGAATACGTAACCAAGTGTTATGAAGAATCAAATGAAGGTTCAAATGAATGATAAACAAAATTCTGTGTATAATCGGATCAATTACATAATGTGGATTCACAAGTGATTGACAAGCAATCAAGAATTATCATGAAAGTAAACACTGAGTAATCTTAATGTGAGAGATAAAAGATTGAGTAATCCAGAGAGGGAGGTAGTAAGAATAAAGAATAGTGAAATAAATTGAACTTGAATTGAACTTGAAGAAAGGAAGAGAGTGAGGGAGAGAGAGAGAGAGAGGGGGGGGGGGGGTTGGACTAGAAAAGGGATAGAATAAAAGGGGGAGACAGAGAAGAAGAAAGAAAGTGAGAAAGTGGGAAATTAGACAGTTGAGTGAGAGTACATGATAATTCATTTCATTAATAAAACAAACAATGACATGAGGTGTATGAAATTGTACATGTGGGCCTCTGCAATTGATTACTATTCAGTTATTGTTCAAGCTAGTAACACCGTATCGTTGGAAGTGTTGGATATACATACATATACATGTATTAGTTTCACTACGTGTTACTACAGCTTTGATTTAGAAGACTCACAGCATACGGATTTGGACTCTGCTTATATCTATTTGTTCGAGTCCAAATATTCATGGGAGGGTGGATGGGGTAGGCAGTGGTGCAACTTCGAGGCAGGATCGCATAGGGACTTTGCGAAAGAGGTGCACAATCGATCTCGCCTTTCACCAAGTGTTTGGAGTTTGCATCTCAGGAGGGCATCACCGTAGTGCGTGTATCCATTTCCCAGGATGATCCTGCATGCTCTCTTTTGTACTAGCTCTATGGTTTGGCGATGACTTTAGGGTAAGTCCAGGAGTCCATACGGGCGTGGCGTATTCTACAGGGCGGATCATGCTGCATGCATCTTCTTTAGCTTTGTAGATCATGGGTTCCATACAACTCCTGGCGTCATCGGTACTGTCATGGCCGCCCACTGTAGATTAGAGACAAAGTTTGGACAAGTGTTTGTAGTTAACACATTCTATGCCGCCAAGTTTAGAAAAATAGTCAGAAACTATCTCTCAAGAGTTATATTTTGACTTATTATGTGTGCCTCACTTTTAAATGGGGCATAAACTATCTTGCAAGGGGATAGACTATACTATGTGGGTACTCTAACTGATTTTTTCCTTTGTCACCAACTTGCCATTCATATTAGGGAGACAATACGGCAAATATTGTGGTATTGCCCTGTTTGCCACTGGACATGGAAATTTTCGAGAGTACATCTTTAACAATATTTGCTGATATACCATCATCATGAAAGAGTCTATTGAGGTACTCGGCCACAACTAGGCGTTGTGGCTTGCGCCTGTAATCCAGCTAACAGTGGAAGTTATAAACTGATTCAGCGGACCTAGGTTCGAGACTGAGTCACGTCTTTCGGATGGTGACGTTAAAGATCGGTCCCCAGACCTAAATAATCATATCTGATTGATAACGTCTGTAAAAACCCAAATACACACACACATCAATGTCTTTAGCGCCCTCTTGAGGGACGGCCCCGGCGATTAGGAAATACTATCGCAGTGTCAATCACACTATTGTGAATCAGCTGAAAGAGAACAATCATGATATACACGCTTATTTTAATATTTAAAATATTACTTACCATGATAATATATCTGCATTTATATAACTGTAATATGAACGTCTCATATCGCTTGACAAATATTATTATTAACCTGGTCACAATGTGTACACCATCTCCACTCCCTATGGAGTATTTCTACTGTACGGTCACTGTGAGGTGATATGGCAATGACTATCATAAAGGCTTGCATACACCTACCAGGGCCCGGTTTCATAAATCTTGCTATTGATAACAACTAACACAAATCTGTGATAAATTCACTCTCAGTCAATCAGATTCGAGGATATCAGTAGCTTATAACAGTTATTGTAACTTGTTCTTGCATGATAACAAGTTTCATGAAACGGGGCCCAGGTCCCCATTTCTTTCCTGGGTATAGAAATGTAGATTAATGTCTTGCTAAAGGACAGGGCCAGTTTCATAAAACTTGTTATCAGTAACAACTGCCACATTTCTATGACAAAATTTGCTCTCAGCCAATCAGATACAAGGATTTCAGTAGCTTATAACAGTTGTTGCTACTTGTTATTGATGACAAGTTTTATGAAACGGGGGCCAAAAGCTGTGCCAGGGATAGAACCCAAGACCTTTGCATACCCAGTCAAGTGCTCTAACCACTCGACTTCAACACCTCCACATTATCCTCTCATTTAACCCACAGCTATATTAACCCATTGGATATGATTTGATTTGGGGATAACACGGACATTTCAGAGACTCCAGCCCAAGTCATCTTGTGAATAGTATTCCACAGGTTAAGGACGTTCCACAGTTAAAGTCAAATCCATGCCAGTTTCACCAAACTTTGCATGCAGTTACTTTGCTCCATGAGAAGCCCAAATACGCATAGAGAAGTATAGGTCCATGTGCTTACTTTTTTTCTATGGGACACTGAACTGTGCCATGATTGGGTGTCAGGTATAATGTCGCCATCGCAGGTTTTGGCCATTGATAGGCCTCAGAACTCCCAGGCGATGTCATATACAAATTATTATTCTGTCAACTATTATTCTGTCAAAATCCATGTCATATTCGTCAAAACTTTCCAGATTTGTATAGAACAGTATACTAAAGGAGGAGAAAGTTTAAAAAAAAAGGGGGGGGGGGGGGGGGGGCAATGCACTCGTTTTCATACTAGCAGCGCCGTCATGGCGGAAAATGTCAAAAACTCGCATAACTCGTAAGAACTGGCTGAGAACCTGTCTAGGAAGGGGATGGGTTCGAAAAAAACTCTACTGTACATTCCATATCCATGTCAAATTCGTAAATTTTTCCAGATTTGTAAAGAATTATATACTGCAAAAGTAGAAAGTTTGAAAAAAAAGGGGGGGGGGGGCCATGCACTCGTTTTTGTGCGAGCAGCGCCCTCAGGTGGCGGAAAAATTCAAAAACTGGCAAAACTGCATAATATGGCTGGCTGGGAACCTATCTAGGAGTGGGATGGGTGCAAAATAACTCTACTGTACATTAAAAATCCATGTAATTTTCACCAAAGTTTCCAGATTTGTAGAGAAAAGTATACTAAAGGAGGAGAGAGTTTGAAAAAGCGGGTCCATGTACTGGTTTTTGTGCTAGCATCGCCCCCGTTTGTCGGAGAGTCTAAAACTTACAAATTCTCGTTGCCTGTTATGCAGACATGACACCATGTAACTGACATTTTGTTATACATTCACGACCATAGGCACCGGAAGCGCGGGGGCGGGGCGGCAGAGGGGGCATTTTCCCCACCAATCATTCAAAACGGGGTAACCCCTCCCCCGGATACCCTCGCAAGAAAAAAATACATCTTAATTGATTTTGCATTACAACCATGACAAGGATGTATAATAAGCTGCCTCCCCACTATTGACCTTATCATAGTCTACATCATAGCGATGCACAAGGCAGGAACACACCATAATCATGTAGAGTCCATTTACACCAAAAGCCGGAATTTCCACTAAATTTAGAATAGTTAGTATATTTTTATCAACTATCAAAGATATTTTATGAAAAGCTTTTTCTATAAAATATCAAAACGATACAACAGCTTTAATATCTCGTCTCAACATTTCAACCTCGAAGAAATAATAATAATAATGATACAGTTTTCTATCACTTGCTAGACAATACTTGACAAGAATGAACAATAACAATTGATTGATTTGTTTCTGGCATGTCAAGCGGAAGGAGGTGTATGTACAAATAATTTCCTTTCATGTGTTTTTCCAGAGTTTGGGAAAACCCCTTTTTAACACCCGTAGATCCGTCCTTTCCGATGGACCTGGGTTTTTGCCAAAAACATAAATCATCAGGTAAACTTCAGAGAAATCCCTTACTGAGGTTTTGAAAAACAACATACGCTGATATGAAAAAAAAAAACAAAAACGCAAAGGTAAAAAGGTAAAGAGGATTAAGGACAGATTAAGGTTAAAGTTTAAGGTCCTTCCTTATGGGGCGCCAAGTGTACCCTGTCTGCTTCTGTTACAAAATCACCCTGCAATTTTACTTTTGTAACAAAATCAATCCCCACTGGTGATTTTGTTACAAAATCAACCCACACTAGTGATTTTGTTACAAAATCATTGATTTTGTAACAGAAGCAGTCAGGGTACACTTGGCGCCCCATACTTCCTATGAGGTGATTGCAATCCACATAATATCCGGGCTCCTCGATCAGAGGCTAAAACATCCCAGCTTTCTTAACCTCACGGATTTATACAAATGCGTGGTTCCAATGCCGTTATAGGCATTTAGCTCTTCTAAAATAGTTACGCTTCACCGTTTAGCACAGATCTTGGCCCCTAGGCCCCTCTGGAAAAATACAAAGCAATGATTTTGACAATGATGTATACTAAAGTAGCTACAGGGGCACGTTCCCCTCCATAAAAGAGTAGAAGAAGAAGAAGAAGAAGAGAGAGAGGAAAAAAAACCGGGGGGGGGGGGGGCTGTATAAATACAAGGACCCTAGGAATAAGCCCATAGGATGTGCAACCCTGGACGAAAACCAACAGTATTATGGTAGTAAACGGAAGTTCATAGTCAGCAGCAGAAGGGAGTGGAAATGGGTTTTACCCGAAAAAACTCTCACAATTTTGGTAAAAGGGGCTTCTATATATCACTAGGGGGGCTGGGGTTTGACACCCTCCATTCATGATTTTCTTTTGGAAAATTTTGAAATGAATTGTAGGAGCCTTGTCTGCATAGTTCAGACACTGAGAAGTGAGAACCTCTTTTTTTTTAAACATTCATTGGCATATTTGAAAATCTGACGACCATATCCGTTCTTTTTTCCCTTTCTTTTTTTTTGTTGTTGGAAGGGGCGTGTTTCGGCTAACTTGTCGCTAGTTTTGGTCTGATTTACGCCCTGAAGTTCAATCGAAAAGCGAAAAAAAAACCCCAACAGAACTACTGTATAGGGAGATCAGGGGAAAGGGAACAAGATGATACGATTCCATCCTCCTGTTCACCACCCCTCACTCTTTGGCCTTGTTCTCCAGCATTTCATTTCGGTCCCTGGACTCTCCCCCTTTTTCTTCCTCTTTCATTTCATTTTTCCCCATTCTCTCCTCTTTCCCTTCCCCTTCCTTCCCTCTTTTTGGCCGGGGACGGGGACGGGGACGGTCCTTTCGGTCCCCCCGGCCTCCGCGCTTCTTCCTCTTTTAATTTTTTCTTCCTTTTTCACTTTTCTCTCCTCCCGCCCTTTCTCTTCTTTTCCTTCTCTCTTTCCCTCTTTTTTCTTCTTTCTACTTTCCTTCCTGCTCTCTCTCTTTTTATGGTGGGGGGGGGGGGGGGGGAGCAACATGCAACACTACACCCTGGGAGGTAAGGCCCTTTCGGCCCCGGACTCCTTCCACTTTTTTGCCTTCTTTTTGCTCTCCCTCCCCCTTCCTTCACTCGCGGGGGGAGGCAAGGCCCTTTCGGCCCCGGCCTCTTTCTTCCCCTTTTCAAATTTTCTTCTTCTTCTCCTCTTCTTCCTCTTCTTCTTCTTCTTCTTCTTCTTCTGCTTCTTCTTCTTCTTTTCCTTTTCTCTCTTCTCTCCCTTTCCCTTCTTTTCCTTCTCTCTTTCTCTCTTTTTTTTTTGGCAGGGGGGGGGGGGGGCCGGGCCCGCTGGCCCCCCCCCTGGATCCGCGCCTGTGTAGGACTAGCACCCGTCTTAATTGATCGGCGATTATAAACAACCGGTCGTAGACTAGCCGATGGCCGATGTTCTTGGCAGATACAATGGAAGGATATGAATCAATGGTACAAAAATGTATAAACTCTATATTATACCAGGTTTACGATGAATATGACACAAATTATTGCAATACATGAATAACATTTCTAATACATAACTGTATGGATGCAACACAAGGATACACAAGAGGTTGTCTGGACTCAGATTTCTACCTTCGGCTTGAAATTGGGTAATCCATATATTAAATCATATCGTTTATAAGACAGTAAAACTATTTTCAATAGGCAATACAGCCAAAATTACACTTGAATTGATTTCATGAAAGTCATTGGGATGAGTTTGATTACTGTTGGTTGTCGGTGCCGGGTCCGCTCGTTATTCATAAGGATCGCTATTCATAGAAAAGCGCTATTCATTTAATACGCGTTATGAATAGCGGTCCTTATGAACTGTTATAAAAGAACGGAGGATGAATAGCGAGGTAATT
This sequence comes from Heliocidaris erythrogramma, assembly GCA_025617745.1. Classification (NCBI taxonomy): domain Eukaryota; kingdom Metazoa; phylum Echinodermata; class Echinoidea; order Camarodonta; family Echinometridae; genus Heliocidaris; species Heliocidaris erythrogramma. The sequence continues at coordinate 32,530,371 of CM046859.1, read as the reverse complement.
TGTATATGGTTTGCTCGCTATTCATAAGAACCACTATGCATACAACACCGCTATTCATTTAGTCATGCGTTATTGATAGCGGTCCTTATGAATAGGCGGTCCTTATGAATAGCGGTCCTTATGACTAGCGAGGTTACCCCGTCGGTGCTGGGTAATGGTCTGGGAATCAATCGGTGACTGGTCGCCTTTTATTATCCAGTGATCATGGTGATCAATCTCCGACCTTATTTTCATGCACTTTTCGAGCACTAATGATCAGTCGGAGATCAGTTGGAGATAAGTCGGAGACGTGTCGCCCACCTCTTCAAAACCAAGAAAAACCTCCCCACAACCAGTCTGGTCGGCAAAGGTTTTCGATTCAGGAGCGTAAACCTCCAGCCCACCAAAATGCTCCGACACACGGTTGCATAACCAAAAAAAAGATTGAAGAAAACCTTTATGCGATCCCAGACAACCAACTACCGACCAGTGGTTGTCGGAAGTCGGCAACTGTCGTAGGGCCAGTGACCAGGGCTTAACCTCCAGCCGACCAAATCGCTCCGATAACCAGTCGCCAACACCTGACAATCTTTTAAAGACTGATAAAAACATCTATACGTTCTCTGACAACTAACCACTGATCAGTGGTATTCGGAAGTCGGCAACCGGTCGTATACGCCGAGAGAGACTTAGGAGGAACATCAGCAAACACTTCAAAATGGATGATCATTTACGTATTGCTTTTATCATGAGTACGAAACAGTACGCCAACACATTGATGAATGTGTAGCTTTAATTTCTAATGATTGTCCACTCATTTACCTACAGCTTTCCTGGAATATCATTATGTTTTAAATGCAAAAAAAAAAATACTTCTACACCTCGATATAGCCATAATTGTCATCTCGCCTTAGGTACCTCGTGACGTAATAAAGAAGTTAGGCCAAATTAGTTCATAATAATAATAATAATAATAATAATAATATTAATAATAATAACAATACAACGCACTTATATTGCGCCATCTATCTAAATTACTATTCCGAGGCGCATGGTGAAATGAGAGAAGCAAGAAGGTAGAAATAGAATGGACTGGAGAATACTACAAGTCTGTGTTGAATTACATTTCACTGTATGCTTTAGAAAAAAGGACTGTCTTCAATTTTAACTTTAAAGAATCCAAAGTGTCTATGGAAGGGATATTAGGAGGTAAGTTGTTCCATAAACTAGGCGCCGCAGCTCTGAAGGCACGGTCACCAAGAGATGATTTCGTTCTTTGTGCCATGCGTTGTCAGACTTGTTGAACAGGGAGAGGGGCACAGACGCTTGGGGTAGTGTCTTGACCCTCTAAGATCATAAGTTTGTTAGCGGATGAACAGGGGGCATAGTCTCCTTGTGCCCCCCCCCCCACCTGCTACGACTCTGTCAAACAGTACTTCCTCTCACATTTAAATAGGTATATTATTTACAATTTGAGCATATGCCATTGGGATTAATCTAATGTCTAAGCCCCTAAATTAAACGAGAATTCCAATTAATAAAAAAACATAGAGATTTTTATATCTTGCATATCAGCATTACGTAAAATGTGTTTTATTATTTTGATCAATTGTTACAAAACTGATGCAAACACAAGTCATGTTGTACATTTCTATAAAGTTTTTTCACTACTTCGCTCGTCTTATCTCATTTCCTTTGTAACTTTTTGTCTCATATGGCACCTCCTATCCGACTTCTTAACCCATCATTTTTTCTTCAGTGTGCAGACGACAAGGTGATGATTGTTTTCACACTCGTGCAGTCGAATCAATCGATCAAATGGATTTGACACCTCTGTGTATACGTTTGATTAGCTATTCTAATTGTCTAATTCTTAGTTTATCCCCACCCCATGAGATCTATGTGCAATGGAGCAAGATACAAGTAGGACTACTTCTGTTATGTTTGAAAGAGTAGTTGTTTTGGGGCATGGGGGGGGGGGGGGGAGGGGTTGATACATAGACTACGGCTATAGAGTAGTAGAGTAGTTATGGGGTACGGGGGCACGAGGGCACGTGCCCCCAATTAGCGAAAGGGGGGAAACAAGAAAACAGAAAATGAGAGATGGGAAATGGAACGTATAAGGAAAATAATCACCCTCCCCCCAATCAGCAACCTTGTTGGAATTGGAATTTAGATCAGTTACCACTGCACCCCCCCCGTGATTCAGGCGCCCCCTCCATATCTGTACCCAGGCTACGCCACTGAGTATTAAGCTACGTTCATACGGGACTTTTGGTTTCGAAACTTTAAGTTAGCGAAAATTTAAGTTAACGAACAACGACTCACTAACAACAGCGAGGGTTCACACGGCCCCGAAACAACGACGCCCGTTGTTCTGCGATTACAAGTCGAGCGATCGTAGTTTAACATGAACAGAGAGGTCATTGTTAACAACCGCTTTGCTAAACTTAAAGTTTATTCTGTCCACACGGTCCATAATTACGAAGGAGGACCCCCCCCCCCCCCCCCACTGCTCGTGGTTTCGATGTTAACTACAAGCTTGCTTGTGGTTCTGGAACTACAAGTAAGCAAAGTTTCGAAACCACGACTCCGTTCATATGGTCTGAAACTACGAGATGACTTACAGTTTTGAAACTACAAGTAAAACTTAAAGTTTAGCTCCCTTCGTGTGAACTTGACTTTAAGTATTAGTGAGGATTTAATGGGTTCTGCATTCCGATCGAACATAATTTTTTTGAAGAGCTTGGCATCAAAGTTGTGCAGTTACATTTCTGGGGGGGGGGGGGGCATAGTACGGATTTAGTGCATGGTGACTTTCTTTATAATGGTGTTTGGCGCACCTGGTTGCGGTCGTTAAGAAACATCAAAGGGGCGAATAATTACACCGCTTTTGAAGTCATAGATGTGACAATCAATTAAAAAGTTTAAAGATATTTTAGCATACAAAGCCTCGAGTTCAGATTATTCAAATGCCAATGGCCGAATGACGAATAAAATATGCAGTTTTTAATCCTTTTGATACTTTCAAATTGCTGCTTAGCTTCCCTTGCCTAGGCCTGATCCATATAGGCCTATATCCATGTTTATCTAATGTATGTAATGAATCTGAAAGGATGCTTGTAGAGTTCGACGAATTCCAGAATGATGGAAATGCTTTGATAATTCCATTCTAACTACGGCGAAGTAGATTTTACCCCCCCTCCCTCTCACTCTCTCCCCGACTGTCTCTCCGTATGTCTGTCTCTGACCGTGGATCTATCATCTTGCCAGTGCCAAACTCCGATTTTTTTTTTAAGTTTCGGGGGTGATAGGATCCATGTTCTGACTGTCTGTCTGTTTCTCTCCCATTTCTATTCTGTACTTTACTTGGGGGGGGGGGGGGGGGGTGGGGGCAGGATTCCGTGTATGTCACCTCTTGGCTCTCTCTCCCTCCCCCCTCTCTCTCTCTCTTCTCTTCCACATCCGCCCCTTCTCTCATATGATCAAGTACACTTTGACCTCTGCTAAAACAAATCCATTATAAAGTTGACGCTTTCGTGATCAAATACAAAATAATGAACTGTGTCAGATACTGTCACAATGATACCCTTATGTGATGGGGTCTGCTTATTGAACTGGCCAGCAATTGATTTTATTCAAAGGTAAATTAAAATAGAAAAAGAAGAAAAACCTTCGATCGATTGACGAAGATGTTTGGAGGTGTATTCTCCTTATCTTACTAATGGATGGAGGTATGGAGTAAAAAGACGGATTGCTTTTCACTTTCTATTCAGCTCCGCACTGTCCACTGATGTGTATCAAACGGCTTTGCATGGATATTCGTCAGTGACAAAATGTTTGTGGCGTGAGAGTGGTTCTGATTACGAATTTTTGCTGTAAATCTAACCGAAATGACGACGAGATAGTAACCTGAGGCAGCTACTATAGTAACATCATTGATACAAACTCGTATGGAAACAAGGACATTTAAGTGGTGGTATCAAATTCCATAATTTTGTTTTTTTGCGCTGTTGAAGATGTGGAGCTTCCAGTAAGCGTCTTGCAAGTTGCGACGACAGAGGCCGTAGTGTGGTCATTATCATGCTTATGTTGGACAAGTCTGAAAGATATCGAGCAGTCTTGAAAATATATCTTTGTTTATAACTGAGAGAACATAGGCAATAACTGACACTGATCTTAACAAGTCAACGTTACATAAAAAACGGTTATTTTCCGTAACTACTCCAGAGTGGCTGAATACAGAACTTTATAGCTTGGCATGCAGAAACTTCCATACCTCCGGAATGCATAAACTTGGTCTGGTCATCGTTGATTTGCCCTTATGAGCATAATATCTTGCATATACATGTAATCGGACTGGGCACTCCAGGAATCCGTTTGCAAAGTAGTAATTACAGAGGCTAATGGCTGAAACTGCTTTGGCTTCCTTTGTAAACACCTGAGACGACGTGAAAAGAAGACCTTTTTCAGTGATTGACGACGGGGGATTACCGAGCCAACAAGGCGGGACCGTGTGTCCTTTTGTTGTTCTGAAGCCCCGGTAGAGCCGCCACGCACATCATCATCACCGTTTTATTGACACTCGTAGGGGAAGATGTGCTGCAACGTTTGAATGGTAATCTTGAATATACACATGGGCCTCCTTAGAAAGTAAGTTCCCATTTATTGAACTCTTGAATACCTATTTGTCTATTTTTTTTAACATCAATTTTATTCATCATAAAACAAAAGGAAACTACAAAGTACGTCCATGTGACTCGTTTTTTTGTATAAGAACAGTGTACAGGACTATATAAAACATAAAAGGAACGACATATTAGAAAACATAATACATTAAGACGTATTTTATAAATTTATAAATACTGGTTTATTTGGGAAGAAAGAAGCTGTTTCTGTTTTTTTTGCGCTTTTAAAATCCGATCCTCGATTAATTTTTCTATAGAATTTGATGTTTTGATCCGTACTTAATCTAACCTGCTCAACAATCTTTGAAGTTCAAGATTAGGTTCTTTCTTTGGTATTTTAAATATTTTTTTCATTTAATACTATCAACATTCAAAACATGGCAAGAAACTTTCGGGCACATCTGCATGTCATCTCATACATTTCAGAATCAGCCAATCAGATGCAAGGATTCCAGTAGCTTCTAACAATTATTCTAACTTGTTACTGTCAATAGGTTTTATGAAACGGGGCCTAGACCAAAGTCTTCTTTTTTCTGCCCGTCTATATTTTATTTAAAAAATATTTGATATTTTTGTTTTGAAATTAAATAAAGGAGAATGTGTGGACATTGATGTATAAAATTATATAGAGCAGTTGCACTTTGTTTTGAGCCTCTGAGATACATTTATAGTATACATTTATATGTATATGTATATACATTTATATGTATATATATATAACATTAAGTTTGTGTCATTGTGTATACATCAATATATCAAATATCACAAGGAACCACCTCCTACTCATTTTCAAAATATAAGGACGATGAGCTACGAATCACTTTCACTGCCTTACAGGGCTATAGTATAGGACCAAGGAGTTATTTCCTTGATAGGACTGATGGGCCTTTGCAAGGCTTTCTGAATTCTTCATGCGCCCATTCATCGGGATAGAGGCGTATCCAAATATTACTGGTAAATAAAAGAGGGGGGGGGGGGTCAAATGAAATGGAAGGGAATGTACATTCGACTGCAATTCGGAGCTTCTCCCTGTTATTCCTCAAAACAGACGTAGTGCATGTGTGGCGGATCCGGGATTATTTGCTGGTAGGAGGGGGGGGGGGGGGGATAATCATGACTTTGTATCAAAATATCGGACACACACAAAAAGAAGAAGTTAAAAGGGCTTTCAAATTTAGTTTGAGATTCGGGGGGGGGGGGTGCCCCTTTGCTTCCCATGTCCTGCCAGTACTCGTATATATTAGCCTAATTCTCTAACTGCATCGCCGGCATGGGATCGATGAGTGGAAATCCATCCCTTATCTAGACCATATCATTAAAACTTTCTTCCGATCAATACGATGATGCAAGTAGTCAAAATAGATGAGACGAGATTCGTTTCGTTTGTCACAAAAATAGTTTTGGTGTGATGGGAGTGCAAATGGAGAATCACAATGTATTACATTGCATAGGCAATGGGCACGCAAGGTGACTACAGTCATGATCAATTTCTTGAAATAAAACTTTACCTGCTTATGGCGGTCTAGTTTAACGCAGACTAATTCACCATCTCATGATCCTGTCCCGAATTTTGAGCAAATAAGCAGAAATATGAGTCCAGAATTAGTTTACATATTTCCATATCTCAGCATGAGGGTGAATGATTTTGACAGAGAATTAACGTATTAATGTCCAAGTCCAGTATGGGAATGATAGTAAAACTATAGGGTATGAGTTTTTTTTTACTGCATCTTAAAGTCATTATCTTAGAAAGCAAGACATGGAGGCTTAAATCTCTCATTTGCTCATCCTAACTAATCCAGCCATTAATCACAGAATTGGTATAAATAATATATGAAAGGAGATTACTTGTAAAAATCACTTCATCTTTGCCTGTTAGGATATGCACAATTCAAGTTCTGAATACTTTATTTCTCACTATTTAATTCTGTCAATTAAATTTCTTTACCCCCTGCAGGTTTATTCAAGAACGGCAACGGTCAATCACGAAATGGGTAAACACTTCAAGAGATGTTAGAAACGAAAGTGAGCTCTCGAGACGGAAAGAAATCTGTGATAAGTAGCCATTATCGGGAAGACAAATATTTTGACGAGGCTAACATTTATTTAAATCAACATTTAACCGGCCATCTCGTGTGTGCTCTTCAAACAGTTTGGATAATAGGAACAAATGGTAACCATGACTTCTTTTATTGACTCCGCTGTTGACCCCGCGAGCCCGGAGGTCATCGAGCTGTGTGACGTCAGCATGGGGGCACGGCCTGTGGACGATGAGCGCTGTGAGGTAGAGAGATCGAAGACCAAAGTATCATTCGCCCTACCGACGTTAGTCGAGCTGCCCAACGCTCTATTAGATGAATGCAAAGACGAGATCGGGACGAATATGTCGCGGAGTGATTGCAAGCCGAAGTCGGTTCGATCTGGGAGGAAGTATAAGCCAGCTCAGATTCAACCTTTTGTAAATGGACATCATCATCAACATCAGCATCAGAATCAGACTGGCGTTAGCGTCGGAAATAAGACGGCGTTGTCTTCGCCGCGGGACTGGCAATCGTCGCTTCGGGAGGGCTCCAACGGCCATACGACGCCGTGGAACTCGAGCTTGGCCAGTCCGAAGCTGCCGTCATCACCACGAAGTCCCCGATTACCGCGGCAATTACCGTCTCTGAGTCGGTCTGATTCGCAAGAATCCTACATGATTTCGCCCCGTGAAAATGACATCGGAACAGGTGATGGCGGAGCTGTTGGAGACAATATGAACGCGAGTGGACTGAAAGGAGAGGCTCTTGATCATGACGGTGAGTGTCCAGTTAACTGTGCGTTCCATCACTGTATACCGCTACCAACGCCCTCCTCTGTGTTCCAAAAAATAATGACGGACTTCCATGATCGGACAAGTGCCTCGCTTGATACCAGTAGTCCCGGCGACTTAATGGTGAGGCGGTCTTCACTAGCGCGGACGACGCTCGGTTCCCCGCCGCTGTTACAAGTAGATGAAGTATCCGATGTTGTCTCCCGAATGAATGACCTTGGGTTGGACATCGAATTAGCTCCACCGTCAGGTAGCGATAACGAAGACGATAAGAAGAAAACGCATTCTATGGGAAACACCAACCATCCTATAAGTAAAGACAAAAAACCCCAAACATTGTGTAAAGTAAATGAAGACAATGTGAGTAAAAAGAACATCAAGAAGACGTCGCCGCGACGTGATATTAAATTCCCAGTTGAGAGTAAACTTCCAACATGTGCCATCACTGATGATGACTCTACCGCAAATCCTGGGGTAGTCATCAGCGTCCCTACGGAAGACAGTCTAAAATCGACCTCGGCATCGCATGGCCACCCCGGTCAGAAGACGCGGTCAAGGTTACGCTCTCGAGAAGCGGCGACGTCGGAGACTGGCGACAGCTGGACTGGATCGACAGAGATGTCGGCGGGTTCTCCGGAACGGTCTTCGAAGCCGAGGAGGAAGATCAGTGACCATCATCGTCCCATCACCCCTGCCCGAAGCCACCATGAGCATGAATCGACGATTGACATGAAGACAGCTGGTCAGATTATCAGGTTCGTAACATCAAAATTAAATGTGTGTCGCTAAAGGAGGGAGGGGGCGGGGGCTGTGACGCGCCCATCCCAATTGTCCGTTGGCACATTTGCATTTAACTCTTGAAAATCCTTGTTTATTAAAAAATATTTCCAAAAGGTGAGGGAATGCAAGATTTTGTATGTTTTTGAGGTGGTCATGGTTTGGAACTTCTTCTTTATTTGTCTGTTATAATCATAACTAAAAAAAACCCTTTAAAAAATAAATATAGAAATTTCACTTTCTTCCACTAAAAGTTGATCCTATTTCTTTGAAACAAAATTAGGGACGTTTTCTTGCATGTTACAATATAATTATGATTAATATAAATAATCAGATATTTCAAAGACCTTGTGACTCTTGTAAAAAAAAAGTTGAATAGTGCTTAATAGAACTTAATCAACTCCGTTCGTTTACCTTTTAGCTATATCAGCTGATAAACCATCTTTAATTGTGTTTTCACAACGATAGAAAATAATGTAAATCATTATGTTACAGGTGAAAATACAATGTGAAGTAGGGCATTACATTGATTATTGATCTTATGATCAAGGGTTAATTGGTCACATTGTAAACTATAATTGATAGGGTAATCATGATAAGACAAATTACGATATGCCCGTATGGGTCTCAAAACGAATGAGTCCAAGGTATAATAAATACTAGTATATGACATCAAAACTTCTAATAAGTGACGCACTTTAAATTAACGATAAAACCCCTTCTTGCCATGAATACGTATACCTTTTATTTCGCACTTGAAGTGTACTTGTATCCATTAAACGAGTTCAGATTTCCGAATAAGACCTTATAATTTGATTTGACTACACTAAGGCAAACTATTTAGTATATTTGTATCAATGTTGCCATCTTTGACGACTGAAAAGTAGATCAGAGTTCTGTTGACACACAGTCAAGGCTTTGTAGTCCGCTTAATGCCCTTTTGAACGACTTTACCTTGCTTTCAGCCGAGATCAGAATGACAAACCCATCTTGAAATGTTTCGTTTCAGTAAACATTCTTTGAAATTGTTTAGAAGCATCCTTTGTCAAGAACGATGGTTAAAAAGCTGAAAGGGCAATAAGCTTTGGGTTTCTCCTTTATTTAAAAACTGTTTTATAAAAAAAGATCAAATTTGTTTGATTATTATTATACGCTCAATGAGTTTTGTGGTTGTTAACGAAATTTTAAATAGTAAAATGTGACTTGTTTTGATTGATCCTGTTATTGCCAAACATAAGAAAATATGTTGCCGTCGTATTTTCATCGATAAATGTGTCGAATAAATAGGACATCTGGGTTTTTTAAATCAATATCATGCATATGGTGATTTATCTTTTCCGTTAAATGTCTGTTATCCTTCCCCTTTCTCTCTTCTGCTCCCATCAGATTCATAACGGCAGCTGCCGCCTCCTCCACGGCTCCGGGTCTCAACCGAAACCAGCAGCTCCTCCCGTCGGACATTCGCCTTCCCGTGGTCGACCCCAGCGGTCGCCTACTCCACCGCAACCGTGACGAGTCAATGAGGCTGGTGAAGCAGGCTGTCGATCTTAATGCGGGTAGCGAAGAGAAATCGGACGTCTACAGTTGGGACGAGCTGCGCGATTGCCGCTATCTCAGGACGAAGAAAAACCCTAGGGAATCGAGACGCAACAGTCTGCTGGGATTCAACGAAATTTAAGGTGTTTTTTATGCGGAGACCATCATCTGCGTACCACGAAATGATAATTAGGATTAGAGTCATTTGGAGTCAACTGGTGCGACTGGGTCGGTGTTAACATGATAACTGTGTGACAGTGGCCTATCTACGGATTATGGCGCCTGGGGAAAACAATGAAGTTATGCCCCCACTCACAAACTTAACTACGTCATTGAAGAAGCGAGGGAGCAAAGCAACCGAGCGACAAATTTTTCCACTTTTAACCCACCAAAAAGCAATTTCTTGTGCATTTTACCCAGGAAATTTTGCAAGTGACCACCTCAATTAAGCGGTAGAGAAGCTCGAATTTCACGGTTTTCTATTCACTCATTTCTACAATCGGGAGCAAAATTAACGAAAACCCTTGAGAAATAGTCAATTTCAGTCAATAGTCAATTCAGCAAGGCGACCTGAAGTTCAGATTTTTTCCAATGTTGAACCTTTGCAAATGCTGTTTTATACACTTTATCCTATATTGGGGTGGAATATTCAGCAGGGGTCAGATGAAACTTACATGATAGCGAGCAAAGCAACGACAATTATAAATATCTATTTATCAAATTTGGAACCATTTAAGCTATTTAAGAACGGGGGGGGGGGGGGCAAATTACGAGATCCTGAAAGAAAATAATCGTGGGAGGGAGCAAAGCGACCGAGCTTTAGAAAATTTCGCGTTTCAAATTACCCTCAAAAACTAGATTTATAGTGCATTTTTACCCTGCGGATTTGGGGGCGCATAATCCGTAATGATTATGATTTTTCTGTTTTTGCGCCCCCGCCTAGTGTCTCCCGGGGCACGTGCCTATGGTCCTTGCCCCCCCCCCCCCATCCCAGATATGCCACTGCTGTGTGTAATGTTGCCATATTTTTTCTTGAAGAAGTACAACATCACCATGATTAGGGAGTTTTTGGACTTGAAAATCATTCAATCTGTAGAATTTTCCAGGAATTAGACATCTCCTGAAGCCGATTTTTTTTCTTGGAGAGTGTCTTGAGTGTAGCTGACTTTCGTACAAGTCCAAGTCCTAGGACAGACTTGTAATGACGAGATTTTGGATTTTTTTTGACAGTGGGGCTGGTCGATATTTTTAGCTAAGCTCGATTAAGAGTCAGGCCGGCCGAGTTTGGCAGGTTGCTCAAGGTGAGGTGGGTCAATCGCTCGCAAATTTCCCAACCTAATCTCCACTCCCATTCCGTTGTGTTCCAAATATTGCGTATTTTTGTACCAAACTAGGATAGAGGAACTTGATATCTATATTTCTACAAAAAATAAGAGACAACACCTTGAATGTGGACATTATGATTAGACTGGTAACAACCATGTCTTTATATTGATAGTCTTTAAGAACTGTACTAAAAACTTTACTGCATTAAAAGGGGAATGCCGAACTCCTTGGCCGTACCAGGAATATGTCATTTAGAACAAGGAACGAACATCGAAACGAAACTTGATAATTTGTTGTAATAATGTCTCTAATGTTATAAGGCGACTTATGATGGTTTAAAGTGTGTAAGAAGATAAAATGGTAAAATTTTATTGTTTTTCAAGAAAAAAAAATCCTCAGATGTACACCTGAGATAAAACATATATACATGTATTTCTGTTGCTTCTGTTTCTTCTGCTTTGCTTTATTTTCACCTCATCATCACCATCATCATCACCATCATCATTATAATCTTGTTCTTTTTCTTTCCCTTCTTCTTCTTCTTCTTCTCCTTCTTCGTCTTCTTCTTCTCTACTCTACTACAACCACTACCACTACTGCTCATGGGCGACGGGTGGATGTCCCCCGGAAGTTTTGAAGATTGTATAGCAACCAGTTGTCGCGTCATCCGGCATAAGTCGAACCATTTTGGTGGTCCCAACAGATTCGACTTATGCAAAGTTAACTCTACTACTACTACTACTACTACTACTACTACTACTACTTTTTCTTCTTCTTCTACTACTACTTCTACTACTACTACTACTAATACTACTGTCAAAAAAGTACCTTAATCGATATTTTTCTTCCGCTGCAAAACAAGTATTGCATAACTTTATGTCTGTTAATATTTCACCCTGCCTAATACTGATTAAATTAGCAGGTAATTCAGGTGCAGAGTTAGGATGCATCCTATTTTTTGTTCTGTAAATTGCTCATTGTTAGGAAAGCGCTTTTAGCACAGGTGAACTGCGGTTTTGATTTCTTTCATTCAACCCTTTCTTCTGCTTTTTCGTTGCTATGTTAGGGCAATTAGAGAATGAATGAAGCGTGGTCATGTGGTTTGTTTGGACTAACGTGAGTGGTCAGTTTTGCTATTGGGTGTGAGGATTGGTGTTGGAATGAAGGGGGCATCTCGTTTTTCCGAAGGTTCGTTTTTCCGAAGGTTCGTATTTCCGAAGGTTTGTATTTCCGAAACACTAATTTCCCATGCCTGGGGGTTCATAATTCCGAAAATGAAAAAGGGTTCGTAATTCCGAACATTTGTTGCATTATTCCGAAGGTTCGTTATTCCGAAGGTTCGTTTATCCGAAGGTTCATAATTCCGAAAATGAAATAGGGTTCATATTTCCGAAGGTTCGTATTTCCGAAAATGAAAAAGGGTTCATAATTCCGAAGGTTCGTATTTCCGAAAATGAAAAAGGGTTCGTATTTCCGAAAATAAAATAAGGTTCGTATTTCCGAAAATGAAATAGGGTTCGTATTTCCGAAAATGAAATAAGGTTCGTATTTCCGAAAATGAAATAGGGTTCGTATTTCCGAAAAATGAAATAGGGTTCATAATTCCTGGTAAAAAAGGCGAATTCATCAGGAGCAGAGGTGTAGCAACGGGGGGGGGGGGGGGGGGGGAGGGCACGCCCCCACCCCTCCCTCATCGGATGGCGAAAAATAAGAAAAAAAGAAAGAAAATGGAATAGGAAAGAAGACGGTTGGACCCCTTCCGGCAACCCCCCCCCCCCAACCCTCTTCCACCAGCGGCGTCTTAGATTAGCTTTAAGATTATTCCAAAAGACTTGTGCCTCCAATGGTGCCAGTGCTCCCACAATGGCTAGACTCTAGCTACGCCACTGTTAAAGGGAAAATTTAGGGTAACGATAGGATATTATGGTTTTAATTGCCATCTTCAAAAAGCGGATCTCTTTTCGACGAAAAGCACCTCCCCCACCCCCGCAATGAATAAAAAAAAATGAAATGGAGACACAAAACTGGGAAGGTTTATAAAAGAGGAGAGGAGAAGAGAAAAGAGACGAAAATAAGAGGACGAGATTAGAAAAATCGAATAAGTGTTTATGTGTGTGTGTGTGTGTGTGTGAGGGTGTGTGTGTGCTGTGTGGAGGTGTCGTAGTCGAACGGTTTACAGCGCTTGACTGGAAACGCGAAGGTTGGGGGTTTGATCCCTGTTACGGCACCTATGGCCTTTTTGTTGTAAAAAATATAGCAACTTTCCTTTTTTTAATTTACGAGCGCGCGAAGCTAGCGACCAAAAATAATTAAAATTAAGTAAAATTAAGCAACTTATTAGAATCTGTACAAATTTATAATGTCACTATTTCTTTTGTCTTTTATTACATGAAATACGAAATATTTTAATTTTTCCTTGTTATAATGTGAAACAAGGTTTGATACCTCGCTGAACATGTGTAATTGCCATTTTTGCAACCTATACACAATTCAATGAGAGCTTCCTAATTGTGAAATCTGCAGAAATTAAAATATTCTATATTTCACATAATAAAATACAAAAGAAATAGTGAGTGGGTGACGTCACTGGTTCCCTCATTTGCATACTGAGCAGGATGTGCATATAACTGTTTTGCGAAATTAAGCGAAACTTTAAAATACCATAACTTTCTTATTTTACATCCATTGTTATGCTTGTTGGATTTTTCTCTATTTAATCAAATCAACTTTTTGTTAGGGTGGACTTGGCCTTTAAGTAATATTATTCATGGCTCATTATTACATGTTCTATATTTGTCTTTTGATGGCGAAATTGCATTTCCATTACAATAAAAAAAAAGGGTTTTATGTTTTTTTCTAACTCGCTTCGCTCGCTTGCAAATTGTAGAAACGGGGAATATGATATTCTGCCAAGAGGCATCAGCTCCCCCTTTCAAAAACATTACGTGGCCATTTTCTGCTTGTAAAGATCTACTTGGAACTTTGGTGTGTCTCATTTTCCAAAGCGGTATATACATTATATAAATAACTTCAAGCCAATTTCGTTGTAGCAAATTTAATCCGGAATCCGATCATTCATTTTCTTCAATACATCAGTATATATTTTAATCACCGAAGTAATATCATTTTATGAGAAATGAAACATGTATTCCTGAGGCGCTCGCTCTCTACGCTCGCTCACAAATATTGGTTATTATAATAGGAACAATGATAATAATGATAATAATATTAATAATAATAACAATAATGATGATAATAATAATAATAATTATAATAATAATAATCATAATAATAATGATAATATTGATAGGAATTACGATAATATAATGGCTATTTCTCTGGATTTTATTATAATTGTTATCATCATTGTTATGATTATTGAGTACGAAATGAATATCTTTACACTTGGCCGTCTTTCCCCTCCTCCCTATCCGAAATACGGATTGACGCCATATTTTCTGAATTTATAACCTTTTTTCATTTTCGGAAATACGAACCCTTTTTCATTCTCGGAAATACGAACCCTATTTCATTTTCGGAAATACGAACCCTATTTCATTTTCGGAAATACGAACCCTTTTTCATTTTCGGAAATACGAACCCTTTTTCATTTTCGGAAATACGAACCCTATTTCATTTTCGGAAATACGAACCCTTTTTCATTTTCGGAAATACGAACCTCATTTCATTTTCGGAAATACGAACCTTCGGAATTATGAACCCTATTTCATTTTCGGAAAAAAGAACCTTCGGAAAAACGAACCTTCGGAAAAACGAACCTTCGGAGTAACGAACCTTCGGAATAACGAACCTTCGGAATTATGAACCTTCGGAAAAACGAACCTTCGGAAATACGAACCTTCGGAAAAACGACATGTAACCGGAATGAAGGTGTGCGAAAGCGAGTGGGGCAGATGCCATTACAGTAGTCATCGGAGAAAGTCCTGTTTTGTCACCCTTTGAGAGGGAGTCCCACTGCCAGTGAAGGGAAGACTTTCGGCTTGCCGTGTTAGAGCGAGTGTGTTTTCCCTATTTTGGTTTCGCCAATTCTTCTGCTGTTTGGAGCGGATTGGGCAGACAGTCGGTGGTGGACAAGATCCTTCCGGGAGGCAGGCAACGGGTCCTTCAATATCCAGAAATAACTGTAAGTCTTGACCTAAAAGCTGATTCTTCATTTTCTCTAAAACTCGACTCATTACCATATTTTATGTCTTACATATTGTAAAGTAAATTTCCAAAAGTTAGGGTATCATAAAATTCTTGTATATTCTTTTTCAAAATAAAGAATGTATCATATTAGGATTTGTGTCATTTGAAAAGCAAGACCATTTCTTGTACTACAGTGTACATATTTGTAATATTTCTTAGCACTGTGAAAATGCCCTCTTTCGGTAAAAAAAGGAAAGACTGTCATTTTGTATTTCGGCCATTTTGGTTGTTTCATTTGGCAGGTAGCCATCTTGAATTTCGATGCAAGTTGTGTGTTGATTTGTGTTATCGATATCACGATGTTGTGACGAATTATTGTGATGGTACATCACATTAATACTATATATTTTTGCTCTTTAGTAAATAATGAACTACTGGTTCTAGTAATGTTAGTAATAATGGATAAATCAACATCGATATTGTTAAAATAGTGACTAAATATTCAAAACATTAAAACAACGCTTTGTGAACTGTTTAGGATATTAATACTTTGATAGGATGTTTGTTTATTACTGGTTATTAAATTACAGCCGTTTAAGGTGGTTTTCAACCATACATCGAGTGTGCTAGCTTTTTCTTCACTGGTCGTGGATGGTGTGGTTTTCATACGTCATCAAGAACCTCATCGACCTTAGTCTTCGATTCAGCCACGTTTTTCACAACTCCGAGTATGCACCAAGGACACTTGACTCAACACTCAACGCTTTGTTTCGTGTAATTTCATGATGAACTGGCAATGGTCTGTTAGAATAATTTATATGTATATTTAAATAATCGGCCTTTTGATTAATATTTTCGAACCAGATTTGACCAGATATATTGTACGTCACTTTACTCTGTTATGGAGTAGTTTAACCCTCATTAATGAATTAGTCGTATTTTTACTCGAATTGTATACTTTATTCATGTCTTTTGTGAAGATTTAAAGTGCAAGTTTCAGGCAATTTAGCTACTTGCTGAATTAAAACTCAGACCTTGAAACTTTAACGATTTATCTGAATCTGTCTGTATTTGTGTATCGCCGCGTAAGCTATAAACTACAATATTGTGACAACTACTACTACTGCTACTACTACTACTACTTCGTTTTCTTCTAGTTTCTTCATTTTCTTCTAGTTTCTTCATCTCTTTTTCCTCATCTTACTCTTCCTCCTAATTTCTCCAACACTAATTGGTAAAAATTTTTTTGTTACACCGATGAACTTATGTTCAAATCATTCATGGGATGTACTTAGCACGATTAATGTCAGGTACAGGAAAACATTGTTTTGATCTTTTGAAAGACCCTGGATAGGATATGACGTCATTGTTCAACATAGCAGTTACTGGGAGAGGATGGGGATTTTCCAAATCAAAATATTTCTCTTAAAAAAAACAAAACAAAGCAAAACAAATACAAAACAATACAAAATACTCATAACACTAAAAAATCTCATATCTCTGACACTCCCCCTCATTTGTTATTATAAGGGGGGGGGGCATGTTTGGCAAATCTCAGGAGGAGTTAATTGCCCCCTGCCCCCTCTCCCATAACACTGTCTCTGCCCTAAGAGAATTTTAGCTCAAGTTTAAGCAAAATGAAACACTCCTGTGTGAACAAGATAATATACAGCGTGGAATAAAGAATTCCAACGCGGTCTAGGTGCTGACTGAATGCAACTCATACAATGTTACGCAAGTCCGAAATACGCGATTTTGATCGGCTGAAAGTTCTAAGTGGGCATCTCTGATTAGACCATGAAGCTACATAATTAGACGAATGTCCTAGATGCGCGATTGTTATTGGATAAGTCTCCATGGTCAAGCCTTGCTTCTTATCTTGTAGAGTTGGTACCAAGGCAGACAGAGAAGATTAGGGGGATAAAGCACGTAAAGGAAAAGAGAGAGAGAGAGAGGGGGGGGGGGGGGGGGGGGAGATACAGACAGACAGAACAGACACAGAGATAGACAGAGGCAGGGAGACAGAGACAGCGAGACGGGGAGACAGGGAGACAGAGAGAGAGAGAGAGAGAGACATAGATAGATGGACAGACAGACAGACATGCAGACAGACCGAGAGAAAGACAGGGAGAGACAAACAGCAGACAGAGGGAGAGAGATAGAGACAGAGGAAGACAGAGACAGAGACAGCGAGACGGGGAGACAGGGAGAGAGAGAGAGAGAGAGAGAGAGATACATAGATAGATGGACAGACAGACAGACAGACAGACAGACAGAGACAGACAGGGGCGGACGACTGCATGGGACTGAAATTCGGTTGAGTAATTTTAAGCTTATACCAACTGGCCCTCAGACCACAAATCGACCGGCTCTCAAGCCAAAATATGGAGCAGCAGTCCATGGGGAAAACTCCCCGAACTCCCCGAAGTCCCCATGGCTAGTCCGCCCCTATAAATTGAGTAAAGGGGGTATGCGGAAAGGGGGAGATCAAGAGGGGAGGGGGCATACGATGAATATTGAAATTATTAGCGCATTTAAACATTTATGTACAAGCATGATATCACTGGTGGACATATGGAATTGATATACCTTCTGGAACATCTACCTTTGCAAGTATCAATTTAGGGGAATTGATTCATTTTAATGTTTAAACTAGATAAACCTCCGCTTTCCCTCATATCTCATCTACACTTTTGTGATTAATACAAACTATTTGGTATTTTTCCCTTTTTCCCCCCAAGGGCACTCTGACTCTTTTATTCAAGTACAATGAAGAAAAATACCTCATGGTTGTGTGCTATTTGGGACTCCTGGGATGTTGAAGAAGGAACTCATTTACTATAAAGATAAGTACTGCTTCTTCATCCTTCCTTCCAATCAATACCAAGGGCATGCGATAAATTTAGCCGGGGGTTCCCTATACGAGATCAAATAACTCGCCAGACACATCGTAATATCTGTGAGGATCATCGTTATGGTTTACACGCTTTCTCTCTATCTCTCTCTCTCCCCTTGCCCTCTTCCGCTTTAACCCTTTTCCCCTTCCCCTCCATCTCTTTCTCTCGTTCTTCCTCTCATTCTCTCTCTTTCTCTCCCCCATCCCTTCCCTCCACCTGTCTTCCCATCTTTCCATATCTTCATCTCCTTCTCCCTCCCCAATTTTTTCTTCGTTTTTTTTCTATCCCACCCTCTCCCATTCACTATCTCTCCTTCCACTCTTTTCTCCAGCCTGTGACTGCGGATTTTCTGTCAAGTATTTGAAGTGGAGGTGCTATTTCCTTATGATATAAATTATGCAAACAATGGTCGCAGTTTTGTGATCCGGCACTACTGAAAGAAAGAGAAAGTAAAAGATTAGAATGGGAATGAAAGTGATCAAAGACTCGTAATGTTCATGAAGTTCATTAAAATCCAAGTCTAACGTTTAGAAACAATGGTAAAAGTATATGACGATAATAGCTCATTATCAGACTATGAACACCCCCCCCCCCTCAATCTCGCTCTCTCTCTCTCTCTCTCTCTCTTTCTCACGCTCCTCTTTTTTTCTATTCTTCTATACTCACCCCTCTCTTTCTCCCACGCATCTCCTTTCCTCTCTTTTTGATAACCTCTCTCTCTAGTACTCTCTCTCTCTCTTTCTCTATCTCTTTCTCTCTCTCCACCCCAACTTCGGGTTTGAAGTTAAGTTATTCCAGATGATTTTTTTTCTACTCTTTCTCATCACCTCTCTTTCTCCCATCTCTTTCCCTCTCTTTTTGATCACCTGAAGTTAAGTTATTCCAGATGATTTTTTTTCTACTCTTTCTCATCACCTCTCTTTCTCCCATCTCTTTCCCTCTCTTTTTGATCACCTCTCTCTCTCTCTCTCTCTCTGAAGCCGTCGGTCCCGTGTAAAGGAGAGTCACACCACTTGCACGTTAAAGAACCTGCTTCTCTGTTCGAAAAGAGTAGGGAATTTTTCCCGGAAAAGTAGTTAAACTTACTTTTACCCAATATACTTCGTAATTAAACCTACTGATCACATACATACACACTAAACAAATATTGTACTTTAAGAAACTTTATACATTAATGTTTAGACACTTATATGACATATTGTGTTGATAGTGTCGTTAAATTTTAATCAATCAATCAATCTCTCTCTCTCTGTCTCCACCCCAACTTCGTAGTTGAAGTAAAGTTATTGCAGAAGATTTTTCTTGTTGGTACCGATTGGTTTACCGATAACTTAATTAAGACAAGGAGGTACTAGTAACTCCAAGATAATCATGATAATGCAGGACGACTACCGGGAGATGCAGATAATGATTAACATGCACTTAACTTCTTATATTATAATTGAAGCCACCCCCTCCCCTCTCTCTTTCTCTCTCTTTCTCTCTCTCTCTTTTCTTCGCTCTCTCTCTTTCTCTCTCTCTCTCTCTCTTATTATCTCCGGGTTGTAGTCAAGGGTTTCAAGTGGAGATGTTGGTTTATGATACATATTTAGCCTATGCAAGTGGGAGCAATCCAAACATAATCTGGGATGTCTTCATGAAGTTGAAAAAGAAAATTATGAAAAGGGATAGACAACAACAACAAAGAAGAGGAAGAAAAAGAAGAAGAAGAAAAGAAAAGAAAAAGAGATAAGATACACTATAGGAAGTATATCGAATATCCATGAGGCCAAAAATATCCTAAGTGCTAAATCGTATGTTTAGATATCAATTTATCTAAAGTTGAAAGTTCACCCTTAAGTTGGTCTTAAAAGAAGCAGAAAACATAAAGGAACAGATCAATGAAAGTTTGAGCAAAATACGACAAGAAAGTTATGAAGTTTTGAAGTTGTAATCAATCAAACACAAATTGGCAACTCCGTGACGTATCTTGCGAGCTGCTCTCCCATTTGCTCCGTACACAAAAGTTCATTAATTTGCATTTTCTTTGTTTTTGATGGAGGAATAGATTTGTATAATACAGGTTTTGTGTATTAAAACGCATTAAGTGAAATGATTATATCTAGGGTTCATGTATGATAAAATATTTTCCAAAGAGAAAATGGGAATTTGTGATTTTTTTTTAATACCGGGCAAATGGGCGAGGAGCTCGCAGTTACGTCAGGGGTTTGTCAATTTGTGTTTGACAGATTAAAACTTTAAAAATGCATATAACTTTCTTATTTCTTCGGATTTTGTTCAAATTTTCATTGATCTGTCTCTTTGATTTTCAACTTCTTTTAAAACCAAGTTGATATTTGAGGTGGACTTCCTTCTGAATTCTTCGCCAAGTATTTCAGAGAAAAATAATAATAAAAAAAAAGAAAGTGTTCTGAATATTTTTTGTGGCGAAATAGTCAATTCAAATTATGTACTAGTTGCCCAATGAAAAAGAAGCAACAGCATCAATCAGTTTCAGAGATCGAGATTATAGTGCAGCTAGTGTCCCGGTATTAAAGAGTTGCGACATGGACGTCCCACTTTTCAGGAAACAAAATGGGGTTCGAATTCTTTCTATTGAAAACACCCAGGTGCTCATCGGAATTGAATAGAAATGTTACATAATAGTGGAAACAAAATGGCGTTCAAATCCCCAGTTGTCGTAACTCTCTAATACAGGGACACTAAATGCAGCGGCTGTATTATGCCCTCTATCTTTGAGATTTATGCAGTTTCAAAGCTACAATAGTGAATACTGATACGAATTTTTCTTGTTTTGGGGGATCATTCTCTGTTGCCGAAAGAGGAAAACAATTCTAAATTCTATTGATTAGACTTTATTTGATTTGGACGTAGCAAACAGCAAAATAATATAACTAAACAGAGTCTAAGATAGGAAACATATTTTTACTGAAAAAAATAGAGCTCCACATAGATTTATTCAATCTATTTCTATTCATGATTTTGATATTTTTGCTAAAAAGTCCCCAATCAACAACAGCAACAACAAGAACATAATCCTAATTAAGGGCATGAAACCAAAGTCACACACCTTCCCTTCCTCCACCTCCCCCACCTTAACCTGGTGGCTACTGAGCAGTGGCGTACCGGGACCTTGGCGTCAAGAGGGGCAAAACTTGCGAGGAAATGATGAGCGGAAAATGTTTAGAGGGCGATCCGTATATTTTTCGCCAGCCCTTCAAAGGTTGCTCCAGTGGTGGTGGGGAAGTAGGGGGGGGGGGGGGGGGGGGTAGTGAGAATATATTTTTTTGTCGCCAGCTGTCCCAAGAATTTTTTTTCGCCAGCCCTCCAAAAGTCGCTCGGGGGAGGGTAGTGAAAAAAAAAATGTCGTTAACCCTCCAAGTTTTTCCCCCAGCCCTCCAAAAGTTGGGGGGGTGAGTGGGGTACAAAATCAAAATTTTATGGTGTCCAATTCTCTGACAAGCAAACAAAAAAGTTCTAAAAGAAAATGGGGAATCTCTCTATATATCTAATATATATATATATATTTTTTATTTATTTATTTATTATTTTTTTTTTTTGGGGGGGGGGGGAAGTTGTCAGGGGTAGTCTGCCCCTTTGCCCCCCCCCCCCCATTGGGTACGCTAGTGCTACTGAGTTCTCTCATTCCCGTAGGCTTAAAACAGAAATAACTAGGTTTCAGTAGGCTATGTGTTAAGGTCCAAAATCCACCATTGTATTTATTTTAACACATTCCGATTTGGACTAAAAGAAATTCCATTATGTAATGTATTTGACAGTTGAATACTGGATGGAATTACCAACACGGGTCCCGCAATTAATACTTATGGGGAGGGGGTGAGGAGAAAGGGAATCGGTCTTAGTCGGTGAATGAAATGCGCATTAACCCATTGCCCACACGGGAACTGAGTCATCCATGTAGTAAGCACATGGAAATTAGAGAATTTTGTAGCCAATGTGATAACAAGATCACCGATTAAGGGGATAGTGCGGGGGGGGGGGGGGGGTTGGCTCCTATCATGTTCTTATCTCATCCCTTTCCACATATTTCACCCCGTATCTACGTCATTGGTAAGTATAGGCCTATAGATAAACATTCCAAGACAAAACGAAGAAGTTAGAGGTCAACCTCTGCGACAAAAAGATAGGTCTATAGTCGCCAATGGGGAACGCATAAACTGGGTCCCGCGGAGTGAAATTGGTATAATAAATTGAGCAATAGAAACTGGACTGCGGAGTCCTCTGTTATTCTTTGTTTCAAATAGTGGATAGCAGTGGCTTAGCACACAGGGGGGGGGGGGGTGGCAGATGCCTCCCATCGAATGGCATAAGAATTAAGAGAGAGAGAGGGGGCAGAAAGGGGTAGAGGGGGGAGATAGAGGAAGAAAGAGAGTGAAAGGAGGGAAAGGAACGTAAAAAAAGAGCCCCTCTCACACCCCTCATCGTTGGTCTTATCGCATTTTCACCCACTTAGTTAGACAACTGCGCCCCTATGACACAAGTGCCCCTACGCTACGCCATGCCACTGGTTCATGGTACTGACCTTCAACTGTTAATATGGTTAAAGGTATAGGCCTAAAGCTAGCCTCTGTCTTCGGCTTTGTACAAACTTTGGTAAACGGTGCATGTACATGTTCATCTGTTTACGAATCATAAAAAAATAATTGTTTTACATATTACAATCATACATATCCAAGCATTATACTCAACAAAAAAGGTGATAAGGGGAGGGTAAGCCCCCCTCCCCTCCCCCCTCTCCCGAGTTATGATCTCTTTGTGGATCCGCCTACGATTTCGGAGGAGGAAATTTGACAAGTTCTACACAGATTGTATTTCTTTTTATTCATGTTTATTCATGAAGGACCACCTCTGTTTAAAATAGAAGTAATATAATTATATTCTGCGCGTGAGCGTAGTGAACACACACTATATATGCCAAAATAAACTTGGTCTAAATTCCTTTCATACAATTTTGAAAATGCAGCAATCCTGGCTACTTGTCCTCGGCTAATTGGAAATATCCGGCGAATAAGTGGTAGACATATCGGATTTTATTTAATGTTATTTCTTCAAATCCCTTCCAATATAGATAAGAGGGGGTATATTCTGTTATTTTACGTTTTGCGTCATGGTCATACTCATACTACGCAGTCAAGTGTTCTAAACTTCCTTCTTTTTTGCTTTCCTTTTAAATAATCACGATTATAGCAATAAATAGGCCTACACATTGTTTAGTCTTACAAGTGTTCTTCGCGCGCTATTTCCAGATTAATAGTAGATTTAAACTAATTAATTCAGTTGTATTAAGCCGTATATACATAAGTCCTTGTTATTATTATCAGATTATCTGATTGTGTAGGCCTATAATAATTTTTTTTTAAATCATCTTTTAAAATCTTTTAAGTCATCAACACTTCAAGAAGTTTTAAAAGTTTGAATGATCCGATATATACCATGCAGGGAAATGTGCTAAGATGCTTGTACCATGTGTATCATGGGTACAAATTTATTGTTGGAATATAGGGGTGTCTGCCCATATCATAGGACCGTCACTAATTAAACTTAGCAGACGGCGTCTTCAAATTCAATCATCTCTGGAACTCTGGCTATACCATATACCCTTGGCCCAAATAATGGCATAATAAAGGATATTAATTATGCCCTTAAAAGCTTTGTATCTAATAAACCACTAAATTTCGAAATTTCCTGTTCCAAAAGTCGTCCGGAACTGATCGCCGACCATGCCGACAGGTTGAGGAAGCAAAGCTTTAATAGTGCGGTCTTGTACATGAGTATATCATGCAGACGACTGGTGGGGAGATCGGAGAAAGAGACAAGGAAATGAGTTGGAGAATATTCCCCCCTGTGTCATAGATCAGAAGATGAGTCAACGATCATTGAGATTTAGAATGCATTGCGTAACCTTTATAAACTGACCAACGTGTCGACCGAAGAGATGATTATCAGAGGGACACTTTCGCCAGGGGGCTGACGCCTTTTGCCCGAATACCAACTACGTATTTCTAGTTTTTGACATTGAGCCAAGATAGCGAACGAAAAGAAAGACATTTTATTATTGTAAAAATGTTATTTCGTGATCAAAATGCATTACATATGATATAAAATTTACACATTCGGGTATGTCGCTGCGGCGCTGCCCAAGTAATTATGAAGGAGTTCGGGAATTTGCTCAATGAATTATTACGAAGCTATTCGGGCCTCTCGCTCCCCAAATATGAGGATATCCGGACACCTCGCGGTCGAATATGAGGTGATGGTAGCCTGAGTAGTGAAACTTTAACAATATCCGTACGAAGGTGGGGGCGAGGTGAGCCATAGCCCCCCCCCCCCCCTCCGCCTTCTACACCTAAATGGTGATTTTCAGGATATTCAAGTGAACATGACAGTGTTCAGTTCTGAGCAATGGCGGCCCTCAAGTAAAGCGGTCATCCACCAGAGAGGCAGCGGCGCGGCATAGCTCTGGGGATAGGAGGGCACCTGCACCTCATCGCCTATGATGGCGAAAAGACAGATTACAAACTCAACAATAGATATAAATTACTAAACTTCGTGGTCTGAATTACTCAATCCTTTTTGGAATAAAAGCTCACGGTATTCTACAAAAAACATTTGTTTCCTTGTTTTCTTTAAAAATTCTCACTTAGAAATTCGATACACGGATATGAATGGCAGTGTACACGCGACATCTCGAATTCTTCGTAAAGTATACTTGGCAATAGTTCATCAGAGCACCATACAGCCAGAGGAAATGGATGTATGGAGAAGCCAGGCGAGCTTCATTACCGAGAAATGTTGAGCAATGGGTTATTTCCAAGATATGTCATTAAATATGGAAGATACCAATTATGGGCATGTGACCATATATGTACATTGTTAGGTGACAGAAAGAATATGATAATAGGCCTATTTATTACTTTCTAGCAGCGGCATAAGTATCACCATAATCACAACTCGAAAATGGAAATTCGAAAATAGGAATGATGTTACGTTACCATAACTATACCTTAAATAACATGCTCCCTCTTTCATTTCAAAACTTTTAAACTTGAAATAACACTATTCACTTCTACCCTACTCGCAATTCCTCCAATTTTCATCTAGTCAACCCAGAGGCGGATCCAGGATTTGGTATAAGGGTGGGGGGGGGGGGGGGGGCACACAAATGCAGGTTTGTCACCTTTTGGAAAAGCCTAGACCCGTATTTTTTGGTCGGGGGGGGGGGGGCTGGCGACAAAAAAAGATTTTCGCCAGACCTCCAAAATTCGCTCAGTGGGGGGTTATGGGGTCCAGTTTCCCCTCCATATTTCTCTGACAAGCCAAAATGGTCAAAATGCATACTTTTCTTCCAAGGAGGGGGGGGGGGGGGGGGGCACGGGCCGGAAGTGCCCCCTGGATCCGCCTACGAGTCAACCCAAAGTTACTTATTACCCATAGATCTATAATACACCATGCTCCAGACCTATGGAAATCTCTCCCAGAAGTCATTGAATCCTGCTCTTTACTCATTTAAAATCAAAGTTAAAACGATGTTACTATCAGAATATACAAGGTAAAATTTCTGTGTAGACTCTTCAGTCTTTTTCACAATGCCATCCTTTCTATCATTTTAATTATTACCGATATCATCATCACCACCGTTATCATCATCATCATCATCATCATCATCATTTCATCATCAACATCATCGTCATTATGCTTAACTTAGGATTTAAATCATTTATCCATGCTGCTTATTAAACATGTTTTAACCATTTCATAATATTTGTTTGGGGCTGCCATATTCTCAAGCAAATTACTTACAATGACAGTCTTTCTTCCGCAACTGATTTTTATATTCGAAGAATTACAATAATTTGACAATTTATCATTTCGTGTTTGTTTTTCAAAAATGATTGTTACATATACTTGTTTATTTATGATTCATTGTCAAAAAATACTTGTGTATTTTATTTTATATATGTAACCGGAAAATGTTGTACTTATATGAATGTAGAAGAAAATAAATCAAATCAAAACAAACAATTACACCATAAATTATGTAATCTCACGTCTTTATTTTACTGTACAAAATATCTGTTATATGTGTGTATCATATCAACCCAGATTATTTTTAAAAGACATATCATTTTACATCACAAAGAGGAAGGAAAATTACAAGTGGCCGATTCACAATGGCCTTGCCACTGCATCCTACCAAGTTTCCATTCTCTCCTCCTGGGTTAAGAGCGCCAGACGTAGATTAATGCCTTTCCAACGTTCTTTATGAGTGAAACCACTTCATTGGGTTTCAACTTGGACAAGATAAATCCGTCTTGACACATTTATTGGTCCCCAGAACTTATATATATGTATGTATGTATGTATATATATATATATATATAATATATATATATATATATATATGTACACTGCAAAAACCAGGGTGTTAATTTAACACCATCTCGGTATCTATATTGGGCTACACCAGATAAGTGTTAAAACAACCCCAGTTTCGAATCAAACTGGCGTTGTTTTGACACTTATCTGGTGTAGACCAATATCAAACTGGTGTTGTTTTAACACTAACTGGTGTTGTTTTGACACTTATCTGGTGTAGCCCAATATGGATACCGAGATGGTGTTAAATTAACACCCTGGTTTTTGCAGTGTATATACATATATATAATGTGAAAGAAATGCGAGAATAACGTTGCGTAGCTCAATCAAAGTTCCCCAGAGCTGTCCTCCCTTTTCGAAATGCTGAAAAAAATGTCTCCGCCGGGAATCGAACCCAGGTCGTTGGCTTAGAACGCCAATGCCTTAACTACTAGACCACGGAGACGGGTTAGTGATTTCGGCGACACCAGATTCAATTGACCGACAGATTGACAAATCCTCAACCTTGTTAATTAATTCCCCTTGTCGGGGGCAGATGAGTTTTTGAACAAGACAAGCCGCTAGTGCCTCAGCTGGATCCAAGCGAATGCTTTGAATACATGTATACATTAGAATAAATTATTATTAACATTATTGTAAAGGAAATAACATATACAACAGCTTTGGCAAATCTCGTGCAAAGATGTACAATAGCGGCTTGTCTTGTCTTGTTCAAAAACTCATCTGCCCCCGACAAGGGGAATTAATTAATAAGGTTGATGATTTGTCAATCTGTCGGTCAATTGAATCTGGTGTCGCCGAAACCACTAACCCGTCTCCGTGGTCTAGTGGTTAAGGCATTGGCGTTCTAAGCCAACGACCCGGGTTCGATTCCCGGCGGAGACATTTTTTCAGCCTTTGCAAAAATTTCAAAAAGGGAGGACAGCTCTTTACACTAATGTTAATATATATATATATAAAAAAGTGTAAGGAAATAACATATACAACAGCTTTGGCAAATCTCGTGGGAATAAATACAATGTGAAAGAAATGCGAGAATAACGTTGCGTAGCTCAATCAAAGTTCCCCAGAGCTGTCCTCCCTTTTTGAAATTTTTGCAAAGGCTGAACAAATGTCTTCGCCGGGAATCGAACCCGGGTCGTTGGCTTAGAACGCCAATGCCTTAACCACTAGACCACGGAGAGGGTTAGCGGTTTCGGCGACACCAGATTCAATTGACCAACAGATTTGACAAATCTTCAACCTTATTAATTAATTCATTTGTCGGGGGCAGGTGAGTTTTTGAACAAAGGCAAGCCGCGTGCCTCAGCTGGATCCAAGCGAATGCTTTGAGATACATGTATATATATATATATATATTTACTGAAGTCTTTAAAAGGTACAATGCATACAATTAAACATGTTTCTAATCTTCGTCATTAGTTATTTCGCATTTCTATTAGCCATGTACATTGCTTCATTTACATTGACAAGATACACGTAGTCAAATGATACCGTTTCATTTCGGACAAAGCCGTGTTACACACTACACGCGCGCACACGCACAATTCAATAAATTTCTGTTTTGGCGACAGCCTAATGAATAAATATATGAACCGTCTATAGTAGTGACTCATTTCGAGCGCTTTCAATATTAATGTTCGTTCCCTGAAAGCGATTTCATTTTTCATCAGTAATATGTCTAAGTGGCCGCAGCACAGTCGTGCACGCTCATTTGCCATAAATAACACGGGGTTTTCAAAAGTGGGAGTACCTCTCGAGCGAATATCAATCAAGCCTGATTTGGAGACATTTTGGATGACCTTTCAATGTTACTATTCACCTCCCAGTTTCCGTCTACATATTCCATACTGTTTGAAGCAGTGACTTGCAGCTTTTTGGCCCGTTGTCATTTTCGACCCAGTCCAGGTATTACCTGACCAGAAAATCGTTTGATTGGCATCTTTATTTAAAAGAAGGATGCTTCAATGAATCCACTTTCAATACTTCATATTTATGTATGTATTCCTGCAGAAACAAGTGTTGCAAGCAGGGAGAGGGCGTAGATATAATGTAGGGGGCATTGGGGCACGTGCCCTACCGTGAATCGAAATTCGGAAAAACGAGGAGAGTGAGATAACAAGAAGGCAACGACGGTTTAAAAAAAATGATGAACCCCCTTCCTCACCCTCACCCCGATTCGGCCAACTCGACGGCTTTTGTTTCATTCATAGAGTAAGACATGTGCCACCCCCCCCCCCCCCCCCCCCCGATACCAGTCCCCTCTCAATCCCTGAATCAATGACAATGACTCCCAGGAGGCATCCAGGATCTCCACTTGTCTGCTCTTGTCTGTCTCTCCAAATTACTCAGTATACAATGCTCCAATACGTCATTTGAAAAAAAGGAAGAAGATGCACACTTGTGAAAATGGATGGTTAAGATAATAATAGAGGTCTGGGGAAAACCCGAAGGGATTGGAGAAACGGGGGAACCAATCCAATTGTTGTAAGAGAAGGATGTTGTGTCTGCCTCCTATAGTACAAACAAGAAACTCCATCTTGTATCAGACGATGCCCTTGGCTCCTCTCCACCTTGATCTGTCCCTCTACCTTCCCTGCCTCTCCAATCTTAATCTTAGCACATTCACGTCATACGAAGAAATAACAAAACAAAAAAAAAAAGAAGAAAGGAAACATTAAATGGGAAAGAGCTGGATTGTCAATGATGTCTGGGGAATACCCAAGGAGAAGCTGAAGAAATGGGAGAGCAATTCCACTTGGAGGAAGAGAAGGATGTTGTGTCTGCCTCTAAGTACAAACATAGTATTGTGCAAATGTAACTGGAGTGGTGGTGGATCCATGCGGGAATTTGAAATGAGGAAGGAGATATCGGAACAGGTGGTGGAGGTGGTGGAGGTGGTGGAGGAGGAGGGGGAGGAGGAGGAGGGGGAAGGGGAAGGGGTTCAGGTAGAAAAACATTACATCTGCATGGTATGGTATTTAAAAATAATAAATAGGGCCACTTAATGCATGCATGGCAGGCTAAATAGACTTGCTCAGCTGTGGAAAGGGGGGGGGGGGTAGGTGTTGCCCCTCCTTCACTCATTTTGGGTCCTGTCGCTGCGGAGCAATTTTCATTTCCCATGATTTGGGGCCTTAATTTTCATGTGATTTCAACATGAACGTGATTTAAGTACACACATGTTTTGAAAATGACTAAACTTTGCACAAACTTTGCCCTTGGCCGTAATGTAACATTGTAACATACACATGGGCGCCGAGGTAAAAAAAAGAGACGGGGTGGGGGGGGGGGGGGGGGGAGGGGCCCTATCTTAAAACTGTTCACTCCCTTGTGCGTGTCTCCTGAATATCAATTTTTAGTGAATATCCCTACAGGCTACTTTTCAACCCTCGCGGCCAACTGAAACATATCTTTAAGAATCTATAAGCAAACTGCAATGTCCAACCCAAACACACAAACAATTAATGTGTAATATAATATAGGTTTTCCCGGTCAATTTCGTAAGATCGTCAGTCAATTTCATTTTGCGTGCATTCAATTTCAAGGATTTAGGTCGCGCACAGCCGATTTGTAATTCAAATTCATTTTCATATCATTCGAATTTGTATTTATGTCATTTGAATCTAAGTTTTTGTCAATCAAATTCGCACTAAATGCACCCAGTTCGCAAAACGTTCATTCAATTTAGCAAAGAATGGCAAGGGAATTGCGCAATACTGTTATTCCAGCATTCAATTTCATTTCGGATCATTCAACTTAACACGTTGAGCATTCAAAATCAAATGTAGTTCCAGTAAATTTTGTCAGTTGATAATTATTTGGTATTTTCATTCTTTCCTTATGAGTTTTGCTGCACACATGGGTGTGTTTTTCTATAATCAATAACATTCTTTTATTTTTCTTCTGATTTATTGTTTTTATTTTATTTTCTTCTGATTTATCATCATTTTGAAATTTAGTTCTAGGAATTTTTTGTTCTTCATTTCTAACGTTTATAGTGCCTGCAGAATTGCAGATTTTCTTGATTGATTTTTATTTTTTTTCATAATGTTGTTTTTTCATTTATTTTCTTGATTGATTTTTATTCTTTTTCATAATCTTTTTTTTTTTCATTTATTTTCTTGATTGAATTTTATTCTTTTTCATAATCTGTTTTTTCATGTCTAACTATATATATATATATAGTGAGTGTGTCACTGTGTTGGCTGTCAATGTATACCCTGAAAAATGTTATTCATAACGTACATGTAGTTATCATGAATTATGTTATATATATAATGTTTCCTTTGTATAGTAGGCCTATGTCATGTTAGGCAAAAACACACAAACGCTAAATACATGCTAAATTGAATGAACTTATTACGAATTCGAATGCCCACGTGCGAATTTGAATGCTCGAAAAGACGCTTCCAAGCGAGGTAGCGAATTTGAATGCTCTCCACGCATATTTGAATTTGAATGATGTAAACGCTAAATGTCTTGACCGAAGTGCGAATTTGAATGACCTCAAAATGAATTTGAATGATAAATTTCATGGCACAGATCTTTTTCGCGAATTTGAATGACTCCCTTATCAAATTGAATGACAAATCTGCGAAATTGACCGGGAAAAACTATATAATTAATTATACCCCCCCTCAAAAAAAAAAAACAACAAAAAACAAAAAACAAAAAACAAAAAAAACAACAAGAACAACAACAATACGAAGCAAAACAAAAACAAAAAACAAAACACAAAAAACAAAAACAAACAAACAAACAAACAAACAATAAAACTATGAAAGTACATGTAGTTAAATCACGTGCAAATCCATAATAGAGTTTGCACTTAATTTTGTTTTGAGATGTGTATGGATGCCTAAACACATGGTCATAACCCCGCTCTCCTTGAAAGGCACCAACAACTTCAACTTCTACATTCCTCCACGTCCACCGAAAACCTGGAAAGCATCGTTATTTTCAACCGAAAAGTCCACATTTTATCCCTTTCGCAAGGTTACATATTCTACATCCAAATACGATGCAATATTAAAGATATTGATACCTTCTTAAACCGATGTTGAAAAACCAGTCTAAAATTTGAAAGGTAGCAGGATGGTGGCAATTTCATGGAGTTTCTGTAATAATATCAACTCTCAAATTATGCTGGCATCGATGAGTTGGTAAAGCGTTATAGAACTCTCATTGAAAGTTAACATCATCTTGTCTTTTTAAAGCATATTAAGTGTGTTTAACGACAACCAAATATCAAACTACGGCTGTCAGATATGCATGTACAGGATATAATTCAAATTAACATCAGCGCATGATTCGATGCATGATCGTAAAGTTTGCACCATCAAGATGCCGCACGTGACGTATCGGAAGTGCAAAAACACTCCTCATCAAAAAGGTTACAATTTTTTTTTTTTTAATATTTAAAAATTTCCCTTTGATCATGATTACACAATCTTTGTGTAAGAGGAAACTGAACTCAAATAAAATCAGGATATCACGGAAATATTTTAAAGATAAAGTTGAGTTCTGGTCATGAGACTGAATTGTGAAAGAAACTGTCTCAAAGCAATTGGGAAAGGTTGATTATATAGCACATAAGAATTGGTGTATGGTGTAAGGTTCTGGAAAAAAAATTGACTCAGTCCTGGTGACAGTCACGTGCACCATGTGCACTGCACACAGGAATGTGTATATTGGACTACACACAAATGTTCGGGCCGAACGTTTCAGCTGTTTCTTGTCATATTTTGAATGTGACGGCATAATTCGAAGAGCAATCCTTTTCAGGGGACATTTCTACTATGATAATTTTCCAAACTAACATTAAAAGAATGAGAAATCTCACAAATTATTTTTTCCTTTCCCAGAACCCAACCTCCTCTTTATCCTTGCAATGTACTGATGATATAAGGTTTAAGGTTATACTATTTCTTAAGTGCAGTGGCAAAGCTTCAGGGGGCAATGTTTACAAAAGAAAAAAAGATGTTGGGTAAAGAAATTGCACAACAATGATGTGTCGGACCAACCTTTGAGCAATTTCATGCCCAACTCGGGTGGGTTTTGCTCAAATTATATAATGAAGTGATTGAAATTGGGCAAAACATTATCTAAGTTGGGCATAAACATTGCCCCAAATTGGTCGGACCCAAGATAACCCTCATGTTGGGCAATATTTTATTCAATATTTTTTATAGTAAAGGAGGGGGGGGGGGGGGGGAGGCTGGGGGCTAAGGGACAAATAACAACATTAATCTTTACAAGACGACAAGTGAGTATTGACCTACAAGACAATGCAATCAGGTCAAAAAGGCAATGATTTTCATTATTCATAAGTACCATTTTGACAATTTGTCGGATTTTAAACTCAGATATTCGACCTGTCAACCTTATTAAGGCAACTTTATTTCACACTGGATTTACCCTTGCAGCCATCATACTGTCGGTATCCTCAATCATACTAATCATGCTTATCCATACATTCCGGATTGATCACTTAAAAAATCACATTAAAGAACTTGAGAAAAATGAATTCTTATTGAAGAAATTTAAGAAAAAAACCACATTATATCATATTTTTTCTCTTTAGCATGTTTACTGCTTTTGCACATAAAAATAGTTAAATACCCTGAAAATAACGAAAACAAAGGAGGATTTTGAAATCGAAAACTTAATTCCACTTCACTCCAGGGTACTTGGGGCGTTGTGATCATTTCGTTCTCTTTTGTATATAAAAATGGTCGAAATACGCTGAAAATAGCAAAAAGGGATACTTTATCAACAACTCGAAAATTAATTGATTGCACTTCTCTCCAGGGCACTCGAAACGTCATAATGACAATTTCGTAAATTGCATACCTTTTATTGTCCGTCACGTGGTCATCACTTTACACTTTCGCGCGTCTGATTTCACTTTTTTGGGGATTCCCCACCCAATGTACCCTTATGATTACAGCACTGGATAACCGTACCTCGACATGCTGGAAGTCAAGAGAACAATGTTAAACAGATTTTCGAAATCCGCTTCGGCTCCGAGGGTATATAGGACGAGAAATTCTTCACCGTTCCGACACAAATTTTTGGAAAACGATACATTCAAGACCTAAACCGAGATCTCTGGCCGCTTTTTGAACTACGATCTGTAGCAGGTTTGAGACTAGAATCGGAACCGACGTTCAGACTAAATCAGCACCTTATATAGCTCTATTTATCTCAAGACTACAGAAGGCTGTCTAATCTGCCACTATTGCTACACCATTTGATATCTAGCAGCTAGAAGTCTTCCTATAATCTCAAAGGTAAGAAATTTGCCTTCAAGCAGTCAGATCGTTAAGGATTATTATTCCAATAAGAGGTATAATGACTAAAAAAACACCACAAAAACAACTGTGTAATATTATTAGTTACATCTTCCGTAACGATTCTCATGTTATTTTCGCTGTATATGTATGCCTATTTTGTTCTTTGAAATATTGCAAATGTTTTCATGATTTTCCTTCAACTTGAAATTGAGCAATTAGGTTTTAAAATGTGCAGCCTAACGGTGCAAATCTGAACCCTTATAGTTACTTATTCATGTTCTCGCCCATGATTTGGCTGTGTAAGTGTATATATTTCGAAATCAACATGCTATGTGAGCTCTAGTTGGAAAATGGCAAACGTCATTCAAGTCTGACTTTTATTCATTGCAAAATTGGACTTGAAAGCAGCATTTTTCTCATTCTAGATGTTAGAAAATGTTCATCACATCCACAGCGGCGATTGTATTTTGTATTTTTTAAATACAAGTGTACTACTAACATTATAGGTAATAAATTCACAGAATATAAGAAACAATCCTTTCATATAC
Organism: Heliocidaris erythrogramma; assembly: GCA_025617745.1. Lineage (NCBI taxonomy): Eukaryota > Metazoa > Echinodermata > Echinoidea > Camarodonta > Echinometridae > Heliocidaris > Heliocidaris erythrogramma. The sequence continues at coordinate 32,495,964 of CM046859.1, read as the reverse complement.
ACTTGTAAACTTGTTTGTGACTATCTTTCCATTTTGCGACATATTGCGACAGAGAATGAGAAGTGCAATGTCTAGTTTGACTTTATCAAAGTTGAACAAACGCACTCAGCCAGTCACATTGGCGTAGCGTATGTGCAGACATAAAGGGCGCACCGGTGTCATGGGGGGGGGGGGGTGGGGCACCCGTCTTATTAGGTGAATGAAATGCGAACTAACAATGATATTGAGGAAAGGCAGGGGTCAAAGTGGTCGTATCATCATTAATGTTGCCTTTCCCTGCTATCTTTCCGTTTCTCTTGTTCATCCTTCCCCTTTTTTATTTATTTTTTCCAACATAGGGGGGGGGGGGGGGTAATCTTCACATGCCCATGTAGCTACCCCACTGCTCAGACTATCCTGTCTTATCAGTTGTTTAAATTGTCCCGACCCCTTTTCTTCCTTCCTTTCTTTAAAAGCAAACAGCTTTTGAATTTGAAGGGAAATGAGAAGATTGTCATTATAACCTCTAAACGTTTCAGCACCTGTATTAGTTTCTATAGGGTAAAAAAGGACATTAAAAAGTGAAGGGATCACGTCCGCCATTTCGATAAAAGAATGATTCATGTAACACTGAATCATTGGTCGTGGATAAGAGATTCAAGTTTTCATAGAAGGGAACTTACTTTGATGGCAGCTTGCTTTTCATATGAATTTAAAAAAAGATCAGAGCAATATCAGTACATTACTAAAAATCACTGTCGATTAGCATGATTAGTTTGCGCATGTTCCTCTCACATCTTCTTGCTTGCTTTTTTTCTTTCTCGAATTTCCTCCATTTTCTCCAGTCATGGGGGAGGGGACGGGAGGGGTCACGTGCCCCTCCCCGCCCCCGTGGCGATGCCTGTATGTTATCTAGGTGATAAACTGTAAAATTAAGTCATATATCTTGTCATTTGACAACGCCTTGAACTCCTTGCACCTCACCCTAATATCACGCAGTATGGTTTCCCGCTCACTTCTTCGCAAGTGTTAATTGTTATGACACCTCGAGAAAACCCACCAATGAACCAAATCATGCTTTTCCGATTTTAGTTAGGCATCTGAAAAGGTAATAAAAAACACGAATGATCATTATAACGGGGCTGGTATTTCGCGAAAATATGGAAAAGAAATCCCTCATGTGGTATACGTACGTGTGCAGGTCAATTGATGTTCTTGGTTCGCCCATTTTCAATGTCACGTAGGGTAAACTGTCCCTATCCTTTTTTTATTCTGAGGTCCCGCCACTGTTGTTGTTGTGTTTTTCTTGAGTTTTTTTTATGCAAGGGGACCTTTTAAGTCTAGTGATTTAAAAGGTCATGAAAATTATTTGCCCGGTCCTGAGAAAACGTTAACCTCAAACAATTTCTGGCTCCTCCCTATATATAGACTCCAAATTATGAGAAGACACCGCAACATATTACTTAACCCCATAAAGGATTATTTCCGTAAAAGTTCATTTCTATGACCTAAGGAGCAATGTAAGTTCATGGCCAGAGCGAAATTGAGGACCTCGTAGTTGAATCCCTACAACTACAGAGGTTAATATACCCTTGCACTGAGCCCGGCACTGAGCACAGCCCTGGCATGGCGGGAGATCGCAATAGGGGAGGTGCATTACTCCAGCGTATTATTATCCATGAGATACACCGCATCAGTATTCTTTGGCATCTCCGCGACGGAGATTGATACATCATTCTCCACTCGAAGACATAGGAGTGCGGTCCCTGGATAAATCCGACTCGTGTTCGGGATAAATCAATTTACATCTGTGTGACATCGGCGGCGGGTCGTTGTGAAGTTGGTCTGCCCTTGTATAGCCTGGATGCCTACTGTATGCCTTACAAATTATACCTCAAATCCAAGCGATTTAAGGGAGATACATGTAGCCAATGCCGTATCCACTTTCACCCTTTCTGCTTCCGTTCAGATTGTTGTACCCTGTGAAGTGAAGTGACTACACATATCGGCAGCATGTACCACCAAACTATCAACGCATTTGCCAACCTGATTCTGGCGGCAACGCTTTTATCTTGTACTCTCTCGTCCCTGACGGACGCCTGCCCTCCGAAGGTGAAATCAGGGGTGACAACACCGAAGCCAGGCCATGGAAATCAGATGTTCAGGTAAAATCATCATTAGGGGATTTAGGGGGGGGGGGGGGGGGGGGGGGGGGGTTACAATCGGCCCGTGTGTGCCCACTTTTAAAAATAAAATAGTCATGTCTTATGTACACCACCAAAAACGTGCCCCGTTTCAAATCCCGAACCCCCAAAAGGCACATGTCTGAAAAATGTAATAATCCCATTTTTTGGTATTTCCTTTGTTTTCTGCTTGTCAGGTGTTTTTTTTACAAAATATTTTTACTGTCCTCACGGTTCATCCCCACCCCCATTGTACAAAATTCTACATCCGCCCCTGAGTTCCAGCATCATCTTTTCACCAGTCCAGATCGGGCCTCCAAAATCTAATCCATCTCCTGACCTCTGTATTTCATCCATGCTTAGTGTTATATTTATGTTTCTTTTGATTAAATAGTACATGGGATTAACTAAACATCTAACCACTTAATGTCTTCGTTGAATTTATTTCTCAGTTGAAAAAACTCAAATGTCATCATTACGGATTCTTATTTGTTAAATAACTGCTAAAGTGACATTTACAATAGAATACTTTTTATCCAAAGAAATAAGCCCTTATGCATGGGGTTAAATGTTACACCCTTCTCTATCAGACATCGACCCCGATGTAAAATTAAAGTTTTTATTGTCAAATTTACGCCATATTTTAGGGGTATTGCTGTTTCGGATAGAAATTTGAACGTTTAATTCTTAGTGTCGTGAGTGTGGTAAGTAGCTAGTCGAAATTTGATGATTTCTCATTTTCCTTTAAAGCTGGTAATTATTTTGATTATCGGGGGTTTTGTGTAAATTTGTTTTTAGATTCCGCCGCGAAGGAACCATGAAAGAAGAGGAAGAAGATTCATCGACATCAACCCCGGCCTCGATCATGGTCGATGAACTCGTCCGAGTACTCGAACAGAACGGTGACAAAGAAGTGTCGGTCATCGAGTGGTCTCTGGAAGGTTATTCTGTAGAGGATTTCTGGAAGATGTTAAACATCTACGACAAAGATGGTGAGTAACCGCAGAAGGAATATGGTTTGAAATCAGTAAAAAATGCACCTACCATATTCTTATTCTACGCCTTCTTCCTCATAATGTACTTTGAACTATTCTAGATGATATACTTTTATTTTTTTAAATGTTTTATTAGATCAATTAAATACAATTATAATGTTTACATGTAAGTGACAATGATTATGAGCAAATAAGGGTGGACTATTCCAGATGATACTAAATGCTACTGTGTGCATGTTGTTTGAATATTTCGAAAAATGTGATTAAAAAAAACAAATGTATCTGTGAAGCGTATTCTGTTAAGCCAATAAATTCTTGAATCAGTGTAGTAGTCATAAGAATTATGTGGAAGGAAAAAAAAACATTTGATCCTTATGAATTTCGAGTTCCAATCAGTGGAAATATCAAACTAAAGGTCATTCATACATCTTTGAGATTATTAGATAAATGCAAAGACATTCATTTCCCTAGAAGAAATATCAGAGTTTTGCATTTATGAATATACACTGTAAACAATAACTGTATATTACAGCAATTTTCCTACCATTTCACAAGAAAAATACCGTATTAACAGAAAAACGGCCAAAACTTGTAATTTTACAAGTCAAAAAAACCTGTTAATCTACAGTTATTTTTTACAGTGTACAGGTCGTCATGTTGAGCGAGTAGAAATGGGATTGTTTATTCGCCCCACCATTGGCAGTTTAATGTTGCCTTATTGTAAATATATATTTCTGTGATTTCAATCCCATATTCCTCTCTCTCTTTTTACCCTTTACGTAACACTCTTTTTCTCCCTTCATTCCTTCTCAGTTTCTCTCTTCAGTCTCAGCAACCTTCTTCAAATCTTACTATCACAAGACAATCTATTTTTTCCTTTAATAGTACGCCTTTGAGTTTTAATTATTTGACAATTATTTATTTTCAAATTTATAATCATGAAAAGATATTTCATTTGCTACCCTGCGAGGTTTTGTGGTATCATGTTTATGTATGTGCAATGGTTGAACAGTCATAGTAATCTCTCTCTCGCTCTCTCCCTTTCCTTTTCCCATTGCATAGGTAATGACCGGATTTCAAGAACTGAGATTGCACAAGTACAGACTGAGTTGAGTAAAGTGCGAGTCTGAAATGCACCCGGGACTTTTTGATAACCCAAACTTTAAAAAAGTCTAATATCTTCCAATTCATCTCAATCAAATTAATTTGGTTAGCTGTGATTAAAGTTGCTAGTGAGAATGAAAAAAAAATAAAGAATTAATCGTCTTCCTCTATGAGAAACAGTCATGTTCGTATACAGAGAATGACATATAGATTACACCGTCTGTGAATTTAGATGCCAAATATTTTGACAAGACGTTGAAATACATTCAGTATTCTTTGTTAATGACTTGTTAATTCTAGGTTTTTCTCTTTAGAACAACAACATCTATAGTAAAAAACAAGACAAGTAAAAAACATACCAAAACATAATAAAAACCACCGATCGCAGTACTGCTCAATGGTTCCCCAACCTCTCGTCATGCTCGTAGATCCATTCCCATACGAGTGCTTGTAAATGAGAAGCCAAAGTAATATTTATTTAAAGAGAAGTTATAGGCCTAATGATAAATGTGAAACATGTAATATGCGAGCTGTCGCATTCTATTTATTTCCATGTGGAAGAATTTTATTTCATTTTCAAATATGACTCGAAATAGGACCAAAGTCTGATACCACATGATGTTGTACGTGTGTCTATAGTGCTTTTCATTGTTTGTGATATTTTAAAGCAAGATTTTTAGTCGGTGATTTAAAAACCTTATAAATACGCAATTCCTCATATTTAGTACATAGTGCAACCATGTTGGCTCTACTGTAACAACGAATGTTGCTTGCCCGTAACCAACGTGGATTTTACGTGGTTTTGTTTTATCCATGCACGGAAAGTTTTTTTTTTTCCTTCTTGAAAAAATGCAATCTTTGACTTTGTCTGAGTGAGAGCAAAACAGACTGAAAATGTTTCTGAAACCTACACCAACTGAAGCTATTACGTTGAGCTGTCACTCTCTCTACCCAGGCATGTAAAAGAATTCCTTGATTAGGAAAGTTTATTCATTGTCGTGAGTAGTAGTAGTATAGCTGTTGATGTTAATGTATATGTTTTTGCAACCAGTCAAAGATTACTATTTTGCCATAATTGTTCACTTGTAATTTATTTTTTAATTCTTTATTTTTCCTAATTGAAAGGTACATGGTATTTGTTGATTTCTATAGACAATAGTCCAATATTATTTTGTGCCAATATAAAATATCACCCGATGTCCTATAACGATATTTGGCTGTTGGCATTTGAGCCTATCTGCATATAGGTAGCCTACGGCTAAAGGCGATATGAGCGTTATACACGTATACGGCCATCCAATAATGTTTTTGATATAAATAACATTCCTAAATAATTTATATCTCATGACTCTTGTCTCAAATCCCAATAGAAGTACTACGTAAATGATTATTGTACATGATGCTTTTGGGATATTCCTATATGTATATATATTTATTGTATTCATTTAAAATAGCCCTATACAAGACCAAAAAAAAATGGTAATGATGAATTAAGAATGTGATTGTATTAGACAGTAAAATGATAAAATACATTTTTTAATAAACACGATAAACAACGATGTCTCACCTGTGGTCAATTAATCATTTCCATTGGGGGTGGGGTGGAATAAACTGGTTAAAGTACAAGGAATGTGAATGTGCTGGGTAGTGTCAGAGTAAGGTGGGGGGGGGGGGAGAAAGATGATGGGGCATGATATTGAGGAATAAAGACAGAAAGTGAGAATGAGAGAGAATGGGGGAAAGGCATAAAATAGATAAATATATAGAGAGAGAGAGAGTGAGATGATGAGATGAAGACAGTAGCCTGGACTCACATTTGCCGAAAGAGTCAGGAAATCGGTATTAAAATATAAAGGAAGAAAAAGAAAAAGAAAAAGCAAAAAGGGTAAAAGTGGACAAAATGCAAATGCAAAAGACTAAGACGGAAGTGGCGAAAGGTGGTAAGGACAAAGAGAGAGAAAGAGTGAGCGAGATTGGGGGGGGGGGGGGGGGGGGGGTAGACCGTCCATGAACATGAGTATATTAATTTTTCTTGGTTTTTGCTTTTATTGAAAATACAGTGATGATTGCGTCCAGGGGCGGATCCAGGATTGAGTAAAAGAGGGGGCACACAATTCAGGTTGTCAATTTTTGGAAAAGGTAGACCCCGTTTTTTTTTGTCTCGCCAGCTTCTCGAAAAACTTGCTCAGTAGGGGGGGGGGGGGGGGGGTCCAGTTTCCCTCCATAATTCCCTGACAAGCAAAAAAATAAAAGGTCTAAAAGAGGGGGGGGGGGGGCACAATCGAGAAAATGGCGGATCGTCAAAATGCATACTTTTCTTCCAAAGGGGGGGGGGGGGCACGGGCCGGAAGTGCCCCCCTCCCTGGATCCGCCAATGATTGCGTCGATCATAAAAAAATAATGTTTTGATGAAAGTGTAATTAGGATTATAACCATAAAAATCTATTATTGACCCATCAACCTCAATGGCAAGTTTTTCTTAATATAGGAACACTTTGACATTATATCTGCATCTCTTCCTATTCCCCTTGATAGCTGAGTTTTACATTTCAAGGAAGTTGCGTTATTTGGTGAAAATATGAGATTGCATAATTTTGGGACAAAAGCTTCCGGAGAGAAATCGCATCCCGCCGCAGAGAAACATAATTAGTTAGCTTTCGAATGTGTCGACTTGAACGCCGTCCTAGATCCTCCCAGCTACGATGGACTGCTTTGTGTTAGCTGCATACCGCGCTTCGTGTAAGAACGGCTCACCCGTCCACTGGCTTCTCCCTCGTCCACTATTATAGTCAGATCGAGAACGCGTCAAACATGGTTTTGCCGTCTTCTCTAAAACGTGAACCTCACTTCACCCATTGTTAGCTTCATGCTTCACCTATTTTGTATGCAGTCAACACAAAGCAGTCCATTGTCGCTGGGGATCTAGGACGGCGTTCTAGTCGACATATCCGAAAACTCCTTATTGAAACAGTGTGAACGTTCGTTCTGTTCACATTGTTAATGCGTGGTAACTAATATTGTGAAAACAATATGCGTTTACACTGTTAATGTGTGGAAGCATTGTGAAAACAATGTGAACAACGGCTAATGCGCGGAAACACTGTGAAAACATGCGGACAATTTTGTTACGTTTACACATTGTTAGTAGAGACAATGGTGGGAAACAGTGTGACAACTATTGTTGTGTTCTTATCGTTAGTACTAAGAACGTTTTCAGAATTCTGCAGTATGAACAGAAGATGTTGGTATTGTCAACATTATGAACTTATCGAACTTTGTGTGAATTTATTGAATTCTTCATCAAAGAAGTGTAATCATAAAAATATTTCCCCAAATTACCCCAAATCACATTTTAATAATATTTTTTTTATCTGTATGCCTATAAGGTTGTACATATAATCTTGGATAAAATCTTTTGTTGTACTTTTAGTTGTAATCGTAGAATTGTCAACTTCCGGAGCTAACATGTAGGTCAGATTACGGAGTTTAAGAATAGCAGAAAACGATATTCTGTTACATTTCCGGTCGATTTCAGCATACATTCCACTAGGCCCCGACTGGCTGCAGGAAAAGATGGGACAGAGAGGGGGAGAGACATGGAGAGAAGGAAAAGAAGAGGGGAAAGGGAGAGAGAGAGAGAGAGGGGGGGGGGAGAGAGAGAGAGAGAGAGGGGGGGAGAGAGAGAGAAGAGAGAGGGTTCATGTACTCGTCTCCCTGATGGTCAAATGAATCAAACTTTATGGGAAATCAAATTTGAGATGAATTCATCGGAAGGTTTTTTTTGTGCCTTCTCATTGTAACCATCGCTAAAAACGGATGTGCATTCTGATAACATTCCAAAATAATGCCCAAGACCCTTGAGGCAGAAAATAATGAACGAATGTAGTACAGCCACGACAGTATAATAACTTTAATAATTATGAGATTTAAAAAAAAAGGAAAAGAAGAGAGATCCATATTGCAACAGCTAGATTTTACTGAAATATATCACAGAAATTCCTCTTTCTATATTGCACTGCCACCAAAATTACTACATTTTGCTTTCGTGGTCATCAGATGATAAATTTTGAAGGAATTTATTTAAAGTCATATTAGTATTATCGACTCACTGGTGGAGTGTTGTGTACATTGGAAATGGATTTTGTTTCCGGTCATTATAATGTTATATATTCTTTGATAATGATGGAAGTACCTAAATATTCTCAACATGGATTTGGAGAATGTGAACCGGGGCCTATTGCTCAATAGGTGGAGATTGAACCCAACTGGGAAAAAAAGATAAAAAAGAAAAAGAAAACTAGAAAGGCCGTCAAAGGCGGCAGACCCACGCCTTAACCCAATAGGTTTTGTTTTGTTGCGATTATTTTTGTAAGCAGTAGCCATTCAAAGGGGATAACAAGAGGCACATCTCCCCCCCCCCCCCTAAATTTTGCCATATCCAGGTCATAGCTTTGTGTGTCCCCACCCTTGAAAAAATTCTTCTGAAAAAGATATTTTATTATTGAAACATCCCTCCCCTAAAAGTAATTGATTAGACATGTCAGAGAGCGTGGCGTGGTGAGAAAAAAATGTTAGCAATTTGTATTCAGTGTTCAGTCATGTTAGTAAATGTATTCATGTTCTATCTTTAAATTGCATTGCAATTGGGGTTGTTGTTTTTTTTTCATCGGGCTTGGATAAAATAAATATGACGACAAAATAAGTTGGATCTCGACTTCAAAATGCATGCGAGGCACAGAGCTTACTCACTCAGCTCAGTCACCACCCATCAACAAAGTCAAAGTGGATACTGGCGTGCATGTATTCGGCGAACCTCGATCAGCCACCAAATTTTGCAAATCCACACAAATTAAAAAAAAATACAGTGTTTGTATATATATTCTCAAATGACAGGACCGTTATAACCCAAAGAAAAAAGTTCAATCCTACTACTACTAAGTACTACAGTCAGTAAGGCACAGGCACTGTACTCCCTGGGGTTATGTACTCCCGAGCCCGACCAGATCGCCGTCACTTCGCGACAGCGCTGTGTATAGTTATGTACGTACAGCTAGCTACACAGCCCACTCACTCAGATCAACACACGCGAACGCTCGCGAGTGCGATAGACTCACTCACGTCGAACAAACTCACCAGATTTTCACCGAAAACAATTAAAATCACGTACTACACGTCCACCAGGATAAAATAAATCACAAAAACTTCCACAACAAAGTGGAAAGAACGGGGAAAATAAACAGAAATGCAAAGAAGATAAGAAATAAAGGAGAAGCCGTAGGGGTAGGGTAGCCTGAATCTAAATGAATTTGTAGTTTAAAAAGGTATCGCGCGCAATCCCTTGTTGCTGGGATACGTTGGCTTTGAATATTCATTGCAGGCTCGTACGGATTTGAAGTGAAATGGCAAATAATGGGTCTAAAAGTCTTCTAAAATTCATAAACCTGAAATAGACTTTTGGTGAGAGACGAAGTAATGAGTGTTTTGATTGGCCAAAATATTTCTGCATCTGCAGGCGAAGTTTGGGGTCATCAATCTTTCTAGTTTCTTTCCTGTCACTATCTGAACTGAAGTTCCTATACTTTACTACAGGGTCAAAACTTCAAGGTCACACAGAATGTGCAGGGGTCAACCAATCATCACCAAAATCTAATCGATTCTTTCCTGTCACTTTCTGAACATTCCCTGAAAATTTGGTGCAAATCCGTTCACCCGTTCTCTTGTTATCTTGTACACAAACAAACAAACAAACAAACAAACAAACAAACAAACAAACAAACTAGAAAGGCCGTCAAAGGCGGCAGACCCACGCCTTAACCCAATAGGTTTTGTTTTGTTGCGATTATTTTTGTAAGCAGTAGCCATTCAAAGGGGATAACAAGAGGCACATCTCCCCCCCCCCCCAATAAATTTTGCCATATCCAGGTCATAGCTTTGTGTGTCCCCACCCTTGAAAAAATTCTTCTGAAAAAGATATTTTATTATTGAAACATCCCTCCCCTAAAAGTAATTGATTAGACATGTCAGAGAGCGTGGCGTGGTGAGAAAAAAAATGTTAGCAATTTGTATTCAGTGTTCAGTCCAAGGCCGTACGCAGATTTTTTTTCCTGGGGGGGGGGGGGGGCAAGATGATCGCTTTCAAAGGAACCCATAACTTGAAGTCTAAAACCCGATTAAAAAAAAGTATGATTTTGAAATTTCTGGGGGGGGGGGGTGCCCCCCCCCCCCCCCCCCCCCCCCCCCCCCCCCCCCCCCCCCCCCCTCCCCGCTGCGTACGGCCTTGGTTCAGTCACGTCAGTGTTAGTAAATGTATTCATGTTCTATCTTTACATTGCAATTCGGGTTGTTGTTTTTTTTTTCATCGGGCTTGGATAAAATAAATATGACGACAAAAGAAGTTGGATCTCGACTTGAAAATGACGTGCATGCGAGGCACAGAGCTTACTCACTCAGTACTACAGTCAGCCGGCCCGGCCCAGGCACTTCGCGACAGTGCTGTGTATAGTACACTACAGCTAGCTACTCAGCCACTCACTCAGATCAACACACGCGAACACTCGCGAGTGCGATAGACTCACTCACGTCGAACAAACGCACCAGATTTTCACCGAAAACAATTAAAATCACGTACTACACGTCCACCAGGATAAAATAAATCACAAAAACGTCCACAACAAAGTGGAAAGAACCGGGGGAAAGTAAACAGAAATGCACAGAAGATAAGAAATAGGAGAAATTAGACGTGCTAGGCTATACGTATACCGTATACCTAGCCGCTTTCGATTTCGCAACGAGAGTACTGTAACGAACCTGTGCTAAATATTTTAGCACTATTCTGTAGTAAGGGATGGGTATAAGTAACAGCACATCGCTATAACGTGTAGACCAGTGGGGATTGCAACGTATCGGAATAGGTACTGCTTAATGAAGGAAAATTAGCATAATTCGCATATTCAAATTATATAGGGGGTTTGTCATGACTCATTTTGATAGATTATTTGTTGGACAAGTTATCTGGACGGGAATCAGTGGTTACACTTGATAATTAAGTCGGGGTTATATTGTTTTAAGCGAAAGTGTTGTTTTTACTAACTGTTTTCACAATGATTTGTCATATGGGTAAATATTGGAATACAAATTGTGTGTGGGAGGATTATGTGCTTAGGACTAGCCATCACATTGTATCCGCCCCTGAGTAGCCCGATCAATCTCACCGAGATTTACTCTTGGCTTCCATTCTGTAACCTGTACACTTGTGTTGCTTAAAGGTAATGATTAAACTTGCTTTTCAACGGAAAATTATGGTTCCAGACTAATTCCTTTGCATATTTAATTCAATTGATTAATTAACATTAGGGCTTCGAAAGACAATGAATGCTAATGAATGATCTTCAATTGAGTGACTGATTGTTCGAAGGATGATCAATTGTCTGTTGCTGTGCCGAGGCGAGAAGGGTGATCAATTGAAATCGACGGATGGGTGATTGCTGGTAGACCTGGTGGTGGGCAGTACCTGACGGTTGGTGATGGTTGTATGCCGGTAACTCCAGCCATCAGCAGCGGTCATATATTTTGACCAAACGGACGGGGAGCTCGGCAAGGCACGGGGCATCCTGACAAGATTGCCGTGTCAGCCGGCGTGGCGAACCGTGGCCGTTACACGTGGTGTCAGGAGTGGGATTGCTGACGGTCTGGAGTAAGGCAGAGCTGGTGGGCGACGGGCAGCAGAACTGACGGCGTCACAGCTAAGGCAGAGCTGGTGGGCGACGGGCAGCAGAACTGACGGCGTCACAGCTAAGGCAGAGCTGGTGGGCGACGGGCAGCAGAACTGACGGCGTCACAGCTAAGGCAGAGCTGGTGGGCGACGGGCAGCAGAACTGACGGCGTCACAGCTAAGGCAGAGCTGGTGGGCGACGGGCAGCAGAACTGACGGCGTCACAGCTAAGGCAGAGCTGGTGGGCGACGGGCAGCAGAACTGACGGCGTCACAGCTAAGGCAGAGCTGGTGGGCGACGGGCAGCAGAACTGACGGCGTCACAGCTAAGGCAGAGCTGGTGGGCGACGGGCAGCAGAACTGACGGCGTCACAGCTAAGGCAGAGCTGGTGGGCGACGGGCAGCAGAACTGACGGCGTCACAGCTAAGGCAGAGCTGGTGGGCGACGGGCAGCAGAACTGACGGGCGTCACAGCTAAGGCAGAGCTGGTGGACGACGGGCAGCAGAACTGACGGTGATTGAATACTCGACGGCAGTTGATAATGGAATCTTTACAGACCAAATATGGTTGTCATCTGTCACCAGCAGAATTGATACAGCAAGTGGAAGGTAACATAACAGCAGTGGATGAGATGCTTGCCGAGTTACAGCGATCGTCAGAAGCACCAACATCACAACCTCGGCCAGAGCAGAGCACTCCACTTTTTCCACATTCTGCTGACACAGGGTTTGTCAGCATGCCGTCATCAGGCATCAAACCGTCAGTAATCAGCGATGGGGATAGAGTAACATTGTCAGAACCGTCACTTGGACAGGGGAGTGTCGGGGCCAATGCGGCAGTACGGGCGAGGCATGCTGAGAGAAGGGTTCCAGTTATAGGAAGCTTTGACGGTGTCTATACTGAGATGCCCCAGACAGGAGCAGGCAACTGGCAGAGTCCACGGGTCAGTCCACCCTTTCCCAGATCAACTTATTCTGAGCTTCCTAGCTTTAATATGCACCAGCAGTTACCACAGGAGTTCTCCATGACGAACGAGGCAGCCCAGGCCCAATATCAGCCACAGTCGCGGCCAGGCAGTCTTCAGGGACGGATGTTTCGGCGACCTCTCACTGGACCAACTGATAATACAAAACCCTACATGTTGCCGGATCGGTTCGATGGGAAAACTCCTATACTGGATTACTTGGAGCATTTCGAAGCATGCGCAGTTATCAATAACTGGACGGATAGAAAGGCGACACACTATCTAGCAGCCAGTCTACGTGGGCCAGCGCTGAAACTACTGGGGAAGAATGGTGAGACAGAACTGACGTACCGTGACTTGGTCAGTCGGCTCAAACATCGCTTCGGACCTTCAGGAAAAGCTGATGTGTTTTTGGCTGAACTACGTTCCCGGCGAAGAAAGCCACATGAGACTCTTCAAGAACTGGGTCAAAGCATCAGAGACCTGGCGGGGATGGCTTACCAGGAATTCGATCCTGATGGACAGGATAAGCTGGCTCGGGGTCATTTTCTGGATGCAATAGTGAATCCGGCGATCCGAGAGGGTTTGTTTCGAGCCCAACCACATACCTTGGACGAAGCCATCGAAGCAGCTCTAAACACCGAGGCATTCCTTAAGATGGAAACAGAGAGGGGCGAGTTGAAATACTCTCACCGTCACAGCCACAGCCGAGCTTTGACAGACAGTGGTTGGCCTCAGCCTCCTGATAGCGATACATCAGAACTTGTGAGAAAGATGGAGAAAGCGCTAGGTGATCTTACAGCTAGACTGGAATCACTGACAAGCCAAGTGGGAGGTACGTCACAGGGTGGTAACAAAGGACCACACTCCCAGAGGAGACGCCAAGTCGGGGCTTGTTACAATTGTGGTCAACTAGGACATTTCTCCCGAAATTGTCCTCACCCTAAGATGCAGTACACACCTGATGGTTCGGAAATCATGGAAGTTGAGAACAAACGCTGTCACCAATGTCATGAGGCTGGACACTTCAAGAGAAATTGCCCTCGTAACCAAGCTGGAAGGGGAGACTGGGCAGCTAAACACCCTGGTAGAGATACAGGTGATTTGATGTCAAGCCGTGATCGAACGGCTGAGAACAACAGACAACCAGAAGCTGGGCAAGTGAGAGTAGGCACGACAGAAAGAGTGAAACGCCAAGGACTGTTCATCAAATCCAAGATAAATGGGCAGCCTGTGACATTCCTAATCGATACTGGGTCAACGCAGTCGTTCATTGCCGACGCCGTTTTCAACAAAATTGAGGAAGCCAGAAAACCAGTCTTGCAGAGGGTGCCCAATACAATTCATCAGGCTGATGGATCGCCTTTGGACACGATGGGGAGAGCTTCCATGGAGTTGCAGGTTGGAGGTTTACTCTTCATCGTTAAGATGACAGTTGCTGCTCTTAAGAACGAAGGAATCCTTGGCCTAGATCTCTTGATGCAGATGCATGCCGAATTAGACTGCCACAAAATGGAACTACGGACGCCATGGCAGTCCATCGCCTGTCAGGACCAAGAAGGCCGAGATTTCTGTTCTCGAGTCGTGGCTAGTGAGACAAGCATTGTCCCTGCTGGTCATGAGGTAGTACTGAGGGGAGAAGTAACCGGCCGTAACCCTAGCGTCGTTAACCAAGTTGGTTTGTTAGAGCCTCCTCCTAACCCGACGGAGCTGAGCAGAAAGGGCCTACTGGTAGCAAGAGCCGTGGTTACTGCAGATTCCGGAATTCTGCCAGTGAGAATGTTCAACCCAACCGGGAGAGAGACCACTGTCAAGAAGGGCACAATGTTGGCCAGTCTTAGCTCAGTCCAGGACCCATCAGATGACACCTTAGCAGATGACGAGGAAGCTGGAGATCCGCCAGACAACAGCCTGGTGGGTGACGAGGCAGCTGAAGACTTGCCACATGACAGCCTAGCAGATGACGAGGTAGCTGGAGATCCGCCAGACAACAGCCTGGCGGGTGACGAGGCAGCTGAAGACTTGCCACATGACAGCCTAGCAGATGACGAGTTAGCTGGAGATCCGCCAGACAACAGCCTAGAAGTTGAAGAGGCGGCCAAAGACACGTCAGATGACGATCCGGCAGAGAGTAAGGCGGCTGGAAACCTGCCGGACGACAGCCTTCCAGGTGATGAGATAGCAAAAGGCTTGCCAGATTATGGGCTGATAGCTGGTGGGTCAGACGGGGAATCCAAGGACAAAATGACAGATGATACGACAGCTGGAAGTCCAAAAGATAAACAGTCACCCACTGACACGATCAGTGAACAAACCGTACCTGAGAAAGAAACATCATGGGGTGGCAATGCCGCGAGACGCTATCCCAAACGAGACAGGCGACCTGCTACCAACCTGCGAGATTATTTCGTGTTATAAGTTATCTACAGATTGTAACCAATGAAAGAATATGAAGGCTATGTGAATAAACTTGATTATAACCCTGGAACTTTGTGTGCGGATGTCTTTTGTGATGTGCGGACTACCGTGGTCACAGTACAGTGAGCAGTTATCCTGTTTAGTGACATTTGACTCTTGATTAACATTGTACTGTTTATTTTGTCTGCAGTAACTGTTGACCAAACCCGTGGACACATGGCTTCTCACAAGAAGGAAGGAAGCTTTGAATGCCTGAAGTGCGGACGAACCTATGAGAAAGAGTCATCCTTGAAACGGCATGACAAGGATATACACGAAGCGAAGTTCCGGTGTGACCGGTGCACTTACAAGACTGGAAGGCGGGCAGATATGCAGAAGCATTATGCTAAACACGCTGATTTGGTGGTACCACCCCGGAACTACAGTATGACGCCGGTGAAGCCTTCGTATAAATCAGCGGCATCCAGATTTTCGCGCTCCAGGTCTCGATCGAGGTCGAGGACACCAAGTCAGAGCAGAATAAGATCGAGGTCTCCACGCAGGACGAGGTCACCATCTACTCCTGTCCGAGACGAAGTGAGGCCTAGAGCAATGGTAAGGAGGTGTTCACCGCCCCCGCTGGATTTGACAAATCAAGGTACATCCGGGTATCTTCCTGAGCCACCAGTCTCTACCCGTCGGCCACCATCGCCACGCAGAATGAGACGTTGCGATGCATCAACACAAACCAGAGAAGCGGAAGACATTGGACAGAGGAAGTTGAAGGAGAAGCTTGGTCAGGTAAAGTCTGGTGATGGTCAGGCAATCGACAAAATTACCCAGACATTCCAGATTCCGCCGGGTATGACCCTCACCCGGACCACAGAGCGATACATCACAACCCAGGGGGAGATGGTCGAGACAGTACAAGAAATACTTACTAGGGCCAAGTGAGCCGAATTTCTGAACAGTTGAACACTTACCACAAGGAGAACTTGAACTGTCGAAAAACGACTTGGTTGTGAACTGTAGTTTTTAGCATATTGTATTAAGCGCCATTTTTATATGTTGTATATAAGTTTGAGTTGTGCTGTTGACCAGCCGTCATAAGAAAATGTGACGACGATATAGATTTCTCGAGGTTTTCATAAAAGGTGTAAAGTTGATAGTTCTGTATGTTTATAAGCCTAGTGATATTTGGAGATGGGTAATGGCAGAAAGCGGAAGATAGAATTGTACGTCGAGAAGTGTTGATCATAATGTTTTACGTAAGAAAGTGCATGCTGATTTTTGTTTTAAGCTGTCAATAATTGTGGATTTGTTAGCTTGGGGACCAAGCTTGGGAGAGAAGGGGGTCGTGTAACGAACCTGTGCTAAATATTTTAGCACTATTCTGTAGTAAGGGATGGGTATAAGTAACAGCACATCCGCTATAACGTGTAGACCAGTGGGGATTGCAACGTATCGGAATAGGTACTGCTTAATGAAGGAAAATTAGCATAATTCGCATATTCAAATTATATAGGGGGTTTGTCATGACTCATTTTGATAGATTATTTGTTGGACAAGTTATCTGGACGGGAATCAGTGGTTACACTTGATAATTAAGTCGGGGTTATATTGTTTTAAGCGAAAGTGTTGTTTTTACTAACTGTTTTCACAATGATTTGTCATATGGGTAAATATTGGAATACAAATTGTGTGTGGGAGGATTATGTGCTTAGGACTAGCCATCACATTGTATCCGCCCCTGAGTAGCCCGATCAATCTCACCGAGATTTACTCTTGGCTTCCATTCTGTAACCTGTACACTTGTGTTGCTTAAAGGTAATGATTAAACTTGCTTTTCAACGGAAAATTATGGTTCCAGACTAATTCCTTTGCATATTTAATTCAATTGATTAATTAACATTAGGGCTTCGAAAGACAATGAATGCTAATGAATGATCTTCAATTGAGTGACTGATTGTTCGAAGGATGATCAATTGTCTGTTGCTGTGCCGAGGCGAGAAGGGTGATCAATTGAAATCGACGGATGGGTGATTGCTGGTAGACCTGGTGGTGGGCAGTACCTGACGGTTGGTGATGGTTGTATGCCGGTAACTCCAGCCATCAGCAGCGGTCATATATTTTGACCAAACGGACGGGGAGCTCGGCAAGGCACGGGGCATCCTGACAAGATTGCCGTGTCAGCCGGCGTGGCGAACCGTGGCCGTTACAGTACAGTTCAAGCGCAAAAAATCCCTTGTTGCTGGGATACGTTGGCTTTGAATATTCATTGCAGGCTCGTGCGGATTTGAAGTGAAATAGCAAATAATGGGTCTAAAAGTCTTCTAAAATTCATAAACCTGAAATAGATTTTTGGTGAGACGAAGTAATGAGTGTTTTGATTGACCAAAATATTTCTGCATCGGCAGGCGAAGTTTGGGGTCATCAAACATTCTAGTTTCTATCCTGTCACTCTCTGAACTGAAGTTCCTATACTTTACTACAGGGTCAAAAGTTCAAGGTCACACAGAATTTGCAGGGGTCAACCAATCATCACCAAAATCTAATCGATTCTTTCCTGTCACTTTCTGAACATTCCCTGAAAATTTGGTGCAAATCCGTTCACCCGTTCTCTTGTTATCTTACACACAAACAAACAAACAAACAAACAAACAAACAAAAAAAAAAAAAAAAAAAAACAAACATACGGAGCCCTTTACATAACCCTGCCGATTTCATCGGCGTGGGTAACAAAAAAACAAACAAACATACGGAGCCCTTTACATAACCCTGCCGATTTCATCGGCGTGGGTAATAATATTAGAGAGAAAGAAAACAAACGTAACATGACCGTTGATCAATCAGAACCAAGCATTTGGTTTGGGGCGGTCTTTATCGGATCCTAGACCTGCTAAAGTCATTCTAAGATCAGGAAACTCGATGAGCATGATGAAGACGGTATTGACTTCCGCCAAACACTTGAGGGTTTTTTTGGTTTTGTTTTGTTTTGTTTACTTCTTCCTCCCACTTATGATAACAAAATCTTGAAATGCTCTAGAAACAACTAAAAGCTTCCACTCTTTGACGTCAATATGTTGATTTAGGACTTCCATCGTTTTACATTAATGACACGCACGCGTGTCCGAGCTCGCTTCGCGGGAAACCCCCAGATTCCCCTTTGCCAAGTCACACACATGGGTGATATCGATATCCAGAGTCGTCTGCTGTTTCCGCGCCAAGGACAGCGAGGGTATATTAGGTAAGGTTCTTGGTCGAATTCGTCACATACTTCTTCATCTCGACACATTTATGACTCGAATCGTCTGGACATCTGGTGATATACAACAGTAGAAGTAACAATCCCTCCTGCATTGCTGAGTAATCATCCATGACCCAACGCGTCTTCTGATTTCAAGCTCCAACCTTTCGTAGCGAATTTACCCGAATTTACCAACCCTGAGGAAACATTTTTCTTAGCCTGTGACAATCTACGATCCAGATTCTTCTTTCATATTTCAAGCAAGGTAATGACTTTATCTTATCTATTTGCAGGATAAACCTGCACAAATTTTTACTTCAGCTTGTAAGTTGTAGCAAGAATGACGATGCCTCAACTTTGTATATACGTTTTGCCTTGGCTTTGGCGTCGTGCGGAAGCCAGATTTTTTGATCGTCTCAAATGATGTATGTCTGATTCATTAATATCTTAAGAGTTTCAACAGCCCTACCAAATTTATTCCTGGCATAGCGAGTTAGAGACGTAATTTATTCTTCATCGTCATCAAACACTATTTCACCCAAATTTCTGGAGATGTGGTACATATGATATATGAAACGCATGGCAAGAAAGGTGGTTCTTTCGCAGCGCATAGATGTGTCACCAAATAATGTATACAGTACATTCTGCTAGCCGAATCATAGATGAATTCATGAAGCATAAATACAAATTACGCAGTTAATAAATGAAATAAACCTTACAGAAATTTTACAGAAGTAAAATACCCCTTCATCCTAATTTTAATACTGCGTTCCCATCAAAAAAGATCGCCGAGCTGTTTTCAAAAGCCGAATAATGGTTGCTTATATATCACTTTCAATAAAACTGTAATTTCTTCATCGCTCGATTCGGAGTAAGGGAAGAAGAAGTATCCTACTGTGTAACAGCATGGCGTGCATTGACAGAAACTGATACGAAATGGGTAAGGGGGTACAAAGAGGTCACAATATCCAGGCGATAAAATGGGTCAAATCTGAATTTACATCCTCTTTTTTTTTTACAGCTCACTCAGTTTTTATTCTTCGACGGAGGTTGTTCTTTGCTAAAGTGATAAATGTTTGCACACGTTAACGCTTAACTACAGGTGTTCGGCTCCATCAGAGTTCGTTGTTACTCATGACGTGGAAATAACACGATAAAAAGAAGAGAAAAATGAGGTACTGTCTCGTTTTGGCCTCACAAAATAATGTTGATGAAGGAAACGTTTTTTGATATTCATTAAAACGTTAAATATTCTTTTATGGACATATAAATATTAGTGGTTCTTTACTTCAATTTTGTTACACCATTTACACGCTGAGAATTAGTTGCTTTTTTCACAATCAGTGAAAATGTACCTCTTTTGGTGAGCTTTCGCTTGCTTTTACCAATTAAAAATCAGATGAGTCTCTACGGTGACTTGAAAAGAATCATACTTGACGATTATTGTATTTCCATAAAATAGTCGCAGGCTTTTGAGATAAACGATTTCGGTAAATTGATAAACGACACTTGCTGACAAAGGAGGCAGATATTTCCTAATCGAAATTCCAGAGAATCGCGGAAAAGAAACCACTCAACGTTGAAGGCCAGAGCGACGGTCAATCTTATAAGCTTCTATTTTACTTTAAATTCGAATTTTAATATATCTGTTTGGTTGTTGAAATGAGGCTTCGACCTGGTTCCTCCTCACAATTTTGTTTTAATTTATTTTGTGAAAACTGTACTGTAAAGATAAGATAGTTTGGTAAAATTATCACACACGGAGCACATAACACAGGCCTCCTGCTTGACCCCTGAAGGGTCATCATTATACTGAGGGATAATTTGTCTGACCTCGACGTAGCATGTGTGTTCTTGTTATATTGATAAACGTAACTGGGAGAATACCCACGTGTGGTTGGATTTAGCCTCCTCAAAATTGCAACAGAGAAGCTTTCTCGCATAATTGCCACGCGGTTTTCCTATCATCCTCGATACGAATAGGCAGCTTATACCAGGCCAAAGATGGGATCAATAATTATGTTTGTTAGTGCGCGGACCTTTCGTAGCCGCGTGGCATCTTCTCCGAATAATTATTAAAGGGCATCATAATATACGTAGCCTACATATCTCTATCGTTTCTCTATCTATCATTATTATCAATCTTTGTTATTCTTCCAGTGTGTCTTCTGTGGAACAACTACAAGAACTTATCATCAGCATGTACCACCACGCCATCAACGCTCTCACCAACCTGGTTCTTGCTGCGACGCTGTTGTCGTTCAGCTTCTCATCCCTGACGGAGGCTTGCAGCTCGAAGACAAAGGAGGTTTTCGATCCGACGTATAATGAGGAAAGCGACACCGTAGGCGTACGACCGCGGCCTCCATCGATGAGGGAGTTGGGTTCCCGGTAAGAATCTTCCTAGGCTTGTTCGCAGAATTTGTGGAATACATGAATATTATAAATGTCAAGCTAACATCATTTTGTCATGCTTATCTCAACATCCAGTAGTAAATGCATACCACTAACTGGCAACTGCTAATCTGACTCCTGAGTTTAGAATCACCTTCGTGCAACATATAGAGGAAGATCATTGTACTAGAAGTGGAGGAGAGAGAGGAAGAGGAAAAGGAAGAGGCGGGGGAAAAAGAAGAAGAAGAAGAAGAAGAAAAAGAAGAAGAAGAAGAAGAAGAAGAAGAAGGGGGAAGAGGAGGAGGAGGAGGAGGAGGAGGAGGAATGGAATGGAATATTTTCTAGGGCCATTAATACTCACATTCTAGGCCTCCACTTTGCAAAGATGTATCGGCTTTAATGCGCCCCCTCTCTCTCTTTAAAAAATAAAAAATAAAAAATAAAAAATAAAAAATTGTATATAAAACACATGATATGGCGCAATGTCATATTGTCAGAATAATAATTATTTAATTGATTTTTTCTTCATCTTTCAGATTCCGTCGTGGTGTAGTTGTTGAGCAGGAAATCGCAGAGGAAGATGGGCTCACGACACCTGCATCGATCTCTAACACCGAAGTCTTCCAGGAACTCGATTTGGACTTCGACGATGCAGTATCCGTCATCGAATGGTCGTTAGAGGGCGGATCTGTCAGCGATTTCTGGGCACTATTGACCAGACACGACAACAATGGTGAGTTTTTTTTTTCTTTCTTTGTTTCTTTCTAAACCAGGCAATACAAGTGAACATGTAAGGTGGGTGGATGCCAGTCCTTTTTTTTTCTGGCATCATTTCTTGTTATCACATTAAATATGAATGTTGAAGTGATATTTAAAGAAGATCTAGAAATTAACATAACATGCATGAACAGTATCATCAAAATATTAATTGTTGTTACAATTTTATGATGGAGCCAACTATTTTTGCAAAGTTATATGGACAAATAAATTAATCCGTTTTGTACAAGAGTTACTTCTAGCAAGGGTGAACATAATTTGTGGACTTTCTCATTATTTTAGTATCGTGGAAAAAAATGTCTCCTAAAATGATTGCTTTGCTAATTCCCTCGTATTCGAATTGTGACGAGAAATGTAGCAAAAAGTTTGGACCAAATATGCCGCTATGTGTATAGTGAAGTCCATTTTCTGTGTGCAGTGACTTTCAGCAAATTTCAGCAAATTTGAGTCATTTACAAAAATAATATTGAGGATTCTGAGCTAACAGTATACCCCAGCTCTTATGTATTACATAATCAACGTTTTAAGTGCTTCCAGACAGTTTCTTTCCCAATGTAATCGCATTCGAACTCAAATTTATGTATAAGGGTTACATGTTCACCTCATGTTTTGTGCTCTTTTGTATCTTTCTTTTCTGCAGGTGATGAATTAATTTCAAGAGAGGAGTTTGCACCAATTCAAGTTAGGATACTCTTGTAAACTACTCAGGAGGAACTACACATCACAAAGTGTTCTCGACCCTTGGAGGGACACTTATTTATGGAATAGCAAATTTATTGACGCCAGCACGTCTTGTGACGGGTATACCAATTATTTCTAAAGGAAAAGAAAACGGCAACTGATTTTATTTTGATAGCCTCTCCAAGTGTTTTTTTTTTTTTTGTTCTTTTTTCTTAAAGTATCATTTAGTGATGTGATATCTTCCAGGTAGCAATTGATATGTTCAAATTATTATTTTTTTCTTCTCCGTTACAAAAAAGAAAAATCTTCAAACACAGGAAATATGAATAAGCTGCAATCCTCAGTTTGGGAAGTTGACATACTTATTATGTGAGAATATTTTTTGTTGTTGAAATAATTGCAAATAAAAATAAAACTGTGCAGAATTATTTCAATTTTATCTGCATCTGACAAGCCGAGTGCTATTAAATGTCTTTCAGACAGGAAATTTATTATCATTTTCAGTTCACGTATTTCTTTCAAATTCACGCAAAGATAGCGTTAATATCTCCTACATCTTTTTGTATAATCCAACTCATTTGATCAGTTCTTTTGATTTCAACATGAGTATTATTGATTAAATACTAATGTGCGATAGATTTTCTTAGTCCCACAATAAGTAAATTTTAAATTAGACAATTGCAATCAATTTTCAAACAGTACACCTGATTAATTTCATGTTAAGTCCAATTATGATACATGTATAACTGAAAAAAATTACCAGATTATAAACTAAAACCGTATTTTCATTTCACTGGTTAATTGACTAAACCACGAGAAATGTCGCTATGCTGGCAGAAGTGTCATTTCTTGTATGGATAGATGTATTCCAAATATTTAAGGTTGTTCAAGTTTCTTTGTAAAATTCGATTATTTTCTTTGAAATTCTTAATCGGATATATATTTACCAAAATAACTCAACTTTCAAATTCAAACCTTCAAATTTCAGTAGTTTAAATTATATTGCATGTATTCTATTATTTTCTGTACAATGCTTAATCGGATATATAATTTGTAAAAATAACTCAACTTTCAAATTTAAACCTTCAAATGTCAGTAGTTTAGATTATACTGTATTCTATTATTTTATTTGAAATGTTTAATCGGATATTTATTTCGCAAAAGTTACTCAACTGTCAAATTTCAGTTGTTTAAATTATACTGCATGTATTCTATTATTTTCTTTACATTGTTTAATCGGATATAATTTATATTTAGCGAAAGTAACTAAACATTCAACTTTAAGCTGTCAAATTTCAGTAGTTTGAATTCCTTGCTTCTTTTTTTCCTGGAAAAAAACAGAAAAGAAAAGTATGATGAGTACTATCAACTGTCAAAGGCAATGTTATTTTTTTATACGTCAAGAGGTAAATGACTGTTGTTGTAAACATTATGAATTAATACATTTGAACATCTTTATATTTTTAAGATGTATACTGTATTCTAGTATCTGGACGTATTGTGTAAATCTGTTTTGATTGTTTTATCATGGTAAGTGTAAAAAGCTAAACAAACATGTTCATCGTGACTTGGCCGTGAACCAGAATAGCCTGGTGGTTAAGTCGCTGCCCGGCAAGCAGTAGATGACAGGTTCGAATCCCGCTGGTTCCAATTTTTTCTGACTTGTGTTTTTCATTACAGATCGAGCATACGATCTTTAACACTGGGAGTAAAAAAAAAAAAAAAAAAAAAAAAAATGCCTAAAGATTTGTTTACAAATTAAAAAAAAATGTTCATATTGAGATTAAAAAGAAACTTTGGGGAATTATGATGAATGCGATAGATACTAGAGTGATATGTTAGCACTTCAATTCATATTACTAGTTGAAATAAACCTTTGTATGGAGACGTTTTGGATATTTTTGTAAATAAATATTTATTGTATTTAAAAGAATAATAAAGTCAATAACATAGGAAGTAGTGGCTAATAATCGAAGAAAATGAAATAAATCTGTTGATTTCAATTATGGTAAGATGAGTTTGTAATCGTTTTGATTATTACGAGTATATTTTGTATTGTTATAAAAGATAAGCCGACGCAGTTCTTTTATGGCATAATGACGGATCCAGGCTCTTGCAAGAGGCACCGGACCCCCTTTCCAAGTACCCCTGGATCCGCCACATGTGCGATAATAATTATGATCGGCCTCACATGAACAAAAGTTTTGGTTAAGGTTCTTATGATGTGGCACAATTGTACGCCTTTTATAATTATATAGAAATTAAGAGATAGAGGGAGAGAGAGAGAGAGAGAAAGAGAGCGAGGGAGAGAGATTGAGAGAGAGACCATGAGGAAATATACCGCTCATTTTATCGAAAATAAGAATTAAAACAAGTGAAATAGAAAAGAAAAACAGCAAAGAATACTAAAGAATTGAAGGAAAGGACGTAGGAAAATGGTGAGGGATCATAGAGGAAGATGGACATTGAGTATGATAACTATGGTGTCCTTCACGCATGGTGTATGCACACAAATAGATCTTATTTATAGAATGATTTTGTGACTGGTTAAAAAGAGGTCACGTGATCTCTGGTTAAAAGTTACATTTCACTCACCGAGTATTGTAACTAATTGTTTATCACTGAAAAAAACAAACATTAAATGTTACGTACATGCAATTATTATTATTTTTTTTTTCTTATTTTATTTCATTTAATCATTTAGTTATATAATGTATATATATATATATACTCTGATTTTATTCTTATATTTACTGGCATCGTACATAGATCGTCAATCGTATAATCATTTGTTATATACATACATGAATGGACCGTCGCAAGCTGTTTCTATAGAGCTTGATGGAGACGTCCAGCGAAAAGAAGCTTAAAAATACACAAACAATATTCAAATATCGAATGATGCAAATTTATAGTCGGAGAAAGACATAAAGCAGAGATAGCTAGAGAGAGTGAGAGAGAGAGAGATGGGGGGGGGGGGGGGGGGCGGTGAATGGTATAAAGAGAAGCGTTGAGAGAAGAAAAGGGTGCTCTACATCCTGAATGTTACGTAAAGATATCACTGGCTTAAATATACAAAAGAATATTTTCAACTGGGGGGGGGGGGGGGAATGACCATTCATGGAGAACAAAACCACCCCCCCCCCTGATGAAAAGAAGGAATGCATGGATTTACGCCAATGAAAGATATACAAATTCAAGATGATGGCATTCAAAAAACGGCTCGTTACTGGCCACTTTACGTGAAACATTGGCGGATCCAGGGGGCACTTCCGGCCCCCCCCCCCCCCCCCTGAGCGACTTTTCGAGAAGCTGGCAAGACCAAAAACTACGGGTCTACCTCTTCCAAAAGTTGACAAACCTGTATTTGTGTGCCTCGGCCCTTATACTAAATCATGGATCCGCCCCTGCACGATGTGTTTGTATGCATAACAACATAACAATTAACGTTACATGAAATGGGAGGGGGGGGGGGGGGGGAGGTGTAAAGGCAAAACAATGCGATTGTTTTCAAAATAACATCAAAATAACATCTTCATAGTAAGACAACATAAACAAGTATATCCATATATCATTATGTGCAAACTTAGACATTAGATGGAATCAACATAGTATGATCCAAGTGTATTAATGTACGATCTCGCACCTGATTACTTGTTCACCAGACCAATTCATTCGTTTGACAAGTAGCATGCATGAAAATGCACCCTCTATTGTAAATATTATTTAGATTATTCATGAGCTTTATTTAACCTCTATCCATTCCTGTTATTTTGATTTTTATAGTACACATAGAATTATAACATGTGCTGGCTGTTTGTATTCAAGTTTATTCCATAAGATTTAAACCCTATTCTCTTTGATTCCATTTCATTAGCTTAATCCTTCTTTTATGTCACTGTATCCTACACCTTAATAGCCACCCCTCTATATTCATGTCTGAAGTCCACCATTGTGGTAAGCATGTAAAGTGGGATATTATGGCAGCTTTCTTTGATGTGCTTGATCCTGCCTCCGGTGAAAAGGTAGTCCACCTACTGGACTGTATTGAATAATCCACGCAGCAAGCAGGCCAAGCGGACGTTGAGGGCGAGTGACTTACACAAATTTGTCGATCCTCAATTTTTTTCGGGGAATACATATTAGTGGAGTCGCGCGATCAGCGGCTTTGCGCGGTGAGTGGAGTATGTGAATCAATGGCATGTGAGTGTGTGGGGGAAGCGGACGATTAAGAAGTAAAATCGGCCAGTATCTGGACTAGTGAAAAGGCTGCTTCGATGATTGCATAAGTTTAGTGTTCCATTGTTTAAATATGTTTGCTTGGAAACTGCTGTTACCATAAGGAGTGGTCAACTGAGAAACTCTTGGCCAATGAGATGTATAACTTTTATTAAACCACTTGACTGCATGCCACGTACATGTACGTGCTTAGGCTATTGCACTTTCAGAATGATAGCGCTGCCGATTATTACGCCAATAAGCACTGCTGTTATGATATACAGGGTTTGAACAATAGCTGGCGCTCTTCCAATTTTGTTAATGTTATAACTTTATAACTTTATAACTTTATAACTTTATTATTATTATTATTCCGATTTTAAGAAGACCTTCTATTGTTTAAAAGTGTAATTGGTCTATTTAAACTCTGTTCTTTAGTTCCTTTTTGTCTGAATATTATATACACTGTATTATGATTTAATGTGATATTAATGTATCTTTCAAGACGAAGGAATAATATATTACTTGAAAGAAAAAGCTCTTTATTATTACTATAAAGTATTATATGAAGGAAAATAGTTATATATCTATGTCCAACGATTGATGCATTGTAGTTTCCTTTCATCGAAAAATAATTATGGATAATTTCAGAGAATTTTATAATTTTTACTGGTATTAATATATTTCATTAAGTTTCCTTGTATATGCAAATTATTTTATATGTGACTTATCATGATTGTTTCTTGAAATGTAATATTGTTCTTGAGAGGAAGCAATAAAATATTATTCAAAACAAAAAAATAACTTTATAACTTTATTCTTGTAAAGAATCGTTTAAAGAAATCATGTGTAATTTGATATTTTTTGATATGTTCGATGATCGATATATTGTATTTTTTTCTTTCTAAAAAAGAGCCTTTGTTCTGTTATTCCGTATATTTTAGAAGACCTTATATTGTTTAAAAGTATAATTGGTATCTATAAACTTTGTTATTTCGTTCCTTTTTGTCTGAATATTATATATTATGATTTAATGTGATATTAATGTATCTTTCTTAAGACGAAGGAATAATATATTACTTGAAACAAAAAGCTCTTTATTATTACTATAAAGTATTATATGAAAGAAAATAGTTATATATCTATGTCCAACGACTGATGCATTGTATTTTTCTTTCTTTTCGTAGAAAAATAATCATGGATAATTTCAGAGAATTTTATATTTTCTACTGGTATTGATGTATTTCATTAAGTTTCCTTGTAGAGGTGCCGTGGTCTAGTGCAAACGTCACAGGACTGTGGCTCACATGGTTCGCGGTTCGAATCCCGCCACGGTGCATACATTTGCCACTCTCCACCCACGTAAAGTAAATGGGTACCCGGTAGGAAGAAATTCCTTGAAATGCTTTAGCGCCTATCATGGCAGCTCGGCTAAAGCCGGAGTAATAATGTGACACTTTGTATTAAGCGCAGTAGAGTATATTCATATAGTAGCTGCGCTATATAAATGGAACATATTATATTATATTATATGCAAATTATTTGATATGTGACTATGATTGTTTCTTGAAATGTAATATTAATCTTGAGAGGAAGCAATAAAATATTATTCAAGAAAAAAATAACCAATAAATAACCAAATTTTTATGATAAAACTCCAAAACATAAAACATGTGAAAATACTGTAATACCAAAAAAGTGCTGTAGTACAGAGGCTATCAATGTGTAATAAGCCCAGTAGCAGTTAAGTGGTTAATTAGGTATAAAAGAAGATCCCATGTGTGTTTTAGTCACTTGGCTCCCCCCAACTTGGCTTGCCCAGCTTGGCTCCCCCAACTTATCCCTTACTACCTCTCCCTATACTAACTGACCCTAACCAATATCGAAGCCGTCTGAAGTTTGACCATCGTAGTTTGAACCAAGTCATCATCTACACTCCAAGTCAACAAGAACTAATATAAGACATCTGCATTTGGGTACCACTGACCCCTTTGCAATCTTAGGGACCCAGTGTATGATCAACATGTTCCTGTCACTTGTGTGCATGCTGTATGTATCCAGTATCCTGGTACCGAGTGTCATTTCTACTCATCATGTTCCTGAGCTAGTCCTTCCAGTATTCGATGTCGTCGTCCTTTCTATTTCTGCATTGTCGTCATCATCGTCCGCGTTGTCCGCAGCAGCTAATATTAGCAGTGCACCAGTACAAGTCGCGATATCGCATATATTAAGACATCCGCGTTGCATATAATTGGCCACTGTACTATAAACGATCCCTCCCTGACTAACCTCTTCCCATCCCTTATAGTATTCCCCTTAATGACTGTGATAGTTTAAGTTATTTAAGCATTGTTTATATAGGTCCTAAACATGGGCTTTTAATAGAGTGAAATCGATTGAGAGTTTTAATATCTGTAAATTGATTCTCGTTGTTATTTGTTAATGAATATGTAAATAAAATATTTTATGACACTTTAATGTACCTTGTGTCCCAGCGCTTTTGTTTATTAAATTTCCTTATCTTTTATTTGGAATTTGTTTATTTTATTGGTCTTGTGACTAACCCCCACCTGAGTTGGAACCTTCGCTAGAGGACCAAAATCTGGTTCCTTCTCGGTTCCCAAATTCACTGCTTTTGCAGTGAAGGACAGGAGTATATATAGGCGGGTTAGAGACACAAGATTTCAGATTAATGGCTCTCTTAATAATACATTAAGATTACTTAACAATGCTGCTTGTCGTACTTTTGAATACATGGGATCAGCATGGAACAGCCTTAGTGTGAATCAAAGAAATAGTCGGTCGTTGCATGCTTTTAAATTGTCACTGTATAATCCAAATTAATCAAAACGTTTATATTTGATCAAACCCGGAATATGTTATTTTCTAAAGTGTCTCCAAGTAAGTTTAAGATAACTGTTAAATCGTTTCTATTTTTTAAATATTTTTTTTTTTAAACATTTAATAATTTTCTTCAATCTAATTATTCTTAGTTTGTCTTCAATCTGTATTTTGAATATACGTAAATTAATTCATTTATTAAATTTCTACAAGGGATTATTTTCTTTTTTCTGTATGTCAATCTTTGAAAATATTGGTTATGTAAATAATAAAAGCTGAGGAGAAGGCCGTTGTGGAAAGCAGTTGTAAAACTGACAATGTATAAATAAAACTGCAAATAAATAAATTGATGAATATAATCATGACATTTTTTAAATAGTCAAGTTAGAATATCATTTAACTGCACATTCACTTGCCTTATTCAATGGGAGTTTATAGTTGATATATTTAAACAAAACTAGGAGGGAAAAAAAACAAGGGATAAGAAAAAAGGCACTCTCCTAGCCCCCCCCCCACCCCCCATAAAAAAATCAATGTGACTGCATATCGATCAGTTTTAACCACATCGTTTACTTATCGATATTAATTAAAGTTCGATCCCTACCATTAGATATGTTGTTGTTGTTGTTGAACAACTTGTTGTTATTGTTGTTGCTGTTATTATTTTTGTTGTTCCATTACTGAGATATATAGATTTGAGTACAGATCTAGCTTAGACGACCTAGTCTACAATAGTGTGATGGTGATAAGCTGGTACCGTACTGCGTCATGACTGTGAGAACAAAATATGGAAATCACACACGGACCCACTATTTTTTGAAAATAAAATCTTAAAAATACAAGATTTGTATCGTCATAATCTCGGTCAGTTCATGTATAAATTGAATAATAATTTGTTACCTGCACTATTCAGTGATATATTTTGTAAGAATATGGCTATTCATAAATACTCCACACGGCAATCAAATGAATTTCATTTACCCCTTACTAGAACTATCTTCACAAAATCTATATTTACATTCACCGGACCAAAATTTTGGAATAATCTTAATTCGAATATTAAAGATGCTCCCAGTTCACACTCATTCAAGAAACAACTAAAGACTTTTCTTTTGGTATCTTACCGGGAATCAAATTGATTCTTGGTAGGAAACTGACTGATTGAAACTTAAAACTTTTAGATGGAATCATCATCATCCCCATGACTTATGGTAAATTCTCTGTTAATTCTGCATCCTGCATTCTGTTATAATTTTATTCAATTTTTGCTTCATATTTCAAATCGTGTTTCGTCCCCAATACTGCGCATGCTCTCTATATCTATCTTTCCTTCTTTTCTATAATAAGCCAGCGTTCTTTTTGTTTGTTTTTCTTTTGTTTTGTTATTTCCATTGGGTGTGTGTGTATGTTTTTGTTTTTGTTTCTGTTTTTGGTTTTTGTTTTTGTTTTTGTTTCTCTCTCTCCTTGTTCTCTTTGGTGTTGTCCGTCTTCTTTCGTTCGTCGTTTTCTTTTTTCTGTTTTCTGTGGCGATAAGTTAATTTTTTTGGGGGAGGGAGGTGTTGCAGTTATTATTTTTGGTGTATGCGGGGTGTTAGGGTGTGTATGTATTTTTTTTTAAAATGTATACTTGCTATATAAATTGCACAATTTTTTTTTTGAGGGGTTTGCAAAATACAAGCCTTGCTTTTTAGCATTCCCCTCCATTTTCAGCATTTATATATTATTTTTTTTTTGAAAATTACGCTGAATGAAAATAATAATACATGCATTTTGTTTATATTATTTACGATGTATTTACGTTTGTCTTTATATTATTGAAAATGGTTCATGATATCATTTATGATGTAATTACGATATATTCTGTTGAAAATGGAAAATAAATGAAATGAAATGAAATGAAATATTGTTGTTTCAAGATAAATATTTTAAATGATCGTCGAAATGACCCATGATACTGCATAAGAATATAATGAGCTGCATCAGTTTAATGTGGAAGAGAGGCAATTAAGCCATTCATTGTCTTAAAAGGCTGGCAATTAACCAATAACAATCGTTGCTTCACATTTGCAATTGACTGGAAACCTTTGATTGACATTGTGTAAAACATTGATCAAAGTACAATGCAAAAAATCGGAGTTGGCTGCTCCAGTTAAGTGCCAGGAACGCAATACCATGGCATAGTCTAGAGTCTAGAGTCTAAGAGTCTAGACTCTACTAGATCCACTCTAACCGAATCGACTGGGGAGGAGGGGTACACTCCTGCCCCGTCTATATTAGAAAAAAAACCCTTTGCACTCTAGATTTAGATCTTTGTATTTTATCCACAGTTTCCAATCTTCTTTCATAGGAATATACATTGTTAAATTATAATTCACACACCCTTTTGCAACTTCACAAAGTTGGGGGACGATCCCTTTATACAGTGGGAGGGAGGAATTTAGAGAGATATTGAGAAAAATAGCAATTTAAATCTTAAAAAAACATAAGTAATGGAATCATTACAAGAAAAAACGAAAAAGAAGGAGGAGGAGAAGAAGAAAGAAGAAGAAAGAAGAAGAAGAAAACGACAGAAAAAGGAGATCAAGAAGAAGAAAGAAGAAAGCAAAATAAGAGAAAAGAAAGAACAAAGAAGAAAAAGAAAAAAGAAGAAGAAGAAGAAGAAAGGAAGAAGAAGGAAGAGGGAAACAGATTAAGATAAGAAGAAGAAGAAGAAGGAAGAAGAAGAAGGAAGAAGAAGAAGGAGATCAAGAAGAAACCTTTTTCTACCACCCTTCCCCCATTTTTAGTTCATTCATTTTTCCTTTTTTTTTCTTTGTCCTTTGTCCTTTGTCCTTTTTCCTTTTTGTGTGTGTTTTGTTGGTGGGCCGTGGAAGTTTTGCCCCAAGTATGCCAGTGGCTTTGTATTATCATGGTATTATGGGGCCGGGATGTTTTCGTTATTTTTAATTTGAAATACAAGGACATCATAGAATGCCTATCACTTCGACGAAGATGGCAGTAGACTTCTACGATATACTTACGGAAAGAATGGGACTACCAGTCGATATCGTCAGTAGTGTCCCTGTATTAAAGAGTTGCGACAACTGGGGATTCGAACGCCATTTTGTTTCCAGAAAAGTCAGACGTCCATGTCGCAACTCTTTAATACAGGGACACTAATCGTCAGAAGTATGCACTGATCTCTACGCCCTACGGGAAAAAAAAAAGAAGAAGAAGAGGAAACAAAGAGAGATCAGTGGTCGGAACGGCATTTATTGCAGCAAACTCTCAGACAAGCTCTGGGGGGGGGGGGGGGGGGGGGTTGGAGGTGGGGTGCTGTGTAGTGTATCATTTTTTATTTTTTTTTAATTTTTTACTTATTATTGAAATTGTCTAATTTAGTTAGCGCGGTCTCGTCTATGTTTTTCGCCCTTTTCATTCTTTTCATTCCTCGTTTGTTTTCTTCTTCTTCTTCTTCTTCCTCTTCTCCTTCTTTTTATTCTTCTCCTTCTTCTCCTCCTCCCCCTCTTCCTCCTCCTCTTCCTTCTTTTTCTTCTTCTTCTTCTTCTTCTTCTTAGTGGAAGGACGTGTCTATTGTGAGCTCCGTAAGTTTTCGCTTAAAAACCGTTTGTTAGACCCTTTCTGGTCCTATTTGTTGTGATAAGTGTATATAGTCATTACTTAAGACAAAACCAGTTTAAGTCCACCATTGTTGGGTTCTTATTTTATGTAAAATTGTGTAATTTTAAGTGTTGTTTTTCTTGTCTCTGTGTAAGGTGGCCATGGCTGCTGATGCTGGGCTGGAGGCACGGGATCTTCCCGGGACCTCAGCCCAACAATCGGCGAGGCAACACTCGGGCGTTCTGCCTTCTCGAGTCAGTCGAAAGAATGGAATTTCTTTTGTTTCGACACCGACTTTTTCAATTCATGAATATGTAAAGGAATTTGCTAACTCATGTATACCAGCCGACTGTATTGTCTCGGCATCTCGGATCAGCCAGCAGAGAATTGCAATCTATTTGAATTCTCGCGCGGCGGTCCAAGATGCTGTAGACAAAGGCTTCACTTTTCAGAACACGTTTATTGAGGTGTCACCGCTTACTTTGCCCACAACCCGTTTGACTCTCTCGAATGTTTACACTGAAATACCCAATGTCATATTAGTGAAACAAATTGCTGCTTTTTGCAAGGTTGTATCACAAGTTCGGTCCATTCCATTAGGCTTCAAAGATAAGGCCTTTTCACATATCTTGTCCTTCCGGCGACAGGTTCAGGTGCTTATTACTCCTAATGTTACCCCACCTGCCCATCTTGATTTCACTCATGAAGGTGTGAACTATCGTGTTTTTGTCTCGACGGACGAGGTGCGCTGTTTTGAATGCGGAGAAGTGGGCCATCTTAGCCGGTCTTGCAAAAAGACAGACCGTCAAAGACAGAGCGGGAGAGTCTCGGAAAGGGGCAAAGTTGGCCCAAAACACCACCCCAAGGGCTTAAAACCACAAGTCACGCAAACTGAGCCTAAAACAGTCGAGTCTGCCCCAGTACAGAACATCCCCTCTGAAGGGCCTTCCCATCACGCCCTAACTGAAAGTCCCCGGATGGTTTCCGAAACAAATAAGACCGGTATTTCTAAATCCCAAAATGCCCCAGAACAATCTTTGCCAACTCCACCACCCCCCACTAGACTTTTCTCGGACATTGTCGCCAAAAGAAAAAGAACTCCCACAAAAACCCCTACAGATTCTCCCACTTTTACCCCCCTCACTTCGCTTACACCACCACGTAAAGTTCGGAAAACACCCCTTCTACACCGAGAATATTGGGTACCCCATCCTCCCCTGTCATCCTGTCCTCCCCATCTCCATCCTCACCGACTCCATCCACCCCTTCTTCGATGTGCGATGACGCCCAGTCGACTGATGATGATTCAGCTGAGTGGGCGTCGTCTTTTCCATCGAGTCAGGGCCCTTTGTCTGACAAGGATTTGTTGAAGTTCCTTAAGGTGGTCAAGGCAAGGAAAAAACCTGTTGAAATTGCCCGGAAATTTACTTCGAATGTACCTGGCCTTGTAAGACAATTGATCCCTTTACGGAATAGTCCAGCTTTTAAGAAAAGTTCTCAACAGCGGGTACAAAAATTAATCAAGAAATTAGAAGAGTGTGCCTAATTTTCAACATGTTTTATATGGCCCTGCATACTCTCTCCCTCGTAATGACTTTGTCATTCCTCACGCTGAACACAGGAGGATGTTCTAGTTCAGCGAAAAACGCCTCCATACATTCATATATTGACAATATTGCTCTCAAACCTGATATTATTTTTCTGCAAGAAACTTATAATTTAATGCCACGTTCTTCTTGTTGGAACTTATGGAAATCATATCATGTAAATTGCACTGCCGGTACCTCACGAGGATAACAACACTTGTGAAGAAGAACCTGGTTGGCTCGTTTGATAGCTTTGCCATAGTTGATAGTATTGTTTTATACTCAAAGATTAGCATTGATGATACCTTTTATCACTTGTATAATATTTTGATACCACATGATGATAATCATGCCCTAATAGCCATTAAATCACTTCATGCTCATTTACGTACAATAAATAATGGCACTATTGTGTTAGGGGGAGATTTTAATTGTACCCTTAATCCAGCGCTTGATCGCCTGAGCATGCCAAAAGAACATAGACCTAAAATTTCTACAAATCTTGATAATACGATTGAACATTTTTCCCTATGCGATGCATGGCGCAGACTCAATCCCTCCCAAAAAGCCTATACTTGGCATCGGACCAACCCAAGCAATATTCATGGCGTCTCACGAGCCAGACTAGATCGCTTTTATCTGCCTGTTAGTCTCATACCATCTTTTCACAAATGCAGTATTTTACCATGCTCTCTTTCTGACCATGATGCAGGGTACTTAGAATTAAAACCTCCCCACCAAAAACCCAGGGGCAGTGCCTACTGGCATTTCAACAACTCTCTACTTGAAGATGAGAATTTTAGAAATATCATATTACTTTTTTGGAGCGATTGGAGGCTACACAAACATGAATATGTAAATATTTTGATGTGGTGGGATGCAGGTAAATCCCAAATCAAAAAAATTGCTCAGATGTATGGAAAAAAGATGGCTAATGAAAAACCATTGAAAAGCTCCAATCTCTCTCAAGTTTGTCAAGTGACACAAAACAAGAAATAAATAGAAACAGAAATGAACTTAATAATTTATTAAAACATGATGCGAAGGGAGCTCTGATTAGATCACGCTTTAAACTAATTCAAGAGATTGATACAAGCTCATCCTTCTTTTATAATTTAGAGAAGTCGAACTCATCACGGAAAAGAATATCTCGTATCCGTCTCCCTTCGGGTCATATCACAGAAAATGAAAATGAAATTAAAAACCATGTATACTCTTTTTACAAGGAACTTTATAGCTTTTCTCCCATTGATAATAATTCTGCTGAACTTCTATCCAACATTAAATGTCTGGAACAAGAAGAACAGAAAGACCTCGATACGCCTTTCTCATTAGAAGAATTAACACAAGCTGTTAAACAACTAGGAAAAAGTAAAACACCGGGTATGGATGGCCTTACTACAGAATTTTACCAAATTTTCTGGCCCACACTTAAGAATGATTTTTTTGAAGTCTTACAATATTCTAGTTTATGTGGTAGTCTACCACGTTCTTTTCGTAGAGCCATTATTAGTTTGATACCAAAAAAGGGAGATCTCGCCGATATTACCAACTGGCGTCCTGTCTCCCTCCTAAACGTTGACTATAAAATTTTTGCAAAAACTCTTGCCAATAGACTGAAACTATGCATTGGGAGTGTAATTCATGAGGACCAAACATATTGTATTCCGGGTCGTACCATTTATGATAACATAATTTTAGTAAGAGACATTATTCATTATGCAAATTCTGCTGATGTCCCTCTTGCTGTGGTCAATCTCGATCAAAAGAAAGCTTTTGATAATGTATCCCATGAATATCTTTTTGATACAATGAAGGCAATGGGGTTTGGGGACTCTTTCATATCTAGTGTCAAATTATTGTATTGTCATGCAGAAAGCTTTGTTAAAGTATGCGGTTCTCTAACCGCGCCTTTCTGTTTCCAAAAGGGAATTCGTCAAGGATGCCCTCTGTCGGGCATGCTATACTCAATAGCACTTGAACCTTTTTTCCATTTACTTAGACAAAATTTAGCACAATGTAATTTCAAAATACCTAAAGTCAATTTGAATGTTTCTGTATCTGCATATGAGGATGATGTAACGATATTTTTATCTTCTAATATTGGTTTTAATATTATTCAGGATGTTTATAATACCTACAGTAAGTCTTCTAATGCTTGTTTAAATTACAGTAAGTCAAAAGGCCTGTGGGCTGGTTCATGGTCCAGGCGAAGTGAAAAACCACTTGGCTGCCAGTGGAGTACTGAAGGACTAACTTTTCTTGGAGTTCACTTAGGTAATACTAATATATATAATCAGCAAAATTGGACGATTTGTAAAAATAAACTAAAGAAAACACTTTCTCGGTGGACCCCTCTTTCTAATTATCTGTCTTTTAAAGGCAAGGTTCTTGTAGCTAACCAATTAGCCGCTACAAAAGTTTTTCATTTTTTGGCGACCCTATCGGTCCCCCATCACACACTCAATGAACTCCAAGACATGTTAGTCAATTTTGTTTGGTCTAACAAACGGCATCTTATTAAGAAACAAATCTTATTCAGTGAACCCGGTAATGGTGGACTTGGTTTAGCTTTTCTCCAAGCACGAGTTTATACTTTTCGTTTTTGTTTTTTACAACGTTTTCTTAACCAATGCACTCACCCGGCCTATTTATTGTGCTCTCTCAATCTAAAGAATTATAGGGGTCTAAATTTCGATTCTCAATTATGTTTTATTGATTTAGACCCGAAATACTTCACAACTCTTCAGTGCTTTTACTCAGAAATACTAGTTGCTTGGAGGGCCTCAGGAGCTCACATCGACACTGCTTCCCTGTCAGTTAATCATGTTTTAAATGTACCACTTAATCATTTTCCTTTAATTCCTCCCTCGCTAGAAGGCAGCGCAGCTTTCCCTGCACGGCTTTTTGTGTGTGGAATCAGGCTCATCAAAAACATCATTGACCCCATCAATGGCAAGTGGCGCACAGCTGACAGCTCTTCCACTGCACCCAGTCTACAACACAAGTCGTCAACGCTTATCTCGACGTTTGATATGCCAAGAACTCTCCATCTTAAAATGTCGTCTTTCTGCCACCTTTCCTACTGTTTTTACGTCGACCGGACTCAAAAACCCACTTTGTCAACATTTCAGCACAACCACCCCTTCGTGACCAAACTGGGAAACTTCGGAACTTCTATTTTATCTACAAAATCTACATACCGCATTATGAAACTTCGATTGAACTGTCACGACCCAGCAAGCCCATCTTTTTGGCATGAAAGCGGAGTCATCTCGAGTGATAGGAGAATAAATTGGACAGAAATATATACCCCACCAACCATTAAAAAGGACGGTGATACACAGTATAAACTGCTCCACAATGTTTTGCCTTCACTACCGGTCCTTCACCATTTTAATCACGACATTCCAGTACAATGCGGTTGGTGCGGTGAAACTGGAACTATCATCCATCTCTTCATACGGTGTCCAGCCATCCAGGAATCACTCAACGTCCTCCATCATCTCATTCATGAACTGATCAAAAACATCAATGTTGACTTCCATCTGTACTGGGCCCTGGTTCCTCATGCTTCGGGTCGTTGCAGGGAAGCTGTGCGCTTATGTAATTTTTTGATAATTAGTTTCAAAAGTACAATTTATTGGCTATACCGCACGTTGAATTTTTTAGATCTTCTAGTAGTTTGGAAATCCAAATTAAAAAATAGAATTATTCTCGACTTTGAATTTTTCAAGTTACAAAATAACGTTACAGCCTTCACAAAGCGATGGTGTATAAATAATGCATTGTGCTCTGTGAGCAATTCTTTTGACCTAATTTGGTCAATATAATTTAAGCATGTAATATTTGTATTTGTAATTGTTTGTAACGAACGTTATTGTCTTAAACAAAACAACGTCGCTTTTTGACCTGTTGACATTAGTTTTACATTGTAATGGTATTTTGTTTTCATTATTACTGGATCTATGGCCTGCGGTCATACACACTTAATATATCATTGCAATATTTTATTTGTAGATAATTTGTATTTAGATTGTAAATAAAGTTTCATTTTGAAAAGTCAAAAGTCTTCTTCTTCTCTTATCCTGGAACAAGCACCCACGGCGAAATTTTGCAGCTTCAAAATCGTGTATACTTCGAGATTTTGAAATTGTATAAGAGAAAACTGAACACATGTACAGTGGCGGATCCGGGGGGGGGGGGGCACAGCCGGCCCGTGCCCCCCCCTTTTTGGAAGAGAAGTATGAATTTTTACCATAAACGATCCGCCATTTTCTCGATTGTGCCCCCCCCCCCCCTTTTAGAGTGAAGACCTTTTTTTCTTTTTCTTTTTTTGCTTGTCAGGGAATTATGGAGGGAAACTGGACCCCATAACCCCTTACTGAGCTAATTTTGAAGTTTTTTTAACGTTTGGCGAAAAAAAAATTGTCCCCCCCCCCTCCCCCCACTGAGCGACTTTTCGAGAAGCTGGCGAGACCAAAAAAATACGGGTCTATCTTTTTACAAACTTGTATTTTTGTGCCCCGTCTTTTACTCAATCCTGGATCCGCCCCTGCACATGTATGTCCAGTATTTTCTTATAATTATGGTATTCATGAACCTGTCTTTTTGTCACTACTATATGATTATTAAATCAATGGTATAGAATTAATGAAGTTGGGTAACATAAAATAATGAAGTTAATTATTCAATTGCCTCCAACGGCCACCAGAAGGTGGTAACACACGCAACTGCTGTGTGATAGGTTGCTCGACTGCTGTGAAAAAAATCCCAGGCAGACCGAGCGGGATTCGAACCCGCGACCTCTGGGTTACTAGACCAGTTTCATAACCACTAGACCACCGGAGTGCCCTTAGTGGTATAGGTTCGAACTATCCCATTCGTATGATGTCAAATCAATGGTATAGAATTAATCAGTTGGGTAACATGAAATAATGAAGTTAATTATTCAGTTGTCTCCAACGGCCACCAGAAGGTGGTAACACACGCAACTGCTGTGTGATAGGTTGCTCGACTGCTGTGAAAAAAATCACAGGCAGACCGAGCGGGATTCGAACCCGCGACCTCTGGGTTACTAGACCAGTGTCATAACCACTAGACCACCGGAGTGCCCTTAGTGGTATAGGTTCGAACTATCCCATTCGTATGATGTCAAATCAATGGTATAGAATTAATCAGTTGGGTAACATGAAATTATGAAGTTAAAGTAGAACTTTAATGATTTTAAATATTGGCTTAATACTTATTATTGCATAGATGGCATAAATTAAACAAGGTTATCCAAATTCAACGCTTGGAAACATTTGAAGTAAATGATTATTATCAATTATAAAACGGTAAAATTCAGCCTCCGATATAGCAGCTGAAGAGCTCCTCGAACGCTGCTGAGATATGTGACGACACACCATGGACCAGTCCTGTCTACATGGTCTAAGCAGACGATGTCCCATAACATCTTACACATTTTTCAGAGCCTATTTTGTCATCTCCTCTTCACTTATTTCTCTTCCTTCACTAGCGTCAGTCTTAATGTTAGTCTGTTGCCTCACTCTTAACTTCGTGTATGGTATTATTTTGATGAAAAATGCAGCGTTAAAAAATAAAGGAATCAGTCACTTGTAAACAAAATATGACGCCATTGTATTTTTAGCTGCTTGCACCGGGGCATGTTCGGCGTTTGCAAGAGGGAACGAATACCATCCTGCTATTATTCGGAGGGCTTTTCAATTTGAAAGTGGGGTTTATTTCACTGATCATTGACCCTTCTCCTGTGTATTTACAATCAAACGGTTTTAGCTATCAGAATCAGTTTCACTTTCCCTTCATAATGGTGTGAAATAATTAAAGGGAAATTAACCTCAGCGTATGAATTAGCTTATTTTGAATGGTGTAGTATATGCCTCTTATTTGATACATGCAATTTCATGTAAAAACACAGGATATAGATATAAATCACTATTTTCCAGCCAAGTTATTGTCTGCTAGCAATAATAAGGGGGCTGCCATTACTTTATGTGTACACGAAAATATTTTTCATCCCAAGTAATATTTCCTTCATCGTTAACTTGTAATTGATTTTTAGAGGACAAATATATATTAGATATAGTCACATATTCTGAAATGTAAGTTTAGTTTTATATATTTTTTAAAAGGTCTTAATTTGTTCATAAAAATATACTTTCTGTAAGTGGAGACGGAGAATTGACGTCAAGGACGGAGACAATCGTAACAATACCAAAACAAAGCGAGGAATCTGCATTACAGGATGGCTATTAGAACTCATGGGTCGTCAATTATCTAGGCCCATGGCCAATAACAATCGTAATAAAATCAGAACAAAGCGACGTATCTGTTGTAAAGGTAGGCTATTATCAATGCATATGGTACCTAATGATCCGTGTCATGCACAAAATGGCAGCCTCCATGGAAAGACGTAGCAGACAATACCGCATCTAGAATATCATGTGGGGTTAATTGTCCTTTAAGGTCATGTTTAAATACACCAAACTCTTTATAATTTGATAAATAATTGCATTGCAATTACGTTCATTCATTATAGGACGTCGTCTGCTTAAGTAGGATCGATCCCGAGTGTGACGACATCAAAACATCGCTATATTTCTGGCGAATCCTCGGATATTCCAGATGCTGAGAAGAGCTTTTATTTGTGCTTGTTTTTATAATCATCAGATACGCAGTTGACATAAAACTTATACGATTGCCATCTGTAAGCTTCCAAGTTTCTAGTGATACATTAATTGCCATATTTGTGATTTTCTTTGAATATCTACTTTAATTATTCAATTGTCTCCAACGGCCACCAGAAGGTGGTAACACACGCAACTGCTGTGTGATAGGTTGCTCGACTGCTGTGAAAAAAATCACAGGCAGACCGAGCGGGATTCGAACCCGCGACCTCTGGGTTACTAGACCAGTGTCATAACCACTAGACCACCGGAGTGCCCTTAGTGGTATAGGTTCGAACTATCCCATTCGTATGATGTCAAATCAATGGTATAGAATTAATCAGTTGGGTAACATGAAATAATGAAGTTAATTATTCAATTGTCTCCAACGGCCACCAGAAGGTGGTAACACACGCAACTGCTGTGTGATAGGTTGGAGACAATTGAATAATTAACTTCATTATTTCATGTTACCCAACTGATTAATTCTATACCATTGATTTGACATCATACGAATGGGATAGTTCGAAACTATACCACTAAGGGCACTCCGGTGGTCTAGTGGTTATGACACTGGTCTAGTAACCCAGAGGTCGCGGGTTCGAATCCCGCTCGGTCTGCCTGTGATTTTTTTCACAGCAGTCGAGCAACCTATCACACAGCAGTTGCGTGTGTTACCACCTTCTGGTGACCGTTGGAAACAACTGAATAATTAACTTCATTATTTCATGTTACCCAACTGATTAATTCTATACCATTGATTTGACATCATACGAATGGGATAGTTCGAACCTATACCACTAAGGGCACTCCGGTGGTCTAGTGGTTATGACACTGGTCTAGTAACCCAGAGGTCGCGGGTTCGAATCCCGCTCGGTCTGCCTGTGATTTTTTTCACAGCAGTCGAGCAACCTATCACACAGCAGTTGCGTGTGTTACCACCTTCTGGTGGCCGTTGGAGACAATTGAATAATTAAAGTAGATATTCAAAGAAAATCACAAATATGGCAATTAATGTATCACTAGAAACTGGGAAGCTTACATATGGCAATCGTATAAGTTTTATGTCAACTGCGTATCTGATGATTATAAAAACAAACACAAATAAAAGCTCTTCTCAGCATCTGGAATATCCGAGGATTCGCCAGAAATATAGCGATGTTTTGATGTCGTCAC
Organism: Heliocidaris erythrogramma; assembly: GCA_025617745.1. NCBI lineage: Eukaryota > Metazoa > Echinodermata > Echinoidea > Camarodonta > Echinometridae > Heliocidaris > Heliocidaris erythrogramma. The sequence goes on along the minus strand of CM046859.1, from coordinate 32,453,422 downwards.
ACTCGGGATCGATCCTACTTAAGCAGACGACGTCCTATAATGAATGAACGTAATTGCAATGCAATTATTTATCAAATTATAAAGAGTTTGGTGTATTTAAACATGACCTTATTTCACACCATTATGAAGGGAAAGTGAAACTGATTCTGATAGCTAAAACCGTTTGATTGTAAATACACAGGAGAAGGGTCAATGATCAATGAAATAAACCCCACTTTCAAATTGAAAACTCCTCCGAATAATAGCAGGATGGTATTCGTTCCCTCTTGAAACGCCGAACATGCCCCGGTGCAAGCAGCTGAAAATACAATGGCGTCTTATTTTGTTTACAAGTGACTGATTCCTTTATTTTTTTTAACGCTGCATTTTTTTATCAAAATAATACCATACACGAAGTTAAGAGTGAGGCAACAGACTAACATTAAGACTGACGCTAGTGAAGGAAGAGAAATAAGTGAAGAGGAGATGACAAAATAGGCTCTGAAAAATGTGTAAGATGTTATGGGACATCGTCTGCTTAGACAGGATTGGTCCATGGTGTGTCGTCACATATCTCAGCAGCGTTCGAGGAGCTCTTCAGCTGCTATATCGGGGGCTGTATTTTACCGTTTTATAATTGATAATAATCATTACTTCAAATGTTTCCAAGCGTTGAATTTGGATAACCTTGTTTAATTTATGCCATCTATGCAATAATAAGTATTAAGCCAATATTTAAAATCATTAAAGTTCTACTTTAACTTCATTATTTCATGTTACCCAACTGATTAATTCTATACCATTGATTTGACATCATACGAATGGGATAGTTCGAACCTATACCACTAAGGGCACTCCGGTGGTCTAGTGGTTATGACACTGGTCTAGTAACCCAGAGGTCGCGGGTTCGAATCCCACTCGGTCTGCCTGTGATTTTTTTCACAGCAGTCGAGCAACCTATCACACAGCAGTTGCGTGTGTTACCACCTTCTGGTGGCCGTTGGAGACAACTGAATAATTAACTTCATTATTTCATGTTACCCAACTGATTAATTCTATACCATTGATTTGACATCATACGAATGGGATAGTTCGAACCTATACCACTAAGGGCACTCCGGTGGTCTAGTGGTTATGACACTGGTCTAGTAACCCAGAGGTCGCGGGTTCGAATCCCGCTCGGTCTGCCTGGGATTTTTTTCACAGCAGTCGAGCAACCTATCACACAGCAGTTGCGTCTGTTACCACCTTCTGGTGGCCGTTGGAGACAATTGAATAATTAACTTCATTATTTCATGTTACCCAACTGATTAATTCTATACCATTTGACATCATACGAATGGGATAGTTCGAACCTATACCACTAAGGGCACTCCGGTGGTCTAGTGGTTATGACACTGGTCTAGTAACCCAGAGGTCGCGGGTTCGAATCCCGCTCGGTCTGCCTGTGATTTTTTTCACAGCAGTCGAGCAACCTATCACACAGCAGTTGCGTGTGTTACCACCTTCTGGTGGCCGTTGGAGACAATTGAATAATTAACTTCATTATTATATGATTATTGTATGTGACACGTTTAACTCTGTATCATTAACTAATTACGATGATTTGTCAGAGCCAGAAACTAACACGAGAGGACTCACGATGGTTGATTGTACTCTCCTATAATATCGCACTGCGCAGGCGCAGCTTTACAAGAATGCAACATCAATCATCAAGATGGCACCATTATGGCCATGAGCACCCGCTTTGGGTTTATATGTTGATAAAACAAAATTCTGCATTGTCATTATTTCATTTTTTAAAATTCTTTATTTTTTGCTTAGCACTTCCTGATTGTTTTTTTTTTTCACTTCCTGATTGTTACTATAATCTACTTTGTTTCCTCGATGTTTATGAGCAGAGTCACCATCATACATGCCGTACAAAGGTCAACTGCTAAGATCATTAGCAAATACTTGAAGTAGCCTACATGTATTTACCTACAGTGTTTTATGGTTTCCTTCTTGTTTTATCTCAGACTTACCAACACAGTGCGAAAATGTAAATGCTATATTTTCACCTGAAATCTTTTCATGCATTATCTATTATATGATGAATGTTAACTTGTTCCGGATTTTGAGTTCACGCATATACTCATCAGAGCACTTTGATAGTGGCAAATCAGCCGCCCCTTTTAAAAGAGAGAAAAAAGGAAAATACCCTTTTTTCATGATTAAATATTTTTGAACTCTGCTTGAAAATTTATAGTGCCCCCGTTTGGGACTAATCTTTATATATTTCATTAAAAGATATCCTGGTGATATTCTCAGGAAATAAAAAATAATAATAATTTCGACCCCCGCCCCGCCCTGGAATTTAGGGAATCATACTCCTACTCCATTCAAGTTACCTGACACATTAGGCATAGTGCTTAGTCCGTCATTCACTATACATGTTAGTAATTTAGTTCCGTATTTTCTTCTTTTAATAATAATGATAATAATAATAATAACATTAGGTATTTTTATAGCGCTCATATCCACCACGTATAAGGTGCTCAAGGCGCTCCAATATCACCCCGGCTCTAGCTAGGCTACCGAATTCGGTGCCCACAACATTCAAGGAATTCCTTCCTACCGTTACCCGTTTAAAAACCTGGGTTGAGAGTGGGAAATGTATTAATGTCTTGCCAAAGAACACTAGTGCCGTGCCGGGATTCCAACCCACGACCTTTGCACCTCCATTCAAGTGTTTAAACCACTCGACTACGACAGAAGTGACATTCTGGAAAGTAGAAAGCTACAATAATAACAGCAACGGACAGCAATAACAACGACATTACACGGAAAGACGTGTTTTGGGCCATTAACATTTCACAGATTACGATATAAAATCTCAGAAGAAAGGGAATAGGATCCGAGAAAAACAGTGCTTGAGACTCATTAATATAAATCGGTGATCAAACCAATATAATAATAATAATAATAAAAATACCTGGCATTTATAACGCGCCTTTCCCAAACTGGCCCAAAGCGCTAGATATATATCATTACCCCCGGTCATTGGATTCTGGCACGCCCGCACACAATGTATGCACATTCTCCACTCCCTGGGGAGCATTCCAGCAATGGGCAGTACAGTGACGCTCACATGCTAAGCAAACGACATTAACTTTCGCCATCCTATCCGGTACCTTTTCTGCATAGATCGATTTATAGTTATCTTTATCGTTTTCTCTCTCTCTCTCTCTCTCTCTCTCTCAGTCACGACACATTTCCTGACTTGTGATATTTTTTTCTCCCTAGACGCACAACGATTTTAATGATTTGAGAAGTTACCAAATACCATGCGCATGCTCCCAAGAACGTAAACATTCCTTCCACCTCGGCTCCGTCGAAATTGAAGTATTTTTTGTTGAAATTCCTGTATTGAGGCAACTAAATTGACAACCTGGATCGATATCTCAAAAAAACGGGTACTAAGCCCGTAGACTCGAATCTACAGACAAGAAGGTCTACGAGAATTCAAACAAAAATGACCTCAACGCTTCCAATTGAGATACCGGATTTAACCCCACCAAAAGAAACTACGAGTGGGACTGATGATAATAGTACAGTCACAGTACACGGTAAGCTTGATAAAATAACATCCATGCTTGAATGCGTTATTACACGGTTAGATACTATGGAATCGAAGTTTGAACTCCTTGAGGCTGATTTCTCTTCTACAAAACAAAAAGTTGGAGATATTGAATGTAGCCTTGAATATGCTATGAATCAAATTGAGGAAGTAAAGAGCCATACAGGAGAATTTAGTAAAGAGAAGTTGAGAAAGATAGACAAGGTAGAAGAAAGATGCAACGACATGGAAAGTAGGATGAAACGGAATAACCTAGTATTTTGGAGCATCCCCGAAGGCGCTGAAGATGATTTTGATAGTTGTGCTGATTTCATTTCAGATGTGACTAAAAATTTTATGAAATTGGAAAATGCAGATAGCATAGAGATTGAAAGAGCACACAGAAGCCCTGCAGGAAAAAAGGCGAAAGCTCAGACAGAGGGAAGCAAGTCGACATCACCTCGTCCAATCCATGTGGCTTTCCTTAGATTCCGGGACCGCGAAAGATTTCTCAAGGTGGCTGCTTCATCATTGAAAGAAAAGAAAATGAAAGGTAAACAAATATTTATAACAGACGATGTAGCGAGATCAGTGAGAGAAGATAGAAAGAGGTTACTTCCAGTAAAGCGAAAATTTAGAGAGCAAGGTCTTTTCGCCATCATTCCATTCAGCGTACCAGCCTATGTTCTCTTCAAAACCCAAGAAGGTTTCTTCAAGAAAGCTTTTGTTACAGATATTGCAAAATATATTTGAGTAAACATAAATTGATTCAATGAGCAGGATAGATCTTTATTATATAGCTGGTCATTCTTTGACGGAGCCTCAAAGGATGCATGCAACTTTTATTTCAAGACAACGGACAGAATAATGCAGAGACATTGCCCGAACTCTATGACTGTGTTTGTGTATTTTTATTTTTCCGTTTTTGAACTTTCAGGTTTCAATATACGTAAAATAGCAGACTCCTTTTTTAGATGATGAAGTCTCAAGATAATGTCCTTAATATATTATCATTAAATGTTAGAGGTATGCAAAATGTAACTAAAAGAAGATCTATCTTTCGCTGGATTCGAAATAAAAATATAGATATTGCAATGTTGCAGGAGACGCATAGTTGTGAAAAAGATGAAAATTATTGGGCAAGTGAATGGGGTGGTAATATTTTATTTTGTCATGGCACAACGCACAGTAAAGGCGTTGCCATTCTTTTTAGAGATGGATTTGATGTAAACATCAGACAGATACATAGAGACTATTGTGGAAGAATTTTATGTATTCATGCAGAATGTGGAAAGACTCATTTATTGATTTTAAATATTTATGCACCTAATATAGAAAATATGCAAATACAGTTCTATAAAGATCTATTAAATGTTATCCAAAATGAGTGGAATGGAGAAGAACATATAGTTATTGGAGGTGATTTCAATTGTGTTTTAGATCCTAAAAGAGATAAAATGGGAGGACAAAAATCATGCAAAAAAAAAGTTGTTGAAAGGATTGAAGATATTATGGCAACCTTTGACTTATTTGATATCTGGCGAACTATGAATAAAAATGAATCCCGTTTCACTTGGAGACAAAATAAGCCTTTTGTCCAATGTAGACTAGATTATTTTTTAATTGATAGTGATCTTAAACCGAAAGTTGAAAAAGCGGGTATAACTTCTGCTCTACGAACAGATCATTCTGCTATATATATCTTAATAAAGTTGAGTGATATATCTAGAGGAAAAGGATACTGGAAATTAAACACCTCCTTGTTACAGGACGATATATATGTTAACACTTTAACAGAAAATATTTAAAAATGGAAAATAGATTTTGTTCATATGGATCCTCAAACAAAATGGGACTGGATAAAGTTCCAAGTTAAGTTATTTACAATTAAATATTCAAAAGACAAAAATAAAGAAAATCTAAATCTGGAAAATGGTCTGAAGAAAAGATTGGAGGACCTCGAAAAAGATTTAACAACTGTGAATAGTACAAATAAAACTCAAGAAATAGAAAAAGTAAAGGAAGAAATTATTAGAATTGAAAACAAGAAAATTGAAGGTGTTATGGTAAGGTCAAGATGTAGATGGTATGAAAAGGGAGAAAAGAGCAATGATTACTTTTTAGGGTTGGAAAAAAGGAACCAAGCAAAAAAAGTATGTCATTCTATTATTAAAGAAGATACACAGGAACTGATTACAAATCAGAAAGATATTTTGAAAATACAAAAGCAATTCTATGAGACATTGTATAAGTCAAAAATGAAAAATGGCGCAAACCATGAGGCCAAATCTTTATTACAAAATCTATTAATGCCTTCTCTTAATGAGAGAGAGAAAAATATTATTGATAAACCATTAAATATGACAGAAATAAAAGAAGCGTTGTATAGTATGCCTGCAAATAGAAGCCCTGGAAACGATGGCCTCCCTGCTGAATTTTATAGAACTTTTTGGAAAATTTTGGAAGATATATATATAGAATCAGTAATCATAAGTTTAGATAGGGGAGAATTTACAACTTCGCAAAAACAGGCAATTATTACTTTAATAAAAAAGGAAGGGAAGGATGAACATTATTTGAAAAATTGGAGACCGATTTCATTGCTTAATGCTGATATTAAAATGTTATCAAAAGTTTTTGCTACCAGATTATGTAAAGTTTTACCAAGACTGATAAATTCATGTCAGACAGGTTTTATAAAAGGTCGATACATAGGAGAATCAATTCGAACCATCATAGATACTATGTTTTACACAAAAGAAAATGATATCCCAGGTCTTCTTTTATTTTTAGACTATGAAAAAGCATTCGATTCGTTAGAATGGGATTTTATATTTAATATTCTTGATAAATTTGGATTTAGTCCGAATTTTCAAAAATGTATCCGATCTTTTTATACGAATATTAGTAGTTGTATATGTAGTAATGGGCATTCATCAGGATATTTTGAATTATATAGAGGTGTCCGACAGGGAGACCCTTTGTCCCCATACTTATTTATACTTTGTATTGAATCTTTTGCATGTGAAATAAGACAAAGAGAGGACATTAAAGGTATACTTATAAATGACAATATGATTAAACTGGCACAATATGCAGATGATACGACCTTGATTTTAGCTGACAAAGAGTCAGCAGAAGTGGCCTTTTTGGCTATAGATAATTTTTCTTCTTTTTCGGGTTTAAAAATTAACAAAGATAAGTGCAAAGCTATGTGGTTAGGTTCATGCAGAGGGTCACAAGATAAATATTTTGATATTGAATGGCCCAACAATCCTATTAAGGGCCTTGGAATTTATTTTTCTTATGATACTGAATTGGCTTTGAAGCTTAATTTTGATAAATGTCTTAAAGAAGTAAAGATATTGTTAAATGTTTGGCGCAAACGAAATCTTACATTGATAGGGAAGATACAAATTTTAAAAACTTTTGCACTATCAAAATTTATATTCTGTGCCTCAGTTTTATCTGTCCCTGATCAGGTTGTGAAAGAATTGGAGAAAATTATACATATATTTTTATGGAATGGAAAAAAGAATTATATAAAGAAGTCGACATTGATTGCCCCATATTCTAGAGGGGGTCTGAATATGATTGACATCCATTCAATGTTTAAAGCACTCAAAATAAAATGGATAGTAAGACTTTTAGACGAAGACTATTCTCCATGGAAAATATTTTTTAATCACTTTACAAGAATGTATGGTGGACAATTTTTACTCTACTGCAATTTAGACAAAAAGGACTGTTATAAATTGAGATATCTACCTTTATTTTATAAGGAGGTCTTATATGCCTACTTTGAACTTCGAGATTTAAGTAATCATGACGCATTTTCTCATGAAAGTATTATTTGGAACAATAGACAAATAAAAATAGGTGGTGACAGTTGCTTTGTAAAAGAATTATTCAACATTGGTATATGGTTTATACAGGATTTATTTGATGAAAATGGTCAGTTAATTGCTTTTTCAAAATGGCAACAATTTGGATTTAAGAATTATCTTCTTTGGCGTTCAGTTGTTTCTGCTCTTCCACAGAGGGTAAAAGTTCAATATGTTGAGAGGCGTCATCTACTAAACAAGTTAGATATTTTTATACTATTTGGAAATAAAAAAATTCATATATCAAAACTGTCAACCAAAATAACAAATTTGGTTTTAAAAGAAAAAAAATATCAAAACCCTACTTCAGAAAGATATTGGAGAACAAAATATGATATAAATGAAGTTGATTTCCGTTCTCTGTATGAATTGCCTTTTAAGGTTATTCCTGATACAAGAACTAGAATATTCCAATATAAAATAAATATAAGATGCTTATTAGTTAATGCAAAGTTGAAAAAAATGAAAGTAATAGATAATGAACTATGCTCCTTCTGCAAACAAGAACCAGAAACGATTGAACATCTGTTTATAAATTGCTTATATACTCGAGACTTCTGGAACGAATTTCTGAAATGGTGGCATACCAAATTTAATAATATTAATCAGTTAAAGGACGAGGAGATCTTATTTGGATTCCAAAACAAAAAATATACGCTATTAAATCATTCCATTATCATTGCAAAGAAAACTTTATATCTATGTAGGTATATTAACGTTCTACCAAGCCTTGACTTATTTCTTATCAAATTAAAACAAACATATCAAACAGAAAAATGTATTGCTTATAAGGACAATTCAATGCATAAATTTTATAAAAAATGGACTATACAAGATTTAGCATGAGACTAAATAACCTATATTCTTTTTTCTGTTGGTGTTGTTGTTTTTTTTTTTTTTTTTTTTTTTTTTTTTTGTTATCTATTTCTTATCTATACTGTAATCATGATAGTCTATTTTGTAATTTGTACTTGGATATACATATACTATGTTACTGCTAAATACATGTTTTTTGTGCATACTTGCTATGTTTATGCTACACTGTACATGTATGATATGATTACACCAATAAAAAAGATTAAAAAAAAAAAAAAATGAATGTATGCTTTCCTGGTGCTATTTACATGTGCCTTTTTAAAAGTTGTATTTCTTGGTAAAAAAAAGAGAAAAAAGCATGTGAACTATACCTTGAGAAAGCATGATGCTGAAAGGAAATATTTGTAAACTTCTGATAGGCGTCAGCCATCAGCATGGTCAGTGTTGGTCGTCTGCCAGAAAACAAATATAATGTGGAAGAAAAAAATATAAGAAAATGTTTTTTATCGATAAATTCCAATTTACTGAGGGAACAAATAACGCTAAAATCTGTTTGTTGGGGGGGGGGGGGGGGGGGGGGGGGCAAGTGGAGAGTAAAGCGGAGGCATGAGCCAACGTGGCAAGATATTATTTTTAGTTCTTATTTGTCAATATCGACTTATGCAATGTCCGATATAAACATAATGCATCATATACCTCTTGAACACACTGAAAAACGGTCTGGCACGCCGTTTTTCCGGTGGTTCATAATTGCGAAGGTTCGTTTATCGGGAATTTTTTCTCTTGTGTTTTTTAGAGGTTTTTGTAATTCCGAAAATAAAGGGTTCATAATTCAGAAAAATTAAATCAGTTCTGTAATTCCGTAAATGAAATAGGGTTCATAATTTCGAAAGTGAAATGGAACATCGGGTTTTCGGAATTATGAACCTTCGGAATAATAAATGCTATTTCATTTTCGGAAGTATGAACCGCACATATAGAAACGCACATATGAAATAACGAACTTTCGGAATAATTGTAACGATTTAACTTAATTAAATGCCATGATTAATTTCCATAATTTTTGTTTTCATGATAATTAATGGTGATTTTAAACCATGGAATTGAATCTGTTCAACTCGATATTGGTGCTGTTCTAATACAATTCTATAGTATTGGCATAATACAGTGTGTCCCAGAAAAAACGAAACAGGATTTCATGGCAGAAATTTTCTTTCCTAACGAATAATTTCCTTGATGAGATATACATCTATGAAGAGCTCTGCTTCTCCTCCTTCATTTGATGCACAATTTATTATTCATAATTATAAAACGGGTTAAAAAATGTAGCCATCCTGATTGGTCAAATAACATCACGTGACCGTGCAAAAAAGTGATAACGCACGGCAAAAAGGCTCTAAAGCACGGCTGAGCTGCGCGTACGCGTACCTCTGGTGCGTGCAAACTTAATCGCGTAGTTTAATTGTCATTTTAGCGCAGGGATTACATGCGCGCACTGAAACGCGCATGACTTTTGTTGGCTGTGCTTCTGTGATGTCATCCAGGAAAGCAAATGGCAGCCTCCATGACTGTGCGACTCTTGGCGTTTCTATGGGGTTCTAACCATTTTTATAGACTTCATAATCATATTGCCGACCCGTTTTATAAAACTATTAATACATTAAAGGGAAAGTAAATCCTGGCGATTTAGTTAGCTGTTTAGTTGAAGGGCACATTGTTGATTATATATGTCGAATTTCAACACATTTGGGCCCCCCTAACGCCGTCAACAAGTAGTTAGAAATATCATTTTGTCGTCTGCTAGAAGGTCCTATATCGATCGTGTGCGTCGCCATTTTGAACAGATAAGCCCCGCCCTGTGACGTTTTGTCGGACCTCTCGGACCAGAAGTACCCGGATGCCGCCATTATTACGCGTTTCAAAATGGTGTACTGCCAGGCGTTCGGATGCTCCAATATAATAAAAATGAACAAGACGTTCCGAATTTCAGCCAATCACTGTTCCCCCTTGGCATGTCCGACAAAACGTCATCATAGCGCGGGTGAATCAAAAATATGGCCAACCCCGATAGCAGGCTGTAGCAGACGATCATTGCTCACAAAAGTGTGAATTACTCCACCGTCAAGCGTTCATAAGAGGTAAATTTTCACAGTAATGTCAAGAATTGTGCTCTTAACACTCTCAGTAGGCCAAAAGTCCAGGGTTTACCTTCCCTTTAATGAATGATGTATGCCAGAGAACAAGTAAAATGAAAACATGCTTGATTTCTGCCCAAATGAGTGGATAGTCATTCAGATTTCCTGACCTTGCAGCTGACAATGGACTTAATAGGGACTTTTAGAAGCAGTGGACTAGTACTTCGTCCCAGTCGACTAATTCGCGCATGTCAACGTCGTCGACTGCCCATGTTGACTACAGTTCTGATCATTTTAGATTTCACTCGACGTGTACGTACCGTCGACGTCAACCGGAAGTACACACTCAACGGATGAGCATAATAGTTGAGCTGTTCTGATGACGTCATATACGTGAATCGAAGATTTCGGAGCGCCGCAAAAACGAAGTGAATACGTTCTCGATTTTGCAAGTCAGGGAGGAGGACAGGGAGAGGGTGAGTGGCGCATGCGCAGTGGCGTAGAATGTCCTTGCGTACCAGTCGACTAAGTGGACGTGCAATTCTAAAAGTCCCTAATACTTGGGTGAATTCATATAAACATGGGGAAGGTTAAGGAAAAGGAACATTAGAGAAGGTTGCGGTAATAAAAAAAAAGGCTGAAAATTAAGCAATCCATCTTTTTAGGTTGCGTGACGATGCATCTGACCACAGAATAAAGGGTGTTCATCTTACGAAATGGGCTCGCTCTGGGAGCAGCAAGTTGCTGCCGCCTTTATCTTCCAGATCGCGACGTTCTTATGAATTCTACGTTATGGAAAAACATAATAAAACATCAAAGACGAGCCTCAATGTCGAAAAGGGTCTATCTGGTGGAAGAAGAACTGCCAGGTCGAAAGAGAATGTATCAGAAGTAAGGCCTGTCCTCCAGGAGAACCCCAAAGTATCGGTAATTTTCAGCCTTTTTATTTCCCCAACAATCTCTAATGTTCCTTTTCATTCCTCAAGTTCGTGTAAATTCACTCAAGTATTAAGTCCACTGCCAGCCGCTATGTCAGGGAAGCTGAATGGCTTCTTACTCAACTATCCACTCATTTGGGCAGAAATCAAGCATGTTTTCATTTTACTTGTTCTCTGGCATACATCATTCATTTTTTACGCATGACATGCATGAGGTGTCATATAAAATATATATTTTTACATTTTTATGTGATGTTTTTCTCTTTTCAAAATAATTACGTTTACTACGAACCTTAAAAACTCATTCAAAAGTAGCAATTTGTTCATGCAAATGAAACTTTGATACCACCAATTTACATTGTTTTAATTCGATCATGCGTGAATTATGAATAATAATTTGTGCATCAAATGAAAGAGGAGAAGCAGAGCTTTTCATACATGAATATCTCATCAAGGAAATTATTCATTATTTCTGCCATGATATCCGGTTTTATTGTTTTTGCGACATATTGTAGATACCGAAGCGGTAGCGTATCAACACGCTGGACGTTGCAGTACACAATTATTCCAAGTATAGAGAAGTAGCTTTTGCAGGAAATATGATTAATAGTTCTACGGTAGTTTAATGCACACTGGTTTTTGGTATCTCATCATGTCTAGTTTTAGATTTCCCGTTTAAGGGGAATTTCGCCTTAGCTGGCCATCTGAAAAAGAACAAACAATTGATATTTGATATTTAGGTTGCTTGTTTCGGCTATAAAGGAAATCAAGACGATTTATAAGCTTTGAGCTTTTTGTTCATCATACCACCTTTTTAAATTTCAGTTCCTTGTTTGCCATCGAAATTACAGATTGATAATTTTTCTTCATTATTTTCATTTCTTATCAGTACTCCTCGGACTTCCTGACGAGTTTTCACATCAGTCTTCATTTCCTATGTAATGACCTCTAAACTCAGTTTTTTATACAGGTTTGGAAAAGGTAATCTACATATAAATGTTTTGATACTTACTTGTATATATTTTTCTTTTTCCGTTTTGATTAAAAATTCTAAACTGGCAAAAAGCCGCATAATGATATATATTTTTTAACACACCTTTTTGTCCAAAATTGATAGAAAAATGACTCATACATTAGAGATGCACAAAATTTACCACAGGTTGTTTTGGTTATAGCGTTGTAAATGACATACATTTACCATTTCATTAGTAATTAAAATATCCATCCAGTATTCTTGCAGCAAAAGTCCAAAATGTCCTTTTGCCACTTCTTTTCAACTCGTCTCACATAAAGAAACTAAGCTCATAGTGCTGTTATTCCATGTTATATCTAAATTTTTATGCACTGATCCTGTATATTATGTAGCTTGAATAAACATGTTTTGGGGGTTGTTACTGTGATGTTGTGTGAAATGTTCCCTGATTAAATACAGACTACGTCGCATTGCTTGTTTGGGAAATATGTTGTGCCATATGGTGGTCAAAAATATCATCAATCTTGTATAAAACACCAACTTATTATTATGAAAACATTTAATTTCAAAATTGCCTCCTCGTCTTTGCTTGAGTTGAGAGTGGGGATATTGCCAGCAGGGGACACTTATTCACTGTCCCTGTGGTCACTACGCACATTTGAGTTGACACGAAACTTAATGTATAAAACTAGTTTTCCTAAATGAAAGACAACAGCCTTCTTTTTCTTTGGGAAATACACAGATTGGATTTTTCTTATCGTATAACAGGAAAATGACCCCAAGACACATGTGCACTATGCAAAGACAACGTTTTATTGAAAGAAATATTAGAAGAAGGTTAAATAATTGAAATTGTTTGACGTACTGTGTCTCGGGATCCTAACCCCAAACAGCTTGCGTTGGACGAGTTGAATAAGTAACATCCCTGAATATAATTAATTATGAGCTAGAATACTGCATGAACAATGTCAAGCTAATAATCATGATAATTGTTTTGAAATCCATGAAGGGAATATATTACATTTGAAGCCAATAACCAAACGTATGGCTACGTTTGTCAATTCAATGAATATTTTGTTTTGCTTTCGATTTTGTATATAGAGAAAATTACTTTAAAATTGCATATTATTGTTTTGTCATTTCTCGTCAGTTGTGGGTATCTATGGGAATTTCAAATTGGCCAAATAGGTAACGTCATTGTGATGTAGTTGCGGACAACCCCCACCCCACCCCCCCCCCCCATTTGCGCCATTGTCATTTTCTTTCCAAATGTATTACTCAGTAGGATCTTTTTCTTTCATGAGGACCTATTACAATATATGCCATCTCCAATATATTTTGAGTACTGCCGCGAGGGTACAGAGAGAGAGAGAGAGAGAGATGAAAGGGGGGTGAGTTCGAGAAGGGACTGAGAATAAAGTGGAGAGAATAACACTGTAACAGTCTACTGCCACATGTACACTTAAAGTGACAGTAAACTGAAGCTCCTAATGACGGCATCTTTTAACAGGATTTGAAAAGTGTATGTGCCTCTGATTTTCCCATCATGCCCAATTCTAGTTTGTAGAAGCTTAGAATGTACCGGTAGACAATTTTCCACATTTGCAAAGTCAAAAATAATATTTTGAATTATAAAATATACCTATTATCCGAACAAGCTGCTTGTCAAAATTCCAAATAAAATGCAATTAATTTTCAAATTATGATCTTAATTTAGCAGTCACTGTAAGATGGCACTGTTCAGGTTTTCCCAGTTTAATGCCACTTTAAGTGTAAAGTGCAGGATACATTTTTACGTGTAAAATGATATCAGATTTCTCTTGGAACCCTAATTGTTATAGTCTACCAATTATTTCTAAAAATATAACTGTTCATACAGATAATAGTAGATTATCTGCAACCACATGTGCGTTTTTTTCTATCTAGCTCTCTTCTTCTCTACCTTCCCGTCTCTCATCTTTTCTCTCCCTTCTTCTTCTCGCTTTCTTCCCCTCTCGCTCTCCTTTTTCTTTTTCTTGTTTAACTTTTCATCCATCCTTTCTCTCATCTCTCTTCCTATTTACTGACTCTATCTCTACCCTCCTCCCCTCTCTCATTATCTCCCCTTCACTTGCTCCCTACTTCGATACTTTTTTCACTTCTTCTCATTTACCCCTTTTCTCTATCAAAAAGGAAATGTTGCAAAATGAGCGATATTTTGGGTTTACTTGGGTATATATTTGATGATGTCGGTATACAGTTTTTTGAAGGATTTAAATTCTTCTTCATTCGCCAAGTAAACCTCAATTTCAAAAGACATCTGAACAATGCACATACAGAAGGGGTTATTTGTATTCCTTTGTGAATTATTGGATGGAAGGGGCGGATGGGGGGGGGGGGTATCCAACGTTCAAAGTCATCTGAACAATAACACAACAAGGACACTTTTCTTTCTTGTGTTAATGATTGGATTAGTGAGGTCTCCAAGGACATTCCCATTGTTAAACACTCCTTGCTATATTTCATTAATTTCATTAAATGCTGAGTGACTGAATGAGTGAGCTTCAGTCTGCCCGATGGCACGGGGCCCTATCAAGATCTGTTATTCTTGGCATGATGAAGTTGGAAGACAAGTAACCAGTAAGTGGACAATCACTCACTACAAGGCATTTAATGAAATACAGCAAGGGTTTTTAACAATGAGAATGTCACTGGAGACGTACCCCACTAATCCAATCATTAACAAAAGAAAGAAAAGTTTCTCCAGTTGTGTTATTGTGTTCAGATGACTTTGAATGTTGGATATCCCACCCTCCATCGAATAATTAACAAAAGAATTTTTAAAAAATCCTTCTTTGTTTGCAATAATGTTCAGACGTCTTTTGAAATTGAGGTTTACTTGGCGAATGATTAAATGAATTCAAATCCTCATACATCATCAAGTACACCCAAAGCCAACATATCACTCATTTTGCAACATTTCCTTTTTGACCCTTCCCCTCATTAATACCACCTGTACACGCCCCATTCAGCAAATCATATCAAGTATGTTATGCTTTGATCGGGAATTATCCAAGCTTTAAAATGATACTCAATATGACCTATATTGTTCTTATTTATATATAATCGATCAAAGTCGAATTTCCTTACTTTGACTTTTTGTGCCGAGTATAATTACATTTCACTGCTTACAAACACACACACGTACACTCGTTTACACACCAGGGGAGCGTTTCATCAAGCGTTTTGTCAGTGATTTTAACGGACAAACTTGCTCTCAGCCAATCAGATGCAAGAATTTCAGTGGCTTATAACAGTTGTCGGTAAAAATCACTGACAAAACGCTTGATGAAACGCTCCCCTGTAATTAATAAAAGGAAGTTCTAGCATGGCACCATTCAAATTTGTGTCTTGACTAGTTCATACAATTTCCTTGACTTCCTGAAAATATGAAGGGGTGTTTTTCAGCATTTTTCCCCGTATAGTACAGTGGCTGCAACTTAGACTACCCACAAACCCTGGGCCCCGGCTTATAAAGAGTTGCGATTGATTGCAAATATTTTGCATTTGATATCAATCACAACTATTTACTTAAGAGATAGGAGATTGGAAAGTTGCGACTGATTGGAGGACTTGCGATCGATTCGAATCAATCGCCACTCTTTATAAGACGGGGCCCTGGTCTGTGCTCCAGTGGTTATGAGGTTTCTTGGGCTGCTAATAAAGTCTCCATAAAATCCCACTGGGACCAACTCCTGCTCTCTCATGGGACTGATCTGAAAGAGTAATTATCCCTCTTTATGCACATACGGAAAAATGTGTTGAAATATGTATCATTGATTTTATATGATTTTTCTTTTCAACAATTACCTCATCTTTGGTACGGGTCGACTGGGAATGACCCTAAATGACTGGATCTAATTACAGGCGTGCGACCATATATTCATCTTTTTTTTTCGATCTGAGATATATTCATATTTGCAATTTCCTTTTGGGAACACTGATTTTGAATCCCACGCTCTTTATGATAGCCTGAATAAGAAGCCCGCTTGGCATGGAATCGTAGTGACGTCATACCAATCGCATATTTTGCCCAGCGACTTGTAACCAATCAAGCAGATTTCTCTTACCGTATAGAAGGCTTTTACAGTACCCCAAATTTGATGTTACAGTTTATTTCAAAATGTAGCAATAGTCGAGTCGAAAAGCATAAGTTCTCGTCGTGTAAATGAGCCTCGCAACGTTCAGTGTATCGGAGAACACTTGGATGTCGAAAAAGATGTACCATCTTCAGTATTGGTGAGCCCCAAAGGAGCCACTTATCAGAAGGCTGGACTTTTTTAGTTGCGGAAATAAAAATACAAATATTTGTAAGGTAATCACTACATTAAACACACTTGACAGATGCAAAACTTTTGTTTTTCTTCAGAAGTGAAGTAACTAGCAAGTACACTCTAAAAACTGAAGTGTTAAATCTCCATTTATTTAAAAAAAATTTAAAAAGTTGTAGCTTAACACTTTTTAACATGCTGGATTTATCATGTTGTTGCATCCAGCGTGTTAAAAGTGTGAATCTATCATTTTTAAACAATTTTAAATTTAAACAATGATCATTTCTCGGCTCTTTAAATGGCGATTTAACACTTTAGTTTTTTAGAGTGTACAAAGAACGAATGACCTGACCTGTCCATGTCATACAATCATGAACATACTTTGTAGTTGAGCCCTTTTCTGGATTTTGAAACTCTCGTAAAATCTTTTCACACTGGATTTCAAGTTGATGGCCCTTTAAAAGTTGTGAAAATATATCTGATGGCATCAAATTCTTTCTTTAAGAAAGTCGTATCCCGTTGGTTCAGTGCCAGTGGTTTATATTGCCTCTACGGTTTTAAAAACGTATCATATTCTCTATTTTACAAATTGCAACTGACGCAAAATTTGTATCTGATGTGCTTTGGTTGGCAGCCAACGCAGAAAAGATATCGATGATGATGATGATGATGATACGGGTTGTCCATTGTGTTCATTTTTATGACATTTTTAGTTTTATCAAGTATCGCCTTTGCCGCCTCCCCTTTCCCCACCATGTCGCTTTCCCTCTTTAGATCGATCTGTCTCATCTGCCTGTCTCCCCTTTCTTATCCCCCCTCCCTCTTTCTCTAACCCCCCCCCCCCCCCTGAACTCAATATTTGTATGTATCCACTGTAAAAAAATTACTGTAGAAAGTACAGTTAATTACTGGCAACCCGGCTGCACAGTAAAATACTGTATCATTTACAGTTAATTGTTTTTTTACAGTTATATACTGCTTTTTACAGTTTAACTGTAGAATCAACAGTACAATACCGTGAAAAGTACAGTAATTTACTGTACAGCGGGTTGCCAGTAATTTACTGTCAATTCCTACAGCAAATTTTTACAGTGTACATGTATCCGGACATGTATCAGGCAATTGATTATTTTCGGAAAAGATTTCTGTATTGCAAGTACATTCCAATAAAGAGTGAAGCTATGCAATCAAAAATATAACTGCGATTGCATTATAAGCCATTCCAAGCATTTATTTTACAATCTGTATTTTCGCTTCCTCTTTGTTTCGGTAACCGGCTAATTTTGGTTGTAATATTTCCTTGAAAGGCGCAGGTACATAAACGGATGCATCACGCTGTTGTGAGGTTTACTAGCAAACTAGTTGGCAGAGAGGATACATGTACGCAGTGTACATGTACGTTATTATCTATTTACAACAAAGAGGGGCGTCACTGGGGGGGGGGGGGGGGTTGGATGTTGGGGTGATAAACCCCTGTTAAATATTTGTAAACTTGGTTATTGGTATGACCTTCTGTCGGTAGATTTTAAAATCTCAGTACCAATTTTTACTCCTTTATTTTTTTATAACATTTTCAGCTAACTTTTAGAAGTCTTTTAACATGTTGAAGAATTTTCAGTCGATTTTCGTCCGACAACTCCCCCGCCCCCCCCCCCCCCCCCACCAAAAACGGTCTTAGCGATGCTGAAGACCATTCCGACGGTGTATTATATCCTACGACACATCGATCCAGCGACAATTGCTTCGCTGTCAATTTCTGACACCAGCCACATTCGTAGACCTAACACTAGATTTATATTAAGCCCTAGCTAACCCTTACAAAACCTTACAAAACCGTACAAAAAGCTCAATATTGCTACCCTTACCCAACCCACACGTATGCGAGGTTATTGTAGGTAACCTTGCACTCCGTACCTTCGTACTGCGAAGAATTGCCTCTCATGGCAAGTGTGTGATCTCTTGCACATAATGTGTTCTGGAATGGAGCAAAATCCCCGGCCAAAAACAGCCTGAAAATTTCACTTGACCAAGATGATAAAGATCCTATTGAGGAATCTGGCATGAAATCAGAATGATACCGTCCCTATGCATCTTTGACCATAATTATTGAAAGCTTGGAGGCTTATATTTTTTTGTCAGGACTTGCGCCACCGACGAGAGAGGGCAGTATTTGAGCGCTAAATTGAAGTGACAATACGGTTTATTCCGTCAAGACTAGTCGGCATGAATATTCATATAATAAAACGAGCGAACTTGCAGTTGCTTGTGTGGCGCATTTAGATAAACGATTGTCAGCGCTTGTCATGTAGGTGACTCGAGTTCGAGTCTCGTCAGGATCAAATTTTCTTTTGCTGAAATAAAAATAGGGTGAAACTTTGGGAAAATACAAGTCTTTAAAGTTGTAGTCTCTCTCAAAGTCTTCAAAACGGGGCCTCTTGGCCAGAGCCCTACATAAATGGTGCAAGTCCTGCCAGAAAACAATACGCAGCCCGGAGCATGTGTCTGATCTATGCACGCTATTTTATAGCACAATATATGCTGACATCCTTGATTGAATTAGTATGCTTAGTAATCTGTGATGCTTGCTGAGTAGTTCCCAAAAGACGGTGCTCGGTATGCATAATACGATGTCGAAACCAAGGAAAACATACATAACTATTATCATGATTATGCAAGGCAATACTGGTTCCTCATACATGTACATGCATTACACATGCACCGCTAGAAATATAGGTCAGTCTTCATCGGTGCCCTCATCGTTAGGCAAGCGCCGAGATTGTACCGTTTTCTTATGCCCAAAGTAAAAAATGTGTTAATTTTTGTTAGGTGAAAAGTAATTATGACTGGACATTGAATTTGCAATTTGGTAGCGTATAAGCTGGTTATACATATAAGGTTATATGTTGTTTTCTCCAAAGGTTCATGATTCCGGAGGGTCGTTCCCTCCTATATTTCCGCCTATATTTCCTCCTATACCTTGTATACGGTTCCTAATTCCGAAAATGAATTAGGGTTCATAATTCCAACGGTTCATAATTCCGAAGGATCGTAATTTCGAAAAGTTATGTGGGGCTCTATTGCATTTGCAAACCTTCGGAATTATGAACCCTTTTTTCATTTTCGGAATTACGAACCTTCAAAATAACAAACTTTCGGAGTAATGCATCAAGTGTTCGGAATTATTAACCTTCGGAAAAACGACCCTTTGGAAGAACGAGTACCCCCCCCCCCCCACATGTACGACCCTCATGAGGGGAATTGTAGGATCCGGTGTTTCTAAACTTATATTGTTTGGCTATTAGTTACCTGTCCACTCTAATATTAAAGGGTTATTACATGTTCCAATTTGGCGTAGTACTCTTTTGCCTGAATTTTTCAAAGAATTATTCTGCTAGACGAAAATGCAATAAAATAGTGACGCGGTTTTTTTAAACGAACATACTGTCACCGATTTCTGCTTTATGCTTATAAAGTAGCCCTCGTTTTTCCCCTTGGATATAATGCATTGCCTGTGTGCTATTTTTAAAACAAACAATAGATGATTCCATATCTGAATTACGTACCATTTAACGTTTTAATACCGATGCCCTTTGAACGGGCGACCAAGGTATACGTCGGTGGTATATTATGCGTGTAGCTTCTGGGAGGCCTTATCAGAGAATGGACAAACATAAAACCAAATAACCAGTATGAACCAGGAAGCAGTGTGCAACAAAATTCTTCCTAATCATGCAAATTGAACATTGAAAGGAAAGAAATATCAAGGAAGCATATTCGGATATAATATCACGTTCATGGATGGAGATTGGAAGTTCTCTCCGCTAGGCTCGCTTATAAATGGATATTATGATCTTTAGTTGATGATTTCGTATTTCCTTCCTTAAAGAACAATTAACATCAACATGTGTGAAACATTTCTATGCAGGTTCATAGTCCTGTGCGCCACCCTGCTCCTCGGACAATTAACATGTGGTAAGTTGATTGGATGTTTCACCAATGAGGTACTAGGCCTAGTACCCCCTTGGTTTCACTTTGATTTGATGCTCTATGTTATCCATTATTTAAGGGGAAACATGGCAAACGCCAAGCAAGATTTGGTGGAATGGTGGATATAAAGATATATATATTTACAGCCGTGGAAAAAATTATTAGACCAAGCTTCTGTAATAAAGGTACTATAATATGCATTCAAATTAATGAAAGATTTGTATTTGTATTTCATTGAATTAATAACAAATTCCAGCAAATTGTACCTTGCTTTTATGATATTTTAGTAACCATTACAGTAACCATTCTTGGTCTAATAATACTTTCCATGGCTGTGTATATATATATATATACACACAGCCATGGAAAGTATTATTAGTGTTATAGTATTATTTACGAACGCAAAGAGTTGGAAGCGCAGCATCCAATTTATAGAAGACTTTGAAGAAGGCCAAATGAGGCCGAAAGCTTGGAATTAAAATCGAGGTTATATAGATTTATATCTCTCACGCTTATATAGTGTGTGTACATATATATATATATATATATATATATATATATATAAATAAAGGATGACTGAAATGCATTGATTGCCAATTACAGAAATTTTATATATATATATATAAAAGAAAAAGACCAGTAGACATTTCATGCTTTTTTTCTCCAACTATTTTATTTTCTCACGAATTTTCGACGATCCTCTCACCGTCTTTGTCAAGTGAATAATGCCAAAATTTCGAAAACTTATCCATGTAGCGTTTCCAAGACAATGCGCGATTAGTTTATAAATAACCGGGCGCATTGTCTGGGAAACGCTTTACAGCTCAAAAACATAAGAACGTCACGAAGACGTCACAATAGAAATACAGACAATGACAATGACAATGACAATGATTTTATTGGACCCATGTCACCCTCGTTTGGGTATTGGGGACACTAATCATAGAACGTAACATATACAATATCATTTCACAATAAAGTTAGTGTATTTACAAGGTATTTACAATAAGTTATTTACAGAATAATGAGATAAGAAATATAAATATTACATAAAGTGTGCAAATTGATGAAAAAGAAAAAGAAAAGGAAAGAGAACGAGAGAGAAGAAAATAACGAATAGATAAATAGATAACATATATACATACATCAAATAATAATAATGATGGTGATGATAACAACAACAATAATAATAATTATTATTATAATAGTAGGCCTAATATAACAACAACAATAATGATAATTATTATTATAATAGTACACAGGTAAATTAGGACCCAAAGCGTATAATAATAATAAAAGGTGCGCTTATAGACGCAAGGCGCATGAGGAGTGAGCGAGAAATTACTAAAACGTCATAAAGAAAATAATACGTCATAAAAGAAAAGTAACAGTGGTGTTTGAGTAGGTGCCTAATAGAATATGAGTAGTATTATCGGAAGAAAGTGTAGTTAGTAAGCCAGGACATGTCTATGTTCATGCCTGGCTTCTTGAAGCTCTCATTTTTAACGATCATTGTGATTTCGTACAAATGTCGGTCTTCAAATGATACGAGCCTGTCTCTTAGAATGCAGCATTGTAGGTCGCTCACTGAGTGTGCAGCTGTATTGAAGTGTTCTGCCACAGAGTGATGGAGTTTGCGAGCAATGCAAACAACAAGGAAGGCATGCTTTCTACTACAGTGTACCACAAACCCACTGACAGTTTCTTTGATATTACTTCAACACGTGGACTTTCTATTCAATATATATATATATATATATATACAAATTATGTATAACAATGCGCCCTCCCGGCTATTACCATAATGGCTTTATGGCAACACAAGGACTTGGGACCCTTGTTGTGCGGTTACACATTGTGGGGAAGAATTGCATAGTGGAGTCACCAGAGTGCTCAAACTGCGAGCAGCGAGCATTGCATATAACGCAAATAGTGAACGTCTCACATAGAGACTCTCCACGCAATCTAAGACAGTGCTCAAACTGCATGTGCAGCGAGCGTTAATACAAATTATGTATAACAATGCGCCCTCCCGGCTATTACCATAATGGCTTTATGGCAACACAAGGACTTGGGACCCTTGTTGTGCGGTTACACATTGTGGGGAAGAATTGCATAGTGGAGTCACCAGAGTGCTCAAACTGCGAGCAGCGAGCATTGCATATAACGCAAATAGTGAACGTCTCACATAGAGACTCTCCACGCAATCTAAGACAGTGCTCAAACTGCATGTGCAGCGAGCGTTAATACAAATTATGTATAACAATGCGTCCTCCCGGCTATTACCATAATGGCTTTATGGCAACACAAGGACTTGGGACCCTTGTTGTGCGGTTACACATTGTGGGGAAGAATTGCATAGTGGAGTCACCAGAGTGCTCAAACTGCGAGCAGCGAGCATTGCATATAACGCAAATAGTGAACGTCTCACATAGAGACTCTCCACGCAATCTAAGACAGTGCTCAAACTGCATGTGCAGCGAGCGTTAATACAAATTATGTATAACAATGCGCCCTCCCGGCTATTACCATAATGGCTTTATGGCAACACAAGGACTTGGGACCCTTGTTGTGCGGTTACACATTGTGGGGAAGAATTGCATAGTGGAGTCACCAGAGTGCTCAAACTGCGAGCAGCGAGCATTGCATATAACGCAAATAGTGAACGTCTCACATAGAGACTCTCCACGCAATCTAAGACAGTGCTCAAACTGCATGTGCAGCGAGCGTTAATACAAATTATGTATAACAATGCGCCCTCCCGGCTATTACCATAATGGCTTTATGGCAACACAAGGACTTGGGACCCTTGTATATATATATATATATATAAATAAATTGTAATTATAAAGAGGAGATAATTAATAATCATAATATTTTTTTGAATAAAGCCTGAAAAAATCGTAGCGCCCCGACCGGGAATCGAACCCGTGCCACAGGCTAATTAAACGTACCAATGCTCTACCACTGAGCCACCGAGACACGGCCGGACGGTACAATCATTTCATGCTTATAGTCACTTGTTTTTACCAAACTATACAGGGAAGGCATCCACCATTCATTCTTGACCGTATAGCAAGCCTCCTCCAATTTAAGTGACGGCCACATAGAAGCGGTGAAATCCATCACCTTTATACCCCTATGCAGCAGATTTAGTATAAATTGTTATAAACCGGGTTCGATGACAATTGTAATGGCCCGGGTTCGATTCCTGGTCGGGGCGCTATGATCTTTTCATGCTTTATTTAAAAAAAAAAAAAAAAAAAAAAATATATATATATATATATATATATACACACACACACACACACACACACACATACACACCCTCACCCACTGAGTGTGTCCTAAAAAACGAAACGCTAAAACAAAGGGTTATTGTGACCACATTATGTGCTCTATGACAATAATTATCTAGAAGTATAATGCTTTTAAATGATACCTCGATGGCATCCATCCGTACATGCTTTACCGAGCAGCAGCATTTTGAAAATGACATAATTATGTAAAAACTAAGATGTGCCTGATATGGGTAAAACCGTGAAAACGTTAGGATCAGGTGCGAAGATGACCCAAATGTAACATGACTTTTAAAACCCTATGAGAAGACTGTTTTCATTTGTTTCTTTCAATAATGAGGACAATGATAATGACATCATAATAAGATAAAAGATGGTCAATGTATTGTCGATGTTTGGGTATAGAAAGGGCATGTTGAAATGGTACCTGCAATCGAAATAAAAAGCAATTGTTGGTTTCCGAACTGAAGTTTCTTATAAGAACAAAGCGGACAGAAAGGTGATATTTTTTTCAGAGTAAGTGGCACTTTTCATTGTCATCACATGGAACTACAGGGTAAAAAGGGCACATAAGGCAGAAAAATATCAAGATTAATTATGGCAATTTCCCACCTCAGGAGGGGCACCTTTTCCATGACATGAAGGGCACTTTTTCATCTTTTAAGGGATATTTATTGATTTTGGAAATTTTGGGGGCGTATGCCCCTGCCACCACTGGAAATTGGTATTGATGTACCATATCTCTTAAAGTTGGTATTTCCCTTTAGTCATTTTCGCATGTGAACGTCTTCGCGGTTTTACTCAAATCCGGCACAACTGAGTTTTTATATGTCATTTTCAAAATGCTGCTGCTCGGTATAGCATGTACGGATAAATGCCATCAAGGTATCATTTAAAAGCATAACACTTTTAGTTTATGGAAAACATATAAATATTGTCATAGAGCACATATTGTGGTCACAATAACCCTTGTTTTAGGGTTTCGTTTTTTCTGGCACGCACTGTGATATATACAGTATGCCCCCACCAAAAAAAAAAAAATACAATACAATCGGTATTCAGCATCAGTAGCTTTCAAAATTTTAAATTAATTTGAATATGGTTCAGGATTGTGAAAATATAACTAATTATCTGTATCTCAACGAAAATACCATCCGATTTGGTTCAGAAGTCACGAGGAAATAGGGACTTTTGTAACGTATGTCATAAGCCCCTTCCATCTAAGATTTTACGCAAGAATGGCGCACAAAGCACAATAAACAATTCCACACTCCTTTCAAACGGTCTGAAAAGGAACTTACTTTTTTGTTTTTATCTGCTATACTTTTTATGGCATTGCTTCATTTATCATCATTATTATCATCGTTCTTGTTGTTATTCATAAGGGCATATGGATATTTTTGCTTTCAAACAGAAATTTTCATGAAAAGAGAGGAATCTAGGGCTCCTCATATTAGTTTGAAGGCGTAAAATAGGAATCATTCAATGTAAGAAATTACTGTAATTCCTACACTTATTTTTTTACAGTGTTCCTCTAAAATAGGAATGTTTGGCAGGTATGATGTTGGTCATTTGTAATTGACATGATTGAAAGTGAATGATTAAAGTCTGTTTGGAGCAGGGCGTAAACATGTAAAAATATTTATTTGCATTCCAAGAAGATCCAAGTGATTCTTTATATTATCCAAGTGATTCTCAATATATATGTTATTTGTTCATTACAATATGGTAGATTTAAATGCAGTTATATTCATCTACAATTCTGTAGTTGATTTTGATTTTTTCCGATATATTTTTACACTACTATAGAAAGTGAAAAACCATCTACTTCAAATTATCTCATTATATAACATGGGTGTTGATCTGTGAGGGATATGGAGGTATCTATTTTTTTTTAAATGAAGTGGGGGGGGGGGGGGGGGGGGTTGGCCTCTGTTAGCACCCCCGATATATTTTGAGGTGCTTTTTGTCAAAACCATAATACAGACAAATTATTCAGATTAAAAGTACAGATTAAAAGGAAATATCACTCAAACTATGACTGTCTTTGTTTTGAAGTTTGATATCAATGAATACATTTTCTTTAGTATATAGAATTAATTGATATAATTAACATAATTAATATATATATATATACACACACACGTACCCTCACACACACACACACACACCTACGTTAAAGCTATTGTTCGAATTTCAACCGATGACTATTGAATTGCGTCACAAAATTCATTGACGGAATAAACCTCACCAATTGTTGACAACCGATGACCTATTGCATTACTACCGATGACCCATTGTTCTCTTTGTTCCATGTCATCACACACAAACATACACACACACACACACACACACACACACGTTTACATGGCTTTACTTCCGAGGACAACTATTGTTCCTCTATTGTTACTCGTCCTCGGACAGTCGACGGAATAAAGCACAAATTCATTGTTCGACGTTCGAGGACTATTGTCCGGCTTCCGAGGACCATTGTTGTCATGATTTTTTTTGTTGTTCTCTGTCCGAAAATGTCCTCGGACATAATGCTAAACAAACGCACCTAGAGGTACACCCGTATATAAAACATATCCTTTTGGGAGAAGCATCCACCCCCCCAGTAATGAGGACCTGTCTACGCCAATGGTGTGTGTTTATATATAGTTTGTCTATTCATTTGTTTTTATTCTCGTAAACAAAAACATGAAATGGCGTATGAATTAATAAGAACGTGTATGGTAAATGGTCTTTTCTGCTGTATGAACAAATTGCAAGTTAGTTTTCGTAGGGTCCTTGAACATATATGACTGTTCAACGTGAACAAAATAATGGAATCTAGAAATGTTTGTACACATTAGTTGTACAAATATTGTCATATATAAAAGTTACATTTCAATAAAGTTAAGGGCAAAAGGTATGATATATAATAAGGGTTCACGAAAATAGAATAGTAAAGTATAATAGTATATAGTATAAACAAATGTAAAATCTAAATCTGTCAACTGGATAATGATCGAACTAGCGAAATCGTATAACATTAAACCAGGTTTAGATTTCATTGTGTTTTACCAAGTGCTAGAATGCACATGCATGATTCAATTCTCAGCAAACCCATCTTTGTTAGCAAAAATGCTGAAGACCTGTATGTTATTACCTTTTTAATGGATGTGTTGATTGTATGGACTACAATCATTCGCGGGATAGGGGGAGGGCTAAAAATTGCAGAGTCAGCAAAATTTAAGCTCTGAGAACTTTTTTATTCTATTTTTCTGTCATTATTTTTGTTGCTTTTCTTGACTCCCTATAGCTGTTCCTTTCTCTCTCTGCACCTTCATACATTCATTTGATTTTTGGATGTTATATGTTATTCTGGACCAGCCATTTGTGTCATGTGAACGCAAACAAAATTAGCATCCTGGATATTCATTTTGTAAGACATGCTTCTTCTGTTTGAGAGATTTTGCACGCACTACATTCTGAAAGATAAAAAGAATGTAATTTTCCACCAGTGACGTTGCTAGATAATGTGTCGGTCGAAAAAATCCGTTTCAACTGTTCGAGCTTCTTAGATTTCGTTAGTTTTTTTCCGTCGGTAGATATTGAACTGTTCGACAAAAATCTGGTCACCCTAACTGAATTCTCATATTTTTGCACATCGGATGGTGTGTTAATGACTTAAAAAGTTATGTAACAAAAAATGATCGGTAGCACATTTTGTAATTGTTTTAGTTACAATTTCGGTTTATAATAACAATAATAACAATGATGATAATACAAAGGTACTTCAAATAAATGTAAGTACATAAAACGTATTAAGTCACTTGGTTAACTTGTAGTTACTAAGAACTGAGTTGATTGGTGCAAATAGTATGAAGAACCATTATGTAAAGGCAGAGCTTGTGGTCGTAGGCGCCAAGGGCAAGACAATCATAAGTCTAACAAAGTTGTGGGAACAAACAGAGCACAAAATAAGCAAATGTAATCGAATATAAATGATTATTAATACAGAGTATATACACAAAAGGAAGTTAATGGTTTGGACTTATAAGTGATAAACGTATAATCGTATAATAATACACTACCATACACATGATACATAATGGCAAACGCAGCGAGACATATAAACTGATAGGCAGAGGCGGCGCTCGGGGGGGGGGGGGGGCGCGGGGGCACAAGTCCCCCCCACTTTTCAAGTACCCCAAAAGTGTCTCTTTTTATCTATGAGAAGTGCCCTTTTCATGGATGATAAGTGCCCCCTTTTTCGTATAGTGCCCTTTTTTCTTTCTAATAAGTGCCCCTTTGACCTCGGACATTACTGCCCCTTATGAAACCTAATAATTGCCCTTTTTGTGTAGTTAGTGCCCATTTCCCGTTCTTAGTGCAATTTTTCCTTCTGACAAGTGTGCTTTTTCACTTCTGATAAGTGCATTTTCCTTCGTATAACTGCGCCCCTTCTTCTTTCTGATAAATGCCCTTTTCACCTTCTGATAAGTGCCCCATTTAACTTAATACATTACTGTCCCTATTGAAATGTGTGCCTTTGTTTTTCGTCAGTGCCCCCTTTTTTTTCTTTCTAATAGTATTATTTCCCCTTTTGGTAAGTTCCCTTTTGTCTTCTGATAAGTGCCCTACCTATATACCTATATATATTTAATATATTGTACCTATATACTCGGTTGTCGCTTACAAACTGTGCCCTAAATTCCACAAAAGAGCCACATGGGCCTACCTAGCTTCAAATAATCAGAGAGGCTTCATAATAATAAATTCCCCTACTGATATCAGCACAGTGAAAGGCAGTGGAGCAGGGGCAGGAGGGGCACATTCCCTAAATTAAACAAGAATGAGCAGTGCCCCTAAATCATAACAGGAAGGAGGACAATTTTTTTTCTCAATTTTTTTTAAAGCTCGCTCGCTACGCTCGCTCGCATTTACCATTGTCTTCTTATCATATTTGGAAAATCGCTGCTATTCAAACTATCTTCAATAATTAGACCATTACACTCAACTGCAAAGTAGTTTTTATCTAGAAACATGTTAAGACATAAACAATAATGGGTCGAAAATGATCCTCTATAGTGTATTAATCAGAATGTAGCGGTATACTATGTCTCAAAGTGGCATTTTCCGCCTTGTTTTCACCCTTTGTAGGTGCCCTCCCCCCCAAAGTGCCCCTTTTTGTTGATGCCCCCCCCACTTTGAAAGACGCTCCGTCGCCCCTGCTGCTAGGTATCACAAAATGAATAAATTTAATGTCGACATTTGCAGCCTCGATTTTCAACGACCTATTCTTTGTTATTGAAGCCATGTCGCTGTGAATTCAAAAGCCTATACATGTATTTGGAAAGATAATATATTCTGCAAACATTATTATCGATGCATTGACTTAGAATGACATTCGCCTCGAATAGAAATTTCAATTTCAAATTTCCCTCTATTGTCTGTATTAAAACGCTACGACACTTTTATTGAAGCCGGTAGACAAAGACATGCTGAGTAGGAATGTTTTCTTTAAGGATTAATAAAAAACAAAAAAAAAAGTTCTTTCTTCCTTGCAACAGTTTATGCGTGGTAGGGGTATAAACAGAGTGACGGAGAGAGGAAGAAAAAGAAAGAGAAGATGGAGATATCGAGATAAAATAGAGAGAGAAAAAGAGAGACAGAGATATTGAGATGCAGGGAAAGAGAGAGGGACAGAGAGAGAGAGAGAGAGGAGAGAGGAAAGGACAAGAAAGAAATCTGTCCACAGCTTTGCATAATGTTTCCATGGTATACGGGGTGTCTAAAAAATGCAGCGAGATTTTGATAAGCAATATCTTGAAAAGTACCTTACCATCCTCAATGAAATTTAGTAGGTATATGATTAAGTAGCTTCTCTTGAAAATTTATTAGAATTTCACAAGGATCAAGGCTAATACTACAAAAGTTCTGATCATATTTGTAAGACGTAGCATTTTTGAAATGTTACAAAGAGAGCATGTGGTATAGCATCAGTGTACAATAAGAGTATACTTGTCGCCGAAACATTCGTGGCAAGATTTCAAATTAACTTGTTGCAAAAGGGGTGTTAAGCATAATGTCATTTACATAAACATTAAGGTACTTAGTGTCTTTAGTATCTCTTTTATATGGGCATAGTGACCATATCAAATGAAATCAAAATATGGGGAAAACATAAAGGACTTGTTAAGCAATGTTTGAAGTTTGAATTTTGAATTTTATTTGTTCCACTTTCACATTAAAAAAAATATTTCAGTTTTTAAAAGCATCAGTGTCTATTAAAAAAAATACGAGTAAAGGACTCAAATCAAGTACAACGTACATGTAAATGTAAAATGTGGGGAGCCTAAATACATGTAAAATGATTAGGCTCCCGTTTAGAGTAACATTATAAGTAATTCTGATTAAAATGCAATAAAAAGTGAAAAAGAATGGAAGTATCAGATTCACTAAACGAATAAGGAGAGCAAAGCTCACATTGTGGAGTAACAAAAAGAAAGCGACGAAAGAGAAGAAAAAGATGAACAGAGAAAATGAAGAAGAAACCAGAGGGAAGAAGAAGAAAGAAGGAGAAGAAGAAGAAGAAAGAAGGAGAAGAAGAAGAAGAAGAAGACGAAGAAAGAAGGAGCAGAAAATTGTAAAGGCAGGACAGTGTAACACGATCAAAGTCTATGTAGCCACCTGTACGATCTAGTATGACATGAATATTGATTTGATTGATTGGTTGATTTTATTTTTTATCATGCATCAAATACAAAATAACATATAAACACAATAAAAAAAACAGTCATAGCATGGGAGGGGTTAGTCATAAGCCTAAGGTTTGAAAGTAACGCCCCTCAAGAAATGAAAAAAAATCCCCCTTTAAAATATAAACTTTGTATACATATACAAATACATATACATACACACACATATACATGCATATGCACATACATATACATGCATACATATAACGATTATTTAAATGGGGTTCACAAATAGTAAAGAGCGTGTCATGATTACATATGCCTACTTATCAAATGTCAGTCGTACATGGAGATCAATAAAGTACAATGAAATAAAATCGTACATTGTAAATTCTACTGTATTACAAATAAAATAAGAAGCGGAATTCGAAAGGGAGAGGGACAAAGACGAGACCAAAATAACGCAATTACTGTGCATTTTGATACCGGCTTATAATACATTTCTTAAATTCATTTTTATACCTGCTTACTGTAGGATGACATCGTATATTTAAAGGTATATTATTGCATATGTCAGGACCAACATGTTTTATCGATTTATGAGCAAGTAAAGTTATTGGGTTTATAAGATGAATATTTGAAGAATTCGTGTAGGGTACTTATGTATTGCAGAGTTTAAGCAAAACATAATATGATAAAACGTACTTGGAAGTTGACGGAAATGGAACCGATACATAAAGCAGTTCGAAAAGTATGAATATCGTCAATTTTCAACGTAAGGAATAAATAAAACAATGGATCTGTATGATCATAAAATCCACCACCTGCACGTAAACGAAAAGCTTTCTTTTGCAATAAAAGGATGTAATTATTTTTTATTTAAATGAACCCCAAACAATATGTAATATGTGGCATCAATACAGTATTTTATATATAATAATTAAAACCTGTAAGGGTAGATATTGTTTAAGTTTAAAAGGAATTCCTACACATCGTGAAATAGATGTTAAAACCTTTGATATATGATCGTCCAAAGTTAAATATTCATCCAATACACCTAAAAATTCAACATTTTTCTTTTCTTCAATAATTTTAACATCAATTTTAAATATCATAAAATACAATAAAATCAAAATGCGACCTCCAACTTTTAAATTGAATAAAATGTTTTTTTTGTACATTAAGTGATAATCTATTACATTAAACCAAGATGATATATTTTGGGCAATTCAGTATTTAGTGTGTCAAAAAGCGATTTCATATTAGAATGTGCATAAGTAATTGTAGTATCATCAGCAAAAATAATGAACTGTAATAAAGGTGATGCATTAACAATATCATTGATACATTAAACATGAATATTCATACACCAATGTACTTACATAAAAGGTAAAACCGTAGCCTTCGTTTAAAAGAATTGTTGGAGCAGCTATCAACCAGTTCGTTTTTCAGGCTGTTCCAGAATTTGGGTCCAGTAAAGGTGATTGTTTTGTTTGCAAAAACGGTGCGAAATCGGGGAGGTAGTAATGGTTTGTCTGTCTAGTTGGATAGGAATGTATAGCATTGTTGTGTTGAAATTATATGGACAAAAGCATCTGGTAAATAACATTTCGAGAGTTCGTACATAAATATTCCAAGATTGTATAAATACATTTGTTTGTGCACACAATCCAACATTGTTTATATACCATTCTTACAACCCGTTTTTGTAGAACATTAATTTTGTCCATTATGGAGCTATTTCCCCATGCAAGTATACAAATATTATTAGATAAAGGCAAGCTCAAGGCAGAATAGAGTATAAGCAAAACATGAGAAGGTACAAAAGATTTCACCTTGTTCATTGCATCTGAGTTACGGGACCACAGTTTACATCAATCAATTTGAACTGGCCAAGTTAGTTCACTGTCGATATAAACACCCCCAAATTTGGTTGACTCATCCTTGGCAATATTTTTATTGTTTATTTGTATATTACCTGGTAAGGATCATGAGGATGATACAGAATTACTAAATAGCATGAAATTTGTTTTATTTATATTGAGCGACAATTTGTTAGGTGAATCCTGTCGAAAATTCAGTGTTTAATAAACAATGTGTACTGGTACTGGGATTATGGTAAGAGCAAAACATATTTGATTCCTCGCCGGCAAAGAGAATATTAATGATAAGACTGCAATTTTGGAGATCATTAATGTATAAAATAAACAGGAGTAGGCCTAATAGAGAGCCCTGAGGGACACCACAAGTAACTGACCATGTTGACTGAAGGGACGATTAAAAAACAATTTATGAATACATATATTTTTTTTATATCAGTAGTTCCTGAACCACTCCAAGGCCGAATATACTTATACAACAATATATCATGATTTATAATATCGAAGGCTTTAGAAAAGTCCATGAAAATACCTGCAGTATTTGACATACTGTCCATAGTTCTTATAGGTTTACTGAGAAAGGATATCGTGAAATCAATGTTAGGTGTTTGTTGCTTAACTTGAAATAAATATTTGAAGAGTTGAATCAGTAATACCGTTGCCATTCCCATTTAAAGGAACTTCATCCATTTTGAAGTTGTGTGAGTAGGTACAAGAGAATTATAATTGGAAAACTTATGCGGATGTGAAAAGGATTATAATTATAAGTAACAATAACAATTTGGTAAAACTTGATTTTTTTCTACTGGAAAAAAAAAATCGCGTAATTGCTAACATTAGTTTGTACCCCTACTAGCTAGTGCATGTATACTTGCGTTGATATCTGACAAAATGATGACAAAAGTCAGTTTTTTCATTTCTTACAGAGGGGTTATCGAACTTGTGACCTTGAAATTTAATAGGCAGTATTTACAGGATGTCTACTAAACCTGTGCAAATTTTAACGGAATTTTGTGCAAGTCTGCAAAAGGGATGAAGTACCTTTAAAACAATTCTTGCTTACTCCTATAATATATATTGAAATTAAGAACGAAGTAAATCACCTGTTGCATCAAACAAAATTAAATATCCGGTTCTTGTACTTACTAGATCTTTTTTTAATGCATATACAAACATTTTAAAAATGAAATATCAATCTAAAATGTGTCAATGGTGATTTCACCAAGATATTATGATTAAGAATGACTCGAGTGGAAAGATTTGTCGTGAAATACATATAAGCGACATGTATACGCTTGCTGTGTACTCTTATATATGCGCTCTCCTTGTAACATTTCAAAATTGCTACGTTTTACAAAAATGATCAAAATATGTCAAAATTGCTACGTTTTGACACTACGTTTTTGACACTATAGTGTCAGGCTTGATCCTTGTGAGATTTAAGTGATGCTACTAAATCATAACCTACGAAATTCGATTGAAGTACTTTTCAAGAAATTACCTATCGAAATATCGTTGCATTGTTTTGAGACAAGTACAGTACGGAAACAGTTTCATTGAGGTATACTGAGGCAGTTCGTACCTCGCTGCCATAAAGCTGACTGATAAACATATAAAAATGTTCCACATTGTGTTGGTGAATCTGGCCATAGATACCAATAGCATATTTTCTCTGTAGGTTTCCATGGTGAGTGAGTATTCACAATTGAAGGCTTTCGGTTACACCATGTGGTAGCCTCTTTGAAATGCCTGTTGGTATATTCTGTCGTGAAAACTTCGGAACCCATAATATGGGGCGTTTAGAGGAATTTAGGACTGAAAAATAAAAGGAAAGGAAAGAGATGATAATGAAATGAAATTTAATTAACAACACTTACACAAGACTATTGATTCATTATTTTTTTGTGTTTATACATAAAAAATGAATTGAGATGGAGAAAGAAAAGAGGAAAAGGGAAAAGAAAGAGTAATCAGGAAAGTTGTGAGCAGGTCACATTAGTTTAGTTCTGAAAAGAACGTAGGGTAGTTCTGAAGACTTCTCGACTTTTTTTTCCGTCAGAAGTTAATCTAACGATGAACAGAACATAACTGTTCGAAACACGTCGAGACAGATATACTCCTTTACCGAAAGATTACCGTAGTAGTTCGATAACACCTTTTCAGTATTACCCGACAGGCTTCATTTTCGGTGTATAAACACCGAACAAAAAACAAAAATAGTCTTGTCACTCTCGTGTATATAATAAGTGTTTAATTTAATTTCATTCCATTATCTCTTTCCTTTCATTTCCTTTCTTTTCCTCTTACTTTTCCTGATCACAACTTTCATGATCTCGCTCACTATTTCTAAACGCCCCATAAGCATGATAAGTGGGTTCTTTTCACGAAAGAATATATCAGAGAGCCTTTTCACAGAGGCTACCCACGTGATGTTATCGAAAGCCTTCAATAAGGCCAAAAAAAAAATTGTTGTATTGGCGTAACGGGTCTCTGAAAAATAGGGTCGGTCGGTCGGATTTTTTTTTTTTTTTTTTTTTTTTTTTTTTTTTTTTTTTTACGACAGTATAATACATAATACACACAGCTAGTTCTGTCCCATGTTCTGTCCGCAGCACTTCCGGGTTTTCGATCACGATCGCGATCGCAAAGGCAGCACGATACGCGATATCGATAGTCAAAAAAAAAAAAAAATTTAGGGTCGGGCGGGTTACGCCAATACAACATTTTTTTTTTTTTGGCCTAATATGGATACCAGTAGTACTGTACTAAAATTAAGCTATGATGGTGTTTACTCCATATTCAATGTTATGGTGCCTCATATCGGGGTATCATGGTGTTTTCCCTTTTATTCCTCAATCAATAATAATTTCGAAAGTTGTAAGTTATTAAAATCTTCTCTTTATATATTTTCATTGCTCTGACCGACTCTCTTCCCCTCTCTTCATTTTAAACGAGCGCATTAGGTCTTTACAGAAACTAATTTTTCGATAATCATCCTTTCAGATATGAAGTGCTGCTACTTTGGAAACACTACCATACTCACGATCAATTACTGTCAGCCAATTCAAAATTGAAAGAAGATTATGCCTATACATTGTACTTTACTTGACCTTTTGTTTTTCTCCTTGATTAATTGAAATCATTCCTTTGTTGAAGAAAATATGATGAAATATACTAGGCCTGCATAATTAATAAGCATATTTTTATTTATTTGTTTATTTATTATTTATTAGGCATATCGAAAACAAAAAAATTACAGGAATAAATAATACAAAGAAAGGACCTGGATCACAGTTGATGGGGCTACCTTGGTTTAGAAAAGGTTAACTCAATTACCATGACCCACAGATCTTCCTCCCACACCCCCTCAACTTCATCCAGGTCAGAATAAGAAATTTAAAAGAAGAATTATAAATTGTATCACTGGAAATTGGCGGCACATTAGGTGCAATAAATGTGACATGAATATCTCAAGCAATATCTCATTTCAAACATATCATTTTAAGTTACTTGTATTAACATTCAAATATGATTGATTATAATATTGACGAACATAACATACCACTAAACCACTAAACATAACTAAACTAAATCCAGTATGTACGTATAGAGCAAAGGTCAAATGTTATGTCAGTTCTGAAATTTTATGTGTTCAGTTCAGTTTATTCCACTTTGAGCCATGAACTGATATGCATTTAGGCGGAGGCTATAGGAGACCAGTCGCATTCATCTTGTTTTTCTTTCCTCCACTCAACATATTCGACTACACAGAATTTCCCCCCATTTACCAGATACTCGACAGTCACTATACCGTTGATGGTCGGTATAGGTTTGATTAATCAATTCGTTATCTGATGCCGTTTCTGCATTACAATCTGCTGATCATGCATCTACAGTGTAAACTACATGTAGTTTATTAGGTAGTGAACTAGTACTTTATTAGCTCATGTGCGACCTTCACAATGATAGACTAAACTGTGTGAGATGGTATATCACGCCGTAGACTTTGTACTAATATCAAGTTTATTCTTAGATATTGCATAAATTATAAGCAAATATTGGATATTCGCTAAGCAGTACGATATGGAAACAGTTTGTCTTTCTAGATTAAAAAGCAAACATTTATTGCTACAATGAAACCAAAAACTTGATGTAAGGCATAAACATTCGCTTTATGTTTCGAATTTAACCCTGAGTAAACAGAACTGGCAAATATTTTAAAGAGGTTTTGCGTGTATTTCGGGGGGGGGGGGGGTACTCGTTTTTCCGAAGGTTCGTAATTTCGAAACACAAATTTCACATAGCAGGGGGTTCATAATTCCGAAAATGAAATAGGGTTGATTATTCCGAACATTTGATGCATTACTCCGAAGGTACGTAATTCCGAAAAAGCAATAGAACCCTACGTAACTTTTCGAAATTACGAACCTTCGGAACTAATATGAACCCTATTTCATTTTCGGAATTATGAACCGTCGGAGTTATGAACCTTCGGAAATACGAACCTTCGGAAAAACGAACCTTCGGAATTATGAACCTTCGGAAAAAACTACATGTAACCGTATTGTTACATAAAGTAAAGGTTATTGAAAATAATGCCGCATTGGGCTTTTACTGGCTACAAGGCTAAGTGTTATGGCTACTTGTATTTCATATAAAAAAAACCCAAAACAAAAACAAAACTCCATGACGTAATTTGGATAGAAAAGGGTACGGGAATCGGGTAGAGATATTTTCACTGTGAGTGCTGATCAATTAGGCCCACAGGTCCAAAAAGCTCTAACAAGCAGATAATAAAATTGGAAAAAAAAAAATCCTTCACGTCATTGCTTGGTGGAGGGGGGGGGGGGGGGGGGGGAGGGGGTGGGTGTCTTTTATCGTAGTATTCTCAGACAAGGGGAAAAAGATCCATTGCTCCTTGTTTTAGTTCTTCTCTCTGCATTCTCTCGCGCTTTCTCCCTCTCTCAAACAAAACAAAACAAATGAATCCAAAACAATGTGTGCTGAAACCCACATGGCTCCCTCTCTGTGACGGGATATACAGACTCTTCATTTAAAATACCAGATACATGACTCGAAAAGAATTCGATTATCGCAGGATCTATTTTTGGAGAGGATTCATGTCATGATTATCAGCACAAATAATCAGGAACGCAGCCACGAATCAATTACAGTCATTGTTTTCAATTTTATTTGTTAGAAATTACTGCTTTCTGTGATATCGTAATATATAATGATTTTGACTTACATCAGGAGACGATCTCACGTTAATAGACGCATCGCCTTTCGGTAATCGCTTCAAGGGGAAGGGCTTGAAAATAAAAACACAATAGTGCTTGTTCTAACCGTTACTAATATCTGCATGTTATTATAGTAAATAAATAGCAATATGTTCACAATTCTGATGGTTGGGGCAAAATCATTTCTTTCCCACGGGTTATTAGAAAGCTAAAGACATGTTAAAATGATGTAAGTTCCGGGTCGTGATCCAAATTGTCATTGGCTTTCCTTTTGTTATCTTATGCATGGGTCTCTTCATTGTGAAGGGGATTTCAAGAAAAGTGCTCTTGGGATTTTTTTTTTTTTTTTTTTTTTGGGGGGGGGGGGGCGGAAAAAAGAAGAAAAAAGATGAACATGATTCCACAGCGTTTCCTTATTATCTTGGTCATTGCCTATTTATTTGTTTATTATTTCTGATTTAGACAGGGTGACTTTTTATCACCAATAGTGATGGTCTTCCACGAGGCCCTGTCAACAATAAGAAACCATATTAAAAAAAAAAAACCCACAACAAATTATGAATATAAACTCATAACAGCAAAAAAATTAGACCAATTGGACCAATTCGGACGGGATCTTCACTGTCTGGTAGAGAAATAGATATATTTTCATAATCCAGTATGATTTTCTATATTGCAAATATATTTCTTTCGTAATCGATACCCAAATGCCGATTGTACGGTTTTCTGGGACATACTGTATAACCTTTACATGTTTTACATTGACTTGTACTTATTTGAAGTTCACATTGTGAACCCCACATCTCAAAACCAAAAAGAAAGAAAAAAACAACAACATAAAAACAAAACAAAGACAAAAAGCTATACTGTATAACTTCAATGAAAGTGAGGTATATGCCTGCCCCTTTTCACGTAAACTATTCGGACTTAGTGTTTATGTGATCATGCCAAATTAAAGTGTGTTGACATGTTTGGAGTATGGGTGTGTTTGAGAAAGGGAGGCAGGGGAGAGCGGGGAAAGGGGGGGGGGGTAGGGGTGTTCAAAATTCAGTTGGCATAATGGTCCTACTTGATTTGGTTGATTCCTTCATCTTGTGTTACATTCAAGTTTCCCGTGTAATTATCCATGGGAGTCGCTATATATAGAAGCCACCTTTTCAATCATATCAAATACATATTTTTTTCTGTTGTAACGTTTATGTGTTAATCGTCAATGATTTCCATGGACAATGAATATTAAAAGAACCCTATCTATGCCAACTTCAAATTGAAATTGCACCTCATTTTATGTTTAAGATTCACTACATTATGTTTTAAGATTCAACATTATGTTATAAATTAGCATTATGTTAAAGATTGCCATACGGATTGTATGTCAGAGGTAGGCGTGGGGGTATAGTCATCGACAACATACTTTTGTCTTCAATTTTTTACTCTTCTTTCCGCATTTACTGTTTTCGCTGACCTTATTACCTTTGTAATAAGTTGGTTTGTGTGAAGGCAGAAAAAATAAGAAAAACAGGGCCCCGCTGCATAAAACTTATCATTAATGGTAACTTTGCTATCAATGGTAACATCACTCAACAACAAATCAAAATCAAGGTTTCCATGGGAGTTACCATTGATGGCAAAGTTACCGTTAATGGTAAATTTTATGCAACAGGGCCCAGGACCGTGAAAGTTTGAAAGAAATCGGACAAGGAATTAGAAAGTTATGGATGTTTGAAAAATGAGATCACTACATCTATGCCAATCTCAAAATTGGCAATTCGGTGAGTCCATTGTGACATCATTGGACAATTAAATCTCCCGGTTTGTCGTACACAAATTTTTCATTAATTTGCGGTTTTCTCCGAAGCGCCTTTACCCTCGGGGCAGTACTCAAAATATATTGGAAATAGCATATTGTTAAAGGTCCTCATGAAAGAAAGAGAGCCTACTTAGTAATACATTTTGAAAAAAATGACATTTTAGTCATTTTGTGTTTTGGAGCAACTACATCACAGGGACATCACAATCACATTACCTATTCGGCCAATATGAAATTTCCATAGTGATTAAAACTTTCAAAAAATCGTCATTTTCTTATTGCTTGTCCGATTTTGTTCAAACTTTCACCAATCTGCTTCTCTGATTTTTCCTCTTTCTTTCAGAGCAACTTTCCATTAAGGTTTGATTTACCATATTGCCTTACTTTTACCTTGCTATTTTTTTTATTGTATATGTAAAAGTCCGACAGGCCTATGCATTTTCTTTAAAGGTTTTGTATAAAATTATCTTTTGCATTTCAGTGGAAAACTGAATTAGATCAAATTGAAATAGTTTATTACATCAATTGATCTGTCTTGTCTTTCCGATCTGACGCCCACAACCAATGAGTTGATCAGTGTCAGGGGCCGCAGATCTTTTGTGAAAGGGGGGGGGGGGGGGGGCTGATTTGATTTCACTCATTGAAGACAATTTCCGAACATTTCCCCCGAGGTTTTATGAAACGTGTCTACTCAAAAAAGTGGGGGGGGGGGGGGCTGCAGCCCCCAACATACCGGCTCCGCGGCCCATGAGTATTATAGGACTCTTTTGATTATTGTTTGAATTAACCCTAATGAACCTTGAAAATGATCATCCCTGGCCCTAGTCAGCAGCTTCTTGAGGATATTTCGTAATGACATTGTTATCTCGATGATATTTGAAACATAATCCACCCTGCATTTTTATTTCTTTTCCCCATCTAGCAAATATTCTTGATGTGACATGCATCAACTTCAATCCCATCGTTGATTCGAGCTCCCCTAGCTCTGCATCCTACGCCGCCATCTTGAATGGAGCCGATGCGGCAAGTGCGGTGTCCTTTCAGAGATCAGTGGACTTGGATTCGGGGGTGAGTTCATCAACCTGGTGTTCGCAGGGCACCGATTTAACAGGGTGTGGGTTCCCTCAGGGAACGTCGATCGACTCATCAGGAAAAGTTACTCTTCAAGGTACAGTTCAAGACAAATTTGGTGTTTATGGATGTCGAGCTGAGAGATACAACTGGACTACCGAGACTTCAACTATATTTATTAGAGATAATGGTATGAACAGATGTAATTAATATTAAACGATTTGGTTTATGATGGGGGACCAAAAAGTGCGAAAGCTACGCACTTTTTTTTCAGAAACAAAAGTCATTTTATTCAATCGGTTATGCAAATCTCTTGGATATATCTTTGTTCTACCTAAACTAGACCAAAAATTCTGTCTCTCGTTCATTAGCCTCTTATTAATATTATTTTTGACAGCTGGGGTCGGCTATCTAGGTGAATAGCCGACCCTGTCAAAATAATAAGAGGCTATAATTAATGAATGATGGACCAAGGAGGTACTACGCTTGCCTAGTACCTCCTTGCTTAGACAGAAAAATCTGTCTGTTTGGAGGAGTTTTATAACATTTTATGTCTTCAGAGGTTCTCCTCCAAGACATTTCGTGACAGTGAAGCCAGGCCTAGTCTCAGCGGAGCATATCCATCAACGAAATAGACTGATTTTCGGTCTACTCCTTGCTATACCTAAACAGACACATCGGCCAGGACAGGTTAGGTTCCGCCTATATTCTATGAATTCAAATCGAGAAAATTATGATAGACGAATATTATGTATTAACATTCAGTTCAAGCCAATATTGATGCGCCTGTGTCAAATTCTGTTTATTAACAGTATGAAAGGGAGCATACGCACACATAATACATGAATGCAAAACTTGATTTTTAAGCTGACTGTAATGACTGTTGTGAGTTTCATCCTGATTTCTAGATATCATAAAAATAAAAGGAAATTACTGACGGCTTTTTGGCAAACGTGGATGATATTCTTGTCGCCCATTCACACCAAAATTTGGGCGCATAATGAAGATGCATGTGGCATTGCGTGTATTTACGGGGTGCGTATAGCTTTAGGAGCTGCATACACGTTGTAGCTTTGTGACCTAGGCGCTGGCCATACATAGAATATACATGTATTTGATAACCACCACTAAATTGAATATATATGTAAAGAAATTGAAGCATCTTCTTTGGACCAAGCTTATAATATATTCCAGACTTATTATGCAACTCATTAATGTAAATAATAAAATTTATATTCGCAGAAACTACCTAGAAATAAGAGTAATTACACAAACCTCTCAGGCAGCCATCATACAGCTGGGATGCTGGTTGTTTATAGCTGATTCTACTATTTTGTTGACAAATTGTTGCTGAAAGTATTTGTTCAAGACATAGAATTAGATGATGCTGCTCAATTTGATCTGTATTATTTTTTAATTTTTAATTTTTTTAAAGCTCACTTCCGTCCAGAGTATTTCACAGTGACAGTAAGTCTAGATGAGGAAGTTCGCCTAAAAATGAATGCTGGATCAGAAACTGGATCAGGTTCACTGGTATGGACGTTGAATCATGAAAGTGGTGGGCAGACAGACAAATCTTCTGATGCTTCTGGGAACGAACTCTACATCAGCAAGGCAAACAATGAAGCCCATGCTGGGATTCATCAATACTACTATGGGAGTCAGTTCTATAGAGGAGGGCTTGTGAGGCTCATTGTTAGAGGTATACCCTTGATATAATTATGTGCTCAGGATGTTGAAGGGATTGAGTGTCAGCTATATTTGCAGACACATAGTCAAACCTTCAATATACAAGATCCCCAATGGAAACTTCTGAACGAGTTAATGGCATAACAGTATTTACAGTTTGAAATTTGAAAAGCAGGATAGCTCTGATACACCTGAACATATTAAATGATACACTCAGACCATTTGAAGGTCCTATGTAACATGGGATATATCCATTTAGATAAAATATTAATTACTTATTCGAAAGTACATGTATCTTGATAACCAGGGGCGGATCCATTTGAAGGTCCTATGTAACATAAATCCATTTAGATAAAAAAAATCTCCGAAAACTGATGTGAACAGTTAGAAGAATAATGTAAAATGTAGATTAATTGCCTTGCGTCTATCTTGACTGAACATGTGCACCAGATTTTAGCTATAAATATTTAGCAATGTCAATAACCAAGAATTGACAGAAATGAACTGTAATGCTAGTAATAATGATAATAACAATATTATTGATAATGACGATGACCCTCATGATGAGGATGGTGGTGATGATAATGATAGCAATAATCATAATTTAAACAAATCCCTGGCTATGTTTATTTTGAAGGGATCGAGTGTCAGCCTTGGGCAGACACAAAACCTTCAAGATCCAAGATCCCAATGGAAACCTCTCATGATTATAATGATAATGATAAAAATAGCAATAATCATAATAATAACAAAAACCCCTGGAAATATTTGTTTTCATTTTCTTCCAGTTATTATAAATTGAATGAATGAATGAATGAATTAATTTATTACCATTTCTGAAACAATATATATCTGAAACATATTTGCAAGGTATTTACAACTGAATGGTAACGGGAGACCACTATTAAAATAACTGAAATGGCTTATGAATATGTGGTTCCCTGACAAATTATGTAAATGTGATATACACCTGTAAGTAAAGACTACTTAAAACATGTAGAATACAAGTACATGTACAAAAATTCAAATATTGTTGGTCTTCACTTTGGATGTTAGTACACTGCAACATGGTGCATTTTTTATATAATTATGAGCATGTCTTTCAAGTCATCATGTTTAACTATCAC
Source organism: Heliocidaris erythrogramma (assembly GCA_025617745.1). Classification (NCBI taxonomy): domain Eukaryota; kingdom Metazoa; phylum Echinodermata; class Echinoidea; order Camarodonta; family Echinometridae; genus Heliocidaris; species Heliocidaris erythrogramma. The sequence goes on along the minus strand of CM046859.1, from coordinate 32,410,000 downwards.
CATGTTTCTTTCACCTTGTTTTCAGCTTGTCTAGATAACCTGTGGGGTTCAGACTGTCAGTACACCTGTCCAACTTGCTACAATGGTGGGGTGTGTGATGATGTGAGTGGACGATGTGTATGTGCACCGGGTTTCAGTGGTGACCACTGTGAAATTGGTATGTACTTATTAAAAGCTACTGACTTAAAGGGAAATCCATCCTTAATAACTAGTTGCTCTGAAAGAAAGAGGTCAAATCAGAGAAGCAGATTGGTGAAAGTTTGAACGAAATCTGACAAGCAATAAGAAAGTTATGAATTTTTGAAATTTGTTATCACTATATGGGAATTTCAAATTGGCGGAATAGGTAATGCCACTGTGATGTTGTTGCGGACAACTGCCCCATTTGCTCCAACACACAAAATGACTGAAATGTTTTTTTTTTAATAAACGTATTACGAGTAAGATCTTTTTCTTTCATGAGGACCTATAAGAATAAATATCTCCAATTTATTTTCAGTACTGCCCCGAGGGTAAAGGCACTTAGGAGAAAACAACAAATTTTGTGTACAACACACAGGAGAGTTGTCCACAAGACTTAAAAAGTGTGTGGGATGATGTCCTTTCACTTTCAGTCCCCTTTCTTCCTTTCCCTTTTACTTGTTTTTTCCTCTTTTTGCCATTTGATGGGGAAGAGCATGTGTCCCGGTCACTTATATCTACGCCAATACCTACTAACGTGTATTTTAATCAAATTTGACTGGTGTAAAATAATGACAGGGAATAGAAAACAAAGGGGATATGGCAGGTATTCAGATCCATTCGTGGAAATTTAATAATTTTGACCTCTCATAATTGCTCATTGCTCCATTGTAGATGAAGAAGAAAAATGAATCAAACAGTTTACATCTTTGAATTCCGAATTGCTATCAGTCAAAGTAATTCCTTTTATAAAATAAAATTTAGTGAACCATATAATACACAAAAAAGTATCAAACAAACTTGAGGTTATAAATATAGTGTACTTTGTTGCTGGGCCTGTTTTGAACTCTCTGTGTGTCTAGATCAGTTGAAAAATTAATGAACACTAATCAACAAATAACATAAACATCAAACAATTATTCTTCTATTCTATTGCAGCATGTGAAGCTGGTAAGTTTGGACAGAACTGTGCAGGATCCTGCTCATCTCCAGAATCTGGTCGGACTAACTGCAATGGAGCTGTGTTTTGCCTCCCAGATCCCTATGGATGCTCATGTGCTGCAGGATGGACCGGGTTGACTTGTGATCAAGGTAAAGGAGCTCCAAAAGACATGACGCTTATCTTGGTGACATTTGCCCCACCTTACATATTCTTGAAACAATTGATAAAATTATTTGGTTTAATGGCAATTTTGTATGATATAAAGTACCGCATAGTAGATGAAATGGTTTGCAATAATTATTTGATTTTGGTAATAAATCTGGTGCAAATTTGCATGGGATTATTATGTTGAACATGAAAGAAAATGATAAAAACTGAGATCTAAAAAACCAAGAAATTTTAATTCTCTTATTTTAGATATGGATTTGAAGTATAATTGTGTCGTGTAATACCATTGTCCAATTGGATAGTAAAAAGCACTATGTAGGCCCATAAATTTTCTTCAGTTAATAGGTAACTTTTAAAATGTCTTTGGATGCAGAATCATTTTGAAACAAATCTTGTTACACAATAAAATTTAGGCCCATGTAGTGTGGCAAACGGCATCTAATGTGTAGGGAACTATAAAGAGTCAATGCATTATCACTAATGCATGTCATGCTGCTCTATGAATGATCAGGCAATTGTTCAGTGTAACTGTGTAACATCTGTTGGAATTAAACTAATTGTAAATGGTCTTATTAATTTTCTCACTGTCTTACTTGGGAAATTCCACTTTTTTCTCTTAAAGTGTGCGTCTACTGGAAACGAGTGCAGCAATGTACTAGTAATAATGAACACAGAAACAAAAATAATTATGATAGTAATGATAATAATGATTATAGGCTTATAATGAGATGAGTATGTCTCATAGAGGCCTGTCCGGCATCTCGTCCATGAAAACGAGTAAAAAGGGTTGTTTTTTCACCACCACACGGGTAAGCTGGGGATCTCGTTTAGGGTATCAAAAACACGAAAGAAGAACCAATCCTCGAATAGGGTGTACAGTACTATGCAAGATCTATAAAATCAATGTGTAGGATCTAAAAATCAGAATTTTTTGGCGGATTTTCCCTGAATAGGGTATCAAAAACCCTGTCAATACCTCTCGACTTAAATTCTCGGTTGGGGTGCTTTCAGAAAGTCATGGACGCGGATGCCCTACACTACAGGCCTCAATGAGACATCCCCCTGGGAGTGTTTCCAGAACTCAACCTTCTCTTTGAATAAGATGAATATTTGAACCTCAAAATGTTACATTTTGCATTTTAGGGGTGCTGCTATCAAATACCAGATTTAGCATGCAAATTTGTACCATTTTCTTTGGGTGTTTATTAACCTGGGAAAGCTGATGGTCAGAACTGATTCCATCATATTTCAAAATGGCCTTGTTTATGATCAAAATTAGAAACAATGAACATCTATTGGCTTGGTATTTAACTGAGTATACTGATTAGGACAAGACATTGTTATACATTGGAATCTATATTACGCTAAAAAGGATTTTTTGGACCTTTTTTTTTGTTCGAATAGGCGCCTCCCCTGGCTCTTTCGGTCCCCACCTTTTGGTACCCATGGGCGGGGAATGGTTCTTATAGAGGGTTGGGAGGCACTCTTTAAGGGCTGACGTGCCGTCCACATTTCATAAATTCATTTCTAAACATTGTACTTCCGGAGGGAGTAATAATTCTGCCAACCCATGAAGCTGGTTTGTAGCTTCATGCCCAACCCATACCCTTTACCTGTGAAGGGGAGAAACCTCAATTGGTGTATTGCCAAAAAAACAGCGTGACGTGTAGGCTATACTCCAAGGCCATCGGCATTTTATGGCTTCAATGTATACGACAACACACATGTTATTCGTTGCCACAGGGCACTTGCACATGTACAGGTACTATGTTTCACGCATAGAGTTACATCATTTGTAGCTTCATAGTGTGTATGTAACTCTATGGTTTCACGGCGGTCGGGGGGGATGTCTCATTGAGGCCGGTATGGTACATCATCCATGTGAAAACGATAAAAAGTGTACTTTTTCAGCAATAGGCGCATAACCCGGGTTACGCATTTAGGCTATCAAGAAAAAGGGTATCAAATTGAGAGACTGATAAGAAGAAGATTCGCGGAAGGGGGGGGGGGATAGTTCGGTAATGTGTTCCAAATTAGGTTAAATTTCTTTTATGGTTCCTTTTTGGCTAAAAAGAAGTGTATGATGATGATGTATAGGCCTATAGGATGTAAAATACCAAGCAAAATATAAAAGCGACGTTAATGGTATAAAAATAGGGGATAGACGGGTTTCCCTGTTCAGGGTATCAAAATCTGCCCCTACTTCAATCTGCTTTTTAATTCAGCAAGTGATTTACGCGGATAATGTACAGGTCTCAATGAGACAACCCCGGGGGGGGGGGGGGGGGGGGGGCTGTTGTCGTGATCGATTTGGATCGATTCAGGTGCCCGTAAACTCCAGGGAGTCCGATTTTTGTAAGCATGCCATTAATTGCTTTTATGTGGGGGTTGATGTTCGATGAGACAGGATGAAGGGGAGGAACATTTAACTGTTAAATGGAAAAAAAAATAAAAAAGGAGGGGATTTCTGCCATTTCCTATTTTCGGACTCTTTATTTCAATTTAATTTATTTCTACTTTTTACTTATATCATGGAAGCATATGCTAAGGTAAAACTTCCTTTTGCGACATCCTCCAGAAATGAAAACAATATATAGGGTTAGGTTTGGGTTTAAGGTTTAGAGTTTAGGGTTAGGGTTTCGGGTTTGCGTAACCGCACACTTGGGTGGCTGACGCATAAATCATTCCTATTATGAACAACTAATTGACATGAATAGGGAAAATGGCCTTCATACCGTTGGAAACATGTTATTGTATATCGCCTCAAATATATTATTCATTCCCTTATGGCAGACTAAACCGATCTGTAGACATCACTTGGGGGAGGGGAGGTGTAGGAGATCACGTCACTTATATAGGAATATCGGTTGCCACGGTTTAAAGAAGGAGCCCCTCCCCCACAACCAAACCAACTAAAATTGCCTTTGAAAATATTTCCACTATGATAAAGATACGTATAGGATATTACTCCCGTCTCCCCTTGCGCTGGGGGTGACGGGAGGGTAGTAGGAAAAAGTTAATCCGCCGGTCCTCCCAAGACCCATTTAAGGGGGCCATAATCCCCCTGAAAAGAAAATAACAATAAATTTTTTTTCCCTTCATATTTGCATCCTTTACAAGGAATGTACCGCTATTTATGCACGTTATGTTTTCGTGGCGTTAATTTCTCTGAGTATTAAACCACAGAAAAATCGCTCCCTCTAGGTATATGCATGGATATTCTACTCGAACATAATTATATCCATATCATTTAGTCTTCATCAAGATGAAAATGTATTTTCTTCAGAACTCATGCAAGATTTGGATAAATAACACATACTCACATGTTGTAAATTCTTCTTGGTAAAAAATATCTTCACCGACTTTTCTTTTTATTCACTTGATTATTGTGACAAATATACAATACGGTGATTAATCATAAACACAGCTAGTGCCCGTGGATGTCCACGGGCTGCTTCTGGTAGTTGTACTATATTCTTGCAAAAATAACACAATATACATTGTAGTTCTCACAACATTGATTTTTAATCATTAAAGAAAATGCAAGGTATTGAATTTTGCCTCATCCTCATGCGTGCTTTCTCTCTCTACGCATCCTAAACCTTTCCCCTTGATCATGTTTTCTGCTCTCTGTGAAGTTAAAACATTCATCCACATCCCCCCTGTTTTCCTTACACAGAATGTACTATGGGTATGTATGGGGCAGGATGCACCCAGACATGTCACTGTGAGTCTTCAGGATCCTGTGACTCTGCTACGGGAGCCTGTTCCAATGGTTGCGAGGATGGATGGATTGGAGATCAATGTCAAGGTATATAGTGCTTATGTTAGAAATTAGATCATGTCTCAGAGTTTGTATACTAATCAAGTGGCAAGGATCAAGGGCTTTCATATGCGATGAGTATACAATTACAAAGAATTCCCTGTTGACAATGACCCGTATTCTGAACTCCGGGTTTAACTTAAACCATGGTCTAAATGTGGTTTAACTATGGGTAGCCAAATGTGACACAAATCTCCAACAGTAGATATTCAATTTATCAGCATTTTTGGTACTCAAACTTTTAACAAATTTCTGTGAATGATAGTAGAATAGTTTTCTTGACCATTAAAGAATGAGACCAGAATCCAGTAAACATAAGGAAAGTAGGCCTACAGAGTGTGAACAAATTTTTGACATTTTTGGCTACCCACAGTGAAACCACACACTGCCCCTCCCAAGGGTATGGGCACAAGCGTGGTCAGAATTATTTGACAAGGGGTCGGTCTAATGTGAAGCCCGAACATATACTATCACTTTGTAGGATTTCAAATACTGCGAGCGAGCAAAGCGAGCTAGAGAAAAATACAAATGTACTTTTAAAGTGCAAAATTTTATTTTATTAGTCATCAATAGGTGAAATATATAAAGCTATATCTCCAGTCCTCTTGTTGCCACTAATCATTCATATTAATACAATTTTTAGGAAGTGAAGGGAATGGGGGGAGGGGGGCACTTTGCTGTTGTTCATTTATGGAAAGGTAACCCTAATATCTGGGCGCCATGGCGATAGGGCCCGAAAATTGTCACAACATTGAATATTCATGGACCTCGATGCATGAAACTATCTCGTTAATAAGGTTTGCGAGCGAGCGAAGCGAGCGAAGAAAATTGCACTTTACTTTGCTGTTGCTCATTTCAATATAGAAAGTTGACCTAACAAGTATTCGGGTGCCATGGCGATAGGGCAGCGACGTGCCTGAATATTGCAATCTTTTTTTATATTTATGCTTTTATTATAAATCATCAAGAATCACAATATTTACAAAAGCTTGACATGATAAGAATATAAAAAAAAATATAAAAAGAAAAAGAAAAAGAGGCAGAACAATAATTATGTAAAACCTTCAATATTGATTAGGAACAAGCTCCGAGACTGACCAACCACTATTTGCCTCACCTCCCTACTTAAGGCAGAATTATAATATTAATGATAGCGGCCTCACTGACAATCTGAGAAAAAAAAAACAACCAAACAGAAAACCACATGCAATGATAGCGACTTGATAGAGCCGAGCCGAGTAGCAGGCAAACAAGGCTTCAACACCCAACCTGTGCACACTCACATCCCTACCCCAAACACCCCCCTTTCTCTCTCTCTCTCTCTCTCTCTCTCTCCTTCTCCCTCTTCCACCACACACACAGACATGTATGCACACACACACACAAGATCATGCCGCTACCCGGACTCGGCCCGATAAGTCAATTCGTATCTTGCCGCGAGCACGAGGCCTGGAGGTAAATATCTACCATGCATGGTTGCTACGAGAAACGAAATGCAGGGGGGCATCAGGAGGTCATGCGATTGCCAAAATAAAAAGAAGTTACAGGATAAATCTCGGAGATCGTTCTTGATGTACATGAACTGGCACATATGATAGGATACATGTAGCATTACAACATACAGGCGTCAACATAATTATGTAACCGATACATGGTAAAGCAAAATGACATTGGGTATAAAATACAAATGGCAAGAAAAGAGAATCCCTATACTTATAGGGAAAATTAAATTTCAAAACGCCATTTCTTGAAGTGGGCATTTAACTTGTTTTTCTTCTTTGCTAAATAATATTCAATATCCTTCTGTCTTTTAACAAAGGCTTTGAATGATAAAGTATTGGGAATAGTATTACTGAACTTGCAAGTATGAATATGATATTTCATTAACAAAAATAATTAAGAAACAAACTTATCATTACAGATTCCAAAGAGTTTTTCAAAATTTGTAACTGTCCTAACATAACTATTCTGGGAAATAGTGGCTAGGAGGTCCTGCCAAATTGGGGTAACCTTTTCACATTCACAAAATAAATGGATCATTGTTTCTTCCTTTTTATCACACAGGTAGCAATTAGGAGAATCCTTTCGTTTAATCTTAAATAAGAAATCATTCAATGCAATAGCTTTGTGAAAAATCTTGAAATAAAAAGACCTCAATTTAGTCTCAATAGTGCAAAGGAAATTGGTATTGTGGATCTTTTCCCAATCAACGGTTACTGGTACAGTTAATTTTTCGCTCCAAAATTCATATCTTTTGTTCGGGGTATGGAAACCTAGTAATAAATTGTACGTATCTCTGGGGACTTTTTTATGTTCACTAGTTTATGGACAATTGTTTCATAAACTCCTGTTATATCGGGATCAAAATTCCTCATCCACTCTTCAGGTATATTCTTAATCAAGAAAGTGAATTTCCTCCTGTCTGTACAAGAGCGACCATAGTCCAATATGAGTTCCTCGAAAAGTTTATGACCAGGGAGAGGTGGATTGAATAAATCAGATAAACAAAGTACATTTTTATTGAACCAAGAAGGATAAAAGAAATGTGATTTAGATTTTGAACGAATTAATTTGTTATACCATAGAACTTGACATGCACCAAGTTCTGAAAATTTATTACCATAAAACTCAGTTGTAGCTTCTTCTGTAAATAAGTACCAACTTCGTAGTGATTCAGCAAGCTGTATATTACCAATAGAATTTAAGACCTTCTCAGGAGCATGAGATTTCCACAAAAGTTGGACTTCTTGATTAAAATTTTCCAGAAAGGAAAGCTCAATATCTTTCCACGGGGCAACAAAATTATCATCCAATAATAATTTAACCCACACCATTTTTTGAGCAATAGCAAAGGAAAACGGGTCAACCATTTTGAGACCTGCATGAATATAGTCGTTACACATTATTTTTCTCTTGACTCTGTCATTACCTCCATTCCAAATAAATTTAAAGAACAATTTGTTCAAAGTTTTGAAGAAGGACGTTGGTAATTTAATAGACAGGACTGAAAATAGGTATAATAGTTGGGGCAATACAAGCGTCTTAATAATACAAACTCTGCCAATTAGTGAAAGGTTTCTGGATCTCCAACAGTTTAAAGTTTGTTCTAATTTTCTAAATTTCTCTTTGTAGTTTAAGTCGTAAATTCGTGCAACATCCAGTGAAAAAATGACCCCTAGACATTTAAATTGAGATCTTTTCCATGAAACACCTTGATTCATATACGGGTAACCTTCATTTCCTTTCTTTGAGCCGATCCAGATGGCTTCAGTTTTGCTGAAATTTATGTTGCAACCAGAGAATTTACCAAATTTAAATAAGGTTTCAAAGAGATGGGAAAATGAATTATTTGAACCATCTAAAAAGCATACAGAATCATCAGCAAACAGGGATAATTTGACATCTCTATTTTTGACTGGAATACCTTTAATTGAATTTTTTTTTGTCTTATGGAAAGGGCCATTATTTCTATTACAAGTAAAAATAAATAAGGAGAGATTGGACATCCCTGGAAAATTCCTCTTTCCATAGGAATTCGTTCTGTAAGAAAACCATTGTTCAAAACATAAGAATGGCGCCCAGCATATAGAGTTTTAATGCAATCTATACATTTTTTGCTAAAATTAAACTTTTCCAGAGTTAGAAATAAAAAATCGTGGGAGACACTATCAAAGGCCTTCTCAATGTCAAGTAGTAAAATAGATCCTGGAATATCATTCATTTCAGTATATTCAATTACATCCAATATTAAACGAATGTTATGCCCAATGTTCCTACCTTTCATAAAACCGGATTGATCACTATGAATAAGATCATGCAAGCAACTTTTAAGCCGGTTTGCAAAACACTTAGCAACAATTTTATAATCTGATGTCAACAGTGTAATAGGCCGATAATTTTTTATGAGGAGAGTGTCTCTATCCTTCTTTGGGATGAGAGTGATTATACCATTTCTTTGTGAGGGGGACAAAATCCCATTTCGTAAAGAAAAATTTAAGGAATTCATCAGCATATCACCAATGTCAGGCCAAAATAACATATAAAATTCAACAGGTATACCATCAAACCCAGGTGTTTTATTCCTGTTCATTGATTTGATAACATTATACATTTCTTGATTTGTAAGAGGGGAATCTAAAAGTTGTTTTTGATCTTCTGATAATTGTGGAATATTGATTTTATCGAAAAGAGATTCATCAATGTCCTTTCTGTCAATTATCCCTTGGGCATCATCTTGAAAGGAATATAAATTAGCATAAAAACTTTGAATTTCTCTTAAGATTCCAGCTGGGTCAGTAATCAGGTCACCTTGAGAGTTTCTTAGTCTAGAAATATTTTTCTTATGCCAGTTCCTGTTTTCTAAATTACAAAAATATTTGGTGCTTTTCTCTCCTTCCTCTACCCATCTAACCCTGGATCTTGTGATTAACCCCTTTGTCTCAAAATCATAGATTTTGTTCAATTTGTCTTCTAATTCTTTTAATTTTGTCAAGAGGGGATTATCATCATTGGAAGGGATGGTATTTGACAATTCTAGTCTTATCTTATCAATCTCAACTAATATGAATATTGCAATCTTATTTCTTATATTGCAATCTTATTTCTAAGATTTGCGAGCAAGCAAAGCGATAAAAGAAAAATGCACTTTAATTTGTTGTTGCTCATTTCAATATAGAAAGTAAGGTAACCCTAATATCTGAGCGTCATCGCGATTCAATGCAATTCTATTTATTTATTTCATAAAATCACACTAGTTAATATATACATCGAAAAGTGTGAGGATCTAACACCCTAGAAAAGCCAGTGGCTTGAGGTTGTAGGGGGATCCATAACATAAATTACAGTTTGATGATACATTAAGTAGAAAAGTATAAAACAAACGTTAAAAGTTATAATACAAAATACAAAATACAGAACATAAAACAAAATAACAATACTAAAAACAAAAACATTACAGAAGGACGAAAGTTATATCACAATTTTTAGTCAGAAGGATGTCACTGATATACGTGGCAAGAAGATGCAGCTTGATTTTGGCTTTGAAAGAGTATACGGTGGCCATATTTTTAAATAAGGGGTCAAGATTATTCCAGGAGTCAGCACCTTTATATTTTATTGAATTTACGCGACGCAATTTCAGTCGTGAATATGACAAGAAAATATTATCTTTTTTCTAGTATTGACATTATGTTTTTTATCAATGGTAATAAAGTAATCATTAAAGACAGTTGCATATTTTTCATATAACGATACATAAATAGTGCTGTTTTAATTGTTATATTATCAGATAGATTGACGGTACTGAGTACTTGCGATAAGGTAGTGACGTGCCGAAAATTGTCATAACATTGAATATTCATTGACATATTACAATATCATATACTATGGAAATATGCATGGTCCTCGTTTCAAAGTTTTCTGATTGAGCGAAGTGAGCGACGGAAAGCGCACTTTACTATCTCCCAAATGTTATTTCCAAAACACCCAAGTGTTATATTGGGGAATCTTGTTATTTCTTATTATAGTTTCCAAGAAGTCACTGTTTTATAACATACTCTCATGGCACTCCGGTTGAACAGGCTGTATTAGAGGGACATAATTTAAGGGCCTGAATGACTAGACCGGGTCCGCAGGAGTACTCCATGGAACTATAATTCACTATAATACTCCATTACGCGAATTTCATTTGAGTCTTCTCATGCTTATCACTGCTTATCTTCTCACGTATGGTATGGGGTTTTGTATGGTGGTTTAAGCAATCTATCTCCTTGTATTGTCAGGATATCCTGTCCAATATGACACTGACTTTTTAAAGATCAAAATGCATCATTGAGCACTTCACTTTCGTCCTACAGGCTGATAGGAATCGATCATTATCCGAAAGTCAGATGTCAAAGAAAGTTTAATAATTAAAATGTCATTCAACAGGTTAATAGTCAATCAACTTCAACATACATGTATTCCCATTCGTTTTCGTCAGATTTCATTCGAATTCGTCCAACCTGGCAATCCGCTGCAAAATTTTATCATCAAATCCATCTTTGGGAAGTCGATTTCAAGAAATTGTCATTCAAATTCGTCACATAGACAAGACCATACAACGAGCGGGTGACAATTTTGAATAATTCTTTATATATAAGAATAACTCTTTCAGTCTTTGGCAAAATCGATAGCAGAATGAAAAACAAATTCCGAAAATGTATGGCCAAAGACGTAAATTGACTAGGCCATATAAATGACTCTGCAATATTATGAAGTTGCAGGACAAAAGCAAATAAAAAACAAATGTTAAAATTGACTGGAAACCCTATTATCTCACATTATTTTCCACTTTCCTTCCCCTCTCCCCTTTCACCTGACCCCCTTGTGCGCCGCTCCCCTATTTAAGACAGTTGGTATGGAAATGTTTCAAATTCTTAACCTAAACATCACTATTCTGATGTCACTTTGGAGAATCTTTTCGCCTTATGATTCTTGTTGTTGTTGTTGTTCAAGCAGAGTTCTGCTTGCCAGCTTGGGGGGGGGGGGGGGGGGGGGGGGGGGGGAAGGGTGTTCAACCCCCCCCCCCCCCCCCCGTTACAGGCCTGGCACGGACCTACTACAAACAAATTTGAATAATTCTTTAAATGACGCTTTGAAAAAAAAATCGATTGCAACATGGCATAATGTACAAAATTCGAGAATAAATGGTAAAAGACGACATTGATTAATTATAGATTTACGGGACACAATTTAAATAAAATGTATTAAAATAGACGGAAAGACCGATATTTTATCACGTTATTTTCCCTTTCCATCATCTCTCCCCTCGCTTCTTTTTTTTTTATTTATCTTTTTTTTTCAAGCGGACCTCTGCTCGCCAACGGGGGGGGGGGGGGGGGGGTTCGTTCGAACCCCCTGAACCCCCCCCCCCTAGTTACGGGCCTGTGGCACATTGAACGTGTCGCATTGGATAGCTTTAGGACCTGTGCAGCTTTACTCGGGACCCTTGCTATACACTGACTTTGACAGAGTGCACTTTAATGTTCTAGCTAGCACATGAACTAACTGAAGTATAAGTTTTTTTTATAAAACGGGTTAGCAAGGCAGAGAAGATCTAATGTGCATTTCCAATTCAGAACAGTTTTGAAGGCCATCTTGTGAAATAATTACGGTAAGCCACTACTGTGGACACGTACACACACTCTTGCGTGTAAAGTTTAAGTGGAAAGAATTAACTTGAATTGCAAGCAACGAACCGCTTCTATGAGGAGTGAATCTCACTTAGATCAGGCCTGTGAGTGGGGTTTCACAAAAAGAGCGGAAAAAAGCTGAGTTTCCGCCGCCATGATTCTACCAGTTGTACAATATGACCACAAGCCAGCAAATTCTATTGCTACAACACACACAAATGACATCATTGTACACAATTGTCACTCACCACACAAGTAAGTCCGATAGTCACCTCCAAACATCTGTCTAAAAATAGCCTAATTCCACCGTCAAATATGCGGAATCGGCGCCATATTTCCAAAGCATGTGGGGCTTAAAGGGATACGCAACCAGGCGGCCGTTGGGAAAGTCAGGATTGAGTAAGCCGGCATTCACTCGTACACAAAGTTTGTGCGTCGAACGCGTCCGTTGGACTAAGTGGGATTACATTTCGACTGCACGAGAGCTCGCGCTAAGGCGGAGCGTGCATGTTGTGCGGAGACCAGTCTAACCGAAGTTTGCGCCCCGCAGGGAAACGGCCTGATCAGGTAACGATCACGGTGCCCTCTCGCGGCATAAAATCGTCCACAATCTGCGGCTGAGTATCCCTTTTAAGTCCAATGCTAAGAAACAGGGTCGCCGAAAAAGCGTTAAAAATCAAGAAATCAGCGGTTTTGTGGCGATTTTTTTTTGTGCTTATCTTCTTCTTCTTCTTTCGTTAATGTTAATTGGCAATCAGTCATATTTGACTATTGTCGCCAATGACTTTTTTTTTTTTTTTTTCCTCCTTCTCTCTGTTAAGGATATTATTTACATATATTTTCTATAATTTTATCTTTCTTATTTGTTTCTTTTTTTCCTGCTAAAATAAAAGAAATTAAAGAAATTTTATTTCTTTTTTTTCGCTAGATTTACACTGAAAAGCCCGAAAAAAAGAACCGCTATCTTCAGCACAGTTCCAACGGCACTTGCCCTGCCGCGCGCGCAAGCTCCGAGTGTGATGGTGTCGGCGAAAAAACAAATGAAATCCAAAACCCTCGTAGCTGCCGCTGCAGTGACTTCATGTACAAAGTTGAATGCAAATCCCGACTTGCCTTCAATCGACTGATTGTGCCACAATGCCCGCGATGAACAACCAATAAAATAGCGGAAATAGCACACAGAAAAAAAGCGAAATTGAAATCGGGCAGAATAATAAAAAAAGCGGATTTCCACTAAACAGTGGAGATTTCACAGGCCTGTTTGATCTATCTAAATTATATCTAATTTAGATCTAGCACTTTCATTGGTAATCAATTTCTTTGCAGTAGAGTCTGGACTCTACAGACCATTTTAGACTACTTGCAAGTGACCATTCAGAGTCGGTGCCAGTGGTCCAAACTCTGCTATTAAATCTAACAGTGGTTGATGGTTAACCGGAAAGTCCACCATGATATTTGCTTGCTTCAGGATCAAAGAAACAGATTGATGAATGTTTGAGCAAACTCCGATAAGAAATAAGAAAGTTATGAAGTTTTGAAGTTGTCATCAATCAAACACAAATTGGCAACTCCTTGACGTATCTTGCGAGCTCCTCTCCCATTAATTTGCTCCGTACACAAAAATTCATAATTTTTCATTTTCTTTGTTTTTGATGAGAGAATACAGTATCATTCAGGTCTTGTGTAAAAGCAATACAGGGCAAAAGGGAGATGAGCGCGCAAGATACATCATGGAGTTTTGATTACAATTTCAAAAATTCATAACTTTCTTATTTCTTACCGGATTTTGCTCAAACTTTCACTGATCTATTTTTAAAATTTGTCAGCTACTTTTAAAACCAAGTTGATATCAGGGTGGACTTTCCCTTTAAGCTCTCTATCTAAGTTGGTTACGACTTTGTTTAGCCGAGGAGCAAGGTTGAAGGTGAATGTGAAGTCAAAAAGTAGCTGAAAGCTTGTTTTATGACAAACCGTCCACCACAGAACCATGGACAAGTTTCATTGTGCTTATGCAGTAAACTTGATGCTCTGTGGCCCCAGGCCTGCGCGAGCTATGTGCTTGATTACATGTGGAAATGATATGGATAATAAATATCACCTATTATCGAGTGTGCTTTATCACTAGTAGGCCTACTTTGTTGCATGTTAGGAAAGAATAATGCATGCTCACATGGTGTCATTTGACCACCTAGATTGGCTACATTAATGACATTCTAGAATCCATTTGATAAAGTAATTTTAATCATTATCAAACCTAGTCAATAGCATCAATAAAACTGTATAGATGTTGTTGGAAGGAAGAAGGGCTGGTGGTTTGAATAAGACAACTTACAGACGAATAGAAATAAAAAAAGAAAGATGTAAAAAGAAAAAACATGATTGTGCACCGTAATAGTTGTGTAGAGCTCTACTCTGTGATTTCTTTTGTTTTCTACTACAGTGACCGTTTTGGACATCATAGCCATGTTACGTGGAGCAGGTATTACCGGTAGTAGCACCGATTTCCTCGGAATATTCATGATTGGGGGTAATACTGTGACTAGTGACATGTCCTTAAAGTATTACATTGGACGAGAGGTGGACACAGGACCAGGAGAGTCTGGTCACGGAGCTAGTTTTGAGGTTGATGGCGCCGTTATAACACAGGACTGGGAAGAGACCGGGTTACCTCCGGAAACAACGTTTCAGAAATCTTCAGTCGCCAACAAGCAACACTCATTCAGAGCTCAAATTTATGAAGATAACGGTGGGCCGAATGCCCGTGTGGGTGCGTACCGAATGTCCATCGATTACAAAGGCTGGACAGAGCGAAATGTCTTGCTGAACGAATATCGTAGTGGTATGTCTGTTTGATTTATTCTGTATGACTTGTATATTTTTATGTTTCATTGCCTCTTTACCAAATGGAAATAACAGTCATATCAAATAGTCATTCTGTATGTTGAATTAGATTGTTTTACAATGCTGGTCAAAATTATTAGAACATGCGCTAAAATTAACAAATTCAGTGTGGATGACAGTGGACAGACAAATTCATCAAAACACCTCTCACCCAATGATCCATTCTAAATACATTGCATTTCAATTAATTTAATACTCCAAAGTACCGTAATTTCTGCACAAACTGTCTCCATTATTTTTGCATGACCATATTTTGTTTGATGCCAGGAATTTAAAAATTAGAATAAACCTTAAAATCCTTAATCGTCCACACATGGAGAGGTTAAAAATCCTTGTTTTTTGTAAAAAAAACAACTTTTCAACAAAGTTCCTAACCATGTAGGTATGTTGTTTTCAAAGGCATTACATTTTATTAGAACCATGTAGCATTAAAAGAAAAATATTTGTGCCAATTTGAAGAACAACATGTGATCAATTTACCCCTTAAATAATTCCTGTCCAGAAAGGGTTAAATAAAGAACAATTATGCAGCATTTTGCTCGCTGCTGATAGTACAAAGAATGACGGCAGACAATGCTCATTTCAGGGCTTTATTATGTTCTACTAATTTATTTGTAAAACTAGAACTTCCTCTTTAGCAGACAGAACACAATGTTTTCGATTTAACAGAGCTCATAAGTTCCATGGATGTTGGAGAGACAATTCTTTTTGCATGAAAAATGCTTTGGAAATAAATTATCTTTGTTCAAAGTTGGCTGTCTTGTAGAGAATGCCTAATATGCTCAAGTTGTGATGCGCCATTCCTAGTACAACACACAAATCATGACGTAGGCAGCCCGACAAGCGCATTACACAGTGCGCATGCACAATCCCGCAAAGACGATCCTATACTACTAGCCAGATAGTTTCTTGTGTATGGTTTCGTAGCGGGCTGTGTACTAAGTAAATTTTATCTACTTCCTTTCGCTTCACTTACCTATCCAATAACAAGTGCCATTATTCTTTGCCAGAAGAATTCCCTCGGCTATTAAAAAATTGACCTTTTGACCCTGGTAGCCCTGCTAGCCACCTGGGAAACCCCGCACACTTGCCCTATAAGAATCCCCACATGTTACAAAACATCCTCTTTCTTTGCCGACGTGCCTTCACGTTCATTTCAGTGATTCCCTCGCGAGTTTCTTTCTGGAATTTATTGGACTGTTACAAGGATTATTTTCATTACCTTTGAAGGAATCCTTCGTCTTTTCAGCTAAGTAGACCTTTCTTGTTTTCTAGGTTTCTTTCTTAGTCGTAATTATGACAAAAGAAAACTTAACTTTAGCAGAGGCGCTCGATCAAGCCTCCTCTTCTTCCCGTTCGGCACCGCGGTCAAACAGCAGCAGTGGAGGGAGAAAGCAGTCGTCCCAGCCCGGCGCTATATAACCCTCCGAAGGTTCCCCTTCCGAAAAAGACTAAGACGGGGGCTAAACCCAAAAACAAAAGCGAGGTCGATGGTAAACTCTCTACCACTTTCAAACATAAGTCCGATAGCCTGCTCGAGGTTGATGGTTCTAAAAAATTAACCACCTCCATATAGCTAAGGCTAGTGTTCAGCAGTCCGAGGTCGTGGGTGATATCAACACCCCCTCCGGCTCTGAGGCTCAGTTAGAAACCGAGCTCCCCTCCGCGGAAATCGCATCGGGAGCTCCGCAACGTGTCTTCCTGATTGCGCGGCGGACTTCTTTTTCAGGCCATGTCAGCTTTCGCTCAACAATTCTCCAGAACCCTCCCCGCTCGGCAGGGAAATCTCGGGATTGCTCTCGTCATACCGATAAGCGGCGCTACCGTGAATCGGCTGATCTTGGGGGTCGGTCACATCCCGCTCCTGCTTCAATTCATTTAACCGAAGTGTCGGATGAGGAGCTTGGTTATCATCAGCCCCAATTGGCGTCGCGTGCGAATAAATGGGCCGATGATGGGGAAAGCTTTTCCCTGTATTCTGTGTCCGCGAGATCGGAGAAATTTGGGAGTGTTAGAAGTTCTCAGTCACAAGAATCCACCCCAACCGAATACGAGCAGCGGACTCCCAACAAAGAGATTTTATCAGCGGCCGACTTGGTAATAAATACTGCCCTCAGCTAAAGTCTCAGTCGACCTCTCTTGGTGAGGATAACGAAACACAGCCTATATTTTGCATAGACTCGGAGTTGAAGTCTCCTGCTCAGAAGGGAAGTGCGGTGAAACTGGATGCCCCCTTCTCATCATGTTATAATAACTTAGTTGGCCGTTTAATACCATCTCCGTCCGTACCGCAAGGAGGTGCAAGCGAGCTATAGATTCGACAGCGGAGATTATGAGAAAATGTTTAGCACTCCGCGTATACCCGAGTCCGCTTTTCGCGTGGTAGACGCCCGCTCTCGGAAGAGCAAATTCAATCCAATGAGGAATCGCTCGTTCAAAAAGTCAGAAGATCGTCTGACATTCATTGATTGGGCAGCTCGCTCTTCTATGCGCCTGGCTGCGTACCAGAGTTATTTGATTACGGCTCTGCGCGAATCAGACCGCCTAGCTATTTCAGCAGAAGACCGAAAGAATATCTCAGATTTGCTCCTTCGTACTTCTGATATGCAGTTTGAACAGGCTTCTCGTACGGCCCTACTTTGCACTAACCATCGCCGAGATAGAGTGTTAGAACATCTTAAGCTCGAAAAAGAAGCGGATAAGGCTCTAAGAGAGTTTCCCCTTTCTGGACCGGATATTTTCTCGGGCAGACTCCAGGCCGTCCTGGACGAAAACATTTCGGCCTCGAGCACAGCCGCCAAAACGGTGTATGAACTCACCAAAGATGACCGTCATTCCCGCCGGTCGCCTTGGGACAAACAATTTCAGTCGGGTCCCTTTCGAGATGACAGAAAGTCTAGGGACTTCTCGAGACCTCCCCCACCCGATCAAGTGTTCGGTCGCTCTTATGAGGCCCCCAGAGGGGGAAAAAGGGGATTCGCCAGAAGGCAGACCGATAAATCCCGGGGCCAAAACTTGGGCCCCACCAACAAGAACCAGGTCCCACGGGACTACCCCTATCATTCCTGACTATCAATACCCCAAAACAGGGCATCCCCCAGTAGGGGGCAGACTACAAAAATTTGCCCACCAATGGACACAAGTCACATCAGACAAAATGATTCTATCGATAAATCAGAAAGGCTATGTCCCACTCGTAAGAAGGTTAAAATTTCTACCAAAATTGCACAACAGAACAAAATTACCTCTTCATTCTCAAAAGAGAAAGGCCTTGCTAGAGGAAATACATGTAAATGCACTACTACGCAAGAAGGCCATAGTACGAGTTCCCGAACACAACCTACGTCGTCACATAGATGTGACAATAGAGCTGGTCACAAGGTTGGGGTTTATAATAAATTTCGAGAAGTCGCATCTAACCCCTTCCCAACATCCAGAATTTCTAGGCGCAAAGCTGGATCTCCGGTACCAGCTTGCTCGTCCCCTCCCCCACAGGGTGGACAGGATAAAGCAGGTGGGACTGTCCATTCTCGACAGACCAAGGTCGACAGCCCATATTTGGCTTCAGTTCCTAGGGTATCTAGCGAGTCTTTTAGACACAGTTCCCAATTGCCGACGGAAGATGAGAATGATACAATTGGGGTTCCTCAGTCAATATCGTCCCCACAGGGATCCTGTACACAAGCTCATTTTTCTGACAGATTCGATGGCGGAAGCTCTCCGAGTTTGGCTCAGCCCCCATCATTTTCAGGTAGGAAAACAGTTTGTCAATCCAACTCCTCCTCTGGTTATTTACACAGACGCATCGAACCAGGGTTGGGGTGCAGTGTTGGGTACAGAGATGATTCAAGGTTGTTGGAAGGGAGAGGAAAAGTACTTCCACATCAATATTCTGGAAATGCTGGCAGTCCGTTATGCCCTCCTCGGGTTCAAGGACAAGATTCAGGGTCAGGTGGTGTCGATAAGATCGGACAATCTTACGGTGGTCTCTTATCTAAACAGGCAAGGGGGAAAAAGGTCAAGAAGTTTGTGCATTTTGACCTTATTGATCCTGGAGTGGTGCGATTCCATCCAAACCAGATTAATTGCGTCTCACATCCCCGGGAAGGACAACTACATTGCGGATTTCCTCTCCAGGGGGAGTTGTCTACCATCGGAATGGCAACTGGACCCAGTGGTACGGTCCTCCACATGTCGACTTGTTTGCGTCAGCCCTGAATACACAACTACCGGTTTATTGCACGAACCACAAAGATCCGGCAGCCCTGTCCATGGATGCTCTCTCGATATCATGGAGAAACATCCTGGGCTATGCTTTCCCCCCTTTTGTAATGATTCCCAAGGTGCTTCAGAAAGTGATGAGGGATGAAGCGAACCTGTTGCTGGTGGCCCCTTGGTGGCCCAAACGCCCTTGGTTCCCGACTCTGACAAGTCTCCTGATTCATCCCCCAGTGGTTCTCCCGGACAAAGCAGATCTTCTGCGGCAACCGGGGACGACGATCTATCATCCAAATCTTCCCAGCCTAAAATTGATGTTATGGATCATTTCAGGTCAATGGCGACTCAGGCAAGCCTTTCTAGCAGAGCTGCCGATCTCTCAGCGAAATTCCGCAGACAATCAACGAGGAATACTCATGACTCTAGACTACAATACTACGTCAGATGGTGCAACGACCACCAAGTTGATCCGACCCCTGCTCCTCTAGGGGAGATAGCAGACTTTTTGATTCATCTGTTTGATAAGAACCTAGCCATATTATCTACGATTCGAGGCTACAGGTCCGCTATTTCAGCCCTCCACGAAAGGTAAATTTCAGGATGGAGAAACGCTGAGCTCTTCCAAGTACCTCTCTAGGCTTGCAAAATCGTTGTTCCTTTCTAAACCCCCTCAGGCTAGGTTGAGCCCGTCTTGGGGTTTGTCACGGGTGTTGCGTGCTTTAGCTAAATCTCCCTTTGAACCGATGGGCGCTAGTTCTCTGATGAACCTAACAGTGAAGACTGTATTTCTGTTGGCAGTATACAAATGATGCACAGGTTTGAGTGGGTCAGTAGGAATTGTGTGCATAAGGTAACTATGGAATGTTTAACCCACGAGGCGCAGCCGAGTGGGTTTAGACTAGTTTCCATAGTTACCGCATGCACACTATTCCTACTGACCCACGAACCCAAACCTGTGTGTCATATGTTTTATAAAATGCCCCCCCCCCACCCTCAAAAAAAAAAAAAAAAAAAAAAAAACTGTGTGTTGACTGTACATGGTAAAATCATGCGTCCGGTAATTACCGGACGCATGATTTTGGCCAATGGTAAGAATGTACAGTAAAGGAAACAATGCTTAAGTTAAGACTCACCTCACATGAAACTAATGATAGTAACTCGAACTCCAAGAAGAAATAACAAAATGATGAATGCTGAACTTGAAGTTGAACAAGAAAAGTTCTCTGAAGTAGATCTAGGTCTGCAGGTTAACTCTATATACACTATATACACAGATAGGCTGGTGTCATTAATGATTGTTAATGTGTACTACACAATCACTGATGTTGAAGGTGTGACTGGTACTAGTAGTACACAAATTGTTCTCCGATGACAGAGACAATGCAAGTGGTACACGCTGCTGAGCCGGTGCTTCAGTTAGTGCCAATGGCTCTCTAAATTTAACGTTAGGTGGGGGTTCCAATGCCAACGTTGTCGTTGCTGGAATACATGTAGATCTAGGCCTACTTGCAACAGTAGAAGCTGGGTCCGGGACATAGGCCAATTGTTTGCCAATTTCAGTACTCATTTCCCTTTTTCTACCCTCACTTGTCTTTGTATAAATTTTGATTGAGCTTTCACTCTTATGACCGCTAACTGCCATAATGTCTCGTGACTGGAAGCCTGCTTGATCCAGTGTTGTGACACACGTTGCCCTGAGGCAGTGGTTGGTGTAGATTTTACTACACCCAGCTGCAGTCGAGATCTGTTTCATTTTGTTTGCAAGTGTGTTAATTCCAACAGGACTATTACAATACCACGGCTCACTTTCATTCTGTGGGACTGTTTTCTTAGGTTTCTGCCATAACCACTCACATTCAGGATGTAGTTTCGCAACATACTTCTCAAAAGATTGAACTGGGCACTTTTCACTGTTCGAAACTTCATACATGTAACCGCCAGTTTTCTCATCGTCGTTTTCTCGATGATTTTTTGTCAGTTGATCACGCTTTGTAACGTAGCGTACACCATCATCATCATGAAGGACTGCGAAGTCAGAAACTCTGAAATTTCTGACATTTTCACGACCTCTGTTGCAAAAGAATGTCATCAAATCTATGAACACTTTGTTTTGCAAGCCTCTTGGTGTATCAGAATCTAATTGGGAACTTGACTGAATTTTGTCCATGTCAATTGCAGATATTGTGTCTTTATGTTTAGTGCTACCAAGACCATCACGCTTTGTCTTGACAAGCACAGCTTTAAACATACGATTGCTTTCGGGAAAGACAGTTTTGTTACAAATGTCAAACTTATCATTGTCCAGAAAGTGGCGTTGAATACCGTACCGTACGTATTGCAGTGATTTCTTCGTGTACTGCTCACCATCGGTCTTCCGCACTGATGCGTAGAACTCCGACAAAAGTTTGTCCAGTTCTGACGTTGAAATGACTTCTAAATTAACATGTTTGAGCTCTGCAAATCTCTCTAACTTACAAAATGAGTACTTGATTGATTTTTTTGTGCTGGCAGCATCTGTATCGTCCAGTAACTTATTAAGTTCCTCGTCGGAAAGTAGCTGAAACGAAGCATCACTGCGAGCGGCCATTTTGCTCCCGCAGACGACAATAACAACAAAGCTATCGTTGATATCGTTACTGCTATCGTTGATATCGTTATTGCTATCGTGGATATCGCGTGCAGCCAGTATTTATTCTTACACGGTAATTGACCAATCAGATTGCTGGAAATCTTCCACCCATTTTATAATAGCTTCTGGAAGGAGGCGTAGTTTCCTCCATGCATTGACAGTGAGTCCTGGCCATATCCGTTGGGAAAAACATGGTGTTAGACTTATCCCTCACGCTAAGTTTGTGGCTAAAAATCACTATGACCTCGTCCCCTGGTGAAGTGTTCATTCCTTCGCTCAAGTCTTTCTCATCGATTGAGCAAGACAAGTTGTGGTGCCCAGTAAGGGCGTTGAAGTGGTATATTCATAGAACCCAGGTAATTTGTAGTTCGGAGCAACTCTTTGTCAGCATTCCTGCTCCTCATGGAGCTGTTTCACCAGACACCATTTCTCGCTGGATTGTTCAAGCGATTAGGTCTGGGGGAGAATCCACCGTTCTCTCTCGGGTTCGTGCCCATGATACGAAAGGGGTGGCTTCCTCTTGGGCCCTGTTCCAGGGGGTTCCCCTCGAGGATATTTTGAAAGCTGCCTATTGGCAAAACCGAAATACTTTCACTTCTTATTTCTTATCTGATGTTATCTTTGCATCAGCTGTCCTTTCCTGCCCTAATAGAAAGTGACTGGTGCTTTGGCTTCTCCGCTGCCCTGGTAGCCCCTGTTTCGTACGTTTTGTTGGTTCGGTAGAGACCTTCTTGTGGTTCATGGGTCTGTCTTCCGTCCTGAAGTTCAGTACATATGTTGTGCCACAGTCCCTTCGCCATATTTGTCTGTTGGAATCTGGCACTTGTTATTGGATAGGTAAGTGAAGCGAAAGGAAGTAGATATGTATGTTCAGTAGTGAACATTTTATCTATGAGTGAGCTTCACTTACCTATGGGACACCTCCCTCCTTCCCCACTCTGCGGCGTTTTATCTGCTATGCCGGCTCCGAAAGAGGATGTTTTGTAACATGTGGAGATAAATTCTTATAGGGCGAGTGTGCGGGGTTTTCCAGGTGGCTAGCAGGGCTACCAGGGTCAAAAGGTCAATTTTTTAATAGCCGAGGGAATTCTTCTGGCAAAGAATAATGGCACTTGTTATTGGATAGGTATTAAGTGAAGCTCACTCGTAGATAAAATGTTCACTACTGAACATACATTACAACAGAGTGATTTATCTTAGATTAATCCTTCCTTCGCAATATTATTTGCGCCGCAGTAGCTTTCACGCCGGAGAAGCAAGATGCAATGTTTTAGGTGGATTTTATTCACAAGCATTTTCAGCATCGAATGGTGGGTGATTCCTCACAAACATGTTATTTTCTGAGAAATATTAATCCAGTACTGTCAAACCCCTCCTGGACTGGTGACATTACGGTACACCATGCAGTTCATTTCCTGAGCAGCATTTGAGGGATATCCTTGAGAGTCAGACTTTTCTTCCAGTTTTCATCAGTCTGTACTGTAAACCAATTTCTCTATCCATATGTCTTTATATTTTATGATGACCAAGTGTAGTAGAAACATAGAAACAGTCCTACTCCATCCATAGTCTAAAGAATTATTAGACGGCCACCCAGAAGGCCTTAGCACAGGCGCCAGAAGTGGGGGAGGGGGGGGGGGCAGAGGAGGCAGTTGCCCTCCAACCATTCAAAAGGGATCAATTTCCCCCTTCCCTTGTGCCCCCCCCCCCCCCGCCCTTCTTGGAAAAAAAAAGAAGAAAATTACCTGTTATTGAATCACTTAACGACAATGTATAATAAGCATGTTAGTGCTCTAATACGCTCCTTATATACATGTGCTAATACTTAACGTTTAGAAACAAAGACTGTCATAGGCGCCAGGAGAAAGGGTAACTGCTTGCTTACATCTATCAGAGGTGGGGGCTCAATAGTTTTGCCCCCCCCCTCACAACAAGAAAATTTGTGGTATTGCAATCAACTTCCTAGTCCCCTGAAAAATGTGAGCTTTCACTGTTTTCACCTAAATTTTCTCACATGGTCGCTATACGCTCCCTTACGTTATACATGCAGAGAAAGTGCAATATGTTTCTCAAGATTGTACAAATTCTGTCTATCAGTGGCACCAAAAGCGAGGGGCAGAGTTTTTTTACCTCTATCAATTGAGGGGGGTGGGCAAAATTGTTTTTGCCCCCCTCTTACAAAACCATAATTTTGCAGTATAACAAACAGCTTTGTAGTGATGTGACATGCAAGGTTTCAACACTCAATAATCTGAATTTTCTTGATTGAAATAATCCACATGTATTTTGCCCCATCAGTGGGGCCCCCTTGCAAGATGAAAAAAAAAATGATTTTGATGTAAAACGATGTATGATAAACTTTCTTTTGCTTTAAAATACAAGGCCTCAACCTTCCAAAAATATTTGTTTTTTTGTTTGGTCGCTATGCTCCCTTGCAGATTAATGGGAACATTGTTTATTTGACTTTACAAAGTAACCTTCTATTACAAGGGCCCCGAAACAAGTGAATGGGGCAGGTGCTTCTCTCTGCAAAAGATAAGGCAAATTCGTTTCATGGTCCTCCCCACAAGACATGAAAAATGTTAAAGATGAATGACATAAACAATTTTTGCAGTTTGACAATGAAAAAGATATTTACAGCAATAAATCAATGTATCTACCTATTTGCTAGTTTCCCAAACTATGCCGTCATTCGAGAAAAACTAAGTCAGAAACGCGCATGCCCCTGCCCGCGCGCGCGCTCCCCGTCCACCAATCAGTCAGAGAAGTGACATCTATGAGCTAATTCTTAGCCTAAATTGCGAGATTTTTACCTCCAAAAGCGTTTTTGGTTGCTATTCCCAATAAAAATTCCGTGCACCAAGCTTTTACACACATTTTGGTGTATCGGACTTTTCCTAAGTCAACCTCCTTCACGGTATTTTAATCAAATTATTTTGCAGTTTTTCTTCCCCTTCTGGGCCTTACAGACGGTGTACTAGTACGCTGCATCGGGCTCTTCCCCCGTGTCTGTAGGTGGTTGATTCAACGCGCTTAGACAAGCGGTTTAATCAGAACGTTGTGTTCTCCGTAATAGGAGTTTATTCCCACTCCGTATTGTTAGTTGGTTGTTGTCATAATAGTTCTATATTTGTTTCCTTGTCTTATTTTCAGCCATGTCGAAGTCTCCGTCTCGTACGGCTAGTGTTTCCCCAGTGGGGACTCGCCTAGCTTTGGGAGGGTTGGCTGCGAGAGGTTACATTTCGCACCTATGTTATCTTCCCGGAGCTTCGACGGTAGGTAAGTTAGGGCCAACCTCGTGTGAGGCTCGCCCCGTGATGAGTTCGTCGTCTGTATTGACAAGCAACTCATTCGGGATAAACCGGGAGAGTGAGTGCCGCACTAGGCCAATATCTCTCTTTGGGATAGAGACTTGTAAAACTGGAGAGTGAGTGTCTCACTAGGCCAATACCTCTCGCCGATAAAACTGCGGGCAGTACCCCAGCCCGCAGTTCGTCTCGCTCGAGTGACACTTCTCGCTCTCTAGCCACTGATGTGTTCGCTCAGGGGTCGGCTCCTTTTGTCTCTCTGCACGCTTCTAATCCAAGCAAGGCGGGTAAGAGTAAAAGGAGTAGTGATCTTCCTAATGTACCCAGTGCAGGGCTTACTACGGAAGCGGCGCCCGTTTCAAAGGGTAAAGGGAGCGGTAATCATGCTCGCCTGCCCAAGAAACGTAAGCGCCAGGGTCCTGCCCCGCCAGCCGGCGGGGCGGACCCAGCACTGAGTCGGATACCGGTTTTCCGGTTCCCGAATCCGGTTTTACCGGTTATCCGGCTAGGAACGCTGGTTTTCCCTTGGTTTTCCACCACTGTTTCCAGTGGATTGGGATCCGGTTCCTCTGCTCAGGTATCCGGCTCAATGCTGTTGGGTTCCAACACACATGAGTCTTGCCGCCCCTCTTCGGGCGTCTCCCGACCACGTTCAGCTTTTGATCGTCCGGTCGGGGCTGCTCCCCTTCCACCGGCACTTGGTGCTCCGCCTGGGGAGGAATCCTGGGACTGCCTAAACCGCCCTTCTTGGGATCAGGCTTCGCAGTCGGGATTCTCAGAGGATGATGCCTCTTCACAGGCTGAGGTTACGCCCCAGACCTTTCGGTCCCTGGCGGTAGATACTCAAGCCCTGCTGGAGAAATATCTTCCCGACATGTTTTTGCCGAGTCGGGTCGATTCGGGACATCCGTCTCCCCTTTTCAAAGGTGAGCGTCCCTCCAAGGGCATCCCTCTTACGGAGGACTTTAAGCGAGTCTAGAATGACTTTGCTTCTCAGCCTCCTTCCCTTCTTGGTAAGGCTCGTCCCTGGTAAGGCTCGGCCAGGGATTTCACATTCTCCCAGCAAGACACTCTCGATTCTTTACGAGAAAGTCTTGTTCCAGTGACCTCATTCATGAAGTGGAAGGATTGGTGTCAACTTAAGAGTACAAGTTACACCAAAGCGGAGAAGTTCCCGAACCTGATGGAAGCCCATTCCAGGTCTGGCCTGAGACTGACTGCCTACTTGGGTACGCTCCTTTCCCTTCGGGCTAGGGGCCAGGAACTCCAGATGTCTGATTCGCACATTCTGTTGTTAGAGGGACATAACTGCCCTTTTGGCCAGTGTTCCCCAATCCGGTGAACACCTCTTTGGAGGTAAGGTGACTGAGGTGATCCAGCTTGAAGTTGAATCACGCAAGCAGGCGGCGGAACTTTTAAGTCCTCGGCTCCGAAGTCGCAGGCTCAGGCTAACGTTCCACCTCCTAGACGCGGTGTCCGGCTATCAGCCCACTCGTGCACCCCAAGTTCAGCCCAGTGCTCCACGCTCGTTTGGAGCCAAGGCGGAGCCTTCTCCTCGTGGTAGGAAGAAGGCCTGAAGTCGCGGTCAGGGCCGTGGTTCGGCCCACGATTCGCGGCGAGTTTGATGACTGAGCGTTGGAGGAGAGGGTAGGAGGCCGTCTTCAGTACTTCTTCCCGCCTGGGAAGAAATTACCAACGACAAGTTCATGCTCTCCTTCATGCGAGGAGGCTTCTGCATAAAGCTCGCAGAGCCCCTCCCACACGGAGCCATCCGCCGCAACCCTCCTACACTCTCGCCCCTTTTTCTAGAGCACATCTCCACAGAGATTCAAGAGCTGCCGGAAAAGGGCGCGATCGAAAGGGTACGAGACCACCCCCATCTGTGTCTCTCCCCTATCTTTGTAATTCCCAAACGCTCGGGGAAGCTCAGAATGATCTTGAATATGAAGGTCATGAAGGTATTCATGACCTTCATATTCAAGATCATTCTGTCAGACCGTGGCCATTTCGGAGGACTTGAAAGATGCTTACTTTCATGTACCGATAACACCTTTCTTCAAGGGACCTACTAGGTTTCACCTTTCAAGGCGAAACTTTCCGGTTCAAAGCCTTACCATTCGGCCTGAAACCGGCACCTCAAGTTTTTACTCGAGTAGTCTCTGCCCTAGCCGCTTTCCTCAGGTATCGCGGTCTGAGACTTTTCACTTACCTGGACGACTGGCTCCTGGTGGCGAGCTCTGTGTCCGTCCTTCAGTCTCACATGGACCTACTTCTCCGTACCACACAGAGAGTAGGGTTCATATTCAACTGGGACAAGTCGGAGTTGACTCCTACCCACAGGCCCATTTACCTGGGTGCGGAAATAGACATCGTGAACCAAGTTGCCCGCCTCAGTTGGGAGAAGGTTCAAGCGATTGTCTTACTAGCTCGATCTCTTCGTCTCTTACGTCGAGTTCGGGCAGGCCGATGGCTCCAATTCTTGGGCCACTTATCGAGCCTTGTGGATGTCCTCCAAGACTGTCGGCTTCATATGAGGCCATTCCAACTTCATCTTCTGAAGTTTTCAAGCCCGGTGTAGACTCTCTCAAGGTGTGGATTCCTCTCACCGGGGAAATCAAACGCCTGCTTATCCCCTAGTCGAAAGAGTCGTTCCTTCCTCAAGGCAAGTCTCCATCTTCCGTCAGTCACCATCTCGACGGGTGCCTCTCTTCTGGGGTGGGGCGGCCATTGTTCGGCCCAGGTGGTCTCGGGGGACTGGTCACACCTGTGCACCTTGCCCCACATTAATGTATTGGAGTTGATGGCAGTCTTCATGTCTCTCCGTCTTTTCGCGAACATGATTGTAGGTTGCTCCGTCCTGATTTTGACGGACAACACCTCTGTTGCTGCCTACATCAACCGACAAGGTGGGACTCGTTCCACTACTCTGAATGATCTGACCGCCAATCTTTGGAGGTGGTGCCGGTCTCACCGAGTAATTCCGATCGCCTCCTATGTTCCCGGCCAGGACAATCTGATTGCAGATTTTCTGTCCCGGGGCATGTGCCTTCCCTCCGAGTGGACACTGAATCAAGAGGTCTTCGATTACCTCAGTTCAGTCTGGGTCCCTCTAGAGATAGATCTGTTTGCGACATCTCTCAATCATCGCCTCCCGAGATACTGCTCTCGAGTGCAAGATCCGGAAGCTTGGGCCCTCGATGCGTTCTCCCTTCAGTGGGGGGACTTCCGGGGTTACACCTTTCCGCCGGTCTCCTTAATTCCTCAGGTCCTGGGGAAAATTCAGGAGGATCAGGCGTGGGTTCTGCTCATAGCACCTTGTTGGCCGAAGAGACCTTGGTTTCCTCTTCTTCTGTCTCTGCTGGACGTTCGGCCACTCTCCCATCCCCGGAGAGCAGACCTCATAGCTCAGCCCCTATCGGGGATCCTCCACCTTCGTCCAGCGGCTCTGCATCTGACCGCCTGGCCTCTGTCGGGGAGAATGCAAGAACTGCGGGACTCTCAGAGAGAGCCTCCCAGTTCATAGTCCAGAGTAGAAGAGAATCTACCCGAGCTGTTTATAACTCGAGGTTAGAAGCCTTCCACGCTTGGTGTGGGGAGACGGGAGTTCTCCCCGTTCTGCCCCAGTCGGTGCTATTGCGGATTTCCTGATCGCCCTTTTCGATAAGGGTAGATCTCTCTCTACCATTCGTGGATACCGTTCAGCTTTTGCTGCGGTTTACCTTGGTTTTTCTGATGGTTCAGGAGTTTCGAACTCTCCCTTCTTGACCCATTTGCTGAGGTCGTTCTTCTTAAAACGACCAGCAAATCGCCAGTTGACTCCTGCGTGGAGCCTTCCTTTGGTTTTGGACGCTTTGGCCAAACCGGCCTTTGAGCCGTTGTGCAAAGCGTTGTTACACCATCCTCGATTAAGACCGCCTTTCTTGTAGCTATTGCTTCTGGGCAGAGGAGAAGCACTATTCAGGCTTTCTCTACAGCGCCCGGGCACATCAGATGGGAAAGACAAGGTGTACGTCTTGTCCCTCGACCTTCGTTTATTGCCAAGAATAAGACGGATTCTTCTGGCTCGATCGAAGTGTTTATGAGTCCTCTGTCAGAATTCTCTTCTGTCAAAGAGGATAAATCTTGGTTCCCTGTTAGGGCTCTCAAATGGTACTTGGATAGGACTAAGGTCTTTCGTAAGGATGATCAGCTCTTTCTCATTTCCCGTCACCCTTATTCCCCAGCGTCACGGGAGCCTATCTCCCGTTGGATTGTCAAGGCTTATCCAAGCTGCGGGTTCGGAGGCTCTTCTGTCTGAGAATCCTCCAAGAGCGCACGATACCAGGAATGATTCTACTTCCTGGGCGTTTTTTCAGGGTATTCCTTTGGAAGATATCTTGCGGGCTGCCTTTTGGCGTCCCCTACCTCCTTCACATCCTTCTATCTTAAGGATGTTCCTTCGGGTGAGGTTAGGTTTTCTATCTCTGGTTTGAGAGCTGCTTCGTCTTCACTTCTGCCCCGCGTTCGTTCTTCCCGTCCTGGGACATGCCACCCGGGTTTTTATCCCTGCTATTCTAGCAAATAGGTTGATACATTGATTTATTGTTGTAAATCAAGAAAATTATAACTAATTTTGTTATTTACTAGATAAATCTATGTATCTACCTATGTCCCTCCCTCCAGCCCCTCTCCTTGTCTCACAACATGTCCTAGACTCTGTCTCTGACTGCTTGGAAGAGGCAGAGCATGGCGGCTGCGCGATCATGATTGGTGGACGGGGAGCGCGCGCTGGCAGGGGCATGCGCGTTTCTGACTTAGTTTTTCTCGAATGACGACATAGTTTTGGAAACTAGCAAATAGGTAGATACATAGATTTATAGTAAATAACAAAATTAGTTATAATTAGTTATAATTTTCTTGATTTGAAATACAAATTTTCAACATTTAATAATTTTTTCACTTGATTGCTACGCTCCCTCGCATTTAAATAAATGTAGTGTTTAACACTGCACTGTAGGAACCCAGTCTACATCAAGACCCAGGATCTGTGGGGCAAGAGCTTTCCTATAAACGTATAGAGGGCAAACTCATTTTCTTCCCTTCCCTTGCAAGATTATTGTCTAGTACATAATGAAACTTGGACTATATATTTAATGTTATGTAAATCATAACTTTGAAGTAGGCTGTGACTTGCCTGTGTCTATAAAGTTTCCCTTGAATGCAAATTTTAACATGATTTTAATATTTTTTCTCGCTCTGTGCTATGCTCCCTCACCTAATAATTAGAAAGCCATGTAATACAGTTGAAATTCTGCTGTGTTAAAAATGTAAACAAGAAAAGATAAATTGTTTTTAAAGATTCTATAATATGCTCAAAACATGCTCTAGGAAGCTGTGTCCAAATACTACAAATTAGAATAAACAAAATTTGTATTAAAGGATGTGTTGCATTCCCCTATTAAAGGCATAAGAGGTGCATGGGGATGCACCCCGCGCCACCCCGGGATTTTTTAAAGTGCCAATATTCGGGCAATCTCCACCTCATATTCTGGCAGTGCAGTGAGCTGCCCAAATATCCTCATATTCAGGTAGTGAGGTGCCAAAGCCCGAATATGTAATTTCTGTACATTTTCAATACAAATAAAGTGTAAAAATTTGGGGCGCTTGTTTCGCTTGCGCGCACAAAATTTAGAAAGAAAATAACCCTGGGTCTTTCAGCTCTAATGAGGGATGATGCAAAACAGTGGATGATAACTGTGCTTCAAATATTGCCTTTTTTTTAATGAAAAATTCTAAACCTTGCACTTTGGAAATATCAATAAATATGTAAGAAAAGGGGGATGTACTTGTTTGAGACTCAGAGGGGGGTGGGGGTGGGTGGGGGGTAGGGCTGTAAGCATGTAGTAACCGTTTTAGATGGGCCCCCATATCTGTTTGAGGTTCGGGCCCATCAAGGTGTTTGCCCTTTGCCCCCCCCAAAGAAATTCAGAAATATAAATAATAAAAAAATAATGCTAGAAAGGTTTTGAGTTGAAATTTCTTGGGGGGGGGGGGGGGTTGGAGGGAGGGCGCAGGGCATAGAAAATAATGACCATAATTTTTATTTTTACCGGTATTTGTAATTTAATCCAAAATCTTAATACATGATCAACAACAAGATTTTTTCTTGTGGATATACATGTAAGCCTACATGTATATCAAAACAAATACTGATAAACAAAGAAAAATTAAATTTGGTCATTTTTAGCAGGACAGTGGTGTTCTAATACCGGTAGTTGTGACCAGTACTGCACATGAGATTGATATGACAAGATGTTTTTCTTTATATTACAGAATGGTAGGTGATGTCTAATTTATTTACTTTCTTGGTATGGGTAGAGTGATAGATTATTTTAAGGTCACCTGTGCGTATTGCGTACTGACACGTTTATAGAGAATTCAATGACTTGACTTGTACATGTAATTCAATCTAAATTTTGTAACATATAGAGTGGCTAAGTTGCGGTAAGACAAGTACATTTATATATATAAAAAAAAAAAATTTTGTTGGAAAATATTTTGGTAATACTTTTACAAATAAGATAGTAACAATAAAATTTAATCAAACCATGAATCAAAATATTGTACACAGGAATATCTGAAGCAATTTATAAAAAACAGAAAGTGCTATAAAAATGTTCATTGATATTCGCATTCAAAATCTTATTGTAGATCTTATTTTATCTTATCAGTAGATTCTTTTAACTCTGTCCAGATTCTAATTCAGAGGTTTGGCCAGAGAAGTTATCAACTACAGTAGGGATTGGTGAGACTGTCGCTCTAAATGTGTCTACAATAAATTCTGTGGACATTTCATCTTTGAGATGGAGGCACAACGGAGGAAGTGAAATCAGGGAGTGGGAAGGACAGACTTCTGTCACCATCAATGACGTCAGAAAGTCAGATGAAGGAATCTATGAGTGCTATGTCGGGGATAACAGAGAGACAGGAAGACATGCTATTCTTAGGCTTATTGTAAGAAGTAAGTAAACTAAAATTGAAACTACTATTTTTACTGTTTTAATACTTTTATTTGTGCCCCTTCTTTCTGGTAGACATTATTTAACCAGTCATAGAGGCATGTTTCTAAAAAGTAAACATTTTTATATTTTCTATTTAGGGTTGCATAATATTTGTAGCTGTATGCAAATAATATGTAAATTAACTACCTTGGCTCTATTTTACATTTGTGGCTAAATTTAGAAACATGCCTTTACAACTCGAACTGGGTAAATAATGCCCACCCTTCCCTCTGTTCGCTGCACGCTTGGGTTCACAGGAAAACACCCTCTCCCTTGGATCGAACATTAATGTAGGAGAGTCACACCTTTTGCATTTAATGTGCTACACTTCTCGCAAAGAGAGTAGGGTGTAGACCCATTGTTTAATGTGCCTGCAATACACAACTGTTAATCTTCAATTAATCTTCATGATAGGCTGCATAGCCCTTTGAAGATTATACAAGTAGAAGAGGAAGAAACCCTCTCTTGACTCATTCTGATTGAAAAGGAAAAAAACCCCACATGATTTCTCAAAGGAGATTATCGAAATGATAACCACATTATGAAACATTACACATAAGGACCTACATGTACATGTACAGTGCAGTAAAATAACGCAAAACCGTTATAAAGCAAACCAGACTTTCACGTCAAAATAGTTAATTGATTGGCGATACTCTCCGTGCTTTACTGTGCAAGAGAATTTGCATGCAAACCCTATGTGAATGGAAAAAGCATTCGAACGATTCCAAGATGCGTTCTCAGTCTTAAATTCACAGGGACGGCTGCAAAATACGATACTTTTAAAGACAAATTTATACTTGATCAGTCTATCCTCGCCGAATTATTTTTCCCCCTGCCGTTTTGCTATAAATCAATCAAAATCATAATTCATCTTTTGCAAGCAGCTGAAAAGAACGCTTGATAGATGTAATGACAGTTGGCAGCAGTGTTATAGTATTTTGGTTTTTCTCTTCTCTCTATCTTCATTATTTCCTAATGAATTTCTTTGTTTTTCTTCTTTCTTGTCT
Source organism: Heliocidaris erythrogramma (assembly GCA_025617745.1). Classification (NCBI taxonomy): domain Eukaryota; kingdom Metazoa; phylum Echinodermata; class Echinoidea; order Camarodonta; family Echinometridae; genus Heliocidaris; species Heliocidaris erythrogramma. The sequence continues at coordinate 32,376,608 of CM046859.1, read as the reverse complement.
TCTTTTTAGTTCTTTATGTATTTCTTTCTTTTTCTTCACTCTAGCTTCTTTTAATTTCTTTGTGTATTTATTTGTATTTTTTTCCCTGTCTTCCTTTTGTTTCCATATGTATTTCTTTATTTTTCTTCTATCTTCTTTTAATCTATTTATGTATTTCTTTTCTTTTTTATCTCTCTGTCTACCTTTTATTATGTATTTCTTTGTTTTTCTAATCTCTGGCTTCCTTTTTCCTTATGTTTTTCTTCTCTCTTCTTTTTTCCTTATGTATTCCTTTGTTTTTCTTCCCTCTGTCTTCCTTTTTTCTAAATGTATTTCTATTTCTTTTCTTAGTACAGCCATGGAAACAATTATTAGACCCAGAATGCTTACTGGAAGTGTTATATTTGTGGTAAGAAGGAAATAAAATATCATAAAAGCAAGGTATAATTGCTGGAATTTGTTATTCATTCAATGAAATACAAAGACAAATCATTTTCGTTAGTTTGAATGCATATTATAGTACCTTTATTATGGAAGCTTGGTCTAATAATTTTTTCCAGGGCTGTATTTCTTTGTTTTATTTTTCATTCTCTAATCCTATTTTCTATTTTTCGATGTATTTCTTTGATTTTATTCTTTCTATCTTCTTTTGATTTCTTTATGTATTTCTTTGTTTTTCTTCTCTCTTGTCTTCCTTTTTTCCTTATGTATTTCTTTGTTTTTCCTTCCATCTTCTTTTTTACTTATGTATTTCTTTGTTTTTCTTCTGTCATACATGTATAAAGGCACGTTTTCGGCAGTGGAGACCGACGCCTGTTAGCTGAATTTTAACTTTGAAGTTTCTAATTTTGACACTTTTTAGTAGTGAAAATACATGTATACAGAAATTACATATTCTGGCATCTTCCTGGGAACCTTTCTGCCCCAAAATGAGGATATTCTGGCACCCCACTGCCAAAATATGAGGTGGTGGTTGCCCAAATATTGGAACTTGAAAAATCCCTGTGAGGAGAGGGTGGGGGGCCGGGGCCTGGTCGGCTGGTTTTCTGTGGAAGTTTGAAAGGGGGGGGGGGGGGGGGGGGGGGGTAATCAGGATCACTTTTTCATTAGATTTCATATCTTTAGAACATGGAGACAAAGATACTTTTAACCCATTAAATATACTAAGCCTGAGATAACTCGGCTCTAGTCAATGGATGCAATACCAAAATACCCAACAGGTAAAGAGGCCCGTACAGCTATATCACTGCAAAGTACATGTACATATATATACAAGTCATACACTGCATGCATGACAACATGTTGATATAAGCTATAACTCTATTTTGTATTATATTCCACATATTAAGAATCTTGCTGTTAGATTGGTCAACAGGTAATCGTGTGATAAAACGTAGTTTTCCCCATCAATCGACCCGAGAAGAAAAGTTCGTGACCTCGACGGAATAGTACTTGTGTTTCGCTGATCTGTTCAGTCCATTATAATGCGTTATCAAAGCTTAAATAATTACGCGTGCATTGCCCATTCGCGCGCTTAGATGAAACACATGTGCGCATCCATGCAGGAGGGGGTTTATGTAATGGTTTTTAAAAACTTCTTTTGTGAATTCGGGCCTAAATGTCTTTTTCGAGAAGTAGACAATAATTGTCTTTCTCGTACCAGTTAAATATTTCAGATGTGGAATATAAAGCAAATAATCACCTCTCGGTTTCAGGCGGTGAGACGCACTATCACTTCCTCGGCGATCTGAATGTATATGCTATCTTTCCTCAGCTTCGCTTTGGAGAGATATAGCTACATCCAGATCGCCTCGGAAGTGATAGTTTGTCCCATCACCTTCAGCAACAGTAATTATTATATCCAAATGCCAAATCCATAAATAGTATCCCCGAACACTAGTTCGGGGATACTATGGATTTGGCATTGTCGCGCCGCGTCCGCCGCAGAGATTTTCTTGTGAGCGCTCTACTGGCTCCAGTTTTTGTTGGATCACCTTCAAATTTCGCATTGGAGGTGCATTATGGTAAGATGAAGAAGCATATTGTTTTTGGTGTGGGCGGAGTCATTGTTGCCATGGTAACCATATTTTTTAAAGAAATGGTAAAGATTTTCTTGTGAGCGCTCTACCGGCTGCAGTTTTTGTCCGATCACCTTCAAATTTGGCATGGAGGTGCATTATGGTAAGATGAAGACGCCTATTGTTTTTGGTGTGGGCAGGGTCATCATTGCCATGGTAACCATATTTTTAAAAGAAATAGTCAAGACTTTCTTGTGAGCGCCCTACCGGCTGCAGTTCTTGTCGGATCACCTTCAAATTTGGCATGGAGGTGCAGCTCTGAGGTCATTTTATTACACAGTAAGGTTCATTTGGAGATGTCTGCTAATGACCTTTAGTGGCATGACGTACACTTCCACAATTGGTTAGTACTGTCAAAACAACTAAAAATTTTTAAAATCAAAAAGGTCAAATTTGTCAGCAGTGATACCCGAGGTCCCAAATTGCCACTTTATCCATTTCAGTCACAACATTGATTCAAATGGGGGATGGGTGACGGGTTCGGGGGATACATGTACTCGGACTGGTCCCCCCTCCGAGTGCTCTAGTCTTACTTACTATCATTATCTAGAGAATATAAAATTTGATCTGAATCTTTGATACTGGCTAATCCCAACATGATTTCTTTTTCTAAACATGTGCAAAATATAGAAATGTGTCATAGCTTGTTGCACTGATGCACTTCTTAATAAGACAAATTCATTCTTCATGCATTTTGAGCAAGTACGTATCTCCATGGGTCCATGGTCACAAAATTTTGCCTACTTCTGCGAGATTCTCGACAAGCGAATGTTTTGAGAAAGGTACCTCCTCCCCCATTGTACTCCCCATAGTGCTATAGGCCCATAAGTTTGAGGCAATTTCCACTAAACTCACATTAGGATAGGTTATTGCACGTGACCCTCGTTTTCTGTTAGCCCTCGCAAGTACATGTACGTGAGTAACAGATTCTCCCCCACATGATGATGATGATGATGGCTTCTTCTATAGCGCCGGTATCCGCCTCAATTGGGCGCTCATGGCGCTTGCTCAGGATGTCTCACAAATTTCAATGTTTTCAGACCGTGGTTGAAATTCTGTTCCTTTCGAAAAAATTGTCTTGATAGTCATACATGTAGTTATTCTTGTGATGGTGTTGCAGTGGGGAACAAATAGGTTTTCAGGTATGATTGAAAAGTTGATAGGGTCTCTGCTCTCCTAATGAATTGGGGGAGGCTATTCCACAGCTTAGGCCCGGAGATGTAGAAGGCTCTATCACCCCAGGTTGTGTGGCTGAGAGATTCGGCCAGCAGCGCTTGGCTGATCTGAGACTACGTGCCGGCTCATGCTTGGTCAGGAGCTTGGATATGTAGGATGGCGATCTATTGTTGAGCGCCTTGAACACAAGGACTCCAAGCTTGTAGGCAATTCTCTGATTAATCGGCAGCCAGTGAAGGTCACGAAGAATTGGACTGATGTGGACCCGTTTCTTTTGTAGGGAGACTAAACGTGCCGCCATATTCTGCAGGCGCTGAAATCTATGCAATTGATGCTGGGTCAAACCAGTCAGAATGGAGTTGCAGTTGTCCAGTCGGGTCGTCACAAAGGCGTGAACAAGCAGTTCAGCAACATGCTTAGTTAGATGCTTACGGATCCTTCCAAGATTCCGGATGGAAATAAAAGCAGCTTTACAAGCAGATGTAATGTGCTGGTCCATGGTGAGGGAGGAATCAAAGACTATCCCAAGGTTCCTCACTTGATCCGAAGGCTTGATGAACGAATTTCCGATTTTCAGATGGTCGATTCTCACCTTAGCTCGTAGCTGACGAGAACCAACAACAAGGAATTCCGTCTTGTCCTCATTCAGCTTCAAGTAGTTGTTAGAGAGACATGCTTGTAGGTCTTTCACGCAGGATTCAATGCGTTGAAGTCCTGAATCAACTTCAGCTTGAGATGGGTCGACAGTGAGGTAGATTTGTGTATCATCTGCATATCGGTGATACTGAAGGCCATAGCTGTTGATGATTTGTGCTATGGGTGCTGTGTACATACAAAACAACTTCGGGCCGAGGACAGAGCCTTGAGGGACACCGTACCTAAGCGACGAAGAGTCTGATCTTGCACCATCAACATAAACATAGCTGGTTCTTGCCGTCAGGTATGATCGGAACCACCGTAGTGCAACTCCACTTATTCCATACTGTCTGCCAAGTCCTTGTAGAAGAGTGTCATGATCAACGGTGTCAAAGGCAGCAGAAAGATCTAACAAGACTAAGAGGGATATCTTCCTTTGATTCATACCAGACAGGAGATCGTTCTGCACTCTCAGTATTGCCGTCTCAACGCTGTGATGAGGTCGGTAAGCAGACTGAAATACATCATGTAGAGAATTATCCGTGATGTAGGCGCTCAGCTGGTTCATCACGACACGTTCAAGGGTTTTGCTCAGGAAGCTGAGGTTAGAGATCGGGCGATAGCTGTTCATGCTCTCTGGATCCAGTTTTGCCTTCTTCAGTACTGGATGTACTTGCGCGACTTTCAATGCCTCTGGAACTTCTCCTGATTGTAGAGAGTTATTGATGATTGTTGTCATAATGGGAATTATCACAGAAGAGCACGCTTTGATGAGTGGAGTTGGGATCGGATCAAGATCGCATGATTTTGATGCTGATGATGAAATAATCCGCAATACTTCTTCCTCTGATACCTCTTCAAATGCTGAGAAGTTACTTGGCGAAGGTGGCGTCTTGACAAGAGGAAGGTGTAGGTCATCAGCAACCTGGCATCTGTGACGGATCCTCGAGATCTTTTCATCAAAGAACTGAGAGAATTCTTTAGAAAGCTGTTCCTTTGACTGGTGCTGTGGGAGAGGAGACTTGCTCTTGCGATGAAGGACTTTATCTGCAATGCCAAAGAGTCGTCTCTGGTCTTTTGCATGTTCAATGAAGAGGTCATTGAAATATGTCGACTTTGATTGACGAATGAGGTGATTGACCTTCTGCTTCTGCGACACATACATTTGCCGATGAATCTCAAGCCGAGTGTCTCTCCATAAACTCTCTAGATGGCGTCTTTCCTGCTTCTCTGTACGAATGCCGCTATCGAACCACGGTGCATGGGGTCTCAATACCACTGTTCGTGTCTTCAATGGGGCATGTTCGTTGAAAAGACTTCCGAGACTGGTTTGGTACTGCTCAATTTGTGATGATAATGAGCTTGATTTGAATTCAGGACTGGCAAGCTTGGAGGACTGGATATCATCACAGAAGGCCTGCTTATTGATGGCTGATACATTCCTGGATTGCACTTCCACCTTGTGGTGCCGAGGGCGTTCAAGGTGCAGCTTGATGGTAATTGCTGAATGATCGGCTACCCCATCGATCACATTCAGGTTGTTGAATAACGTGGGGTCCGATTCCCTGGTGATCAGTAAGTCTAGAGTGTGACCTTTTCGATGTGTAGGTCTGGTGACGCTTTGTCTAAGGTTGTGACTTGAAAGGAGACGCTCGAAGGCAATAGCACTTGCATCTGACGCTGAGTCAACATGGATATTAAAATCCCCTGTTATGATAATAGGCATCTGATTCAGACATACATCATCGATAAGTGATTCAAACTCTCTGGTGAATACGTCAAAGGAAGAACCTGTTGATTTCGTTGGTGGGCGATATACTACAGACTACAAGTAATAGTGATATCGTTGAACTGATGATTTCAGCTGAAAAAAACTCAAAGGACTTTGGGTTGTTATTACATTCAGGAAACCGCACACTGAGGTTGGATTTATATAAAAGAGCAAGGCCTCCACCTCTCTTGGAATTTTGCCGTGGAAAATGCCTAAGTGTATACCCTGTTGGCGTGATGTCTCCCACGACAACGTCATCTCCTGGCTTGAGCCATGTTTCACAAATGGCCACAATATCAAATTTATTTTCTAGAACAAAGTCAACAAATTCTGTTGTTTTATTTCGCAAAGACTGAGCATTGATAGAGCAGAACTTTGCTTGAGTTTTAACAGGATGCACTGTAGCATAGGCATTCCCTTTGTCCTCAAGTCTGAATGTACTTATTCCCGCTGATCTCTGGGGGTTCTCCCGATGATGATGATAATGTGCATGGATGTGGGATCCAGCACGACGGCTTCGAAGATGGAGCAAGTTCAGTTCTTTCAGGGTCTGAAACACACATGGATCAACATATGTGGTACCACATGCATGTCTCATTGAATGAAGTTCAGCACTAGTATATTGAAAGGATGAGCTGGGCATCATTAACATGATAATCCTGTACACAAAAGGCACAGTAACAAAGAAAGGTCACTCCATTGTTCCCATTTGGGCTCGTTGCACAAGTACTAAGGACTGCAACTCCACATTGGCTCCGTGTATAAGAGTTACATACAGCTATACATAGTGCCTGCCAGGCAGGTATTTGAGGAAAAAATTATCACTCAAAATCCTCAAAAAGCTGTTACCAGCCAAGGCATGTAAAATGGTTCATCAGAATCAGTGATACAACCTGAAACAGCTGATACAAAAATGAATTCCCAATACACTGTCAAAATAGTTGAAAAAATGTGAGACATTGCAGAGCAAAAATGGTGGTGTGGCAGCAGCAAGACAGCGCCCCAAAACATGATGAAATGTCACATATTGATAATCAAGTAAAAATTTTTCCTACATTTTGCTTTTACATGTAGGTTGTCCATCTACTAAGTATGGCTTCAACTGCTCTCAAGACTGTCCTGTGTGTTACGCTGGTGGAGTATGTCATGACGTCACCGGAGAGTGTGTATGTCGAGCGGGGTTTCAAGGAAATAACTGTCAAACACGTAATTATTGTTTTTTGTTATAATTTTACTTTTTATGCCTCCGCCCACAGTATATGTAGGTGGTGCCGGAGGCATTATGTTTTTGGGTCTTCCGTCCATCCGTCCGTCCCCTTTTCGTTCTCACAATAACTTCAAAACTGTTTTTTGGATCAGTTTGTATTTGTAACTTGGCCCATGTATGCATATGGGAGGGACGATGAACTGATTAGATTTTGGGGTCTCAAAGTCAAAGGTCACAGAGGACATTATGTACATAAAAATGGTTCGTTCTCGCAATAACTTCAGAACTTGTAAACAAATTTTTAGGCGTTACTCCCAGTGTTAAAGACCGTATGCTCGATCTGTAATGAAAATCACAAGTCAGATAAAAATTGGAACCAGCGGGATTCGAACCTGTCATCTACTGCTTGCCGGGCAGCGACTTAACCACCAGGATATTCTGGTTCACGGGCACGTCACGATGAACTGGAATCAAATACCCAAGATCCTCTTCTTTCTGACTCATTAATATTCAACGGTCCGCCGTGGACAATAGTTAGTCAATGAAGAAGCTTATGGGAGGAATTTTAATTTGTAAACAAATTTTTAGGCATTACTCCCAGTGTTAAAGATCGTAGATTGAAGATTCATCTAGTTTTAACTTAATATTAAGTAGTTGTAATTGATGTTGTTTTATGCACTGATCAACATTTTAGTTCATGTGTTTCACCATTCTCCTATCTCCCAGTCACTCTCAAGTCTTTGATCACTCTAGCCCCCTCCCCTCTCTCTCTCTCTTTTTTTCTATCTCTCTCTTGCTTTCTATGCCTCTCTTTATCTGCGCTTCTCCCATCATGTTGTTGGTATCCGTCTGTCTCGAGAGACAATGGAGTTTGCGCTAAAGTCAGTGGGATTTGTGGTTTACTTGCATCTCCTGCTCTGGCTGTACAATCCTATTCTGGAAAGACACACTTTTGGCAGTTGGTGCAGGTGAAAGTTAGTCTTTGTTTCATTTCTAAGTCTTCGTTTTCCCTTCCTATTTTTCCTCTTTCTTCCTGTCGCTCCTTTGCAGACCCATCTTCGCAACATGTCGCCACTTGCTAAGGTTTCTTGCCATTGCTTCCCAGTTTCTAGTGCCAATGTCACAAGCCTTCATGTGTCATGCAGGCATCAATAAACTATAAGAATGGTCCCATCATGCTCTTTTGCTATCTCTATCCGTCTCTGCATTTGTCTTTGTCCCTCTCTGTGTAGGAGAGTGCTCACCTACTAATGTAGGCGTGTTATGGACATGAATTGGTGTGTATGTGTGTGTGTGGCGGCCATGGTGGTTCACTTGTATGAAATATGGAACACTCTTTATCAGTAAGAAAAATTAGAAATACACCAAGAAGTTTGTTCTTATGAAAGCCTATATGGTCCAAATTGAGTTTGATTTCCCTGAAGCCTACTGTTTTAGACCCCTGCTGAACCATGAATTGGAATGAACTTGCTTTTTGGAAGAACTATACACTTGATCACATTTTGTGGTTTGGCTCAATAACTTTTGATTCAGAGCCCTGAAAAATATACCAGGTTCACGACTAGAATATACAATTATTTCTGCACACACAGTGTCCATTTCTGTTGCATGACCATATTCCATTTGATGCCAGGAATTTTAAAAAGGAGAATAAGCTTTAAAATCTTTAAATTGGCAACGCATTGAGAGGTTCAAAATCATTGTTTTTTGTCAAATTGGCAATTTTTCAACTTTTCAACAAGTTTTAACCATGTTTATTGTTTTCAAAGACTACATTTTATTAGAAGTACATGTAGGTTCTGTTTGCATTATTGCAACTAATTACTTTTTCCCTCTTTGTTTTAATATGTAAACATCATTAAATCTGCCAGCCTGCAGTAACAATAATTGGGGTAAAACCTGTAGTGTGGTTTGCTCCAGTGGCAATCCTGGTTGCCCGAATCGGCTGTTTTCACCACCTGACCCTGTCGGCATGGCTTGCATAAATGGCTTCACTGGAAACAGATGTCAGACAGGTATGATTTACTTTGAATGCAATAGAAATACAAGCGGAAAGATAGCTTAGCAATCTCCAAATCAACACAAATAAAGTAATGGACAATGATGGACGGGACCACGGAAATGACTGCGTTGGTCCGTTGGTCGACCAACGGATAGCGTTTTGGTAGGGTATAGTTAAGCCGAGATGACAACACAAACCACCTGATTCCAATTCTCAACAGTATACTAATTACTAGCAGGGGCGTATCCAGGATTTCCCAATAGGGGGGGGGGGGGGCGCCAGGCATTATTGATCGCCGTCCTGGGGGAGGGGTCTAAGGGGAGGGGGTTCCCCCTCCCCTTTGGAAAATTTTTGCATCTGAAGAAGGGCTGAGATGCAAAATAATCCTATATGTGACCAATTTTGAAGCCTATTTTATAATGAACAACTTTTTTTTTTGGGGGGGGGGGGGGCCTGTTGCACCACCCCCTGGATACGCCATTGTACTAGTACATGTATAATGACAGGGAAAGTTGGATGTACATGTAAATATTCAAATGAAAGTCTTGTCCATCTTGTACATATTAACCAAAATTTCTGAATTAGTTATAGGAAAATAGGTATTTTGTAGCCGAAAGGTCTTGAAGGAGAAGACTATTAAGCAGCATTGGATGCCGAAAGTATGTATTATTTTGACTTGATCAATAATTATACATGTATGGCTCTGAATGGGATACCAGAGAATATTGGCCCTAACGAGTGTAATATTTTCTGGTATTCCATGAAATAAAGCCATCAAATATAATTATTATTATACATACAGGGGCTGTATTCGGAAAACGATGTTATCTTTTATGTTAGTAAAACGATGTTAATTGTCATAACAAATCAAAATCAGGACAGGTCATTGGTTAATGACTGCGTAAAGATGGCTGTGCTCGCGTAAAGTTAACCAAGACATCTGCACAAGCACCAATGTCATTAGTGTTTATTGCACGCTATGACTAAAATGTGCGTCTTTAATGTGCGGCTAAAATGCCTTATATATATGATAATGGTTTAAAATTGTATTTGGCATGGAGGTGCATTATGGTAAAATGAAGACGCCTATTGTTTTTGGTGTGGGTGGAGTCATCGTTGCCATGGTAACCATATTTTTTAAAGAAATAGTAAAGACTTTCTTGTGAGCACTCTACCGGCTGCAGTGTTTGTCGGATCACCTTCAAATTTCGTATGGAGGTGCATTATGGTAAGATGAAGACGCATATTGTTTTTGGTGTGGGTGGAGTCATGGTTGCCATGGTAACCATATTTTTTAAAGAAATGGTAAAGATTTTCTTGTGAGCGCTCTACCGGCTGCAGTTTTTGTCGGATCACCTTCAAATTTCGCAGGAGGTGCATTATGGTAAGATGAAGACGCCTATTGATTTTGGTGTGGGCGGGGTCATGGTTGCCATGGTAACCATATTTTTTAAAGAAATGGTAAAGACTTTCTTGCGAGCGCTCTACCGGCTGCAGTTCTTGTCGGATCACCTTCATATTTGGCATGGAGGTGCATTATGGTAAAATGAAGACGCCTATTGTTTTTGGTGTGGGTGGAGTCATTGTTGCCATGGTAACCATATTTTTTAAAGAAATAGTAAAGTCTTTCTTGTGAGCGCTCTACCGGCTGCAATTTTTGTCGGATCACCTTCAAATTTCGCATGGAGGTGCATTATGGTAAGATGAAGACGCCTATTGTTTTTGGTGTGGGCAGAGGAGATGTCTGCTAATGACCTTTAATTACATGACGTACACTTCCACACTTGGTAAGTACTGTCAAAACAACTAAAAAATGACAAAAGTACAAAAAGGTCAAATTTGTCAGCAGTGATACCAGAGGTCCCAAATTGCCACTTTATCCATTTCAGTCACAACATTGATTCAAATGGGGGATGGGTGATGGGTTCGGGGGATACATGTACTCGTACTGGTCCCCCCTCCAAGTGCTCTAGTTTGAATTATAAGGCATTCTAGAATTTATAAGTGCACACACATGTATATCCTATCCTAAATGATCATTAATTCTTTGTATGTATATTTCACCTCTTGTAATTTTGGTAAAGCGTGTACATCTCCCCACTTTGGTGCTGACTGTGAGTTGGATTGCAACTGCAATGCTATGTGTAATATAGTGAGCGGATGTGAAGGCACGTGCACAAGTGACTACGAAGGTACATACTGTCAAGGTGAGTTACATAGAACTTATCTTCTATTATATTATACTTATTTCTTTGGCACCTTTTCTTACTCTAGGTACAAAGCACTATACAGTAGTTTGTCTCCTCCGTTAATACAGTATCTGCGATTCTTCAAAAGCAGAACTTCAATTGGATCCCTGGATTGAAGTATTTAAGCATGGGTCAATATTAAGCTTTCAATGGGAACTTATTCAAGAAAAATCTGTGTGGACAGAAATAATCAGCAAACATCTCCATACCTGATTCGTCAGTAGGAGATCATTTCATACGCATTATAAATGTCGGTAAGGTATAGCTGTACGAGCTCCTTGCATTGGCTTATCAATCTGGTACTGGTACTGGCCTACAGAGCTGTACATGGCATCCATATACTGTGTGGAGGCAGATATCAACAAAAAAAAACTAGATCTAAATATCACCATTTCTCACATACTGTGAGCCATGCAAGCCACCCTCGGAGTTTGCTAAAGGGGTTTACTTCCAGGATCAACTAAGATTGTAAAAATTGAATGACTAAAAAAGAAAAGAAAAACTCACAAAAATCGGCAGGTGTGATCAGGTCTTTTTACCTGGCACGTGTAGCTTGTATATATGGGACTACCCATGCAAGGTATAGAATATCTCACTGCTCAGAAAAGAGGCATGATATCTCATATGATATGTGCCCCAAAACTCAATGAGAAATGCAAGGTAATGTAATCAAAAGTAATAAAATTCTGCATGGACGTACACTTTTTGACAAATGCTGGCGTTATCATATGATTATTTTAAAACTCAGATTTTTCAAATTGAACACTTTTGTTGATGTCAAGAATCTGTTTGGGAATGTTTGTAGTTTTTGTTGTATTATTTTTGTTGATGTTAGAAAGAATATAAATTAGGCATAAATACATGTAGTAAGGAGTGGTATTTCCCAAAACAAAGAACTGAAAAAAGCTGAAAAGTTGAGGTAGCAGTTTACTTATTTAAATATCTATAAGAAATATATATTTATGAAAAAATGCTAGGTTTTTGAGAACACAAGGAGATTTCTTGGCAATTTTGGCAGAAAAGAATGCAATGTTGATTACAAAAAAACTACATTTCACTGTGCTAGGTTTTCCTAACTTGTGCAAGTTTTAAGATTTAACAAAACTTGATCGATGCTTGCTTTTCAAATGCTTTTGAAACAGTAAAGATTTAGAAGTTACATGTAAGTGAGTACACCTTGGATATGCCTGAACATCATTGTAGAAGACACTAGAAGATTATTCAAGGAAAATGATTTCCAGTGTTATAATGTATCATTAACACCAGATATATACCACAACTAAATGAGAGGGGAAGTTATCATGCCAGATGCACATGTGTATTAGTATTTCATGTGTATGCATCATTTCTGTTCATGCATACAGCACTGCATTCGGACCTGCCTTGTCCATCAGGGTATTTTGGTATCCTGTGTAACTACCCATGCCATTGTGATGGTGTTGTGGATTGTACTCGGGCCAATGGTCATTGTCCAAGTGGAGTGGGGTGTGCTGAAGGATGGGCAGGAGCAGATTGTCAACAAGGTAAAAAAAAAAAAGCGAGAGGAGGGAAATTTATAGGCCTTTGGATCATACATGTAGGCCTTTGGTATCTTAGGCCTTGGTATCATAGGCCTTTGAATCCAAATTACTCAATCATGTCAATCATATATATAGCTTTCAATTGGTAAGCCTGCATTCTCCCAATTCTGTCAGGCATATGTATCATTAGGAGATAAATTAGAAGATATATCAAATTCTATGCCACTGCATATTTTATCACCTTAAAGTAATAATTAAAAAAATAAAAGATGAAACATAATTTAGATCTTTTAATTATTTTTCAAATGATCTTATATTGATGTTGATATGCATAATGATCATTGGTCCTTTTCAAACAGTCCTTTTTTATTTTCTAGTTTTCTCTAGTTTTTCTCACAATGCAGTTTCATCACTAGTAAACAATAATATTTATAATGCAACATTACTATTTACCAAACAAATTTGTAACATGTAAGATCTTAAGCAATGAAAATGGATTAAAAATTACATTTCAAGTACAATTATGAAAATGATATCATCTAAAACAGCTCTTCCAAGGTTGCTTGGGTCACCATGGGTGTCCAATGTCACCAGTGATTCTGTCCTGCTGATCTGGAATGCCTGGACAGATGGCTACGACTACGGCAATGGCCCTGTTCACTCCTACCAGATTACATATACTTGGACTGATGACACTGGTAATACTGGTGAATCTGAAGTACCTATCATCATAACTGGAGACAGTACTGCTGAAGTCACAGGGATTTTTGCTTTCAGAGACTATGATTTTTACGTCAGTGTAAGACGAGAGATCGAAGGTCAGCCTGTTGCCGGTGTGCAGAGTGGTCCACTCAGTGCTAAAACAGATTGTGGAGGTAGGTCTACTGAACTAACTAGTCCAGTGAGTTCAAAATCTTCCTAAATGAAGACAATGTATTGAATTAAAGTCACACACATACATGTATTCATGGTATCTCATGGGGATATTGACACAATTCAAATGTTAACCCTATAACAGGTGTTGTCAATCACAGAGAGCGGACTTTACTTTTACGACCAACAAGTCACATGAAATATGCTGCACAAACCAGTATGCCGCATAAGGAAATCTCATCATTTTCCTCACCCTTGTCATTTGAGTAGTCTTCTGGTAGGCCAGAGTTTTGCTGCCTGGGAGACCTACATGTAGAGTATAAACACACATTAATTGGTAATTCAGCCAAATCAGGAGTTGGCGAATTATGACACAATTCATATGGAAAACTGATGACTCTGTGGCTTTAACAGTTCTACATCCCAAAGCACAGTGGTAGTATCAGTCCAGTCATTTAGGAGACACTAGCGGGCTTTTGATTTGCACATAGACATACATGTAGTTGACTGGTGTGAGATAACCACATGTTGAAGCTCTGCGCATGCGTCACATCATCTCCCTCGTCCACTAGCTGAATCCAGGACGCATGCACACTGGTTGTGCCATTGTCCTCGATTCAGCACTTCGTTCACATATATGACGTCATACAAGCTCAGAAAATGGACGAAACTGCGATCCACAACATCGTGAGAGATCGAAAGCGTTATTGCGAGAAGAGAACGGAATTGGCCTTTGTGACGTCTCCATGATCTGGTGACTCGTAGAAGTCGTTCGGTGCAGAAATCGAAAGCTTGCTAATGGTTTCACGGGGACAGAGCTACTGGAAATATTAGGTGAATGAAAGTGAGAGAGACCAGGGTAATAGTGAGGAGAGATTGTTGCATGGAGAGAGAGTTCATATCGTCTAGTTTGTACCACTCCCTCTCCCTTTATTTATTCTTTCTTCTACTTTCATTAACACTTTGGATGTTTCTATCAAATAAAAAAGAAAAGCTTAACGACAATCGATTCATTATGAATTTGCATGTAATTTGTAAACTAATTATTGACCTGTGTTTGATGATGGCGATATATATATAATTTATCATCATGCATGTTTGTATACATAAATATATAGAAATCATAATGCCTTCAAATCTCCATAATGGTTTGGGTGGAGATCATACATAGACTGTTTTGGGAGCAACCTGTGGCGAACACATGCTCATTACATACATGTAGTCTGGCAAGCTTGCTCTTTCACTCTTCTAATGAACAATGTGCAAACTTCAGTTTGCCATGAATAGTATTTTCTAGGTATTATTCATCAATGATATCTAGTACTTACACCACGTACATGTACATGTATATATACATTAATTGTGAATTTATCTTCTTCTTTAATTATAGCTCCACTCCTAGCACCTGAAATTGTGTCTACAACTGTTAATGGCATTAACAGTGTCACCATTAGTTGGAAGGTATTATTCATGTATATTCAACTTGCACTTTGTTCAAGTATAGTGGAATAGATGTTCTCTTCAGGTTCTCTGTAGAATAAAGTAGTTGCTCTTTGTAGTTGAATAGTACACCAGTACAATTAATCTGAGTGAAGGGATGGACATACTTAATGGGGGAAACTGCTTTTGACAAACCCAATTGTTTTCATGGATGGAACACGATCTCACATGGATGAAGCTAATTAGTCAGACAATAAAAGAACAAAAAAAAAAAGAACCCAACTCAGCAAAAAACAGGAGGAGAAAAACTAACAACAACAGCAACCAAAAAAGTTAGATCCACTAGACAGCCCTTTATGCCCATTGCACATGTACATTAGGATGAGGTATATCATTTGCTGATGGAGGACTGCATCAACGACTGGTGCAGGTTTGAGTGACATTAGTAGTGAATGTAAAATGAACAGTGCAAATAACTCTTTGTGTGCAGCACATGGGTATATGGCCAGTAAATTATTTCCATCTTGATAGTTGATAGTATTAACCTGTTGAGTACTGAATTCTCTCATTCCCATACTTTAGGTTTATACAGGGATAACCTGGTTCCGGTAGAAAATAGGTTAAATTATCAAGTGTGAAAGGTGTATATTTTCTTGCAATGTATAAACCTACATAGTGAGCATAAGAGTACAAGGCGTTTGGGGTTGGGGACTGGATGGCTAGCTGTACTCCACCTGTAATGTTAAACTCCCATGTTTGGACAGCCATATCAGGCAGCGAGGTGGTTTCTTTGTAATTTCTCTACAGCTTGCTTAAAGATCACATTGCAAGAAAATTCCCTCAAAATAAATATTGGCTTAATACTTATTATTGCATAGATGGCATAAATTATACAAGGTTATCCAAATTCAACGCTTGGAAACATTTGAATTAATGATTATTATCAATTATAAAACGGTAAAATACAGCCCCCGATATAGCAGCTGAAGAGCTCCTTGAACGCTGCTGAGATGTGTGACGACACACGAAGGACCAGTCCTGTCTAAGCAGACGATGTCCCATAACATCTTACACATTTTTCAGTGCCTGTTTTGTCATCTCCTCTTCACTTATTTCTCTTACTTGACTAGCGTCAGTCTTAATGTTAGTCTGTTGCCTCACTCTTAACTTCGTGTATGGTATTATTTTGATGAAAAATGCAGCGTTAAAAAAATAAAGGAATCAGTCACTTGTAGACAAAATAAGACGCCATTGTATTTTCAGCTGCTTGCACCGGGGCATGTTCGGCGTTTCAAGAGGGAACGAATACAATCTGTGATATTATTCGGAGGGCTTTTCAATTTGAAAATGGGGTTTATTTCATTGATCATTGACCCTTCTCCTGTGTATTTACAATCAAACGGTTTTAGTTATCAGAATCAGTTTCACTTTCCCTTTTAGAATGGTGTGAAATAAGGTCATGTTAAATATACCAAACTCTTTATAATTTGATAAATAATTGCATTGCAATTACGTTCATTCATTATAGGACGTCGTCTGCTTAAGCAGGATCGATCCCTAGTGTGACGACATCAAAACATCGCTATATTTCTGGCGAATCCTCGGATATTCCAGATGCTTAGAAGAGCTTTTATTTATGTTGTTTTTATAATCATCAGATACGCAGTTGACATAAAACTTATACGATTGCCATCTGTAAGCTTCCCAGTTTCTAGTGATACATTAATTGCCATATTTGTGATTTTCTTGCAATGTGATCTTTAAAAAGCCAATGACAAGATTACATTAAACTTGAAAAATTGATACATACATGTATATTAATTCCCAATGGCTGTTATTCTGAAACGTGAAATTTGAAATGTGGTCTAGAGGTGATGGTTTCCTAGTAATAAGCACATTAAACTAATATAGTTTACACTTTGTCTACATTATTTAGTGCATGTACATGTACATGTACATGTATTTCTTCCAGTATTTCAGAACACATATACCCATGCATAGACCATAAATACATTGTACCATGTGAAACGGATTATTGATTATTCCTAATGAAAGATTTTGCATTTATGGAAGTAAAACTATTGTTAACCTGTGGCCCTGTTTTGTGCAGCTTCCCGAAACACCTTCATCCTCTTGGCTGCAGTGTGACCCTTCTGACTACAGCTTTACCATCACGTATTGGTCCATGGATGATCTCTCTGACTTAACCACCATTCCAGTAGATGGCAGTGAAGGCACTATTACCCAAATAGTTGATACATTGGACACTTGCACTGAGTATGAGTTCTCTATTTGCGTCATTAATTCAGTCAATTTAGCCGGGCCTGGGAATCAGACTACAGTGATGACTGACAAAATATGTGAGTCTCCGCAATACATACTTTCACATTTTTGAGTTAAGAAATGTAACCTTGCAGCTGCAGAGGTGTCTCCGAACATATGATTTAACATTTGAATAACATTTGATTGATAACATAGTTGCATCTGCCAATTAAGTTCAAACTTTTTTTTCCTCTTTTTTTTTCTTCAATTCGTGTATTTGGACTACTTTGGGAAGACTCAATTTTGATTAGGATTTTGAACCCAAATTAATATCTGCAACATGAACAGGGCATGCACTGCCTAGGATATACGTAGATCATATCGGCATGGATTATGCTGTGGTTCATACATGTTCATGTCGGTGATACATGGATCGAGCTGGTGGATATTTTACCTCAGGGTTGGTTGATCAAAAACAAAAGTAATAAATCATTGTAATATTCTTACAATAGGGAATGAAATATATACAAGTTGCAAGCAGTGTTACCCTTTCATTGGCATCCCTGCGTTGAATTTTAGTACAGGTCCACTGAGGTCATTTTGTTTGTTGTGGCTTTCCTGTTAGCTTTAATAATGAAAATAATTCTTAGAATTGCATGCTAAAGCAAGTGAAAATGAGTCATAATTCTATTAAAAACATTCTTGAGTTGTTTGCATTTTTTTCTGCCTTGGATTTGACTTCTTTAAAATAGGGAAAATTTACATGTACAAGAGTGATAATAATATATTGGAGAAAAAAATTGCAAAGCCACATGGGCCTGTCTTCTGAATTACCCAAAAGCAAAAAAGCATAGAAATCATCTGGAATATTGCTTAAGAAACTTGTCTTTTCTTTGTGTTACACATAGCTCCTGAACCAGTGGAAAATGCTAACTCCACTTCAGCTTCATACAGCCACGTAGAGATCACATGGTCAGAACCATTCAGCCAATGCGGCGCTCCTAGATACAATGTGTCACGAAGACTTCGTCTTATCGACCAATGCGACGACTCCATGGCAGATATGGTAGACTTCACGGTAACAGATGATACAACAATGGAGTACAACGACCTGTTTCCACACTCGATGTATGAATTTACAATTTTAGCAACTTTGGAAGGCTATGATGCAGAAACAGTCTTAAGGCTTACATACAACTCAACTGAGTCGAGTAAGTTGGATATCCTTAAAGAGAGTCAGTAACAAAGCTGGTGATCTAACATGGCATTTATTGAAATCTTGAATATTGTATTACATGATACAAACATATAGCCTGATATATAGAGTTTCAAAGTTTTAAAAGTCAGTCGCCTTCTTAAATATGAAGATCTTTATTATCTAAACAGTTGGAATCACAGGTCCATACCTGGTATAGGTTTCATCGGCTTTCTAAAGCAAGCATAAAGTATCCTGCACAAGTCAGTGCAATACATATCCTGCATCTAGTGACTGCCTTCAGGTGTTTAGTGCTGTCTTTAAAACATACAGCTTTCAGCATAAACTGTTAGCTCAGCCTCAGTTTTAATGAAGTCTTCAGACGTCCCTAAAGAAATATGAGCCGATGGCACACTTTTGAATCCCACCCGCTGTTGAAAATAGATGGTTTTTGTTCTTCTTTATAACAATTTTCATGTATGCCTTTCATAGCGTTCTACAGCAGATATGAATGTGCATTGTATGTGCAATTCAGTTACCGTGGTAGATTTTTATATTCTGGTCGCAATGCTACCAAATGCTTTGAAAATCATTCTCTTCGGTCAGGAAGATGCAATGCCACTTTCACAATTTTACCACCGTGTTCATTTATAGCACAAACGCTGAAATTCTATCCCACTTCGAGGTGTACTGGATTTTCTGTATGATGGGGAGCCCTACATGTCTGCGCACCTAAGGTTTTGACCTGAAATTCAATTAAAACTTAATTTTATATTTTATATTATTCCTAATATTCTAAAGAGTAAGTTTGCAAAAATTCTCATCAAAATTAGATCAAGAACAATGCCATTTACACAAGAAACGGCGGCCGTGTCATTTCAACATTGAAAAAACAATGGTGCCCATGTCTGCGCACTCATTCATTTTACACGCAGTTCGGGAGTTTTGACTTGAACAACAACATTTTGAGGCTTGTGAATAAAATGCATGAAATACGACCTTTTTTCAATATTTTGCATGAATACCTATCGCTATGATAAAGATGAAAAGTTTGTGTTTGTTGCGTGCTTTGTTTTATTAGAATCGCGCAGTTACGCGTGTGCGCAGACATGGGCACTGTGTAGACTTGGGCACTGTAGCCATACTCTCAGTGAAACTGGTTTGTAATCCCTTCTCTCTATGGAAATATGTTGTATGGTTGGACCTACCCCTTATCGACCGCCTAATGTTAAAATCACGATATCTACAAAACTATTTGTCAAATTTACCTACAATTGATCTATCTAGGACGAAAAATCCCGCAGATTCACGTCATTCCACAATGACGGGTTGGGTCCTACCAGTGCGGCGCGCGCGACGTAAACAAACGCATGTTTTTTTCTGTGCGCTAAATAAGCCCTTTTTATGAACCGACCACCCGCCCTCTACTGATTATGCACGCAAAGTGAATCCACTGGATGCAACAACAATAACGGGATTCGTTTTCTTCATCATCATCATATTTCCCGAAAACTGCCGCTTATATGCATACAGATTATGTATGACATATGAGCGTAGCTGGCGACATACAGAAAGCCGTATGACGTCATCATTATATTAGTAGATACTGTCGGCTACGGAACATTTATCCTCCGAAAATCGATGGAAATGTGTTCTAAAACCCACAAACAAGGATTTTTTTTATAAGGTAATCGAATATAATAACATTATAACCGTATATTTTATGAATTTTATCAATTTCTTACCTGTTTCCTCCTCATTTCTCTTGAGCAAGTGAGTCTGGTTCGATTGGGTTGCGCATTGCGCTTTAGTCCCATGCGTATTTCTTATATACGCGATGAGTCTATGGCAAGAAGGTGGTCGGTTTAAAAAAGGGTGGTCGATATGTAGTGGACCTACCATACTGAGTCTGGACTACCGGTAGGCATACACCCTAGTCCCGTGGGTTTCTGTCTTATATCACGGATTAGTTTTACTGTCACAGTGCCTCTATAAATTTATAATGATAATGGAGAAAAAGAATTCTGGCCGGGAGAGAGAAATAACAAAAAAATCATACAGTTTCCCCATACTTTGATTCATAGCACATGCGATTCATTAGATTACCAACTTTTTCTAATTAATAGGTCCAACTGCGGAGCCTGAAGACTTAACAGTGGATAGTACAGTGAAGGGAAGATTGGAGTATAGCTGGAGCATTCCTCCTTGTGGACACCGGAAGGGGGCCATCAGTTACGAATACATATTCAGAGAAGTGGATGGGGGTTTTGTACAGAGTGACACCTTAACAACAACAAGTAAATCCTTTGAGGATTTAATACATTACGTGGAGTACAACTTTACTGTCTGTGCGAAGACAGATGTTGGACCAGGTCCCTGCAACTCTGAGCAGACCCGGACACCACCAAGTGGTAAGATCCATTATGTCCTTTTGTTTGAAATTCATGGTACGAAATAAAGGAAGAATCGGGTGCAACTTTGTAGTACAGATTGATAAAGCTTTATTACAGTATAGCGGTGGTAGTGTCAGACAGACATATACATACAGTCAACACAGATGGCGCTGTGGTTATTAATAGCAATCAACAACTCAACTGGCGTAATCACTTCTTTCTTCCTTCAGATATCCAAACTATATAGGCTAACACGGCAACATTCAAATTTTGATATGGCATTTAAATATGCAAATAAACAAAAAGCATTCAACTATCAAATAACATTAGAATCTAAACAAATGAAAATCTTATGAAAAAAAAAACAACATATAGACACACGAACCTTAGAACACTCCAATAACCGTCATTGAGTAAATACCTAATGAACATAGATCAACACATGAACTCTAAATACTCAAATAGCCCTTATTGACTAAGGCATAAGAAACTGAATCAAAGTATATGTAACATGATCGGATTACTATTCCAACCTGCTCAAAGGCTGTTAACAAACTTTACATTGTATGTGTAGTATAAAATTTTAATAAATTTAAAAACTCGTATGACATACCCCCTTCTCAAATCATGAAAAAAATATATATATGGGGAAATCATATCACAGCCGTGGAAGAAGGCAGCTGAATTGGTCAAAGTGGTAAAATTGCATACAGAGAGAAAAAATTGGCATAGAAAACACAGTAACCAAGCAGAACCAAGAATGGAAGCACCAAGTATTAAGCAATACTAATGAGACAATAAGAAACTAGCCACTGACAGGAGAAAGAAAAATTGTGATATGCTCCTCATAAGGCAAAAAGGGCAATATGTGTACAACGATGGTACATATTGATACATCATAAATGGGAATATATAAAGCAGTAAGCAGTAATTATCAGCAAATAAACATGTGACAGTATGTCATTTAAATATCATACTGGTACGTGAAGCCTTTATAGAATAATATTCTCAAAGGCACAAAAATCTTCATGAAGGGTATACATACAAAACAGACATGAATTAAAACATGCCTGTATAGCAAAGAAAAGGGGAAATACATGTGAAAAAATTTAACGGCCACTGAAAATGACTGCGGATTTAATCGCTTAAAAAATGATGGACAACGATGGCGTAAGGGATACCGTCTGCTACTGCATAGGAGAATTAAGAGTCACTGGTGTAGCAGACTGTTCAAGTCCAATAGGGAAAGGTCCATCTTGAGGGGTAGGTAGTTCGTGCTGGATGTCAGGGGGGTCAGGAAGAGGTATGGGGACCTCGGGCACACTGGCGTCATCAGGGGCATCTCGTGAATAGTGGGTGTCATCTGTCGGCATGGGGATGGGCAGACTGTCAGCATGGTCATCGTCGCTCTCAGGGACCCTGTGTTGCCAATAGTTTGAGGAGGTTTGAGGAGTTTGAGGGGGTACTTTCATGCAGTCAGAACGTCGGACACAGTATTATGCGGACTGGAGTTGACTGCCCACAAACTTGCGAATGTTAGACCACTCACCCTCCACACTACAGACAAGGTAGCGAGGTCGGGCCTGGGTCTTGGACTGATCAGATCACAGGTAGACAAGATCACCAACGTGAACGTTAGACTCAACCCCAGAAGATGGGTGTTTGGGCGATTTTGACTGGAAGCTTGGACCATGATTAGAAAGACTTCTGTCATGTTGAGTTGCAATGTTGTCCATGTCACGCAAAGGAATCTGTTCACTGGTGAATTGGTCACGTTGGGTGCACAGTTCACGAGCAGAAAGTCCAACACCACCGAAGCGACTGTTAAGGCGCGTAGTGGCCAGAGCGAGTGTAAGGGGGGTAACAAGGCCACCATGGGGGTGAAGCTCATCTTCCAGCTCGTGTACAGCTTTCTTAGCCACAGGGTTCTTATTGTGTTTTTGGCATGACCAAGTTCGACTGCAATACCCTGCCTGTGGAGTGATTCATCGTGCTGGAAGGCTACAAATCCCGAAGCAGGGTCAGTACGCACAACAGTAAGAGGACCGTCAGGGGGCCGTAAGGGTGTGCATAACTGAAGGAGAGCATTGCAGAGGGTCTCCTTGCATTCGTCTGGGATCAAAGTGCTCATGGTATACGGAGTGACAGTTTCTCTGAGTACGAAAAAAAGCTGTCACGAACGCTTGATATCTGCGGCAAATGATACCTCTACCACACTTCGGGGGTCACTCGTAGACTGGGGAGTTGCAGCGTGAGGAACATTCCAGAGGAAGAGACAACTGTGGCAACCAACAGTCGCCTGGTGAATGGCTGCATCGAGGTCCACGGCATAGAAGTACCGAGACGCTACCTGTTTGAGTTGATGTGGTGTAGGGTGACTCGGCTGGAGATGAAGGGCAGTAAGAACTCCCTGTAGCTCATTACGGGGAACAATGATACACTCTCGCTGCGGCAAGAATGTACGGTCTTGTCGTGCTACTAATAAGCCATCATTAGCAATGGTGGCAACCTAGAGATATCGCTTCACATCCCGAATATCCGTTAGCTTTTTAGATGGGCGAGTACCCTGCACGAGATGAGCATGTGTGCGGCGAAGGGCTGGGCAGTCAGACTGGATCTTTCCCATGCATGGCGGGCCGTGAATGGAAGTCGAGTCTTCCCTGAGAGAATGTCTTCAATGGAAGCGAGATGGACAACAGAGTCTTCCATTTGTGAGATGAAGGCACATACATGTACCTGGCATTTCGAATCATGACATGGGGGAGCATTTCTGCTTGCAAAGTCGGCAGGGACATTAGCTGAGCCTGCCAGATGACATAGGGAAACCTGACACCGGCTCACCGTCGCGAGGATGTAAGGATGTAGACAGGGTGACATGACTGTATGATATATGGGCTGAAATGCTTGGTAGCAGCGGCGATGGATAGTGCCTCTACTTCACAAGGGAGCCAGGTAATCTGTTGGCCATGAAGCTTTGGGCTGAAGAATCCTGCAACTAAGGGTTTCTGGTTCCTTGTGACATACAGGGTCGCACCAAGACCATAGTTCTTAACGGACCCGTTGGTAATTATCCACAATTAGTCAGATGGACGTTGCAGTCTGTGAAGACGTAATAAAGACTGAGCCTTGTTGAAAGCATTGTGTAGCCCATCTGTCCAGTGAATGCGGTCCTGGGATTTCATACCGGCAATGGAGTCATCAAGGGGTCCCAAGGAGGAAGCACAATTGGGGAGCTCATGCCTCATGCCTTTCACAGTAAAGGGAGGTGAGCAAGTTGACAGGGTTGTCACTCGGATTTGCTTCGAGAGTTCCCTCAGACCAGACCCATCCTAAGATAGTGGTGGTCTTTGGACAGACGGTAGTCTTGGATGAAGAAAGGTGCAGTCCATTGGAGGCTAGAGCCTGTAAAACCCGGGACCGGGGTGTGGGGCACCACAGTATACATGTAAATCATCTGCGAGCTTGACAACGACCCCCTCAAACAACAAATCACCAAGTGCTCGACACATCAATTCCTCTAATGCAGTTTCAGAACCCGGCATACCCATGGCACAACAGGTATACACTCTGATACCTTGGAAAGGCGTAGCAGCACCACAGTACTTCATTGACTCATGTGAGAGAGGTATTTGGTAAAAAGCACTTGCAAGATATGAAGCAACAATGTACCCCCACTGTCCTATTTTCTCAAAGTGGAATCAACATCTGGTAGAACTGAGGGCTGTGGCTTGGAGTAGCGTCCAACATCAGCAAAGGCCGTTACCAACCGGGAACCTCCATTGGGCTTTTTCTCAAGGAATGACGGATTAAGATATTCAACCGTAATGCCAACATGCTCAGTGTGTGCGAAAACACCAAGCTTTTCCAGATCATCAAATTTGCGCTGCACTCAACAAGCTTATTACGGGAATATAAGGGGAGGCGGCCCTTGAGCTGTGGTGGTTGTACCGGGCCCATGTTCACAACAGCCTGGAACGGTCCAGAAGCACCATTATAGCCCTTGAATGAAGGACTAAACACACCATCATACTCCGCATGAAGAGAATGAAAATCATTCCTAGCCTTAGGGGGAAGAATACCATAAGGATCCAGAACCACAGAATCAGAAGACTGGGGAGGTCCTTTCCCTCTAGGTGGCATAGAGGGTACAGCATTCCGATCCGAGGTGAGAGGGGGCGACCTGATCGCCATCCTGCGCAAGCACAGGGCAAACCCGACACAAATGCTCATTGCGACGAATAATGCAGGGAGCCTCAGAAAGATTGGGAATGCGGATCCTACCCGCTACACACGAGACTATGCTGGGGGCTGGAAAAAATTCTGTCAGTGTGGGGGTAGGTGGGGAATTCTGTACGAGGCTCCAAGACCAGGGTCTCATCATCTGCGAACGGGAGGGCAAGCTCAAGAAACTCACCTGGCCAGAGGGTGGTCGTTTGAGGAGGGGCACAAAGAACATGTGCACGGCGTACTGCATGACCAGCCGTAAGCTTACCATTGGAACCATATGCATACACAGTGCCATCGGCTAACTAAAGGTAATCTGCTGCTTGGCTGGGCGAATAGCCACATCTTTACACTCCATAAATGGAGTGCCAGCCAGAACGTCAACATCGAGATTCTCAATGACCAATCCCTCAAAATGAAACACATGGCTACCACGACACAGAGAGACGGGTGTCACCAGTGACCTGCAAGGGGGATGATCCATCAGCCTGGTGGGCTGACTGGGAGGTGGGGGACACATTACAACCTAGGGCATGCGCCGTAGAGGCACGCATCATATTACCAGTAGCACCACTATCAAGCATAATACGAATGGCATGATGGTCATAAAAGGCATCAAAATATGGAGACTCGACACGCAATGGAGAGGAAGTTTCCTCCTGGTCTGGAGCAGACAAAGAATCAGACGCAATGTGAAATTCCTGCGGGTCAAAGTCAACTGTTGGGACTCCCTCACTGTCAAATATCTTGGCAACCTGCCGGGCTTTGGCCATGTATCACCTAACAATTTCAGGGAGGTAGGGACATACACTCAAGAAATGGTTACTTTTGCGACCAGCCTGAACACAGAGGGGGCAAGACTTATCAGACTTGGAGCGAAATCTAGTTGGAGTCTGCGACTGTGCAAGCTGGGGAGCAGACTGGTTACGACTGCGGAGTGGAAAGGCAGCAGTACGCATGGCCCTAGAAGACTCAACTGACGCTAAAAGACTAGTAAGGGCTTGGGAAATCTCAGGCTTGAGAGAGTCAAGGGTTCATGACCAGAGCTCTGTGCCATACCTCAGCTTAAGTACCTTGGGGAGTTCTGGGTATAACAAGTGAAGCCACTGCAAAACAATGAAATTCTTGATTGTCGGTATGAGCTCTTCATCTTCAAGGATAGGATCACCATGATGGGTTATACCCCCACCAGATGTCAACAAGTTATCCTCTACAAAGGCAAGTATTTTCTGATATAAATCCTCTGGTCTCTCATCCAATTCCAATTTTATGTCACAAAAACCAAGGAAATGGTCACCTGTAGATTGGAACCCATAGTGGAGCCTTATTGTTCCCCAGATGTCATTCAATGATGTGGAATTGCGAACAATGGAGTTCCTAGCAATCACAGGGCAGAAATTGGCTATCTGGCCAAGCATTAGATCTAACAGGTTAGCCTTTTGTTGGGCAGTTTTGCGCGACTCTGAAGGGGTAGAGGTAGAGTCATCTACAAAACCCCTTGTATTAAAGATTTTGTCTTGTTGTGTAACTGATTCATTCAAGAAGGGAGCAAAGTGAGGGTTAGATTTAGGGTATAAAGGAGATTCTGTCTCCAACTCTCAAATGAGGTAATGGTTTCCACAATGGCGTGTGCTATGCCCAAAGTACCCGAGCAATGGTGCTTGGGCACTTTGGGCATAGTACACGCCATTGTAAGGCTGTGGGACTGTACACTACTTTAAAAAAGGACACTGATACTGCTAGTCCACGGTAAAAGTTACATTTAAAGGTTCACCCGGCTGTGACTTTGCCAGAAAAGTTCCTCCCAGCATGGAGCAAGTATTACTTAGGCTGTGGGTCGAAATCCAGCGCTGCCACCACGAAATAAAGGAAGAATCGGGTGCAACTTTGCAGTACAGATTGATAAAGCTTTATTACAGTATAGCGGTGGTAGTGTCAGACAGACATACATACAGTCAACACAGATGGCGCTGTGGTTATTCATAGCAATCAACAACTCAACTGGCGGTACCTTTGTAAGTCTTCTCATATTATTAAATTGCATTTCTCATGATTTATTGGTTTACCAATTGGCTCTCATTAGGCATTGTGAAATAATAACTGTATATTTGAGATTTTTCAACATAATTACTGTACAGTCTCTGGGCACATTGATCACTGCCAGTAAATATGGTTTCTGTTCAATATGATGACAAATATGTATGTATTCTGATGATCCCAAATATGAGGAGGTTGACTTGAACTATTTTTAACAATGTTTGAGCTTCACAAAACAAAGGAAACTGACATTATCAAATGTAATGTAATACACTCAATAGAGACACAACTTATGGTGTGATGGTGTCAAATATCTTGTTTTGCAGAGCCTACTCTCCCTAGAAACGTCGATAGCAATGAGGAGGCCACCAACCAGACATATACCCGCATCACTTGGGAAGAACCTGAATCATTTAATGGTTTATTTAGAAGATATGATCTCCAGAAAGATGATGATGCCATCATTGACTTAGGGGAGGATGAGAGAGGATATTCTTTCTCGGATTTAGAGCCAGACACAGAGTATACCATTAGGGTAGGTTTTCTGTGAGAAAGATATTGAAACAGCTTTTTATCTGAATATTGATTCAACATGTTTTGCCTTACTTTACTATTCACAGCATTTCTAAGATGACAACGTTGAGTCATTTATCTCACATTTCGAGCGTACTGAAATGTATAGCGATTTTAAAAATGAGCGGGCATTTGATTCTAGACACCAATCTTTTTTGCACATTTATATTCCACGGAATTGTGAAAATCAGGAAAATATTTCAGCATCTCCTTCTAATTATGCTTGCTCCAAAATGTGTACCTGTCTACATTCTATTGAGTCAAACATACAATTGATTGTCACAAATGCATTTGCATGCAGTTGAGATATATATACTTCTACAGTAACTGTGCATCACTGGTTTAGAGTAGATAAACATAATACCGGTACTAGAAGAATATATTTACCAACAGAATAACACTGAAGAACTCAGGTAATCCTACAGAATGAATATATTCTGCATTATCTTAAGTATTTTGAACACTATAAGACAAAGGTCATCTTGCAGTATTCTGTTTAATGGTCTTTTTATATATATCCCACTCTTGTCTTAAATGTCCATTCCACTCTAAAAATATGTTTTAAAACAATAAATCGAGACACCTTTAAAATCATTTCAAATACTAAGAATCTTCTTCACTTTATTTGTTGCGTTACATGTAGGTTCGTGCTGTGAGCAGTGGTGGCAGTGGTGAGTGGGCTCCGGTCAGCGTTACGACAACGCCGATACCAGGTGAGTTCATGTGGTATTTACGGTTACGCCCGTACATGTAAAAAATGCATTTTTTTGCGTAACCTACATGTAGCTACAACCCATTTTCAACCCTAATCTTTGACTAAATAAAACCTGGGGAGCATTTCATCAAGCGTTTTGTCAGTGATTTTTACCGACAACTGTTATAAGCTACTGAAATCCTTGCATCTGATTGGCCGAGAGCAAATTTGTCAGTAAAAATCACTGACAAGACACTTGATGAAATGCTCCCCAGTTTGTAATTAATATATGGTACAAATGATCCTGAAATGACCCCAATTAATTTGTACACACATATTTGTTTTGGTGGACGCGCTACTTGTTTGACAAGTAAAATCATACAGGTGTGGGCATCGTAGCTGTGTACAAGATGACAGCGTGGAAACATGATCAATTGTACTTGCAGTTGGTACAATCTGCACATGCGAAAATTATAATTAAGAACTGGATTTACTGCAATAAATCATATATACCTACCTATTATGCCTGTAGTCTTGACTACGGGACCCCTTCGAGAATTTATCACACATGAGTCACAATATTGTGCGCACCCCCGTAATCCTATTGTCCCCTTCGCCACTCACGCGCGTCAATACGCTACGGCCATCTTCCTCTTTCTTGCTCGCCCCCGACGAGATAGGACGTATAGTCACAGCGCTCCTGAAATCAGGTCGTATAGTATCTTTTAGGTGCGCTTTTTCGCATAGTTAAAGCACTTTTAGGTATCTATATTCGTTTAGATTATAGTACTTTGTGTTTTAGTAGTCACTCTTGCCGATTGCAAGGGATTTTTTGATTCCCTTTCTTGGCATTTATTTTTCTCTTTCAAGGTCAGCCCCACGTAGATATTTCTGTGTTTGCGGGTGTTTCCGTTTGTCACCGAGCCTTTGGGTTCGGTGTTTGTTCTTACGGTTTTTAGGCTGTGAAAATTTCTTTAGTGCGTATCTCCCAAATAAACTTTAGTTTTATTTACTGCATTCAGTTGAAGTATTTCTTATTTTGAAAAGTATACTTTATTGTCTGTTTTATTGCAGTGGTATGAATTCGGAAGAAGAAGCAGCTGGGTCAAGGAGACCTGCTTCTTCCGAAGAGTTGTCTAGCAAGACGACTCGGCCTTCCAGAACTCCCCCGAGTACAGCGGTACGCGGGGGAGGGAGGAGGGCTAAAGGTAAGTTGCCTAGTGGTGTTCCCTTGCAGAGTTTGCCAGTCTCGGAGCTTGCGGCTTCGGGACGGGTGGCGTTAACTGAATCGGGATTGTCAACTCCGAAGCCTGTGGTTTCGGGGTGGGTGGCGTCAGATTCTAGTGGTTTGGATATCTCGAATCCAATCCCCCGGTCGCTGAGACCAGAGGGGGGGGGGGGGGGGGGGGGGGGGGGGGGGGGCTGTTGTTTCCCGTACGGTAGCGTTCACTCGCTCTGATCCGTTAGGGGAGACGCGCCCCACTACTGCAGGGCAACCCACGGGCTTAGTCCATGTTGGTCTGGGTTCTCAAACCCTAGCCCCCGGCAAACGCCATATGGGGGAACGAGTACTTTCTGGGCTGTCTCAGTTGCCAGCTGATGGGAATGCTCGAGCTAACAATTATGGACGCTCTTCGGAGCAACAGGTGTTTTCACCTGAGTGCGTGACTACTAGTGCTCCCCTATTGCTGCTTTCGAGCGGTCCAATAGTGGGTTCACACGCCTTTAGTAGTCATCGGGCACATACCGAGTCATCTCGGTCTGCCCACGCACTGGGAGCTTTTAGCTCCCAACCCATGGCTATGGCATCTTCTTGCCTAGCCAATATGGGTGATTTGGGCGATTCTCTAGGCTTACGCCATGAGCGCTCCAATCCCTTTATGGGAAGTGAACGTCCCTCCGCGGAGGGATCGGTTCGTGTTTCCGAAGAGGCTTCGGGGATCCGAACGAATCCGATTAAGCGTTCTAAGAAAAGGGTTTCGGCTACGACTTTTGTCGAGCCAGCCAAGAAAAAGGCCAAGAAGAAGGCAAAAAGCGGCAAGGCTTTGCCGGCCTCTTGCCCGTCTGGCCTGGCTAACCCGGCTAGCTCCTCTCAAGCTGACATGTTCAGTATGATGCGGGCTTTTGCTCAGAATCAGGGTTGGTCCTTTGTACCGGCTTCTTCAACCCTGACTTCTGTCCCTATTCAGGGATCTCGCTTTGAGTCTAATCAGCCTTTTGTGATTGATTCCTCTTTGTCTGAGACTGATTCGCATGTGCCTCCTATTCCCGCGGCCCTCGGGGCTCCGCCGGGCGAGGAGACTTTTGGTGAATCATGCGGGGACCTGCCTGCGGAGGCCTTTGTTAGCGTTCCTTTGTCTCATTCCACTCGGGTGGAACCAGATTTGGATGCGTCCTCTCAAGCTTCGGTTCCCGAATCGCTTGGGCAGGCGGAGTCTCAATCGCTCAATCTCTGTGGAGTGGAAGCGATTGCTTTGTTGTCCAAATATCTCCCTGAAGTTCAGTCAACCCGCGCGCAGGGTTCGACTTCGCGTTGGAATTTCAAGCAGCAGGTCTCCTCTGAGGGTATTGCTCTTGAGGAGGTTTTCAAGCTGGAGTATGACCGCATTGAGGCCGCGCTGTTGGTTAAGCGATCTAATGCGGTCAGGGGTAAGGCCTTTGCCTTTTGTTCTCAGGACCAAGACAGCTTTTTCAAGGCTAAGATTCTTTCTCCTGAGATTTTAGAGGTTGGTCGTCGCTTGCGGGCGACTAATCCGCTTACCTCCGCTGCGTTCAGGGCGGAGGATAAGATTTGGTGTAATATTGAAAACCACATTAGGTCAGGGATGCGTTTGGCGGCTTTTCAAGGGCTTCTCTCCGACCTTAGGTCCAGGGCGGAGGAGTTGAATGTTACCGATGGTGACAAGCTGATTATTGACGACTTGCTGCATACTCTTTTTTGTCTGCAGTGGTCGCAGCTTTCCACCGCAGCTGCTTCGGCTACGTTCCGTCGCAGGACCTCGGCTCTCTCAGCACTGGGTGTTAGAGAGTCGGGCATTGCTCAACTTCTCCGAGATGTTCCGTCTCGGGGTCCTTCGCTTTTTGGTGGTAAATTCGCTACGGTGTTTCAAAGAGAGATCGATGCGCGAAAGCAGATCTCGGATATGACTAAGCAGTTTCACACTAGCTCTAAGCCAACGCGGGCCCCTGTTCGGCGTAGACCTGCTGGTCCCGTTTCGGGTCAACGCAGTCGCGTGTCTAGGGTCCCGCCTCCTGAGCCTCAGCCAGCTCCGTCTCGTGGGAGAGGGAGTCGTGGCAGGGGCTTTTCGAGAGGTTCTCGTGGTAAGGCGATGGCTTCGCAGAAGGCCAAGCCTGGATTTTGATGTTTTTCCCCGAGCGCTTGTTCGACCGAATGTGGTAGGTGGCCGAATTCATGCGTTTCTCCCCGCTTGGGAGGCCATCTCCGGGGACGTGTTTGTTCTCTCCGTCGTGCGAGACAGATTCTTCATAGATCTTTGCGCCTCGCTCCCCGGAGGGGCTATAAGAATTCGGTCACCTCCCATGTCTGCCCTGTCTCGGTCTCATGCTTCAAAGGAGATCGAGTCTCTTTTGGAAAAGAGGGCTATAGAAAGGGTAAGAGACAGGCCGTCTCTTTCCCTTTCTCCAATTTTCGTTATTCCCAAGCGCTCGGGAAAACTTCGTTTGATACTGAACCTGAAAAGAATAAACAAATTCATTCCTCAGGTTCATTTTCGGATGGAGACTCTTGCCTCCATTCTTCCGTTGATCAAAAGGGAAGACTACGCGGTCTCGATAGATCTCAAGGACGCGTACTTTCACATTCCCATTCATCGCGCATCTCGCGATCTTCTGGGGTTCTCCTTCCTCTCGGAGACTTATCGTTTTCGTGCTCTTCCCTTCGGGCTGCGCCCGGCCCCTCGGGTTTTTACTCAAGTTGTAGCGGTGCTAGCGGCCTCTCTGAGGCGTCGCGGCCTGCGGTTGTTTTGTTACCTAGACGATTGGCTTCTCCTTGCGGAGTCGCGCGATCGCTTGGTGGACGAGACTCGTTTGCTCGTCTCTCTTACTCAAGACTTAGGTTTCCTAATAAATTGGGAGAAGTCAGAGTTAGTTCCCACTCGCAGCCCAGTTTTTCTGGGGGCGGTGTTAGACATAAGGAATCAGTTGGCTCGGCCCAGTCGAGTCAGGATTCTCACCATTGTCTCTGCGGCTCGCAAGCTCTTGCTGGCCAGAAGAGTCTCGGCCAGACAGTGGCTTCAGTTTCTAGGTTATCTAGCCAGTCTAGTCGATGTCCTAGAGGACTGCCGGCTCCTCATGAGACCCTTTCAGAGACATCTCCTCAGGTTCTTCAAGCCGGGAAAAGACTCTCTTTCGGTCTGGGTTCCAGTACCAGTAGGGATCAAGTCTCTTCTCTCTTGTTGGACGAGCGAGGTGTTTCTCGCGCGAGGC
Source organism: Heliocidaris erythrogramma (assembly GCA_025617745.1). Classification (NCBI taxonomy): domain Eukaryota; kingdom Metazoa; phylum Echinodermata; class Echinoidea; order Camarodonta; family Echinometridae; genus Heliocidaris; species Heliocidaris erythrogramma. The sequence continues at coordinate 32,343,853 of CM046859.1, read as the reverse complement.
AGGTCCTTCTCTGCCCCTCTTCCGTCGATATCGGTTTCGACGGACGCCTCTCGGTTGGGGTGGGGAGGACACTGCAACGGCAGCACGGTTGCGGGGGATTGGTCTCATCTTGGGACTCTTCCTCATATCAATGTCCTGGAGTTTATGGCAGTTCTGTTGACCTTGCTCCATTTCAGAAGTCGACTTCTCAGTCGTTCGGTTCTGATTCTCACGGACAATGTTACTGTGGCGGCATATATCAATCGGCAGGGAGGCACTCGTTCGGTTGCCCTGAATGCCCTAGCAGCTCAGCTGTGGAGGTGGTGTCGTCGCATGGCAATCACACCCGTGGCCTCTTTCATCCCCGGTCGGGAAAACCTCATTGCGGATTTTCTGTCCCGGGGCAGGTATCTTCCATCGGAATGGATGCTCCATCCGGAGGTATTTTGCCGCATTCGCAGTTGCCTAGGTCCACTGGAAGTGGATCTATTTGCGTCGGTGCTAAATCACCAGCTGCCGAAGTATTGCTCCCGTGTTCGCGATCAGGGAGCATGGGCTCTCGATGCTTTCTCCCTCAGCTGGGAGAACCTTCAGGGATTCGCCTTTCCTCCCTTCCAACTGATTCCGCGTGTCTTGCGGAAAATCAGGGAAGATCGGGCGAGGGTGCTTGTAATAGCTCCCTTTTGGCCCAGGAGGAATTGGTTTCCGGAACTTATGAGCCTTCTAAGGGCTCAACCGTTAGTTCTCCCGTTAAGAGCGGATCTGGTGTTACAGCCCCTATCGGGGATTCTTCACCACAATCGGGAGTCTCTTCATTTGACTGCTTGGCCCCTGTCAGGGAATCTGCAAGACAGTCGGGTCTCTCTGATAGAGCCGCGGACTTTTTAATGTCCAGTCGTAGGGTTTCTACTAGGGAAATTTACAATTCCCGTCTCTCGGTCTTTTTCCTTTGGTGCAAAGAGAGAAATCAAACCCCTTCTAAGGCTCCTATTGGTTCAATTGCGGATTTCTTAATCTCGTTATTTGACAAAGGGAGATCTATTTCTACTATCCGAGGCTACCGTTCGGCGATCGGGGCCATTCATTCGGGTTTTTCGGATGGTTCGGGGATTTCCAATTCCCCGCTACTAAGTGGTTTGATTCGTTCGTTCTTTCTGAAACGACCTTCGTTTTCTAAGTTAGTGCCGTCTTGGAGTCTGCCTAAGGTCCTGGAGGCCTTGGCGAAACCTCCTTTTGAACCGTTAGGTGAAGCTTCGCTTCATCATCTTACGGTTAAGACGCTCTTTTTGGTAGCTATTGCCTCTGGGCAGAGGCGCAGTACTCTTCATGCTCTCTGTCTTACTCCTGGTCATGTTCGCTGGGAGAGAAAAGGCGTTAGATTGATTCCTAGGGCTTCTTTTGTGGCCAAGAATCAGACAGCTGCCTCTGGTCCTGTTGAGATTTTTCTTTGTCCGCTTTCTAACTTTTCTTCGGTGCGTGAGGACAAAGTTTGGTGTCCTGTAAGGGCTCTCAAATGGTATATTGATAGACTAAGTCTTATCGTAAGGATGATCAGTTGTTCCTGATCACTAGAGAGCCTTTTTCTCCTGCCTCTCTTGATTCCATCTCTAGATGGATTGTTGAAGCTATTAGGGCCGCTGGCACAGAGGCTCTTTTATCCGACAGTAAGCCTCGTGCTCATGATACTCGTAGTGTCAGCACTTCTTGGGCTCTGTTTCAAGGTGTGGCGCTTGTTGATATTTTGAAGGCTGCTTATTGGCGTTCGCCCAATTCCTTCATTTCTTGCTACCTTAGGGATATTCCCGCAGGTGAAGCTTTGTTTGCGTCAGCCACCTTGAATGCCGCTGTGTCTTCTTTGTAGTCTTTGGTGTAATCCTATTCCCTTCTGCTCGAAACATGCCTCCCGGGCTTTGAGTTGGCGCTGGTCTGGCATAATAGGTAGGTATATATGATTTATTGCAGTAAATTTGTAAAATCAGCACTGATTTTCTTATTTACTATATAAATCTATATACCTACCTATGACCCTCCCTCCTTCCCCTCACCTTGCAAGCAACATGTTTCTACTTGGGATTGCTCGCAAAAGAGGAAGATGGCCGTAGCGTATTGACGCGCGTGAGTGGCGAAGGGGACAATAGGATTACGGGGGTGCGCACAATATTGTGACTCATGTGTGATAAATTCTCGAAGGGGTCCCGTAGTCAAGACTACAGGCATAATAGGTAGGTATATAGATTTATATAGTAAATAAGAAAATCAGTGCTGATTTTACAACTTATTGTCACCAGAGTGGGAGCACTCTTGAATAACAATACCTCCGTTATGAAAGTCTTTGCAATTGCCTAGATTGCAATAGATGAAAATAATCATTTACAATCAGGGTTGGACAAAAATCGGTATTTAAACAAAAAATGAAAAATCAGATTTATTTGATTTGAATCTTGATTTATTTGATGTAAATTAATTTGAATTTTTTATTATTGCCCTAAATGTTGCTCCAATAGAAGAGAAACAGATTATTTTGGTACATGTAGATATATAATATCACACATTTGGAATACAAAAAATCTCACTTGGATGAATTTTTTAGCCCCAAAAAAAAGAGGAAAAGATGAAATGATTTTTGAGTGATTTTTTTTTGTACCATGAACAATATTAACAACAAAATTTTTGAAGTATTACATTTAAAAAAAATTTAAAGCAGCAATTTTTTTTTCTTCAAAAAAATTGATTTAAATCTACTTGATTTAAATCGTGACCACCCTGTATACAATATTCTCTTTTTGGCAACAGTACCTGAGACACCAAATCGACCAAATACCACAGAGAAGGGTGAAACATTTATCTCCATTGAGTGGTCCCTAATTGACGATGCAAACCTTGGAATATATAAGGTAACATACTATACCGTCAGTGTTACAAGTACCGAGAGCACAGGAGACGGGGACACTATAAACGTCACTAACATTACATCACCTATGGTGTACACTATTGAGCCGTTAGTATCTGGTACAGAGTACTTCATCAAGGTATGTGAATGATATGTATTCTTTCCGCCCTCAGACTCTTCCATGATCTCTCGTTTTTTGTAAGGATGAACTGAAATTGGAAGAATTTGTCTCAGTTTGATTTGAATTGATGTACTATAGAGAAGTTGATCATTTATTCCTAAATTTATTGTCATGTAATATAAAAATAGATATTTATGCTATCTTTCTTTGTAAAAATGAAGTGAAATTGGAAGAATTCTTCTAAGTTTGATTTGAATTGATCATGTTGATCATTTATTACTAAAGTAATCTTCATATATAGAAAAATAGATACATATGTATATATTGATAAATATTGATAACAATATTGCAAAATGCTAGTTGAGGATTGTCATGGTAAGATAATGTAAAGTAGCATTCAACTGTATTCATAATATTGACATTTACATGTATAAAGAAGAAAATATTAATTTAATCAGCAATTTTGTTATAACTTGAAGTCTGACAGTTTGTAAAATACTGTATCACACATACTCACCCATTTTAAATAAAGTATAGTCTGCAAATAGTTTCTTTCAAAATCAGTTTTGCACCAATTGTAACTTACATGAACTGTGACCGTTCAAGGTGATACTATACTAACCTTTTCAAGATAATTAAACATACAAACTAAAAAATGTATGTCATTTCATAAAAATCGATAATACAGGTTCGAGCTGTCAATGAAGGAGGTCCTGGTGAGTTTTCGGCAAGCTTAACTGAATCTACAGACCAGCCACCTGGTCCTGATGGTATGTTGGTAGTCCGCTTTAAATTTAATAGTAGATCTTCATCAGTTAATTTCATAACTCTAGTTTGTTCACTTTTAGAAACATACAGCTCATCTAATGATACTTATACAGCGTAGTCAGACCACTACAAAATTTTGAAAGAATGTGAATTAGGGTTAGACTTAAAAATAAAAGTTGACATAAAAGAAGAAACACCTGTTGTGAATGATGTTTTGAACAGGAATAGACCATTCACCCTTGAAGCAATCCTGCTAGCTGGAGAAGAGGCTGAATCGGTGACAAAATGAGACAGTCAATTGCGCGAATCTGAACTCGTACTTCATCTCACATTCTAACTGGAAAGCTCATATTACCCGTAACAGAACTTTTAAGGTTTGCGATGGTCTCATTTTAAACTATAAAAGATATTTCACTATCAATAACAACAATCAGATCTAGATTTAGAGCAGTTATTTCAAATGATGTCAAAGTGTTCATATTGTAACTAAATTGGGTTTAATTAATGATCGTTTTGTTCGATTACCACATTGAAATACATTTTATCAAAATGTGAGATCAATCACGTAATGTTTATGAGAAAAGAGGATGTTTTAGTTACATTTTAGCCTGTAACTTTTGTTGTTATATTTGCTTTATATGATTGTTACCAAGTTATTTAGCATTTTATGGCAATTAATCTGGTAGGTCATTTGCCTATTTGATTATTACATCTGTTATTTAATTAACCACTTTTTCTTGTAACATGTAATTGCATATGTAATTGTGTACTTGTTGAATAAATGTTTACGGCTGGGTCATTCACTGTATGCCAAGTCAGCGTTCACCGAGCCTGATAGTCCGGTGGCTGATACTTCAGGCTGTCTTGGTGTGTAGGCCAAATGATGGTTTTGCACATTCTTTCCAAATATTGATTTGGAAGATTTCGAGATAGCTTGTTCAATCGCTACGCCAGCGATTGATTTCCTGGCTTTGTCTGGCTGTCTTAGCACCTCATCGCAGGGAAGCTGGTGGATGACAACCTACTGAGAACGAGGTCTGGACATAGTCGTGCGGTACTGAAGTCTTCTGGACATGGTCATGCGGTACTGCATACATCTGGACATGGTCATGCGGTACTGCATACTTTTGGACATGGTCATGCGGTATTGAGTCTTCTGGACATGGTCATTTGGTACTGAAGTCTTCTGGACATGGTCATGCGGTACTGCATACTTCTGGACATGGTCATGCGGTATTGAGTCTTCTGGACATGCTCTTTCTGTACTGAGTCTTCTGGACATGGTCGTTTGGTGCTGCGTACTTCTGGACGTGGTCTTGCGGTACTGCGTACTTCTGGACATGGTCGTGCGGTACTGCATACTTTTGGACATGGTCATGCAATAATGCATACTTTTGAGAGTAAACTAGCAGAAATAGCACAGTAGAGATGGTTTACAGAGAAAGCAAGGTTTGGAGAGAAAGCAGGTTCGACAAGGTTTTATATTTCCACCAAACGTACCGCGTCTTCAGCTCGGGCTGTCCTGACTGAAAGCGCAGCTGGAGGAAGCAGCGTCTATTTCGTTACATGTGGTGTCAGGAGTGGGATTTGTCGACCAGTACAAATCCACCGATATGGAACAACCACCGTCACCAGCTGCTGTCATGGCATACTTAGAGAGAAGTATGGCCGAGGTAGACCAGATGATGAGAGAACTTCGGGCATCGCTGGCAAACACGCCAACTTTAAAATCCGTTCCAAGGACAGGCTTTGTTTCCAGGGAACAAACAGTACCGTCAGCACTGAACACTGAAGCATTTCTCAAGATGGAGGTTAGGAGGCATGATAGCAGGCGAACACCACATTACAGTCGAGTTCTGGATGAGGTAGAATTTACACCAGTGACACAGGTCAGCAAATTACAGTGATTAGAGAAGGCCTTGGAAGCTGTAATCGCCAAAGCTGAAGCAAAAATTAGTCAACTGGACTACAACTACCAGAGAGGAAACGAAGTTCCGCAGGCAGAACTGGCTCCAGAGGTGTTAAATGGTGACAATCCACAGTACATGTACATGTATACTGCACAGCATGGTAGTCCAGGTCCACAGCTACCGCCACCAGTACCAGAGGGGTTGAATAGGAGTACCCAACAGAATGCCGAACAGAGCAGAAACATAGATGACAGACAGTGAGAAGGTCAGGCCACTTGGTGCATCAGGTGGAGGAAGCAGAAAGGGGCTGTTTCTTGATGGGAAGTGAATGGTCAGCCTCTCACCATGCTGATAAATACTGGGTCCACAACCACCTTCATATCTGAGGCTGTTTTCGCCGAAGACAGGAAGCCGGTTTTGCAGCCAGTTTCGACAATTGTGAAGCAAGCAGATGGCACACCATTACCAGTCAGCGGGAAGGTGATGCTGGCAGTGCAGATCGGCAACTGGCTTTTAAACGCCCCCATCACGGTAGCAAAAGTGAAGAATCAGGGCATTCTAGGCTTGGATTTCTTAATCCAAACGAACGCCGATCTTGACTGAAGGAGAGAAACGATCATGTAACGTTTATGAGAAAAGAGGATGTTTTAGTTACATTTTAGCCTGTAACTTTTGTAAATTGTTGTTATATTTGCTTTATATGATTGTTACCAAACAATCATGAAACAGCCCTAGGTCAAAGCAAGGAAAGTTAGGAAAATATGAGTTGATTATTACATGTGTATTTAATTAACCACTTTTTCTTTTAACATGTAATTGCATTATGTAATTGTGTACTTGCTGAATTAATGTTTACGGCTTGGTCATTCACTGTATGCCAAGTCAGTGCTCACCGAGCCTGATAGTGCAGTGGCTGATAAATCGGGCTGGCTTGGTATGCAGGCCAAATGATTCAATGATGATAGCTTGTTCAAGATCGCTCTGCCATCGATTGTTTTTCTGGCTTTGTCTGGCTGTCTTAGCACCTCATCGCAGGGAAGCTGGTGGATGACAACCTACTGAGAACGAGGTCTTGACATGGTCGTGCGGTACTGAAGTCTTCTGGGCATGGTCGTGTGGTTGTGCGTACTGCTGGACATGGTCGTGCGGTACCACGTACTTCTGGACATGGTCGTGCAATAATGCGTACTTGTGAGAGTAGACCTAAACTAGCAGAAATAGCGCGGTAGTGACGGTTCGACAAGGTGGTATATTTCCGCCAAACGTACCACGTCCTCAGCTCGGGCTATCCTGACCGAAACCGCAGCTGGAGGAAGCAGCGTCTATTTTGTTACAATATATTACATGCATTTACATTTCTGGTACAGTGAAACCTGTATATAAAGACCACTCAAGGGAAACAAGAAAAGCGGTCTCTATGGAGAGGTTCCTTTAGTACATGTTTCAATGGAAAACATTTTTTAAGGGAAATGAAAATTATGTTCTTTTTAGACAGATGGTTTGTCTACAGTGCGAGCAGAAACAATGTGATAGAAATATCATAATTATTGCACCACAGTTAGATAGAATAACTCTTCAAGTTTTTATTTGATACCACATGTTTGTGAATTTTCTGGATAGGAATCAATTAATGTGTCTGGGTGAAAACCCATTTGTGCCAACATCAACAATGCCTTGTCTGATTTGGATGAGCTAGACTGCACAATGAGCAAAAAAGCCTATTGTAATGATAATTGAGTTATTCAAAATCAGGCAAGGGGCTGTTGAAGCTATTGCTAAAAAGCTCCTGTGGAATGGCCCCAAGATCTCCAAACTGAACTCTTCGTCTGGGGGTTCCTGGAGCCCAAGGAGTACAGCAGCCCTAGGGGGTGTTTCATCAAGTTTTTTGTCTGTGAGTTTTACCGACAAATTTGTTCTCAGCCAATCAGGTGCAAGGATTTCAGTAGCTTATAACACTTATTGCAACTTGTCATTGATGACAAGTTTTATAAACCAGGGCCCTGGATGATTTGCAGACAGGCAGACACTTTGTAGGGCCATAGCAGCGATGCTCCATCGAGCTCAGAAATGTATCGAGAGAAACGATGTCCAAGTGCCCAAAATGACTATGAAAAAGGACTTTTCAGTGAAGACCACTGAATGTTATGACTTCTGGCTTTATTCATTTATTAATTTATATATTGGTTCTCGTGTTTATTTGTCTTGATTAAACATATGCATAAACTTTACGCACATTGATTGTGTGAATGTTTTTGTTTCTGTTTCAGCAGGTAATCATTACGACTTGGCGCAAATGAGTTAACTATCTTTCAAACAATGGCTGTTGTGCACTCATCCGTAACAGCAACATTGAAACAAATGTTACCAAACAACATATATATCCATACATGCTAAAAATACTCTGTTAATCCCATAAAATTTAAAACAATACTCAATTTAAATAGTGCAACATTTTTTTCTGACTCACACTACATGTATATGTCAGGTGGTCGAGCAGATTGACTGTATTACATGTAGCATTGTGGTGATGTAAGCGAGGACAAAGAAGATGTATACACACAGTTAATCCATTTATAGCCTGTTGGTTTGATGCTCTTAGTCCTTATCTATATATGTCTCATCTGTGAAAAATAATGTCTTCACTTTTTTGTGTTCCCAACAGCTCTAGCTATTGGTCTGGGTGTTGGCATTCCAGTTCTACTCATCTTAGTCATTTCAATGACACTTTTTACATACAAAAAACGAAGGTACATGTACTTGTTATTTTTAGATGTTTTTGAATTTACAGTTTTGATCATACGACTTGAGGGATTCAATGTTTGCTTGAGTTTTAAAAATAGCCTGTGTTTAGTTGTTTAGAATCAGATTAGGAAGTGCATGTATCGTATGGAAGCAAGTCCTAGACATCATGAAAAATTAATTACTATTTACATGTATGTCAGGAAGAATTATGTGATATTACTGCAAATGTGTTCTGTTGCTATCTTTATTTGAAGTATATATACATGCCTGCCAGTTTGGATCATTGGTCGTGCCAAAGATTTTAAAATGACTGGGCACATCATTTGCAAGAATAACTTTTTTCTCTTGAAAAAGGTATTTCCATAGAACAGTTGTTCCTTTTTTTCTAATTCAGGAATTCACTCCACATGTTGTGGTTTAAAGGGCACTGTTTCTTGAGACTTGAAGATAATCTTCATCAATTTTTCTCCTTGTGACATTCTAATGCATCATATTCTGTGATCTTACTGAAATTTACTTCACCATTTGCATAAAGGAAATATCAAGACACGTCACTTCAAATCTTGTTATCAAATATAATTATTTCATAAGTTGTTTTTTGTGTGTGAAAGAGAAATAGTTTTGATAATCTTGACTATGTCTTTATTAATTCATCCGCCTTTGTATGTCAAGCTTTTTCACAAAAGTTTTCTCATTTGTTCATATACTTGCCTTCAACCTTATGTATCTGAGAGAACTGCATATTTGGCTTCCTGTGTATTAAAGAGGCTTCCCATGTGCTGAAGATTAATACTACTCAAACGACACAAAACCTTAATTTTACCCCAAAATTAAAGTGGCATGAACTTCTGTAGGCAGTGTTTGGCCAACTATAATAGCAAATACAATGTACATGTACATGTAATTGGTCCAAACTGTCGGCTTTCAACTATATTGTGTTTTCATTTTATGTTTAGGGATGCTCCACCAGAGCCACCAAGTAAGTTTGATCTAGATCTAGAGGATGTTCCAGCAGGTGAGCAACTACGTATATTTTTATTTTCATCTCTATATTTATTAATTTATTGCTTCATAAAGAGTGGAATACCACTGTTAACAGAGCTTCATATTAAAAGGGTCCACACAAACAGTTTAACAGATCAATATTTACAGAACAAAGAGAAAAACAAAACACAACAAACATGATACATGAAGTGTACAAGATAAAAAGATTGATATGTGATGAACCATCCCTTAAGTGGCTCAGTGTGTCTTTTGTAAGATTCTTTCATAGAATATCATTTCTTATGCATCTAATTCCCTTTTTTCTTTTTTTTTCTGGGAAAATCTTGATATTCTTGAATTTCATGATGGGCTATCAGTATGTATAGTTTGTTACCATAAAATATTTTTTTCTGAAGATGAGCATGAAAGCAAGGTTATAGTTGAGATACATGTTAGGAACTTCCCCAGTCACGCTATGATTCCATGTCGTATCATGATCAACTTTCAAAACTTTAAAAACATGAGCGCCCTGAATCTGATCTGACTTTCGGCCAATTGAATCTGGAATTTGTAACTAATGGCAATTTCCCTGGGGAAGTGAAGTCGGGTTTGATGGGTGCTCCTTTTCTTTCCCTGGTGACCAAAGTTATTTGTGCTGGTAAAATTTGGAGGTATTCACCAGGGAAGTTCAGCAGGGGAAATGGTTTAAATAGGGTATTGGTGGCTCTGTGAAGGTAGAATATTTGCAAACATGATTAAAACGCATTTCTATATTAATTAGATTTTTATAGCTGTTGGGCAGGCTCAACATCCTGAGGGCAGACTGCCCTGGCCTCCTTAAATCACAATTCCTATAATATTTGAATAAAAGAAATATCAAATGAAGATGACTGAGCCATGATTGATCCTCATGTAAATGTATTTCCTCTTTTGTTTGTGGAGGTCTGTGTATACATCAAATTCTGGATGCCCCTTTCACAATGATTATGTTCCTGAACTTATTAGGTATTCATTAACTTGTTTCCATTATTTTTGTAGAGAGCAGGGGTAAACCTGTTCCAGATGTGGTGCCTCCTGCCATTCCTAGCACTTCCAAGCCAAAGCCTACCCTCAAACCACGGCCACCGCAGTACCAGCCTATTCTCGTCACCAACCTGCCCAAGCATGTCAAGGCCAGGCGTATGTCTCCCGATGGATTCGAAAAGGAATACAAGGTATCAAAAATATTGAAGCTTGATCAAAATCTCTGGCTCCACTGTAATTGCAATGTAGAACAATGCAAAGTTTTAGCTGCAGCAAAAGGATATAAAGTATGTATGTGTATGTGTGAGTGAGTGTTTGGCAACAAAACCTATGGGTGCAAATACTAGGCACTGTAGATGCTTACAGATTGAGGGGAAGGGGGGGGGGGGAGCTGCTGCCACAAGGGAAGTTATTAAGAGAAGGGAGTGTTTATTACATGCAATGTTTATCATTCCATCCCTAATATCTCTCTCTCTTTCTCTCTCTCTTCTTGATTGATAGGCCTTGTTGAATAGGAGTGACGAAGGATGTATTGGCAACAATCCTGAGAATAAACCAAAGAACAGATACAAGAACATTCTAACGTGTAAGTTTTTTATACGGTACTGTGATTTTTTAAAATTATATACTAAATTTGTGTACCATCTTACTTTTACTTACAATTATATAAATAGATTTTAAACAGATTTTAAAGTAATTATTATTGGTAGTACTGTTGATTTGCAGTAACATTGATGTCAAAATATTTGAGAATATGCCTTGGTAAAATAAGTGTGGGGGTTTGGTGGATAATGGTCAGGTTCTTACCGATTAGGCAGTTTATGTAATGTCGTCTCTCTCGACACAGGAGCAGTAATATGAGAGCACCTTGAGTTCAGGTTTGCTATGTGATGGATATGAGTGATATAATCAGTAACCCGTGATGTAATTTAAAATAGGTTAAGGATGGATGGAGTCAGAGGAGGAGATACGTAGATCCGGTGCAGGGGATGCCCCTCCCCCTTTAATAAAACACATCATGGCTGGGAAAATTGCTTGAGTTACAAAATGCTTCTTTATTTCTTGTTCAGATGATGAGCATCGGGTGAAACTCAACAAGCAACCAACAGAACCAGGAGCTGATTACATCAATGCAACCTTCATAGATGTAAGATATATTGACTTATTGATGTTATTGATGACTTCCCATAGGGTGGATCCAGGCTTTTGTAAAGAGGGGGCACAACTCCCCCCAAATTCTGACAAGCAAGCAATTAAATAAAGGATATCACATTTATTCTTCAGTGCATTTCTACTACAAAACTCTGACAAGCAACACCAAAAAAGAAAAAAACAGAAAAAAAGCAGGGGCTATCATTCATTTTCAGATGACTTTCAGGTAAAAATTTGAAAGGCGGCAAAGGCTGGTTAATGCCCCCTTAATCTGCTAGCAGTGGTCCTATACGTACCATTTGTCCTATGCCTGACCCCTTCAACCCTATCTACTCATTAGACCATTACTATAAAGACCAATGGGATCTATTCTTGATTTATTGTTGTTTAAGTAAATTATCCTCAGCATTTGTAAAAGAAATGATTTGTATTTATCGTCTGAATAGTTCACCAACATTTTATTGTGTGAAAGACACACACAGGCCTTCTTTTCAATTTAGTCTGACCAATCTATATTATACATGTATTATCGTAGACATTTGTATAAGAAGTAGTGAAATTGTATGGTAATCATCAGATTATAATTTTCACTGAAACTCTCTGTGATGGAGATAAGTTTATTTTACTCCTTTTTAGAAATGATCTTACTGTATTATCTTTTCTTGACAGGGATACAAAAAGGAAAATGCTTTCATCGCCTCTCAAGGTAATAAATGCATGTTAATACATGTATTCAATTACGTTTTCGGGTTGTCCGTCCGTCCGTCCGCCCCACTTTTCGTTACTGCGATATCTCAAGAACTACATGTATATGAGGTGAGAACTTGGTACTAGTATGTATCCCCATACGAAGATGAACTGATTAGATTTTGGGGTAAGTAGGTCAAAGGTCAGAGGTCACAGAGGTCAATTTACATGAAATTACATGAAATTCTTGGTTTTTAGCACCGTTACCGCGATATCTCAAGAACTGTTTGAGGTAAGAACTTCAAACATGGTACTAGTATGTATCCCCATACGAAGATGAACTGATTAGATTTTGGGGTAAGGAGGTCAAAGGTCAGAGGTCACAGGTCAATTTACATGAAATTCTTGGTTTTTAGCACCGTTACCGCGATATCTCAAGAACTGTTTGAGGTGAGAACTTCAAACCTGGTACCAGTATGTATCCCCATAGAAAGAGGAACTGATTAGATTTTGGGGTAGGTAGGTCAAAGTTCAGAGGTCACAGAGGTCAATTTACATGAAATTACATGAAATTCTTGGTTTTTAGCACCGTTACCGCAATATCTCAAGAACTGTTTGAGGTAAGAACTTCAAACATGGTACTAGTATGTATCCCCATACGAAGATGAACTGATTAGATTTTGGGGTAAGGAGGTCAAAGGTCAGAGGTCACAGAGGTCAATTTACATGAAATTCTTGGTTTTTAGCACCGTTACCGCGATATCTCAAGAACTGTTTGAGGTGAGAACTTCAAACCTGGTACCAGTATGTATCCCCATAGAAAGAGGAACTGATTAGATTTTGGGGTAGGTAGGTCAAAGTTCAGAGGTCACAGAGGTCAATTTACATGAAATTACATGAAATTCTTGGTTTTTAGCACCGTTACCGCGATATCTCAAGAACTATCTGAGATGAGAACTTCAAACTTGGTACCCGTATGTATCCCCATAGAAAGATGAAGTGATTAGATTTTGGGGTAAGTAGGTCAAAGGTCAATTTATATGAAATTACATGAAATTCTTGGTTTTTAGCACCGTTACCGCGATATCTCAAGAACTATTTGAGGTAAGAACTTCAAACTTGGTACCAGTATGTATCCCCATACGAAGATGAACTGATTAGATTTTGGGGTAAGGAGGTCAAAGGTCAGAGGTCACAGGTCAATTTACATGAAATTACATGAAATTCTTGGTTTTTAGCACCGGTTACCGCGATATCTCAAGAACTGTTTGAGTTGAGAACTTCAAACCCGGTACCAGTATGTATCCCCATAGAAAAAGGAACTCATTAGATTTTGGGGTAGGTAGGTCAAAGTTCAGAGGTCACAGAGGTCACAGAGGTCAATTTACATGAAATTACATGAAATTCTTGGTTTTTAGCACCGTTACCGCGATATCTCAAGAACTATTTGAGGTAAGAACTTCAAACTTGGTACCAGTATGTATCCCCATAGAAAGAGGAACTGATTAGATTTTTGGGGTAGGTAGGTCAAAGTTCAGAGGTCAATTTACATGAAATTACATGGAATTACTGGTTTTTAGCACCGTTACCGCGATATCTCAAGAACTGTTTGAGGTGAGAACTTCAAACCCGGTACCAGTATGTATCCCCATACGAAGATGAACTGATTAGATTTTGGGGTAAGTAGGTCAAAGGTCAGAGGTCACAAAGGTCAATTTATATGAAATTACATGAAATTCTTGGTTTTTAGCACCGTTACCGCGATATCTCAAGAACTATTTGAGGTAAGAAGTTCAAACTTGGTACCAGTATGTATCCCCATACGAAGATGAACTGATTAGATTTTGGGGTAAGAAGGTCAAAGGTCAGAGGTCACAGGTCAATTTACATGCATGTTAATACATGTATTCAATTACGTTTTCGGGTTGTCCGTCCGTCCGTCCGCCCCACTTTTCGTTACTGCGATATCTCAAGAACTACATGTATATGAGGTGAGAACTTGGTACTAGTATGTATCCCCATACGAAGATGAACTGATTAGATTTTGGGGTAAGTAGGTCAAAGGTCAGAGGTCACAGAGGTCAATTTACATGAAATTACATGAAATTCTTGGTTTTTAGCACCGTTACCGCGATATCTCAAGAACTGTTTGAGGTAAGAACTTCAAACATGGTACTAGTATGTATCCCCATACGAAGATGAACTGATTAGATTTTGGGGTAAGGAGGTCAAAGGTCAGAGGTCACAGAGGTCAATTTACATGAAATTCTTGGTTTTTAGCACCGTTACGATATCTCAAGAACTGTTTGAGGTGAGAACTTCAAACCTGGTACCAGTATGTATCCCCATAGAAAGAGGAACTGATTAGATTTTGGGGTAGGTAGGTCAAAGTTCAGAGGTCACAGAGGTCAATTTACATGAAATTACATGAAATTCTTGGTTTTTAGCACCGTTACCGCGATATCTCAAGAACTGTTTGAGGTAAGAACTTCAAACATGGTACTAGTATGTATCCCCATATGAAGATGAACTGATTAGATTTTGGGGTAAGGAGGTCAAAGGTCACAGGTCACAGGTCAATTTACATGAAATTCTTGGTTTTTAGCACCGTTACTGCGATATCTCAAGAACTGTTTGAGGTGAGAACTTCAAACCTGGTACCAGTATGTATCCCCATAGAAAGAGGAACTGATTAGATTTTGGGGTAGGTAGGTCAAAGTTCAGAGGTCACAGAGGTCAATTTACATGAAATTACATGAAATTCTTGGTTTTTAGCACCGTTACCGCGATATCTCAAGAACTATCTGAGGTGAGAACTTCAAACTTGGTACCAGTATGTATCCCCATAGAAAGATGAACTGATTAGATTTTGGGGTAAGTAGGTCAAAGGTCAATTTATATGAAATTACATGAAATTCTTGGTTTTTAGCACCGTTACCGCGATATCTCAAGAACTATTTGAGGTAAGAACTTCAAACTTGGTACCAGTATGTATCCCCATACGAAGATGAACTGATTAGATTTTGGGGTAAGGAGGTCAAAGGTCAGAGGTCACAGGTCAATTTACATGAAATTACATGAAATTCTTGGTTTTTAGCACCGGTTACCGCGATATCTCAAGAACTGTTTGAGTTGAGAACTTCAAACCCGGTACCAGTATGTATCCCCATAGAAAAAGGAACTCATTAGATTTTGGGGTAGGTAGGTCAAAGTTCAGAGGTCACAGAGGTCAATTTACATGAAATTACATGAAATTCTTGGTTTTTAGCACCGTTACCGCGATATCTCAAGAACTATTTGAGGTAAGAACTTCAAACTTGGTACCAGTATGTATCCCCATAGAAAGAGGAACTGATTAGATTTTGGGGTAGGTAGGTCAAAGTTCAGAGGTCAATTTACATGAAATTACATGGAATTACTGGTTTTTAGCACCGTTACCGCGATATCTCAAGAACTATCTGAGGTGAGAACTTCAAACTTGGTACCAGTATGTATCCCCATAGAAAGAGGAACTGATTAGATTTTGGGGTAGGTAGGTCAAAGTTCAGAGGTCACAGAGGTCAATTTACATGAAATTACATGAAATTCTTGGTTTTTAGCACCGTTACCGCGATATCTCAAGAACTGTTTGAGGTAAGAACTTCAAACATGGTACTAGTATGTATCCCCATACGAAGATGAACTGATTAGATTTTGGGGTAAGTAGGTCAAAGGTCACAGGTCACAGGTCAATTTACATGAAATTCTTGGTTTTTAGCACCGTTACCGCGATATCTCAAGAACTGTTTGAGGTGAGAACTTCAAACTTGGTACCAGTATGTATCCCCATAGAAAGAGGAACTGATTAGATTTTGGGGTAGGTAGGTCAAAGTTCAGAGGTCACAGAGGTCAATTTACATGAAATTACATGAAATTCTTGGTTTTTAGCACCGCTACCACGATATCTCAAGAACTATCTGAGGTGAGAACTTCAAACTTGGTACCAGTATGTATCCCCATAGAAAGATGAAGTGATTATATTTTGGGGTAAGTAGGTCAAAGGTCAATTTATATGAAATTACATGAAATTCTTGGTTTTTAGCACCGTTACCGCGATATCTCAAGAACTATTTGAGGTAAGAACTTCAAACTTGGTACCAGTATGTATCCCCATAGAAAGAGGAACTGATTAGATTTTGGGGTAAGTAGGTCAAAGGTCAGAGGTCACAGAGGTCAATTTACATGAAATTACATGAAATTCTTGGTTTTTAGCATCGTTACCGCGATATCTCAAGAACTGTTTGAGGTAAGAACTTCAAACTTGGTACTAGTATGTATCCCCATACGAAGATGAACTGATTAGATTTTGGGGTAAGGAGGTCAAAGGTCAGAGGTCACAGAGGTCAATTTACATGAAATTACATGAAATTCTTGGTTTTTAGCACCGTTACCGCGATATCTCAAGAACTGTTTGAAGTGAGAACTTCAAACTTGGTACCAGTATGTATCCCCATAGAAAGAGGAACTCATTAGATTTTGGGGTAGGTAGGTCAAAGTTCAGAGGTCACAGAGGTCAATTTACATGAAATTACATGAAATTCTTGGTTTTTAGCACCGTTACCGCGATATCTCAAGAACTATTTGAGGTAAGAACTTCAAACTTGGTACCAGTATGTATCCCCATAGAAAGAGGAACTGATTAGATTTTGGGGTAGGTAGGTCAAAGTTCAGAGGTCAATTTACATGAAATTACATGGAATTACTGGTTTTTAGCACCGTTACCGCGATATCTCAAGAACTGTTTGAGGTGAGAACTTCAAACCTGGTACCAGTATGTATCCCCATAGAAAGAGGAACTCATTAGATTTTGGGGTAGGTAGGTCAAAGTTCAGAGGTCACAGAGGTCAATTTACATGAAATTACATGAAATTCTTGGTTTTTAGCACCGTTACCGCGATATCTCAAGAACTGTTTGAGGTAAGAACTTCAAACATGGTACTAGTATGTATCCCCATACGAAGATGAACTGATTAGATTTTGGGGTAAGGAGGTCAAAGGTCAGAGGTCACAGAGGTCAATTTACATGAAATTCTTGGTTTTTAGCACCGTTACCGCGATATCTCAAGAACTGTTTGAGGTGAGAACTTCAAACCTGGTACCAGTATGTATCCCCATAGAAAGAGGAACTGATTAGATTTTGGGGTAGGTAGGTCAAAGTTCAGAGGTCACAGAGGTCAATTTACATGAAATTACATGAAATTCTTGGTTTTTAGCACCGTTACCGCGATATCTCAAGAACTATCTGAGGTGAGAACTTCAAACTTGGTACCAGTATGTATCCCCATAGAAAGATGAAGTGATTAGATTTTGGGGTAAGTAGGTCAAAGGTCAATTTATATGAAATTACATGAAATTCTTGGTTTTTAGCACCGTTACCGCGATATCTCAAGAACTATTTGAGGTAAGAACTTCAAACTTGGTACCAGTATGTATCCCCATAGAAAGAGGAACTGCTTAGATTTTGGGGTAAGTAGGTCAAAGGTCAGAGGTCACAGAGGTCAATTTACATGAAATTACATGAAATTCTTGGTTTTTAGCACCGTTACCGCGATATCTCAAGAACTGTTTGAGGTAAGAACTTCAAACTTGGTACTAGTATGTATCCCCATACGAAGATGAACTGATTAGATTTTGGGGTAAGGAGGTCAAAGGTCAGAGGTCACAGGTCAATTTACATGAAATTACATGAAATTCTTGGTTTTTAGCAACGGTTATCGCGATATCTCAAGAACTGTTTGAAGTGAGAACTTCAAACCCGGTACCAGTATGTATCCCCATAGAAAGAGGAACTGATTAGATTTTGGGGTAGGTAGGTCAAAGTTCAGAGGTCACAGAGGTCAATTTACATGAAATTACATGAAATTCTTGGTTTTTAGCACCGTTACCGCGATATATCAAGAACTGTTTGAGGTAAGAACTTCAAACTTGGTACCAGTATGTATCCCCATAGAAAGAGGAACTGATTAGATTTTGGGGTAGGTAGGTCAAAGTTCAGAGGTCAATTTACATGAAATTACATGGAATTACTGGTTTTTAGCACCGTTACCGCGATATCTCAAGAACTATCTGAGGTGAGAACTTCAAACTTGGTACCAGTATGCATCCCCATAGAAAGATGAACTGATTAGATTTTGGGGTATTAAGTAGGTCAAAGGTCAGAGGTCACAGAGGTCAATTTACATGAAATTACATGAAATTACTGGTTTTTAGCCTCGTTATCAAATATTTCTAGAACAGTTTGAGCCATCAACTGAATTTAGGCGGAGGCATATAGGAGACGCAGTCGTATTCATCTTGTTTACCTTTGTTATCACCATATCTCAACTATTTTGTATTCATGACTAGGAGGAGATAAAGTGATCAGACTTTTGGGTTATCAAGTGTAAGGTCAAATGTCAAAGACGTCAATTACCATGTAATTAGAGGCTTTTTATTCTGGTTATCACAATATTTCAAGATCAGTTTGAGCCATCAACTGAATTTAGGCGGAGGCATATAGGAGACGCAGTCGCATTCATCTTGTTTTAAAAAGGTTTTTAATTGAGCATAATCATGGCATAGAAGAAACTGTTAAAGTTTCAAGGAACAAAGGAGAACAATACTAGAATTGAATGTCTGTTGCATTAATCAATTTTGATTCTTAAAGAATCAAACAAAAACAAAAACACTGATGATTACCCCCTTGTTTTTTGCATCATTTAAGTATTTTCTTTCTTTTTGGGGGGTTGCAAATTCAATTTTAAAATTGACAGCATAATACATACAAGGTCATATTTTATGATACTAATAACATAGATACATGTTTGGACTTCAAAATTGATATCTACCAAAACATCTAAGGTAATCTAAATTTATAGAGTTTGCGACAATATTATCAAGAAGAGTAGATTACTATTTGCACTTTTTTGCCATTGCAATGAAGAAATCTCCATGGAATGAATTGATTAATGATGACTAAATGTGAATTGAAAAAAAATAAACTCAAAATAATTGGTCTCATTTTGTACCTGTCCAGGTCCAAATACTGCTTCATTGAACGATTTCTGGCAGATGGTTTATGAGCAGAGGACGGCGACCATTGTCATGCTAACTAATCTCGTAGAGAACAACAAGGTACATGTACTGTCATATAAGGATGCAGTATTGATCTTCAATATGTTTTACAGATTTGCACCCCTCAAGGCTCATTGATATATATGTTTTTTAATCTCTACCTGCAGGATATTATATTCAGTACTTTACACTTGATAATGCTCTGTTTGAAAGCCCAGTCACACTGCTTATGTCATTCCAAACTGACTGATAATCAACAAAATCTTTGCCATATAGGGTCATGTAAAGTTTTGTTAGGTCTATTGTCCGTCTGATGTTAGTCTCATTGGTGTGACTGGCCGTGGTATAAATCTCTCTATTAAAAGTGGTCATTATTTGATATGACTATTTGGAAATGTGACTAGAAAAATTTAGACAAATAATAAATAACATGTATATCAAACATAACCAGTATACTGTTAATACATGGTTGGGAGTGTGTTGGTGCGATCTGGCAACACAAAGGTTTTTATTGTGGTGTACTTTACGCACGAGGCGCAAGTCTATAAAAATGGTTACGAACCCCCTAGAAACGCAAAGAGCCGCACAGTCTTGGAGGCTGCCATTTGCTTTCCTGGATGACATCACATATAAGCGCAGCCTAGCCAACAAAAGTCATGCGCGTTTCAGTGCGCGCATGTAATCCTTTTCTGCGCTAAACTACGCGATTTCAGTGCGTTTTAAGTTTGCACGCACCAGAGGTACGTGTACGCGCAGCTCAGCCGTGCTTTAGAGCCTTTTTGCCGTGCGTTAGTGCTTTTTTTTGCACGGTCACGTGGTGTTATTTGACCAATCAGGATGGCTACATTCTTGAACCCGTTTTATAAAGTCTTATATATCATTAACTCATCAGTGTCTTATACATGTACATGTATTTTACCATTATCTCCCATTGTTATCATCTCATAAACATACAACATGCTTTCTTCCACAGACAAAATGTTTAGAATACTGGCCTGCCTTTGGAGTGCACGAGGAGCATGGCGAACTGGAAGTGCAAGGTAAAGAGGTAGAAGACCTGGGAAGTTATGTGCACCGGAAGTTTGAAGTTGGAAAGGTATCTATCATGTTATTATATAATAAGATATAGTTACTGATAAGTACTTTAGTTAATATAGTTACTGATAAGTACTTTAATGTGATCATTATATCATAAATCATGGGGTTATACCTCATAATTGAATTTCAGTTGCGAATTTTAATACAGAGGGCATGGGACAGTGAAGGCTTGAGGGAGGGAGAGAGAGAGAGAGAGAGGAAAGAAAAGAACCTTTCAGAAATTTTAAAAGAAGAACATATAAGTTTGCCCAACACCTGCGGTACAAACAGCAACAACAAAATGTTAAGTCATATATATACCATCGATCAAGTTCTGCTTTTCTCAGTTTTGTTGTTTTTGTTACTGTCATCGCAATATTTTGAGAATCAAAGTTGTAATCATCTCCCATTCTTCCCCCCCCCCCCCCCCCCCCCTCTGTTTCATTCCAATCTCTTTCCAAAGCCTGGTAGAACATTCCACAAAGTATCTCAATACCATTACATCATCTGGCCTGATATGGGTGTTCCCGAGAGCTCTCAACCCCTCATTGATTTCATAGATACTGTTAAGCAAGCTAATCCCGCTGATGCCGGTCCAGTCATTGTCCACTGCAGGTAAGTTTAGTTGACAACACCTAATATTGCATTTTATCATTTTATCCCAAAGTGGATGTAAAAGACATTGAAATGAATGCAATCCTCCAACACAGATATTTCGTCGTCAGTGGCGGGTCCAGGATTTAGTGCATGGGGGGGGTGGGGGGGGGGGGGGGGGGGGCACACACAAAAAAAAAGGGTTTTTCCCTCCAAAATTCTCTGACAAGCAAAAAAAAAAAAAAGAAGGTCCTCAGCATTTCAGTGCCTTTCTTTTCAGTCCAAAATTCTCTGACAAGCAAAAAAAAAAAAAAAAAAAGGTCCTTGGTACTTTTGTGTCTCTCCGGACAAGCAAAAAAAAAAGGCTTCTTTTTTTTTGGGGGGGGGCCGGGGGGGGGGGGGGGCACATGCCCCCTGTGCTCCCCCCTGGTTCGCCACTGGTCATGATCACGAAACTACATTGATGAATCAGTTAGATCTTGCATGCATTATTTGCGAAATGATTTAATGATTTACATACTTTAGATACGGTTGTTAAATCATTTAAAGAAGAATGAGGGAAACACTTAAACATACTAAATTGTTCCATTCTAAAATGACTTCCATGACACAATTAACAGGGAAGGTCCTATGAAGATATAATATGATTAAAATATATCCTCCTTGTATTTCCTGAACATTTCAGTGCTGGAGCAGGCCGAACAGGTACATACATTACCATCGATAGCATGATGGAAATGATCAAAGCAGAGAAGAAGATAGATGTATTCAACTTCGTGAACGAGATGAGGAAACGGAGAACATTTATGGTACAAGTACAGGTAGGCATAATGCGAATACTACATGGTGGGAGGAAGGGGGCAGTGTTTCGTGAGAAATATATTGTATACGAATGGAATTTACACCACATATGTTCCGAGGGGTTGTAGCCCTCTAGATTGACAGCCCATGGACCGACAGTGTTGATCTTATTATTGGCCTTCAGGGGAACGTTTCATCAAGTGCCTTGTCAGTGATTTTGACAGACAATTTTGCTCTCAGCCAATCAGATGCAAGGATTTCAATAGCTTATGACAGTTGTCGGTAAAAATCACTGACAAAACGCTTCATGAAATGCTCCCCTGAAAAGTTCTCTGAGGGTTTATGAGAATAATACTGTGTCAGGCTCGTGTGCTGTCAGTCTACTGGGATGGTCCCACTCCGACTGCAGTTGCTCCACATTAAATTTCTAAAAAGTCTTCAATCATAGACCTAACACTAAAGCTAACAGTATAGCTGTAAAGCTAAACTAAAACTGTATTGCATCTCAAGTCCTAACCCTACATCCGTGACGAAATAAAATATGGAGCAAACATTGGATCACCTGGGGGGTGTTTCATAAAGCTGTTCGTAAGCACGACTGGAACATGTTCTTGGGTGCTAAACTAATCAGATTCTCAATCATTTAGCACAAGAACTGATCACCAGCCGTGCGTAAAGTCGTGCGTAACTTACGAACAGCTTATGAAACACCCCCCAGGTGCTTGCCGTAAAACGTGGAAGTGTTCTTAAAGTGTACCAATTACCTAAAAAAATATTTGTGTACTGCTAGAATGTATAAAACCAACCTCAAATCACTTTAACTGACCCTGTAAGGGTTAACGGTTAAGGAGAAAGGTTAAGAAGAAAATAAAGGAAAACACAAAACCCCTCGCGCAGAACCAAACTCCGAGTTCAGTTCCACACGGGCCCTTAACGGGTTCGTTGACTAGTCTCCTCACAAGTCGCTGTATTGTTTATTGGGAGTGTATTTCAACTTGTAATATCTCTTTATAGAATCACCATTTGAAGTTCATATTTTGAAAACAACCAGTAACATACAGAGCAAAATATTTTTTGGTAATTGGTACACTTTAATGCCACTATCCCACATATACAGTGTGCATAAAAAAAAGTATACCCAACTTCGGTATGTTTCTAATTAAAAAGTTATAACCTCTTTGGGCTTAAAATCTATTTTATATCAAGGAGCAACTTATATTCCGTCAAATGATACCTTATTCTTAACCGTGCTGCAACAGATGACTGAGCAGCAGGCTTTTCAAAAAGTAGTGTCAAAATCTTCTTGTACCAAGTTTGGGCTGAAGCAACGAACGTTGGTCAAACCCAGTTATACATTTTGTTATTCCAGTTTGAAAACAATTGCTTAGTTGTTTTAATTGATTTTGTTCATATGAATAGAAAAGGTGTTAATGTCAACTCAAACTCAACAATAGGCTTATTACAAGCAAAATTTATTATCATATTTTCTTCGCCATGCTGACACAATCTCAGTTTCATCCACATCCCTAGAGTCATTCAAAATGGACAAAGTTTATTTGGGAAGCTGTCTTTTTTATAATGGAAGTCTACTATAAATTACTTCGGTAATTCTCAACGCATGTTTCTTCCTTGTATATTTTCAGTCTTTAAACTCAGTAAAGCTTTGAGTTCATGCGTTTTTGAAGAAAAACAGCTCTTGCACCTTATGCAGGTTAAATGGTGCAATGCAGCGAGTTTTTAGTTATGAGATAAGAACTTAGAATGCTGTTAAATTAAATTGAGTTTATAATATGGATTGAAACAAGGTCATGTGAAAGCTTAGATACCCAGGATTGCACAAAGGAGAATTCAACATTTAAAGGTTTTTAGCCTGAAGTAACACATTCGTATGACTTGACCCACATTCTTTGCATAAGCCCAAACTTGGTACAAGGAGATTTTGACGACACTTTTTTAAAACGCTGGTGGTCAGTCATCCATGGCAGGAAAATCTTTGCATCAGCCCAAACTTGGTACAAGGAGATTTTGACGACACTTTTTAAAAACGCTGGTGCTCAGTCATCCATGGCAGGAAAATCATGAATGAGGTATCATTAGACAGAAAACAAGTTACACTATACCATGAAAAAATTTAAAGATCACATTGGTTATAGCTTTTTAATTGGAAGCTATCAAATTTTGGTATACTTTTTTTGATATGCACTGTATAGGGATAATTTACAAGCTGTTAGCTTGAGCCAGATGTTTTCTTCTTTATATTTAAATTTCTCACTCAGCCGCAATATGAGTTCATCTATGAGACACTCCTTCAGTGGTCCATCTGTAAGAAAGTATCTTGCAACATCATGGATTTACTGCCAACTGTGAAGAACTGGCGGACCAAGGATGCCATCACCGGCAAAACTGAAATTTCAAGACAATTTGAGGTGAGTCATGAAAATATGGTATCATTAAAATATACAAATGAAAATGAGTAAAGGGTGGTGTAAAATATAAGTTGAAGATTTCAACATTCATATTTGAACATTTGAACACTTTCTCGAAAGGTTCTTTAAAACATTTTCTTTTTGGAAAGGGAATCTTCATTACAGTGAATTTCTAGACCTTATTCATGCAGGCCGACAACATCACTGTAATCAGAGAATGCGAAGAAAAGGATCCTCGTTGTCTGCATGTACTCCGTGTTAAAAACATTTTTAACAAGACTTTAATAAATAATGTTATAATTCATCCACCACCCCTGAATGAAAAATATCAATACCCTTCTGATAATCAGCAGAATGTCTCATCAAACAAAACCACAAAAATTATGCCAATATATACCGACTACTGTTTTTCCAGGTACTGGAATACATAGCCCCTCAGGAGGTGATAGGTTTGGATCAGATGGGCTCACTCCTGGAGAATGCCAAGAAGAACCGCTACCCTGATAGGGTACCAGGTAAAAATCTTATTTCTGTCATGCACCTTCAGGAATATTTTAATCTTTAGCGAAATACATTGTCACTTTCCTTTCCTGTCATATGAATAATTGTGAACACAAACAAAACGCGAGCAATCAAAGTGCTCATTTGAATTGTACCATGCATTGGAGAGTGTGCAGTAGGTACATGTATCTAGTTGGTGGCATTCCTTCGACTTCCACCTCTCTCTCTCTCTCTTCCTCTTCCTCTCTCTTCTCTCTCTAATATCATAATGCAAATTTGATGATTCAAGCTAAAATCATAAACACTTAAATCACGTAATTTGTTATAGTTGATATGACAAACTATATAGAATTTTTTTTGCTCTGTGATGTTAAAAGTTCTGTTTAAAAAAATTGTTTTTGTTTGGCTGTGATGTGATCTAATTTGTTGTATTGCACACACACAAAAATAAGATACCGGTAAAGTATTAAAACTACATTTTTATCAGCACTTAATTATTGTAATGTATTATATTGCACCCCAAAATAATTTAACATAATTTGTATTGACATGTAATGATGCTGTAATGTCTTCGGATATATTATACGATGTTATTTGTGTGATTGCAATATTACTACTATAATTTATCTGATTGACTTATCACAGTGGACAAATGTAAACCTCTGTTAATGATGAAAGGAGATGGAGTCGACGACAATAATTATATCAACGCTTCTTTCTTCGATGTAAGTAGTGATGATTTCTCTTTCTGACCCGTGGAAAAAAAAATATTCAGTGCACTCTGATAAATGACAAATATATTATATTACAAGTCTTTTAAACAATATGATTTTAGCAGGATATAAAACAGTAATGTTGGACATTCCTCAATACAGTGGAGACTCACTGTAATGAGGACCTTGGGACCATGAAAATTACCTTGTTATATAATCAGGAATCTCCTTATTTCAGCGTTAAAAAAATTAACGCAAAAGAACATAAAGACCTGGGACCAGCAAATTACCTTGTTATATGTATGATGGGAATCTTGTTACATGTATATCGGAGCTCTTTATAATGAGTTTCCACTGTACCCATTGTCAGTAGGTTTTAGCCAATGGGCTTAATCCTAACTAGGCCGGGGTATTTTGGGAGTTCTTATGGTCGGGGGGGGGGGGGGGGCCTCCCAGGCCCCCCCTAAGATCTCGGCAACGGTTGACTCTGCGCGCATGAAATTTGGCACAGATGTAGATTAACTTGTGTAGAACACAATCCCGGTGTAATTTTTTCAATATTCTTGTTCGTTTTTTTTCTCAAAATGGTAAATTTTGCTATATGAAGATGAAAATGGATTGAATATTGGCTGTAACTGGACCTCTAAGACTCACAAATACATAAAAAGAAAGAAAATTGGGTAAAACGGTGTTTTATTAAATTTGCATAACTCATTAATATGCAAATTAGCTGTGTCATGTGTATTACAAGCCAAATTTATTTGAAGAAATAGTTGAAAGGAAAAGTTCTTATGTATTCCTTTATTTGTAAAGTTTAATTATTTTTATTCTTTCACAAACCATAATTGTAATCACAAAATAATTAATAATAATCAATGAGCAAAATAATGAGAAACTACCCATGTGTATATTTCTAATGTATTTCTTTGTTTTTATTCTTATGTATTTCTTTGTTTTTAATCGTATGTATTTTTTGTTTTTGAATTTTAATGTATTCTATTGTTTGCCAACCATAAAGCATATTTGTTAAATGAATATTGTGATAATAAACAAGAAATTGTAATGATTACTAGGAATGGTTACTTTTTTGCCATAGGCTCATACACACATGAATGGAGAATTTGATATTTTTGCTTGACATGTGATCAATAATTGACACCAGAACCGTATGACCGATCCACATAAATGAGGTATCAAAATGTGCGTGTAGCATCAGGGAAAAAAGTCATGAAATTTGAGCGCGAAAGATTCAGCCGTCGCGAGGCCACGTACAAAATTCGGGAGGGGGGGGGGGGGCCTCCCAGGCCCCCCCCCCCCCGGCCTAGTTAGGGTTAAGCATTCAAGAGACTCCTTCTTACCGTGTACCCATTTTTTCATCTTGGTCGAGAAATACAGAGTAAGGTCTTGCCAAAGGGTGCTAGTGCCGTGGCAGGTATTTAAATATGTTTTTTTATATAGAATGCAGTTTTAATACTTGATTTTATTTCATTTGTTATGTATAAATTCATTTAAAACATGAAAAATGCTTAAGAATGAAAGAAAATACACTCAGCACCGAAAGAAAGGGGACACTTTATAGTTAAGATTTTTAAATAAATGTTTAATATAATCTTATCCCTCACATATCAAAATAAACATGAATTAATCCTCTTTAAGATGATATGCCATTCTGCTTCTGTTAAAGTGCATACAAGTTTGGGGTTTCATTCTCCTTTAAAGTGTATGGGAGGTTCAGTGAGTAATAAGAAGGGTGGTCCCGGGCGGTTCAGTGAGTAATAAGGGCGGTTCAGTGAGTAATAGGAAGGACAGTCCCGGCGGTTCAGTGAGTAATAGGAAGGGCGGCCCCAGGCGGTTCAGTGAGTAATAGGAAGGGCGGCCCCAGGCGGTTCAGTGAGTAATAGGAAGGGCGGTCCTGGGCGGTTCAGTGAGTAATAGGAAGGGCGGTCCAGGGCGGTTCAGTGAGTAATAGGAAAGGTGGTCCTGGGCGGTTCAGTAATAGGAAGGGCGGTCCTGGGCGGTTCAGTGAGTAATAGGAAAGGTGGTCCTGGGCGGTTCAGTAATAGGAAGGGCGGCCCTAGGCGGTTCAGTGAGTAATGGGAAGGGCGGCCCCAGGCGGTTCAGTGAGTAATAGGAAGGGTGGTTCTGGACAGTTCAGTGAGTAATAAGAAGGGTGGTCCCGGGCGGTTCAGTGAGTAATAAGGGCGGTCCTGGGCGGTTCAGTGAGTAATAGGAAGGGCGGCCCCAGGCGGTTCAGTGAGTAATAGGAAAGGTGGTCCCGGGCGGTTCAGTGAGTAATAGGAAGGGCGGCCCTAGGCGGTTCAGTGAGTAATAGGAAGGGCGGACCTGGGCGGTTCAGTGAGCAGGAAAGGTGGTCCAATGAGTAATAGGAAGGGTGGTCCAGGGCGGTTCAGTGAGGAATAGGAAGGGTGGTCCAGGCAGTTCAGTGAGTAATAGGAAGGGCGGTCCCGGGCGGTTCAGTGACTAAAGTGTAGCCATAGGCGGTTCAGTGAGTAATAGGAAGGGCGGTCCAGGGTGGTTCAGTGAGTAATAGGAAGGGTGGTTCTGGATGGTTCAGTGAGTAATAAGAAGGGTGGTCCCGGGCGGTTCAGTGATTAATAAGAAGGGCGGTCCTGGGCGGTTCAGTGAGTAATAGGAATGGCAGCCATAGGCGGTTCAGTGAGTAATAGGAAGAGCGGACCTGGGCGGTTCAGTGAGCAGGAAAGGTGGTTCAGTGAGTAATAGGAAGGGTGGTCCAGGGCGGTTCAGTGAGGAATAGGAAGGGTAGTCCAGGGCGGTTCAGTGAGTAATAGGAAGGGCGGTCCCGGGCAGTTCAGTGACTAAAGTGTTTAAATTGTTTACAATATCTTGCAGGTGGAGGGTCGAAAGAACGCTCATGTGTGTACCCAGTGCCCCCTGGTGTCTACCATCGGTGATTTCTGGCGCCTGGTCTGGGATTACAATATGGACACCATCATACATCTCAATGAAATGGATTCGGTAAGTGTTACTATTCGACACCTTGCAGCAATAGATGAAAGTGGAGAAAATTCACTGTCATCTGCAAGTACATGTAGATACATGTACAAATAGCTATCCAACTCTAACTGATAGCACGTTGCTATTCATGAAATAGAATAAAATAAAAGAGAGAGAGACGGGATAGCGGGTGATAAATAAAAACATAACCTTGGGGGGGGGAGGGGGGGAGGGCGACAGGATTCCAAGGGAAGATGACCCCCCTCCCTCTCTTCAGATCCTAGATTCGCCCTTGATTGAGATTATTCTGTTTGCACTCCTTTAAAATAGTATTTTGCGAAACAGTATATGTTATCTCCAAGCATTTCTCCATTTTATATGTTATATCTTTTCTCTGAAAGACATGTGGACAGTACTGGCCAGACGACGACAAAGTTAATATCGGTTCGTTTACCATTGAGCTCCTCTCAGAGAAGAAGCTCTCGGACACCATGACTGAACGGGTTCTGAAAGTAACCACGACGAAAAAGAAGGTGAGAGAATTACTAGTCTTACCAAATTTGTAAATGAAAACATTTAGCCCTCCTTTCAGGGGTTACAAATTTGAACGATAAGTTTTAAGAGTAGAATGGTATGTTTGACAGGATCGTTGCTGAAGAAATCATACTGAGATTGTGGGGGAGATACATGTACATGTATATGTATGATCAAGAAAAGATTTAGATATATACTTGTCTGTAAATTTGTAGTGTACATTTAACATAATACCGAGATTTAAATTGTTACGCTTCTGTAATATGCATTTCATGTAAAGCGCATATTAGTATTTCCTTCGGTATAAATAAAATTAACTAAATAAGGTCGCATTATTATTATAATTAATTTAATTTTATTATAATTGTTATTGCTGTTGTTATCATCATCATCATTATGGAAATCATTACCATATTATTTTTTTTTCATTCAAATTTGGGTTGTATAGGGTGAACGTCAAATCTCCCAGTTCCAATACTTCGGTTGGCCAAACGACTCGCTAGTACCGAACTCCAAGATGGATTTCTTTGACCTTCTAATGCAGACCCAAAACAACAATGCCTCAGAGAATAAGTTTCTCATTGTCTGCATGTACGTAAAATTATCGTCTTTATTTTTGTGATATCTTTTGATATTACATAATATACTGCAAATACAATAATAATACGATGCTCTTTGCTAATGTTGTGAGAAAATACTTAATTGAAAGGACTCGATATTTCATCTCTCCCATCAAGATACAAATGCAGTGGAAAGTCACCATAACAAGGACCTTGGGACCATGAAAATTACCTTGTTATATCGGGGTCCGCTCGCTATTCATAAGGACCGCTATTCATTTAAAGGGAAATCCAACCTTAATGGCAAGTTGCTTTGAAAGAAAGAGGAAAAATCAGAGAAGCAGATTGGTGAAAGTTTGAACGAAATCGGACAAGCAATAAGAAAGTTATGAATTTTTTAAAGTTGTAATCATTATACATATGGGAATTTCAAATTGGCCGAATAGGTGATGTCACTGTGATATAGCTGTGGACAACTCCCCCATTCGCTCCAACACACAAAATGACTAAAATGTCACTTTTATCAAAATGTATTACTCAGTAGGATTTTTTACGTTCATGAGGACCTATAACGATATGCTATATCCAATATATTTTGAGTACTGCCCCGAGGGTAAAAGCGCCTCGAAGAAAACCGCAAATTAATGATATTTTTGTGTACAACAAATGGGAGAGTTGTCAACAAAAATGTCACAATCGACTTGCCAAATTGCCAATTTGAGATTCGCATAGATGTAGTGATTTCATTTTTCAAACATCCATAACTTTCTTAGTTCTTGTCCGATTACTTTCAAACTTTCACCATCCTGTTTTTCTTATTTTTCTGCTTTCACACAAATCATCTTATTACCAAGGTTGGATTGCCCTTTAACATGCGTTATGAATAGTGGTCCTCATGAATAGTTAGTTATACATTGTGGTCCTTATGAATGGAGGTCCTTATGAATATAGCGAGGTAATTTGTCTATGGTTTGCTTAATTGCTATTCATAAAGACTGCTATTCATACAAAACCGCTATTCATTTATAGTCACGCGTTATGGATAGCGGTCCTTATGAATAAGTGGTCCTTATGAATAGCGGTCCTTATGACTAGCGAGGTTACCCAGTTATATCAGGAATCTTGTTATATCGGAGCTCTCGATACTCAGTTTCCACCAGTGGAAACTTGCTATAAAGAGCTCTGATATATAACAAAATTCCTTTTTCAATTAAATTTTGCTGGTCTCAGGTCTTTATGTTCTTTTCTTTTTACCCAGCTATAAAGAGATTCCTGATATAACAAGATAATTTCATGGTCGCAAGGTGCTTGTTATAGCGAGTTTCATATCCTTGTTAACAGTCAGGCCTATAATTTTGGTGAAATTGAATCTGCTGATTCAAAATTATTCTGAGATCTGATTACCTATCTACACACTTTAGGAATAAAATGGATGTTACTGATATTGGTTGTTGCCTAAAGGAAGCATTGGGCAAGCCTTTTGTTCAGACAGTAAGAAATAATATTTACATGATTTGATAAACCGGACTATAATGCTGAAGGCTTCTGATTCCATTGGTAATAATCAATATAATCAGTGTAATTCTTGCATGAATAAATAAATGCAAAAAAATGAATGTAAATGTATTACCTTTGTCTCATTCTGCCTCCCTCTGTTTGTCTTTGCCTCACTATTTTTCTCTATGTCTCTCTCTCTCTCTCTCTTCCTGACTCTCTTTTCTTTTGTCATCTCTCTTATTCCCTTACTTCTCCCGCCACATATTGTGTCTGTCTCTTTCTTCCTTCCCCTCTCTCTCTCTCTCTCCTTATCTCTTCCTCTCCTCATCTCTTCCTCTCCCTGTCTCTTCCTATCCCTTCTCTATTCCTATTTCTCTGTTTATGTCTCCTTTTCCCCCTCCCCCTCTCTCCTCATCTGTCCCTTTCTTGCTTGCTCTTCTTTCTCGCTCATAACCCAGGGATGGAGTTGGGGCCTCACCCACCTGTCTTGCTGCCATTGCCGCTATCGACAAGGTCAAAGAAGATAGGACAATCGACGTCTTCAGCGCGGTCAAACGTCTTCGCAAGTCTAGGCCCGGTGTTGTCGATGACTTGGTAAGAAAAACTATGTATTCAATCTTGACTGGGTCTTAGCCGTCTCAATATCATACCATAATGTATGAAGAGAATTGATCAGAAATATGTAGCCAAGCTAAACAAGGAGACTATTCAAAGGTCATTCGCAATATTTGTCAAGGTCATGGATTTCGCGAATATATGTATTTCCTAGATGGTCTGAGACTTTAATGTTTCAATTTTTTTTAATTGTCTTTGAAGGCTAAAAGAAGTATCTCAGCATCATCTGTCAATCATCTGTCTATTTTATTCCCTTTAAAGAAAAAGTGTTCTCATTGGGAATCCCCTGGTTTCAGTTCTTCCGAGAGTAATTGTCTACAGAAATAGAATCACATGATGTGAATATTACTGTGACATATTCATAAATTAGCAAACCACAGTAATACAAAATCTTCATTGGTGATGGATAAATCCTAGAAAATTTAAAACTGATGTTAAAAATTTCTTGAAATTGTGAGAGTTCCAGAAAGGAATGTAAGAGCTACCTTCAAGAATTTAAATAAACTTTGCAGGAAATATATTTTGACCCCTACTACTCTCACCAATACTTTGCGGTACCGTAAGAACCATGAAAGTTGTGGAACAAGTTCCCCACCATGACCATGAAAAATGCTACATACATGTAAGGTATGTGGACCAGGTAAATATGCCTCAAAGGCTCACTAATGTTGTTAGAGAACATGAATTTTTACTTGTTTTTATTGAACCGTTTTGTATTAAAGTATTTCCATGAAAAGATGCTATACCAAGTATTGTTTTAAGATTGGATGGACTGGAAAAGCTTCTGATGTATTTCCCTTTTTTTTCTATCTCTAAATCTTTGCAGGAAAGATATGAGTTTTGTTTCGATGTCTTAGCAGCTTATCAGGACTCTGTACAGACATACGCTAACTACATGTGAGAAATAGACAACTGAGAGTGTGTTTTAAAGTTCATAACCATTCCAGCCGTAACTGTGGAGAATAGCCCAAAGCAGCCATTTCCATGAAAGATTATGCTTTAAAAGTGCCTTCTTTGTGACATTATACATCGTAAGAAACATCACTTGTTTCATAGGCTATGACACTGGCACATTAATAAATCAATTGCTTTTTTTAAAATGCTCTACATGTACTTTGATAAATTTTACAACATATGCACCTTTGTGTGATTTATATTAAAAGTGAGTATTATTTGTTTATTTTTTATTATTTTTTCCAAGCATTCCATTTATTCGGTAATGGCATTATATTCAGTTAAAAGAGAGGATTGCTTGCTATCAATCTTTCTCTCTTGCTATCACTCTCACTCTCCCCTCACTGGGTGATTTCACGCTCGGTGTTGGTGGTTGGTGTTGGTGTTTAGAGCAAAAATTCTCCTAAAATTGAACTCCAACACCGCTGTTCAGATTAAGGAGCCGATACCGATATCCTCACAAAGCGCATCAATAGCTTAACACTGGTAATGGCGTCAGCACCATTCTCAAGAAAAATTTGTTTTTAACTACTGAATTATTAGTCTCGAATATCGTAAAATTGCACA
This sequence comes from Heliocidaris erythrogramma, assembly GCA_025617745.1. Classification (NCBI taxonomy): domain Eukaryota; kingdom Metazoa; phylum Echinodermata; class Echinoidea; order Camarodonta; family Echinometridae; genus Heliocidaris; species Heliocidaris erythrogramma. Next base: position 32,310,690 of record CM046859.1, on the reverse strand, counting down.
AGTAATCCGGTAATTCTAAAAGCAATCCTTATTTGATCTAGAGACAGGTAAGAAACTTCACAGAAATGGACAGTATTGACAGGAACAGTAAGTTGAGATTTAATTTTTCTTGAGCTTCTCACTTGCAGCAGAAAATGCTGTGGTAGCTAAAAAAAATGCAGCTAGACGCCGGATCAGACGGCGCAGCGTGTTCAGGGCAAACTGCCAAATTTCGGGCATTGGCTCAGATTAGCTGTGAAGTTACATTACTTTTGTATTGTGAGTGTTGATTTAGAGCTCATCCTAGTTAATAATGTGGCTTCTCTGGGTCTTTTACTACGGAATATCTAACATCATATTTATCAAATCTATCTGTAAAAAAAATTAGGTAGGATTTTTTATTCACTCCTTCGCCCCTTTAAAAGCAAAGGTAGTTCCTTTCCCTGTGCTCTAGATCGAACGTTAGACAAAATGCTGGCCTAGATTTAATTTCAGACCTATATGAACATACTACCTCATAACACCTGTAAAATGACACTTCAAATGATGCCTATACTGACTTTATTTCTCACGGCTAATCACCAAATTTTCCATATCTAGCATTCAAGTACCAACACCAACACCAACACCGTACACGAAATGCAAATTTCTTAATCCCTAGGGGTATAGTGTTAGTGAACAGAATTTTGTACTTGAAATTAAACACTGACTGCCGAGCTCGGTTCAGCAGACAACATTTTGACAAAACTTAAACACTGGTAACCGGAACCACGTCTGAAAATCAGAGATCAACACCTAACACCGACTGATTTTTTTCTCATTTCATAGTCGGTGTTAGATCATGATTTCGCGGCAAAATAAACACTAATCCCAAACACCAACACCGAGCATGAAATCACCCACTGTCTCTCATTCTTTATTTTCCCTTTCTCTCTCTCTCCCTCTCTCTCTCTCTCTCTTTCTCTCTCTCTCTCTCTCTTTCTCTCTCTCTCTTTCTCTCTTTGCTCCTTGTCTCTGCCCCCATTCTAATTCCCCCTTCTCCATATATTTGTCCATCTCTTCCTTTCTTACTCTCTATCTCTTGTGTTGTTTCGGGGGTCTATATTTCTATCACTCCAAATGACAATTTATTGCAAAGCCTGTACACACAGTTTATATTAATGTATTTCTTGCTAACATATTTTTCTTTTGTAAGATGTTATCAGCACACAATGTGTGTGTCGCTCTGTATCGTCATGTCTTAAGGTTAGAACCACTGACTTGCTTAAAAGGTTGTTGGTTCAAGTTGTGACACATTCTTAATTTCATTGCTTGTGAGATATTCTAAGGAAAGCACTTTCATGGTGTTATCTGATCATACTCTGCAAATGTCATTGATTCAAGTCATCAGACATTCTTAATTTCATTGCGTGTGAGATATTTTAAGGAAAGTGCTTCCATGGTGTTACCTGATCGTACTCCCTATACTGAGGTGTTGTTACTGGTAGTCGAGTGGTTTGAATATTTGTTTGGTGATATGAAAGGCACATGTTTAAGTCCTGGCTCGTCATTTTGGCAACTTATGGGTACATGATTAAAGGCAGTTGTAATTGTGGCATGCGTGTATGCCTAGCTGTAAAATGGTGACTGACAAGGACATTTTCTATTTGAAGATATTGAAGTCTGTGCACTGTAAAGTGCAGATTATTGTCTTTTAAAATCCAAAGCACTTAGAAAACTATATATAAAGCCTTATTGAAATTTATATATATTTTATGCATTTGTTTACATATTTAAATACCACTTCTTGTTTTACTAAACAGGAGACTAATTTAAAGGAGAAAGTTTAAAAACAAATATAAGTCAGAAAGCTTTATGTGTTTGAAAAAATATACATATATAGTATATACATACCCAGTGTTTTAAATTTCTATTTTGTTAGTAGCATTATGACTTTCTTCAGTTCACGATTATGAATAAAAATGAATAATTTTTCTCTCTTCAGAACTTGAGCTTCTTGGAATATGTTTATTAAAGAGAAAAATTGTTATAACATATATCCGATCTCTTATGCTGTGAATTAAAGCCAAAATTATCTTGCAAAAAGATTTTTCTTTAGGCCTGTGCTATATTTTTGCTTGTTTCAGTCAAAGTGCCATATGGGTTAATACATGTTCATCTTTTAACTAAAGCAAAGATATTGATTGTTGCTTTTCTTTTAAACAACATTTACAACAGTTCAACAATGGAATTAATACTTCAGGGAGTCCAAAACAAAGAGGACATCATGCACCTAATACCACATGTCCATAATATCTTTTGTAATGTTAATCAATGATTTCTCATTCAAGAAACAAAAATGAGCTAATACTCCCTGTCATTTTGTATTTATTATGACCTTAAAGGCTCAGCAGTTTCTCAGCAGTTTTCACGTGCATTGCCTCATAGTTCACATACACTAGACTTTGTGGAATTAACCAAATAATTGTGTGTACAAATCTCGCACGCAGGGAAACTTGTGTCCCATTTGGAACTTTTTAAAAATACTGCAAGTCCACACTCCCTGATCGATTGATAACACCCGTGATCATTTACCGAATGGTGTTGAATTCCCCTTTTAAACTGATGATTATTTGTCTTTAAATGTTTAAAAGCAGACATTGGTTGTTCCCTTGTAAAAAAGTACCATAGTACCCATGGTAATATGACGGTAATTCAACCAAATTACCATGATTTGATGGTAATTTGGTTGAATTACCGTCATATTACCATGGGTACCATGGTACTTTTTTAAAAGGGTTCATTTGTTGCCAACATGATGAACAGATATTTTTTGAATTATACCTCTGTCTGCTTTGCATGTATCTTTCATGACTTACAAATAAAAACTATATGTGTTTAAACCGTTTAAAATTCAAAATTATCTGCATATAGAATTAATGACAACTGATCTGTTCCGATTCGGAAGAATCCTTATTTTAGCATGTAATACATGAAACTGATGTTTTGTTGTTCTTTATTCACGTGGCTTATGTGTTTTAGAATAGTTTCAGGACACTGATAATTTTAAATGGATTTTGTTATGAAATGGAAATAGATTAGACAATCTCTCACTTACAAAAACACTCTCATTTACAAAGCAAATTATGTAATACTAGAGAAATTAGTAAATGAAGAAGCTTAATGGGAAGAATTTTAATTTGTAAACAAATTTTTAGGCATTACGGCAAGCAGTAGATGACAGGTTCGAATCCCCGCTAGTTCCAAATTTTTTCTGACTTGTGATTTTCATTACAGATCGAGCATACGATCTCTAACACTGGAAGTAATGCCTAAAAATTTGTTTACAGACTAGAGAAATTGTAACCGGAGAAGAAAGATATATATTACTCGGAAATATTTGTTGCTGGTACATGTAAAATAACTGACGATAAATTACTGCGATATAGTATTAACAACTGCAACCAGAATACTATGGTGACTGTGAATAGGTAGTATGAGGACAGGAACATTGCTTGTGCCTCTGTGTATGATTTAGATTAATATAGTAGCACTTTTGAGAAGATGGAAAATTGAGCAATTTCATTCAACATGCAGGGATGCCACTTTTCAGACAAAAGTAGGAATTCCTACTTTGTCAACATATTTTAGCCATAGAAAACCACTTTTTATGTACACAAGGGCCCATTCTAGATGATTTTCCTACTTTTTTATCAATTCTAAGTGGCATCCCTGAACATGACACATGTAAAAATTTAAATGCAGACTTGGATTAAAAAAAAATCATTGACATTATGAATAAATTAGTGATATGGTGCAATATGCTATGTAATGCTTTTTATGATTATATTGTGTTCCCAATGTATTCCAAACAACTTATTCAATAAATTCTACCACTCTGTCTCCTCCTCCCATCATTACTACTACTACTACTATTACCACTACTACTATTACCACTACTACTATTACCACTAATACTACTGCCACTATTATTACTACTACTACTACTACTACTAATACTACTACTGCTGCTGCTACTGCTACTACTACTATTACTACTACTACTATTACTACTACTACTATTACTTCTACTACTATTACTACTACTACTACTACTACTATTACTACTATTACTACTATTACTACTATTACTACTACTACTACTACTACTACATGTACTACTACTACTGCTACTTCTACTACTACTACTACTACTGCTACTGCTACTGCTGCTGCTGCTGCTACTACTACTACTACTACTACATGTACTACTACTACTACTACTACTACTACTACCACCACCACCACTACCACTACGACCACCACTACTACTACTACTACTACTGTCATATACTACTGTATATCTAGTAAATGATCAACCCAGCGGAGCCCTCCCCCCTTTCCCTCCCACTCTTAAAGTCAAAGTATTAAAAAAGGAAAGTAAATGTTGCAATCTGTAGCGGGCGGCACTGCCCAGGTTCATTATACCCCTCATGTGGGTAGGAATCCACCCTCTCTCAAAAATAAATGATATTGATTATAAAACTGGAAACAACGGCAAAGCTATTTTTTAACGTTTCATATTTGATAGTTAACGCACATAATTTTGCCCAAGTAATCTTCAGATTTTCAGATATGGAAAGCTTCCTTCTAAAATACATGTATTCATAAGTTGAACCTCATGTGCCGGAGTGTAAAATATGCTATTCTGCTCACATTTCGAATCAGCAGATGATACAAAATACGAATTTACAATAGCAGGATTGCGTAGACTAAAAGTGCTACCCGTCCTGTAAGCTTACCGAAAAACTGAACATTTTTTTTTTGAAGCTGGCAAGAACCCAAAAAATACGGGTCTACCCTTTTCCAAAAGTTGACAAAGTTGCATTTGTGTGCCCCCCCCCCCCCCCTTATACTAAATCCTGGATATATATATATATATATATATAATAAAAATGGCATTTATAAAGCGCTTTTCCCAAGTACTGGCTCAAAGCGCTAGATATATATCAAAGCGCTACATATATGTAGAGAGAGAGAGAGAGAGAGAGAGATACACGCACACGCACACCCACCCACACATACGTGTTTCCACCGGAAAACGAGGACTGCGTGTTAAAATTACCCAACCGTGGACTTATTCATAATTAACTATTCAGTTATTTTGCAATTGTTTTTGAAGAGAATAATCCTGGAAGACTAAAAATAAATCCCGTTCAATTTCCGGGCGTGCCCCGCCCAAACGTGGACTGCTCATTTATGCTCGTAGGGTCAACAGAATTAGAAGCTAAAAATAAAGCCAACAAACTGTAAATCAAAACGAGGACGGTCCTCGGTCTCGTGTGTGTCCTCGGTTCGAAGGTGTGTTTTCATATTAGTGTCCCACGGTTGCCGGTCAACACACACGCACACACAGGGGCGTCGCTAGAGGGGGGAGGGGGGGGGGGGTTGTCACTCTCCCCACTCAAAATTTCTGTCGGCAAAAAAAGAGGGGGAAAAGGAGAAGAAAAAAGAAAAAGGGAAAGAAAAGGAAAAAAACGAAAAAGAAGGAATGGGAAAGGGAAGGAAAGAAAAAAGAACAAATTGACATTTTTTTGCTCCCTCGCTCGCTCGCTCGCAAAAACACTGGAAAGTTAATATTCGGGCAAAAGGCGTCCCCCTTCGCCAATGGGATGCAGCACCCCTCCCCCGAGGATTTTCAAAGTTCAGATATTCGGGCAACCACCACTTCATATTCGGGCAGCGAGGAGCCAGAATATCCACATATATTTGGGTAGCGAGCTTTCCAGATAATTTTGTATCTTCTATACATTTTCACTACGAAAAGTAAAATGCTCGCTGGCAAATATTTAGAAATTGAAAAGTTGATATTCTGGCAAAGGCATCCCCCTTCAGCAATGCAAAGTGGATTCCATCCATAGAGATGCTATTATGCATAGCAGATGCACTAAATAGTTGGTAAAGCTAAGGATTCTTGAGAGAAACATGCATACATTGAAATGCATACATTGAAATACATTAGTAAATAGGCCTATTTCTGTACAATTTCACTCCGAAAAGTTTTTTTTTTAATTAGAAATTGAAAAGTTGATATTCTGGCAAAAGGCGTCAGCCCCCTCCTTGCGAAAATGAGCCTATGTGATCAAGATCTCTACATCTGTGATTTTCTTTTATTAATGATTTGTTGGGGGGGGGGGGGATTAGGGTGCAGCATTTTGTCGGCAAATTTGGGTGTCACACCCCCCCCCCCCCCCCCATTCAAAACGTTCTAGCGACGCCCCTGCACACACAGAATAAATCACTCCGTTAGACAAAAAGTTCAATATTTCGTCCATAAGGATTCTACAAGAAATGATACTTCAGTATAAAAATATTTCTGAAGAAGCCTTATAGGCGAAATATTGATTTTGTGTGTGTATAACGGAGTGTCTCTTTCGATTTTCGATCTCCGTCGTAGAACTTTTTTTAAATTTATGTATATAATGTACAGTTAACAACAAAATTATTCATACCCCTTGCAAAATTCTAGTTTTTTGCATTTTTCCTAAAAATGAATGGTTAAATGAAGTTACTTGTACATCACTTGAATACATTTAGTTATCATCTACAAATGAATGCCGTTTCCGGTTTCACCTCATTTGCATAACAATAGAAAAGGTGAGTTATCCAAACTGGGCGATGTTCAAAATTATTCATACCCTTGGTGATTTATTGACTTTGTCAATCAGTATGAATCCGATCCTTGTGATTAATGCTTGTACATGTAATTCACTTTATTTTAATACACCGTCACAAGGCTTCCGGAGGGGTCTCTGCTGGGATATCAGGCCAGTACCTGTTCTCCAATGGCTCAATCTCCTTGAGGATGTGTCCACACATGCCTTCACCTGACCTTCAGGGAGTTCATTAGATTTCGTGTCCTACAGGTGATGCGGTTATCGACTTCATGATGACAGGACTATGATATTGAAATTTTCGGTGATTTATTCCATGCATTTTAATGAAAACTCTGTATCTACTTATGAAGCAAAGCACCATTCCTGAAGAGCCCTTCCCTTTTGCACTGCCTGTGGGAGGGTTCACCTTTATTCATTGGCCCCATTCTTAATCAGAGTGCTCAGGAAGGCCATGTTGGTGATATTAAAGTCATTGCATGACTCTAACGTCAGGTCACCATGAATAACAGTATGTAACCTTTGAGTACCATACACATCCCACATTGACTGTTACTGTATATCAATCTTCATATGGTATATTCTTTGTATCTTTGGTATGAAAGCTACAATCCTTGATATCAAAATGAATGTAAACCAAATTTATATCATATGCCCTCCATGTTACCAGCTGCAGTGCACAAAATGCTACCACTTTGCATGACAGTGCACTGGAACATAAAGATCAGTATTTTAAGCTTCACTAGAGTACCCACTTGCAGGTGTCCATATCAAAAATGTGTCAATCAGTGTAACTGAATAAACTGATAAAATTGGCACCATCCAACCTTTAGACAACTACCATGGCCTCCCTAAACATTCTTAATAATAATGGAACAAAAGTATCAGGAAATACATTCCCTTGGCAGTGCAACAGTGAATGCCTCTAGGGAAGTCTCTCCAGGAAGGTTGCTTTGTTTCAACTTAGATACAGAATTGTCATTAAAATGTAAGGAATATTAACGAAAATATCAATATCATAGTCCTATCATCATGACGTCTAAAACTACACCACCTGCAAACACAAAATCTGCTTAAAATCCATCGAATCCCCTGAAGACCAGGTGATGGCATGTGTGGACAACATCCTCAAGGAGATTGGGCCATTGGAGACCAGGTATTGGCCTGATATCTCAGTAGAGACCTCCAGAAGCATTGTGACAGTGTGAAGAAAGTGTTACGAGCATTAATCACAAGGACTGGATTCATACTGATTGACAAAGTCAATAGATCACCAAGGGTATGAATAATTTTGAACATCACCCAGTTTGGATAATTCACCTTTTCTATTGTTATGCAAATGAGGTGAAACCAGAAACAGCATTCATTTGCAGATGATAACTAAATGTATTCAAGTGATGTGCAATTAAATTCAGTTAACCATTCATTTTCAGGAAAAATGCAAAAAACTAGAATTTTCCAAGGGTATGAATAATTTTGTTGTTAACTGTATATTATGCATACATATCAAAAATAGAAGTTCTGCTTGGAGATGAAATGTAAATCGCAAACAATATAAATGAAGACACTCCGATCCGTAAACAAGTTTATCAAGTATGATTCATTTTGAATGAAACATAATGGCCCGAATTCACAAAGGTGGTTTCATTTGAAACTGTGGTTTCAAGAATCCATGGATTTTTGAAACCACGGTTTCACCCGAAACCATGGTTTTACCGAGTCTGTGATTCACAAACAGTGGACTCAAAAATCCACGGTTTCAAGCAGACCTACTGTTGAAACCACTGTTTGAAACTCCGGTTGCAACCGGAGGTAGGGATTTCCCCTTTTTTGCACTGCACTGAGCATGCTCAGTAAGATTGATCCAACCAGTATACCGAGTTTTCCTTTACAATTTATTGTCGTGTTTTTTGGAATAAACAAGGGCGTGTATCGCAGGGCGCAGGGCGTATTTTGCATGATCCTTCCTGCGCTTGTCTCTCCCGAGTAGTAACAAGCGCCATCGATCGACGCGCTGTTGTCCGGTCCGCGCGCACAGCTAGCCCAGTTACTTCATTCAACAAGTAGCCTGCTATTAATTGCAGAGACGTAGACCGCGATAGTGTACGAGCTGGATCTGGAGGGTCCGACTCGCCTGCAATCAAATCATTTATATTCAAGTGTGCTTTATTTGAAAATTTGTTTTTTTATCAAAAATTATTTAAGGACGAAAATGACATGGATTTTGTCATAGTATGAATAAGACGCTTATGGCCAACTCTGGGCATCTACACGGTGTCTTATTAAAGATCACACATGTCTACAAAACTAAAAGTGAAATGTAAATTTTCTTTGAATTTATCGTACTTGACATGTACAGTATATGACATAGTTTATTCTCAATTTTTGAATTTAATTCAGAGACAAATATTAAAGTCGATTCATGTATTTGCAAGGATTGGGGCTTCATTGTTCTGAGTATTATTGTAAATTGTAGATTCAGGAATTCATGTTTTTTTCAACAGTACGGTAGGCCTATCATATATATATAATTATGGGAGGGGGCGCCCCCCCCCCCCATTTGAACATTTTGGAAAAAGACAATAGAAAACTGTTTTAAACAAAGTCGGCGCACCCTCTTATTTTCAAGGGGGTGTGATTGGAGTGGGGACCCCCTTTTTTGCTTGTCAGAGAATTTTGGAAGAAACACTGCTCCATAAATAGCGGGGACCCTTTTTGTGAAATTTTTGTCAGAATCGTGGCCCCCACCCCTACTAGTCAACCCTGCATCAGCCCCTGATTTTGCCAGTGACATTTTAAGACTTTTTTCATTGAGAATCTGTTATGCAATAGGATGGGAAAGTAAAGTGGTTGGTAATGCTTACATGCGCACACCCACAAACATCTGCACAAAGCCCCCCCCCCCCCCCCCCCCATCTTACACCATGATCTCACAAGCGGAAAGCATCATATCAACAAATCCAACATGCTGCCATCTTCAATCATAGCCTCCCAAGATCATTATCAACATAAATTAACAATTTCTTTAGCAAGTTAGTGCGATATCCCCCATTAGATTCTTTATCAAGCATATTTACATTGCCTCAACATCAACACCAAACACAAAATACCATGACATCATTCACATCTTGCCAGACAGTAACATGACTACCAATGTGAGGCCTTTACGATACAAAGTATAGTATAAAATGTAAAGTTGTTATACAGTAACTTATTTCCAGCAATTTAATATTACATATTTGTCATATTTCTGTTATATAAAATACAATAATGCGCCATGAGCATCTCTCATGATGGATACTGGCGCAATACAAATGTCCATATTATTATTATTATTATTATTATTAAAAACATTTATATACATATATTTTCCATTAATAGTTAAAAGTTAAATAAGTTATGCATTGATTCATGGAATAAATAATATGACTACCTATGTACATAAAACATTGGCAGATCCAGGGGGGCACTTCCGGGCCGTGCCCCGTGCCCCCCCCCCCCCCCCCTTGGAAGAAAACTATGCATTTCGACAATAGACGATCCTCATTTTCTCCCACCTTTTAGAATGAAGACTTTTTTTTTTGCTTGTCAAGGAATTATGGAGGGGAACGGACCCCCATAACCCCCCCCCCCCCCCTCCATATTGAGCAACTTTTCGAAAAGCTGCTGAGACCAAAAAAATACGGGTCTACCTTTTCCAAAAGTTGACAAACCTTCATTTGTGTGCCCCGTCGTATACTCAATCCTGGATCCGCCCCTGCATAAAAGTCTACTGTAAATCTATTAAGAGTATTACAGTTCTTAGAGGTTTTAAGAAATATTTCATTTATAAACGATACTATGATTATGAAATTCATGTAATATTTATGAATCACATTTTGAGGTGAACATAATACAGGTATTTTAAAAGACAATAGACCTGTTTACTAAGTGATTCAAATTTATGGATGTTTCTTTCCTGGGGACCTAGTAACGAGGTATTCCATTAACCTGTTTTTAATGAATGAACTACAATACTTGGAATCCAGTTTTCATACATTACTTGTTGCTATGTCTGGCAAGCCTCTGGCAAGCTTTCAGGTCAAGAACAACCTTTGTTTCAAAAGTATGCATAAAATTTGAATCACTTAGTAAACGGGTCTATTTCCCAGATTTCACTTAATATGAAATTATAATAAGAATGTACTTATGAAATTATAATAAGAATGTACACTTATGAAATTATAATAAGAATGTACAATACACTGAAAGATAATTTAGTTCTGGAAATCAACTTCTTTAAAAATAATTTAGTTTAGTTTTCAATCTTGCAAAAAATTTATTATCTACATGTACTTTTTATTTTCTTCTCAATTTTTGCACGATCAAGACAATGTGCAGTTTTCATCTAAATATCTGAATTCAGGATACCCTATATAGGATTGTACACAATGGGAATTTCTCTTCTCATTCCAATTTATTTTTTAACAAAATTTCCGAAAATATTTAAATTTTGATATGATTATGAATCAAAATATTCAATACAAATCTGACTATGATACACTGCAATTCACATATGATGTCAAAGAAACATCATTATGTATGTAACTACAGGCAAACCTTGTTACAACAAACTCCTCTGTACTTTTTTTTTCGGGGGGGGGGGGAGACGACTACAAGCGGAAACAAGATGGTTTTGTATGTGTGTATATTTTTTTCAAGGCAATGGAGAGCATGTGCCTCCTATGCCCCTCCTTCCCCCCCCCCCCACCTCCCTTTTACACCACTGCTCTTCTGGATTAAGGAAATATCAAAGCTTTGCTATATTAGGGTTTTAAAAAGTATATTACAAAGATGTAGGACCAGAGAGATAACGTTGTTATAACGAGTTTGTAACTGCGTTCTTCTAACAATGTTACTGTACTTTAACCCTAGTCCGTTGGTTGGTGGATTCAACCTCTTCTCTCATAGTTGGGAACGCCATGATTTTATCCTCCTTGCGTTAGCTTTGGAAGCCTCATTTTGGTCTATGCAAACAGATGATTGTGATATTGATGCCCCATCACAGTGACCAAGCATCCTATGGAATGACCCTGTAAATGACAACGTATCAACAGATAGTGGGCTGAAAAATATTTTTTCTGATATATATCAGAAATATTGAATTTTAATTTATGAAAAAAAAGAGAAATATATTATATACAAAGTAAGGAAAAAAAATATCAAAATTTTGCAGAAAAAGTGTAATCAATTTGTGATTGAATAATTATAAGCTACAACAAAATTAAAGGGGAATGAAACCCAGGCATCAGTATGCTATAAGTGAATGGGGATGACCAAGAAGAGTAAATAGTGAAAGTTGGAGCAAAATCAGACAATCCATTCAATAGTTATGACTTTTTAAAGTTACAGTAAATCCCTATCATGGGGATCCTTGAGTTGGCAACTTTGCCAGCATCTGTGATGTCATCGTGGACAACTCTCCATTCATTTTGTGTATACATTTAAAAAAAAATGATTAATATGAAATTTCAAATTAGGAATCAACATAATTCTTTCCAAATTGCTTTCAGAATTGATGACGTCATGTCATACTCAAACAACAATTCAAAAGAATTTCAATTTTTCTTGAAAATGAAGAAAATGTGAAATTCTGTGTACAAAATAGAGAGGCCAATACCTGCAAGATCACATGTTGTGGACTTTTTCCTTCCTCCTCATCCCCTTCCAGCATGTTAATGAGGCAGAATGCAGTGTCGTCATACAATTCAAATGGATTCCTCCGGTCTACAAGACCTCATTGTGGTCTGGCAGCTGTCTGTATGGAAAATGGTGTTAGAAATTTAGAATTAGAGGGAAGATCAAAATATAAGAAAATTTGAGCAAATTTGATGTCTGTTTTTGACTGCTGAAACAGCGAATGTTTGCTAGTCCCGCATAAGTATGGGCCTATGAGTGGGATCAATGGAACCTTGATATCTACTTCCTTTCGCTTCACTTACCTATCCAATAACAAGTGCCATTATTCTTTGCCAGAAGAATTCCCTCGGCTATTAAAAAAATTGACCTTTTGACCCTGGCAGCCCTGCTAGCCACCTGGGAAACCCCGCACACTCGCGCTATAAGAATCCCCACATGTTATAAAACATCCTCTTTCTTTGCCGACGTGCCTTCACGTTCATTACAGTGATTCCCTCGCGAGTTTCTTTTGGAATTTCTTGGACTGTTACAAGGATTATTTCACTACCTTTGCAGGAATCCTTCGTATTTTCAGCTAAGTAGACCTTTCTTGTTTCTAGGTTTCTTCTTAGTCGTAATTATGACGAAAGAAAACTTAACTTTAGCGGAGGCGCTCGATCAAGCCTCCTCTTCTTCCCGTTCGGCGCCGCGGTCGAACAGCAGCAGTGGAGGGAGAAAGCGGCCGTCCCTGCCCGGCGCTAACCCTCCGAAGGTTCCCCCTCCGAAAAAGACTAAAACGGGGGCTAAACCCAAAAACAAAAGCGAGGTCGATGGTAAACTCTCTACCACCTCCAAACATAAGTCCGATAGCCTGCTCGAGGTTGATGGTTCTATAAAATTAACCACCTCCATAGCTAAGGCTAGTGTTCAGCAGTCCGAGGTCGTGGGTGATAACAACACCCCCTCCGGCTCTGAGGCTCAGTCCCGAGTTACGGGACGTCAATCGTTAGAACCCGAGCTCCCCTCCGCGGAAATCGCATAGGGAGCTCCGCAACGTGTAGTACCGGGCGTGGGTCCCGCTCTCAGGGCCCCGAGCCCGTCTCTTCCTGATTCCGCGGCGGCCTGCAACTTCTTTTTTTCAGGCCATGTCAGCTTTCGCACAACAATTCTCCGGAACCCTCCCTGCTCGGGCAGGGGATACGACAGGTTCGGGGAACTCTTCTCATATTTTTTCAGCTACGCAGACCCTACCCGCAATCGCGGGTGATTCGACAGGTCCCCGTAGCTCTTCAGCACCGCATACCGTCTCGCGCCTCCCGCCAGACTCGCCGGAACGGGAGGACCTCCCCGCTCAGCAGGGGACGGTTCCCGCTGGTGGTAGGGGAGACTCCCTCCCCGCCAGGAAATCTCGGGATTGCTCTCGTCATACCGATAAGCCCCGCTACCGTGAATCGGCTGATCTTGGGGGTCGGTCACATCCCGCTCCCGCTTCTATTCATTTAACCGAAGTGTCTGATGAGGAGCTTGGTTATCATCAGCCCCAATTGGCGTCGCGTGCGAATAAATGGGGCGATGAGGGGGAAAGCCTTTCCCTGTATTCTGTGTCCGCTAGATCGGAGAATTTTGGGAGTGTTAGAAGTTCTCAGTCACAAGAATCCACCCCAACCGAATACGAGCAGCGGACTCCCAACAAAGAGATTTTATCAGCGGCCGACTTGGTAATAAAATACTGCCCTCAACTAAAGTCTCAGTCGACCTCTCTTGGTGAGGATAACGAAACACAGCCTATATTTTGCATAGACTCGGAGTTGAAGTCTCCTGCTCAGAAGGGAAGTGCGGTGAAACTGGATGCCCCCTTCTCATCATGTTATAATAACTTAGCTGGCCGTTCTTACCATCTCCGTCCGTACCGCAAGGAGGTGCAAGCGGGCTATAGATTCGACAGCGGAGATTATGAGAAAAATTTTAGCACTCCGTGTATAGTCCGCTTTCCGCGTGGTAGACGCCCGCTCTCGGAAGAGCAAATTCAATCCAATGAGGAATCGCTCGTTCAAAAAGTCAGAAGATCGTCTGACATTCATTGATAGGGCAGCTCGCTCTTCTATGCGTCTGGCTGCATACCAGAGTTATTTGATTACGGCTCTGCGCGAATCAGACCGCCTAGCTATTTCGGCAGAAGACCGAAAGAAGATCTCAGATTTGCTCCTTCGTACTTCTGATATGCAGTTTGAACAGGCTTCTCGTACGGCCCTACTTTGCACTAACCATCGCCGAGATAGAGTGTTGGAACATCTTAAGCTTGAGAAAGAAGCGGATAAGGCTCTAAGAGAACTTCCCCTTTCTGGACCGGATATTTTCTCGGCCAAACTCCAGGCCGTCCTGGACGAAAACATTTCGGCCTCGAGCACAGCCGCCAAAACGGTGTATAAACTCACCAAAGATGACCGTCATTCCCGCCAGTCGCCTCGGGACAAACAATTTCAGTCGGGTCCCTTTCGAGATGACAGAAAGTCTAGGGACTTCTCGAGACCTCCCCCACCCGATCAAGTGTTCGGTCGCTCTTACGAGGCCCCCAGAGGGGGAAAAAAGGGGATTTGCCAGAAGGCAGACCGATAAATCCCGGGGCCAAAACTTGGGCCCCACCAACAAGAACCAGGTCCCGCGGGACTACCCCTATCATTCCTGACTATCAATACCCCAAAACAGGGCATCCCCCAGTAGGGGGCAGACTGCAAAAATTTGCCCACCAATGGACACAAGTCACATCAGACAAAATGATTCTATCAATAATTCAGAAGGGCTATGTCCCACTCGTAAGAAGGTTGAAATTTCTACCAAAATTGCACAACAGAACAAAATTACCTCTTCATCCTCAAAAGAGAAAGGCCTTGCTAGAGGAAATAAATGCACTACTACGCAAGAAGGCCATAGTACGAGTTCCCGAAGGGAGAAATGTGATTCTCTCGCCAGTGTTCCTAACCCCCAAAAGGACTGGAGGTTTCCGCATGGTTCTAAATCTCAAAAGACTAAACCAGTACATAGCAAACTCTACCTTCAAAATGGAAAACCTAGCCACCATTCTTCCCCTCCTCAAACCAAACGAATGGGCTGCTACATTGGACTTAAAGGACGCTTACTTGCACGTCCCTATTGCTCACTCGGCTCAACACCTGTTCGGTTTTGCCGTAGGAAACGAAGTGTATCAATACCGGGCTCTACCATTCGGACTAAACTCTGCCCCACGCATTTTCACGCGTATCGTGCAGGTCATCGCCTCACACTTACGAGAAAGAGGTATCAAAATATTTGTTTATCTGAACGACTGGCTATTAGTGGCGGACTCCGAACACAACCTACGTCGTCACATAGACATGACAATAGAGCTGGGCACAAGGTTGGGGTTTATAATAAATTCCGAGAAGTCGCATCTAACCCCTTCCCAACATCCAGAATTTCTAGGCGCAAAGCTGGATCTCCGATACCAGCTTGCTCGTCCCCTCCCCCACAGGGTGGACAGGATAAAGCAGGTGGGACTGTCCATTCTCGACAGACCAAGGTCGACAGCCCTTATTTGGCTTCAGTTCCTAGGGTATCTAGCGAGTCTTTTAGACACAGTTCCCAATTGATGAAGATGAGAATGATACAATTGGGGCTCCTCAGTCAATATCGTCCCCACAGGGATCCTGTACACAAACTCTTCTTTCTGACAGATTCGATGGCGGAAGCTCTCCGAGTTTGGCTCAACCCCCATCTTTTTCAGGTAGGAAAACAGTTTGTCAATCCAACTCCTTCTCTGGTTATTTACACAGACGCATCGAACCAGGGTTGGGGTGCAGTGTTGGGTACAGAGATGATTCAAGGTTGTTGGAAGGGAGAGGAAAAGTCCTTCCACATCAATATTCTGGAAATGCTGGCAGTTCGTTATGCCCTGCTCGGGTTCAAGGACAAGATTCAGGGTCAGGTGGTGTCGATAAGATCGGACAATCTTACGGTGGTCTCTTATCTAAACAGGCAAGGGGAACAAGGTTAAAGAAGTTTGTGCGTTTTGACCTTAGAGATCCTGGAGTGGTGCGATTCCATCCAAACCAGATTAATTGCGTCTCACATCCCCGGGAAGGACAACTACATTGCGGATTTCCTCTCCAGGGGGAGTTGCCTACCATCGGAATGGCAACTGGACCCAGTGGTCGCGAACCTCATATTCAGCAGGTACGGTCCCCCACAGGTCGACTTGTTTGCGTCAGCCCTGAATACACAACTACCGGTTTATTGCACGAACCACAAAGATCCGGCAGCCCTGGCCATGGATGCTCTCTCGATATCATGGAGAAACATCCTGGGCTATGCTTTCCCCCCTTTTGTAATGATTCCCAAGGTGCTTCAGAAAGTGATGAGGGACGAAGCGAACCTCTTGCTGGTGGCCCCTTGGTGGCCCAAACGCCCTTGGTTCCCGACTCTGACGAGTCTCCTGATTCATCCTCCGGTGGTTCTCCCGGACGAAGCAGATCTTCTGCGGCAACCGGGGACGACGATCTATCGTCCAAATCTTCCCAGCCTAAAATTGACGTTATGGATCATTTCAGGTCAATGGCGACTCAGGCAGGCCTTTCTAGCAGAGCTGCCGATCTCTCAGCGAAATTCCTCAGACAATCAACGAGGAATACTTATGACTCTAGACTACAATACTACGTCAGATGGTGCAACGACCACCAAGTGGATCCGACCTCTGCTCCTCTAGGGGAGATAGCAGACTTTTTGATTCATCTGTTTGATAAGAACCTAGCCATATCTACGATTCGAGGCTACAGGTCCGCTATTTCAGCCGTCCATGAAGGTAAATTTCAGGATGGAGAAACGCTGAGCTCTTCCAAGTACCTCTCTAGGCTTGTAAAATCTTTGTTCCTTTCTAAACCCCCTCAGGCTAGGTTGAGCCCGTCTTGGGGTTTGTCACGGGTGTTGCGTGCTTTAGCTAAAGCTCCCTTTGAACCGATGGACGCTAGTTCTCTGATGAACCTAACAGTGAAGACTGTATTTCTGTTGGCAGTAGCTTCTGGAAGGAGGCGTAGTTTCCTCCATGCATTGACAGTGAGTCCTGGCCATATCCGTTGGGAAAAACAGGGTGTTAGACTTATCCCTCACGCTAAGTTTGTGGCTAAAAATCAAACTATGACCTCGTCCCCTGGTGAAGTGTTCATTCCTTCGCTCAAGTCTTTCTCATCGATTGAGCAAGACAAGTTGTGGTGCCCAGTAAGGGCGTTGAAGTGGTATATTCATAGAACCCAGGCAATTCGTAGTTCGGAGCAACTCTTTGTCAGCATTCCTGCTCCTCATGGAGCTGTTTCACCAGACACCATTTCTCGCTGGATTGTTCAAGCGATTAGGTCTGGGGGAGATTCCACCCTTCTCTCTCGGTTTCGTGCCCATGATACGAGAGGGGTGGCTTCCTCTTGGGCCCTGTTCCAGGGGGTTCCCCTCGAGGATATTTTGAAAGCGGCCTATTGGCATAACCCAAATACTTTCACTTCTTTTTACTTATCTGATGTTATGTCTAAGGAAGCTGCTTTTGCATCAGCTGTCCTTTCCTGTCCTAATAGAAAGTGACTGGTGCTTTGGCTTCTCCGCTGCCCTGGTAGCCCCCGTTTCGTACGTTTTGTTGGTTCGGTAGAGACCTTCTTGTGGTTCATGGGTCTGTCTTCCGTCCTGAAGTTGAGTACGTATGTTGTGCCGCAGTCCCTCCGCCATACTTGTCTGTTGGAATCTGGCACTTGTTATTGGATAGGTAAGTGAAGCGAAAGGAAGTAGATATGTATGTTCAGTAGTGAACATTTTATCTACGAGTGAGCTTCACTTACCTATGGGACCCCTCCCTCCTTCCCCACTCTGCGGCGTTTTTTTATCTGATATGCCGGCTTCGAAAGAGGATGTTTTATAACATGTGGGGATTCTTATAGCGCGAGTGTGCGGGGTTTCCCAGGTGGCTAGCAGGGCTGCCAGGGTCAAAAGGTCAATTTTTTTAATAGCCGAGGGAATTCTTCTGGCAAAGAATAATGGCACTTGTTATTGGATAGGTAAGTGAAGCTCACTCGTAGATAAAATGTTCACTACTGAACATACATATCATACCGTCTCCGATGTGTGCTGCTTAACCTGCCTTTGTGCTTTGCTCTGCTTTATATGTGCATTGATGCATCCTGAAGCTGTAAGTAATAATCTAAATTTTTGTGAACCTTCCTGTAATGGTATCTTACATTCATGACATTACAGATGGGTATACAAGTTCGCAAAAATTGAGATTCCTACATCATGCTCAACAATGTACATGTACATCTTAGATTCTAGCTTTAGTTTATGACATTAGACTTTATATACAATTACAATTTCAGCCGAAGGCAAAGCAAAACACAAACATAGCACACAGGGTCTGGGGGGGGGGGGGGGGGGGTCAAAGATTAATTTATTATAGTTCCCTTGGTCTCATTTTACTCAAAATCAATTTGGGTGAAAGATTGAATAGATCTTGCTTTTAAACCAGGATCTCGAGCAGAGTCTGGACATTGACATGTTGCTGACCACCTAATTTGTGAATCATTCATTCATAATCATAGATTAGCCTAACTCAACTGGCCTTGAGTCGGACTCAGGAATTGGATTAAATAGACTAAGCCTAGGCCTACGTCACTCATAGGCCCTTGCCTATGTGGGACTGTGTCCAACATTCACTGTTGCAGCAGTCAAAACCAGACAAGAAAATTGCTCTATAACAAGATTTAATTTTCTTAAATTTGCTAGATTACCTGATTCAGGGACTCAACTCTTACTTTGCCACAAATGTGTAGGGATTCAGACTTGAAAGTGAAATTTTAAATAATTATTTTCCTCTCCTGTATGAATGATCTAGCCTGGAAAAGGGCCTGCTGATACACACAAAAGCTACTGAAGCCTATTCACCCGTAAAAGCTAGTCTGGAGTACAACTACAAGGTTATCTTCAGATAAGCTTGTAGTTACGGGACTAAAGAATTAACCAGAGTGCGATTTTTTTTTTCTCCACCAGCTGCACACTGGCGCTAGGCTCCAAACAGCATGCTTTAGTTTTATGAAGTAATTTTTACTTTTCTGCGCAACACGATACGTACAGATAAGAAGAAAAGAAATTTCTAAATTAGATATCACTCGGAATCGGTAAATTACTTACGATTTCCTTCCAGCTTGGGCTCGGGAAAGTATGCTAGCTCCTCAATTTTTGTTCCGAGAAAATTTCTTTCCGCAGCGTTCACGCGATCGATCATGATCAGCCGGCCGGTTGATGATGTCTGTAGCCTAAATGCTGCACTCTGATTGGTTAAAACCGTGGTTTCACCTGAATCCACGGTTTCAGACCACCCCAAACAGTTGACTCAAAATGATGATGTAAAATCCGTGGGTGAAACCACGGATTCACTTGAAACCACCTTTGTGAATCGCAAAAGTGAAACCGTGGTCTAATCCATGGTTTCAAACCACTGTTGAAACCATGGATTTGACTGAAACCACCTTTGTGAATTTGGGCCAATAATTTCATCCAAAACAAAAATACGTCAAATATATATATATACTAGGGGGACCCGTGGAAATCCACGGGTTCACTTTTTACATTGCACTCTCAACATTTTCACAATCGATGTGTACATTCTTGTGAGTTTATTTATTTATTATTTTTATGTTAATGAAATTATCATGCATACGTGCTCATGATCACAATTACTTAGTCAAACATACCCACATACTCAGTTAAAAATATTGTATAATGTCCTGTAATGTACAGAATTCTATCTTAGATATCATTATGACATAAGGGGGAGGGGGAGGGACAGAGAGAGAGTGTATGTTGGTAGACAGATAAGAAGAGAGAGAAATTGATGTAGAGAATATAAACATAACAGAAAGAGAAAGAGAGGAATAGAGATAAAAGACTTTCTTTTGATATTAGTGTTTCCATTTAACATATTGTTTTATTATATGAGAACTTAAATATAGTTGTAAAATTAATTAACAAGTTAATGGCCTAGTTATGCATATTTTGTGTACGGAATATTGTCATCGTAGAGGTCGCTCATTACTTAGTCTATAGCAAGAAATACAATTTTAGTTAGAAATCGGTATAGTAGTTATCTAATTTCTATAAGTAATCGAGCGAAAATTCACCTACACATATCTCAAATTCAGTGAGACACATGTATGAGCAATAAATGCGTTCAATCACATCCTACAATAAACATTAATAGTATTAAAAGAAATAGAAGTATGAATTTCCGAATATTGGGCCACCTCCCTCACAAAATCCTGGATCCGCCGTTGGACATGGTGGATGGTGAAGGCAGGCCCTATCATGCCCCTGCCCTCACTCTACTCCATCCGGTGGCATAGAAAGGTCCCAAATACAATGGAAATAAAAATGATTGATGCATTCACATAATCCCGCGTCACCCCTCCCATCTTTAGCCCCTGCTAGTGCTATCTACACTGAGTTTATTTTTCTACCATAAAACAAAATTTAATGTGCATTCACATATCCCCACCCCCTGCCGCTATATATCTACGCCAATGACTTAAATGGAATAACGCCCCTCTAGCATAATGCTTGCCCCTCAAACTGATATTCATGGAACAATTTTTTCTTTTTTAAAGAAACAAAATAGATGTAGAATATACTCAAATAAGATGAATTTACCATCGAATAAAAAATGAATACAGGTGTATTCGGCCTAATCTGTTTCCAATCTTAATATAAGAAACCCAGTGAGGCATTTACTGTAGTGCGGGCTTTAAAATTCAAGGAATGTATAGAATCTGCTCCGACACATGCGCCTACCGAGGGGGGTGTTTTGGGTGTTTTAGGTGTTCAAACACCACCCGTTTGGTGTTATTTGAAGTTAAAACAACCCCCTTTAGAATTCCTGATAACCCTTTTTTTTTGCTTGTCAGATAATTTTGGAAAAAAGACCCCCCCCCCCCCCAATTGATCAACAGTTGTTGATAATAGGAATGATTTGCGACAGCCACCCAAATGTGCGGTTAGGTAAACCCTAAACACTAACCCCAATCCTAACCCTATATATTGTTTTCATTTTGGGTGGCTGTCGCAAAAGGAAGTGTACCCTAGGATATGCTTCCATGATATGAGTAAAAAGTGCAGATTAAATTTAAATAAAGAGTCCTTAAATATGAATTAGTGGCCGAAATCCCCCCTTTTTTATATTCTACCAGTTACATGTTCCTCCCCTTGTCTCATCGAACATCATTCCCCACAATAAAAATAAACCAAAACAATTGAAGACAGAAAGAATTAAGTTCAACTAAGAAACAGCATCCCCACCCCCCGCCCCGAAAAAGAAAATGTTGAAAGAACAGTTTATAATAAAGTAATGAATTCTTACACTAATCAAACTTCCAAAGGAGCCGAATTTTCACAAATAAAAGGCAAAAAAGTTTGTAGGCACCTAAATCGATCCGAATCGATCGCGACGACCGCTCCCGGGGGATGTCTCATTGAGACCTGTACATCATCCGCTTAAATCACTTGTTGAATTAAAGATTGCAGTAGGGGCAGATTTTGATACCCTAAACAGGGAAACCCGTCTATCTCTCATTTTTATACCATTTTAATGGCGATTTTATAACTTGCTTGGTATTTTACATCCTATACCTATTTGAGGATTACATCATCGTCATAGACCTCTAATTAGCCAACCGTTAAAAAAAAATTGACCTAATTTTGAGCACTTTACCGAACTATTACCCCCCCCCCCCCCCTCCCCCTTCAGAGGATCTTCTTATCATCTTTGATTCCGTTTTCTTGTAAGTGGATGATGCCTCATGTACCGGCCTCAATGAGAAATGCCCTCCCTCCCCGTAACCATGAAGCTACAATGATGTAACTCTATGCGTGAAACATAGTACATGCAGTACATGTAGAAATACACGTGCGCTGTGCGAACCAATAACATGAGAAATCAATGCGCACAGCCCATTGTCCGGGAACGGTCGCTCCCTATACCCTCCCAGGCCAGCGCAGCGTGGGAGCTGGGCGGCCTAGTGCCCCCTAGTGCTAGCGGCGGCTAAGCGAGATCAATCTGCATGCGACATCGAGTTCTGAATTCAGATTGGCAGAGGCACACCCACATCCTAAAAAAAGGTTGAGTGCCCCCCCCCCCCCCCCCCCCGGGCGTGTAGGCCTACTATGTTTGCGCCGTAGTAGACATTGAACGTGTATACACACTACAGCATGTTGAGCTATGCCTATGTAGGGCACACGTCACGCTGTTCTTGGCAATACACCAATTGAGGTTTCTCCCCTTCACAGGTAAAGCGTATGGGTTGGGCATGAAGCTACAAACCAGCTTCATGGGTTGGCAGAATTATTACTCCCTCCGGAAATTCGATGTTTAAAAATGAAATTATGAAATATGGACGGCACGTCAGCCCTTAAGAAGTGCCTCCCACTACTCTAAGAACTATTCCCCGCCCGTGGGTACCAAAAAGTGGGGACCGAAAGGGCCAGGGGAGGCGCCTATTCGAACCAAAAAAAAAAAGGCCCCAAATCCTTAGCGTAATATTACGCTAAGGATACCTGTGAAGGGGAGAAACCTCAAATGGTGTATTGCCAAGAACAGCTTGACGTATGTCCTACATAGGCATAGCTCAACATGCTGTATTATTACCTACCGGTATATGGGGTGGTTTTACGGTGCATTTAAAATTCATATTTTGCGCGGTCCGCAAATGACCTAGTTCTGAGCGGTCATCATTCCCTGATATTTTCCCTCTTCCGGGTTTCACCATTCACTTTGTGTACAAAATATGCGGTCAACATTGAGCCTGATTAACATCCGGGACTTTCCAAACAGCTGATTGATCGCCACAAATTTTTAGCTAGCAGAGACAACGTTGCCACATGTAGCATAATTATGCTTTTTAGCATAATTTTGACCCTCTTGGAATCTAGCATTATTCCTGGCATAGTTTGGCCAAATCTAGCACATCTTCACTAGGATCTAGCATAATTCTGAATTTCGGATTTTAAATAGAGAATTTGCTTTTAAGAACAGATATCTAAGGCTTTGATACCCTTATACTCATTCCGTTCAGTGATGTATGCTTCATGTACATTGATGATATTTCACTTTATATACAGGGTGTCTCTAAAAAAAAGTAAACCCAACTTCAACGGCAAATTTTCAGAAAACTGTAAAATATTTACACATTATTTTTTCATGGTTAGATAGTCCAATAAGTCCTCTGCCTAATGATACCACGTAGGTTATGTAACTCTCATGCATGACTGAGCATGATTCAACTTAGTGAATGGGTGTCAAATCATCACTGTGGCAAGTTAGAATTGCACTTTGATTGGAAGTTCTGACATAGGAAATGTCTGATTTCCTACGAGCATAGCTTAGGGATTTGTGCCCTCGACATGACCGCCATTCCTTTCGATGCAAAGCTCGCAACGCCTCCTCATGTCCCTGACAGCACGCCTGATCATTCCCTGATCTTGTCGAATCGGTTCACTTCACCGTCCTGTTATCCGTTGCCTCAGCTCCTGAATTGTGGCCGGTGGGGTTTGGAACACTTTTCCTTTAAGATACCCCCAAAGAAAGAAATCGCATGGTGTCAGATCCGGTGACCGTGCAGGCCACTCAACTGGGAAATGAAGAGCAATGATGCGATTGGCAAAGAGTTCAGTCAAACGATTCCTCACGGCAAGAAGTCTGTGGGCTGGGGCCCCATCCCGAGCCCACCTAGCCTCTTGTCGAGGCCCTGGTGCTGTTGAAATCCTTGGCGATATGGAGGCAATGGAGGCAAACCGAGGCGCTTGCGCCGAGGGCCTCTTGACACCCGACCTGAATTATGTATTCATGGGGCACGATTTCCTACTGAATTATGCATGAAACGTGAATAGTTAGATAACCGCGGCGATCGCCCAGCAAATTGGCCTATGAAATCTCAAGGATTTCTTACTTCAGTTCTGGACTAATCTATTATTTTTTATTTTTTTTTTTTTTTTTTTTTTTGGGGGGGATTACGTAAATCTCTTGCTCAAAATACATTCACAGACAAGCACATTATGAAGAATTCGATTTCTAGCTTACAAACCATGGTAATTTGAAATAAGACAAATGTACATATTTCTCAAGAGATCATCATATATTTACAAATAATGAAGAATGGGCAATAAAAGTCACCGTTCAACAATAGATGCATCTCCATAAATTCTGATGTAACCAAGGAGTTACCAGCAACTTCACTGCCCGGCAAGGCCCCGGGGGATCCGCCTGGCCCTAGCTCGCGAATTCAAAGCAGCAGTCTCACTCTCCATCCCCGGCCCACGGAGGTAATCAGCACAGAGCGTTAGCGCGTGAAAAATAACACTTTTTCCATAGCCAGTAGGCAGATTCACAAAAACATCTTGTCCTTTAAGTGCAGATTTGATTGCATGAACTTGCAAATCTTTGAATCTGTCAATCTTCAACATTCTAGCGGCATATTCCTAGCTCTTACAAATATCGTCATCACTCGTCGTGGAAGAAATGTTGAACGCCATTTTGGGCTGCGATTAATTAATATGTAAGAAATAGCGTGCAGTCGAGTCATGAATATTTAACATTACGTCATGGTAGCTCGCGCTTATTGGATGATTTTCACCGACCAAAATTTGGTCGGAATATTCGTCAAAACAATGAAATACAAAAGAAATTCAGATCGGGTGTCAAGAGGCCCTCGGCGCAAGCGCCTCGGTTTTTCTGGCTCTCTTCGCTCGCCAGAAATTTTGCCTCCATATCGCCAAGGATTTCAACAGCGCCAGGGCCTCGACAAGAGGCTAGAGCCCACCAGGCCCTGCGGAATGCTCCACGTCGTTGTCGGGGGAACATCTGTTCCATCTCAGGCACAATAAAATTGTTCAGCGTGTCAAGGTACGCCTGGCCATTGATGTTGCCTTCAAAAAAGTAAGGTCCCACCAATGAACCATTGCCACAAAGACCAATCCAGACACTCACTTTCTCCCTGCTCATGTTCTTATTAAAAGCATATCCCGGTGGATGATGGAGTTCAGCATACTCGTGCTCATTGTGGTTGTTTACCATTCCATCCATGGAAAACGTTGCTTCATCCCCGATGGTAAAAAACTGGAGGAACTGTCGATCTCGGTTGCACTGGTTCACAAACCACTGTGAAACTAACTTGCCACAGTGATGATTTGACACCCATTCACTAAGTTGAATCATGCTCAGTCATGCATGACAGTTAGATAACCTAAGTGATATAATTGGACAGAGGACTTATTGGACTATCTAACCATGAAAAAATAATGTGTAAATATTGTATAGTTTTCTGAAAATTTGCCGTTGAAGTTGGGTTTACTTTTTTTAGAGACACGCTGTATATAATTTATATAGATGCGAAGATACCCAACTTTAACATTTCGACGGCGTCTCGGTAAATAATTGTATAGCGTGAGGATTGATGAGACAGGAGACAAAGGACGTAGCTGAACTTCAACTTTATTGGGTCAAGCTTTCGGCCTTCACGGCCTTCTTCAGGTTCGAAAATGAAGTTTCGTTGAGGGTGACACTTCAACTTTATTGGGTCAAGCTTTCGGCCTTCACAGCCTTCTTCAGGTTCGAAAGTGAAGTTTCGTTGAGGGTGACACACATAGGCCTACACTAGTCACCCTCAACGAAACTTCACTTTCGAACCTGAAGAAGGCCGTGAAGGCCGAAAGCTTGACCCAATAAAGTTGAAGTTCAGCTATACGTCCTTTGTCTCCTGTCTCATCAATCCTCACGCTATACTGTTTATATATATATATTTACCTTTCAGAGTTTCAGTAAAGAAATAAATTTTATAAAGCTGATGGATTTTTCTTCTTCCATTTTTTCTTTTATGCGGACTAGTCAGCAGTGGCTTATTAATCTATGACCAACTTAAGACCCCCCGGGGGGGGGGGGGGGGGGGGTACTCACGTATATTGGGTATACGGGGATGTGCCGCTGGGAAGGGTGACTTTTTGAAGAAAGATCCTTAGACATGGGTCCCATTTTTCCCCAAAAAATCCTTAGACATGGGTCTCTTATCCCGGCTCTTATCATTTGTTTCATTCCTCTCTTTTCTCCCTTAGATCCTTAGACATGGGTCCATTTTTCACAAAAAAATCCTTAGACATGGGTGCCTATTTACAGCAAAAGGACCCTTGGATGTGGGTATGGGTCTGGAGTTCTCAACCGCACACCCCAGTCCGATTATAATCTGAGTACCCCCCCCCCCCCCCCCGGGCTTAAGACATGATCTACATATTTTTGGCCACCACATAATTTTGACATTACGAAGCAAAAGAATGGTCCAGACTCAGAGGCCAGCAAATGTGGAAATCATGTTCAAGATCTAGGTCAACAAAAATGCTGGGAACAAATCCTGAAATTTTGTTTTGTAGTTTTTATTTTATAACACATTTTGCAAGGGGGTGTGTGTGTGTGTGTATGTTTGTACTGTGTTGTTAGTGTTTGTGCAAATCTGTTTGGGTGGGTGTAGTGTATATGAATTATGCTAGTTATCTAATTTGCAGTATCCTGTCAAAATAGTTCAGGTAATGGAATTTTTGTTTGTTTTTGTTGCTTATTTTTTAAATTTTTTTTTTCATTGTCACCCTGTCGGCTTTGCCCCCCCCCCCCCTCCCCCTTAAAATACATGTACCTCTAGAGTAGCTGCCTCTCCACGAAGTCATTCCATTAAAAAAAATAATAAAAGCCGTTTCAGACGGTACGCTAGCTACAGGCCAGGGTGTTCGTTCGGGTGCGGGGGGGGGGGGGAGGAGCCTGAGGTATTATGGATCCTCGATCATCCTTCAAGTAAATCTAGCATAATTTAGCGCAATTTAGCATAATTTGGAGGGAAGATACATTTAAAAAGTTCAAGTTACGCTTCAAATGGATCTAGCATAACTTTTCTCAATCTAGCATAATTTGGGACGAGACTTGGCATAATTCCGATTTTTAGCTGTGGCAACACTGAGCAGAGACGACCGTGCGATACGATACCAAGCAGGTGACAGCTAGAGTGCCCCGGCGGGCGGCGTAGGCGGCTAGCGATAGCTAGCTAGCTGCGCTGTTGCTCTGAATTTAAACAATCATGGCGGCTTCCAGTAGTAGTGGCTCGCTGGGATCAAAGCCTAGGTTTGCGTCTCTAGATGACGACGAATTCGAGCGCATTTTAAGGAATAAAGGTGTGGATAATAAATTTAAAAAGCAACGAGACATGCAGTAGTAAAGTCACTAGTAGTATTTTGAGAATATCTGAAGGAAAAGGGGATACTTAAAAGGAGGTGAGTACCGGTAGGCGGTACATTGTCCCGTACATTGTAGTTTATACTAATAAGTCTATGAACAAATGTGTAGATCCACATGAACTTTCCTCATTTACATTTAGGGATAGGCCTAGGTAATAATAATAATAATATTGACTGGCTTATCTTTCGGGAGGTGCAGGAAATGTTGCCCTTACTGAGATAATATTGGCCTCGTCTTCGACTCGGTCAATGCGGGCAACATTTCCTGGTATTTCCCTCAAGGCCAGTCAATATTATATGTGTGTATACACGTTCAATGTCTAATAGTACGGCCAAAGACTTTTAATAGTATCAAGACATATTACTCTCAAGAACTTCCGTAGTACATTTTGCAGGCGTAAATTGCTGTGTTAAAAAAAGACTCGGGGGGAAAAATACGTCCGTCCTAGGTATAACACGTGAAGAGATGTCTCATTTCTTCTTGATATTTCATATCTTACTCTATCTTTTTCAAGTCAGATTTTTGCATGAGAGAAAGGATGGATAGTTCAAAAAGCATTTCTTGAACCTTTATTGTCAATAAATGCCGCTATGAATCCCCGGGATCATGCCCCGGATCATGCCTGTTTTTTGACAGAGTCATCTGCCAGGCATAGGGTTAACACGTGAAAACATGGATTTTTAGAATTTCCTCTAGTTTCTCAAGTATTACCTTGAATTTAGTGTAAATGTGGCTTACATGTAATTTGAGACTCTGAAAAAGCTTAATGAAGGCTCAAAAAGTGGAAGGGACCCTGCAT
This sequence comes from Heliocidaris erythrogramma, assembly GCA_025617745.1. Classification (NCBI taxonomy): domain Eukaryota; kingdom Metazoa; phylum Echinodermata; class Echinoidea; order Camarodonta; family Echinometridae; genus Heliocidaris; species Heliocidaris erythrogramma. The sequence goes on along the minus strand of CM046859.1, from coordinate 32,282,279 downwards.
AAATTCCCGGGAATATCATGCTTTGGCCCTTCCATCTCTCACGCAAAAAACAGTGATTTTTGAATGATTATAATTCCCCCAGAATTAAATTAAAATTTGAAAAATGTACCTTAAATAAAATTGTAAAACGACTCAACTAGTTGAATAGACCCCGCATAAATCCCCGGGAATGTGCATGCTTTTGACCCCCAAAAGTCTCGCCTACCATAGGTTTACACGTGAAAACAAGGAATTTTAGGATGATTATGATTCCCATAGTTTTTATTTGAAAATACAAAAAATGTGATATACATGAAATTTAAAGCTCTGAAAAGGTATAATTAAGGTTCCATTAGTCCAATAGACCCCGCATTAATCCCCGGGAATATGCATGCTTTTGACAAAAAATTATCGCCTGCCATAGGTTTACACGTGAAAACAAGGAATTTTAGGATGATTTTAATTCCCTTTGTCTTTATTTGAAAATGTAAAAAATGTCATTTACGTGAAATTTAAAGCTTTGAAAAGGTATAATTATGGCTTGATGAGTCCAGTAAACCCCGCATAAATCCCTGGGAATATGCATGCTTTTGGCCTTCCAGCTCCCATAGGTTAACACATGAAATGAGGGATTTTGAAATGATTTTAATTCCCTATAGTATTTATTTGAAATTATGAAAAACGTGATTTACATGAAATTTAAAGCTCTGAAATGGTATAATTAAGGCTCGATGAGTCCAATAACCCCCCCCCCCCCCCCATAAATCCCCGGGAATAATGCATGCTTTTGGCCTTCCAGCTCCCATAGGTTAACACATGAAATGAGGGATTTTGAAATGATTTTAATTCCCCTAGTATTTATTTGAAATTATGAAAAACGTGATTTATATGAAATTTAAAGCTCTGAAAGGGTATAATCAAGACTCGATGAGTCCAATAACCGCCTCCCGCCCCCATAAATCCCCGGGAATATGCATGCTTTTGGCCTTCCAGCTCCCATAGGTTAACACATGAAATGAGGGGTTTTGAAATGATTTTAATTCCCCTAGTATTTATTTGAAATTATGAAAAACGTGATTTATATGAAATTTAAAGCTCTGAAAGGGTATAATCAAGGCTCGATGAGTCCAATAAACCCCGCACAAATCCCCGGGAATATTCATGATTTTGACCCTAAAAAATAATTTGCCATATACTACACGTGTATTCCGTGTTTTGCTATTGATGACCTAATGTGGGCGTGCACCGATCACGTGAGATCGACGACGTCCAATGAGATCGTGCGCTAGCAGACGGCCATGTAGCAGACGTAGGCCTACGTCCACCCGAATGCATGCCCAGCCTAGCCGGTATGAGAAGAAACTCTAACTAAATTCCAGTTCACTGTTATATTTCTAATGTACCAGAGGCAAACTTCAATGTGTTAAATTCATAAATTCATATAAACAATGTTCTATCACCGCGCGCATTAGGCCTAGCCAAATGGCTGATGTTAGACCATGCAAGCAGCATGGAATAGCTGAGCTGCATAGGTGTCTAGCACTAGCTAGGTTAGGTCTACCCATCTGCGATCCCGCTCGAGGTGGTGGCGTTGTCGATGGAACTATGTCAGTTTGCCAAAGGTGTTCTCCTCAAGCTTGGCTCATCAAGGTTCTTTGCATGCTGATCGTCGTTTACTTTGGCTTCAGCCAACAAAACCGACAGCCCCGAGAGACCGACAATGTATTGGGAAGGGGCTTTTGAACCCTATTATGGATATGAGTCTGACACTGTCTGGGCGAATGCAAGTTGTAGTAAAAGGGTTGGGCACAAATGCAGGGCTGTCAACTTTGGGGAACTGCTTGGGAGATTCGTATTTTTTTTCTTCTCGCCAGCCCTCCAAAGGTCGCTCAGTGGAGGGGTGGGGTATCATATTTTATGGGGTCCAGTTTTCCGCCATAATTCTCTGACAAGCAAAAAAAAAAAAAAAATTATCAGTTCTAAAAGGGGGCACAATAATCCCCCCCCCCCTCCCTAAATCCGCCATTGATCCATGTCCGGACTGTCACGTCAGTCCTGCGGGGTGGGCCGTTTTACAAGTTTTCTCGGAAGATTAATAGACCGACATTGTTAGCCTCGTGGGCTCCCAAACTAAAGTTGGTGCTCGATTCAGTTATTCACATTTTAGGCAGGAGCCCGTATGCCAATTGGTGTTCACAAAGGGGGCCGCGGTCGATTCGCCCCCCCCCCCCCCGGATCCGCCCCTGCTATTCTGTCATGGATGTAAAGAATAGGATTGCATAGTGTTGGTGGTCGATCTCATTAAATTGAAAGATTGGGGGTGGGGGGGGGGGGGGGGACTCAATAAGAGATCATTATTTTGTCCTCATTTCTATTGAAGTCATTTTTACAGATCAGTTGTAAGAGAGAATAAGAGAGTATGAGAAAATGAAAGCATGTGAGAGTGGGAGGGAAAGGATAGAGAGAGAGAGACAAAGAGTGTTGGGGGCAGATGGAATGGGACATTCCTACAAATACAGAATAGGACTGGTAATAAATAAATTATATCGTCAGCTGCTAATGTTGGTTACTACGGTTAATTCAATTCAGAACACGGAGGCCAACCCCCCCCCCCCCCCTTTCGTACAATCGGTAGCAATTAGGCCCTATTGCGTTGGTGAGGGCTTCGGAGCAAGACCCAATACTGTTTTCTTCGCCTGTCGTCTCAAATTGTTACAGCAGAATATTACAAATAACCAATATAAATATTCGATGTGTAACTAAAATATGTCAGATTTGGTTTTGGCTGGCACATGCACATAGGGGCACGTGCATTCCTGGATACACTACCAATAAAAATAAAATAATCTTGGATACGCCACTCTTAATTTAATCTTTATATTTATAAGGAATTGCTAGCACGCAATCTCATTTCATAAAAGCCATTTCTGTCTTGACTTTTAACAGAATATGGCCAATAAATTTACATTATAGGTCTATAATCCCTATAATAATTTCCATAAAATCATATCAAATGAAATATTCTGATTTAATAGAAATATAAAGATAGCATTTTATTTTTTTTTTAATAACTTTTCTCGACATTCCCGTCAGGTATCGCAGTACTTGCTCATTAGAACTTAATATCTGGGAACATGTCTGGACCACCTGCCCCCCCCCCCCCCCCATCACATAAATATTACTAGAAATTTCACAGCAAAAAGCTTAAACAAAAATACACAGAACATCTAGTCCTACCCCCCCCCCTCCCAACTCCCTCCCTCTCCTCCCTGGTGCAGTTATATAGAGTTGATTCCTATCTGTTTTGGGACATAAGTTTGTATTTGAAGGGACAATTATGCCCTTTAGTTACGGCTTTACCAAAAGCGTTGTCCAGAAAAAGAAGAACAAATAAAGAAAATGAAAAATACAAACATCTTGACTATAACCTTTCCCTCTGGGCGTTGTGGCGTGCGTAATTCAGCTAATAGGGGAAGTTATAAACTGATTCAGCGGACCCAGGTTCGAGACTGAGTCACGTCTTTCGGATGGTGACGTTAAAGGTCGGTCCCCAGACGGTCGACATGCCGATCGACATGTACCACAATATACGCGTGCTTTATTTCGGGACTGAGCACTCTTCGTATTTAAACTCTTTGCTACAGCGCAAACGTAGTACACGCAGTACATGTATGGCTTCAATGTACTGTATATATACGGCGCATCAACACCACAGAACTCCTAAAGACGTAGAAGGCTCATACTCATTCCCAATGCACAGATCGCGGTATAGCCGTCAAACACGGTGTAGGATTCGCTCGAGTGCACACGCCGCCATATTGCTTAGACCTCGATCCTTTCAACTAACCCACCAGGCCGTGTGCTTCTCAATGCCTATTATTATATCGGATCTTCTTTATCGAAATAAAGGGCCTTGTGCCTTCATCACTTGAAATTTTGAAGTTGGCTTTTCCACTGAAGTTCAGCTGCTCTTTCATACATAAGTAACGTCAACTAATATCATGTACATTTTAGGAGGGGGGAGGGGGGTGGGGGAGGTCTTTTTCGGACACAAAGGTTAAAATTGTATTCTCTCAAATTCAAGATAATATCAAACAGTTGTTTTTTCTATCACTATTATCATTTTAGTTCCCTTTCAAGAAAGCAGCCCGAGTTCGTTTGTTCACCTTCATCCTTCTTGACACCCCTCGGAAAAAGCAACAAAAATATACTTGCTATTTTGGTACCAATATACATGACATGTAAAACGTTATACTTTTTCTACAGTTTCATCTGATATAAAAATGCCTACAACTTTGTTTTGAATTAAGGATGTGTTCAACATACTCTGCCATGTTTCTTTTTATCTTTGATGATAATCCTTATATAAGTCAGGACTTTATCGATGAACTATTTTAAATTGTGGATTAATCAGATTGGCAGGGGAACGGGGAGGGGGGAAGTCTGTAGCCCTCCTCCCACTTTCTGAGTAGACACATTGCTTAGCCGCCGCTTGAATCAATTTTTATTCAACTGGATTTTTAAACTTTGAAGAAACGTTTGTATTTTTACAAGCCAGGCTCAAGATTCTCCTTTCTTTGTATTTCTTTTTTTTTAATTCATGCCCCTTCACTATATGAGTGTCAAGATAAAATCAAGCAAATTTTGAGTGTGTCTAATCGATATTAAGAAACTGATGAATACGATGATGTGCTTATTGTTTACAGTCAGAATTCACTGCTCCCGGATCATCTCAATTAAAGTTGGTCCTTACCATCCATGGAATATCATTTGACAATGTTTGTAATTTCTATAATTTAGTAACCTACATGGGAGAAAAAATCATCAATATCCATGACTATGCTGTTTGTTTTACATGTATAATAATCAAAGATAGATGTATCTGCAACTGTGCAAATAACTTTGGCATAAAACTGGACATTGGCACATGCAGCAAAGGCATCAAAAGCATAATCATCATAGCATTGGCGGATCCGGGGAGGGGGGGGGGGCACTTCCGGCCCGTGCCCCCCCCCCCCCTTGGAAGAAAAGTATGCATTTTGACCATAGAGGATCCGCCCTTTTGTGGATTGTGCCCCCTTTTTTTTGCTTGTCAGAGAATTATGGAGGGAAACTGGACCCCTATACCCCCCCCCCCCCCCCAACTGGGCGAATTTTTGAGGTCTGGCGAATTTTTTTTTTCGAATTAGAATTGTAATGACGTTATTTTTTTAATTTTGCCTAATTAGAATTTTAATGATTAATTATTAAGTTGTAGTCCTCTCCGAAAGCTACCTTGTTTCCAATTTGGCAGTCGTGACTTGTGACACTTCGTTGGACTTGATGTATTTTTAATGTTCTTATTTAGAGTGACAACCTTCAACAAAACACAGATGTCTGGATATAGTTCGGTAATGTGGTCCAAATTAGGTCAATTTTTTTAACGGTTCCTCTCAGTTGGCTAAATAGAGGTCTATGATGATGATGTAATCCTCAAATAGGTATAGGATGTAAAATACCAAACAAGATATAAAATCGCCATTAAAATGGTATAAAAATCAGAGATAGACGGGTTTCCCTGTTTAGGGTATCAAAATCTGCCCCTACTACTATCTTTAATTCAACAAGTGATTTAAGCGGATGATGTACAGGTCTCAATGAGACATCCCCCGGGAGCGGTCGTTGCGATCGATTCAGGTGCCTGTAAACTTTTCTGCCTTTTATTTGTGAAAAATCGGCTCCTTTGGAAGTTTGATTAGTGTAAGAATTCATTACTTTATAAAAACTGAACTTTCAACATTTTTTTTGGTGGGGGGGGGGGGGGCTGTTTCTTAGTTGAACTTAATTATTTCTGTGCTTTAATTGTTTTTGTTTTTATTGTGGGGAATGATGTTCGATGAGACAAGGGGAGGAACATGTAACTGGTAGAATGTAAGAAATGGGTGGATTGCGACCACTAATTCATAATTAAGGACTCTTTATTTAAATTTAATCTATTTCTACTGTTTACTCATTATCATGGAAGCATATACTATAGGGTAAACTTCCTTTTGCGACAGCCACCCAAAATGAAAACAATATATAGGGTTAGGGTTGGGGTTAGTGTTTAGGGTTTTCCTAACCGCACATTTGGGTGGCTGTCGCATAAATCATTCCTATTATCAACTAGATTGATGCTGTTTAGCAACAGTGAACCGCCGCGCCTGCGCGATGTAGTGTCACACCTCATTACCATTCAATAAGAATTAATTGCGGATGCGCTGTGGTGTAGTGGATTGGGGTTCTCGTCTTTGGATCTGAGGGTTGCGGGTTCGAACCCTACTATGTCTTTATGTCCATGATGGGAACCTTGGTCGGGTGTTAACTAAGCCGTGAGCGTCATCTGATAGCCTGGCTTGCATGCTCCCCGGGGAGTTGAGATTGTGCTCAAGATAATTGGGCAGGTTTGAATTGTACCTGATGACATGGGGTAATTGTTATGCAGGGCCCGCTGGGAGAACAGTTCTTAGAACTGAAGTGGCTACCTTATAAGTGCCATTGTACTATAGATCTAGGTCTAACTAGAGTAGTAATAGTATGACTTAAATATTGCCTATACACTGCAAAAACCAGGGTGTTAAATTCAACACCATGGGTGTTAAAAGTTATTCTTTCCCGGTATCTATATCCTGCAACACCGAAAGATTAAAAGAACACCTAGTTTCGGATTAAATCAAAATTAACACCCAGAATGGTGTTGAATATTCAACACCAATGATCAACACCACTGGTGTTATTTAAACACCAATATTGTACACCATCCATGGTATTAAAAATAATTTACACCAATAATTTACACCATAGCTGGTGTCAGATTAACGCCATGTCCTATATCATCTTGGTGCACACACAGAAATGTTTTACAAAAATTATGTAAAAAATTATGTTAAATAGGAACTCCATAACTTTTTTGTAAATTTTAGCTAACAATATATTCGACGATAATTATGTAAAATGTCATGTTAAATATAGGTACTTAAAATTCATGTGTAAATTTTACCTAACAAACAATTCTACACATGTATTATGTGGTTGGGCAAATTCAGTTGCCCAATTGTTTCCTTTTTCCTCCAACCCAGGTAAAAAAAAAATAAACCTGCTTGTTATGTTTTTCTGGGTCTTAACTTATTTATCCTAACCTATCCTACTTTAAGCTATCCTATCCTACATGTATATCTTAACCTATCCTATCCTGTTGGTACAGTCTAGTGCAAGCTGTTATATACCCATTATAATTTTTTATGCATATGGTAAGAGTTATTAAAATCGGGCCACCCCAAACCATACGCTACTGAAAATTCATGAATATTCATATAAGTGTTTCCCCCAATATTGAGGGAAAAATACGAAAATGCATTTTTTACAAAACCGTTTGCAAAACATTTTTACTTAATGACGACAAATTACATTGTGCATGTTAAATAAACTTAACGAAAAGGGCAATATTGTAAAAATCTTTATGAAGAAATATCTTACAGCGTTACTTTGCAAGATTTGTTCAGTCAGTTTTACATAACTGTGTATCAAAATCATGTTAATGTCAATTAACTTCGATTCTCGTTCCTACCGGTCACGCGTCGAGAAAGTTTGGTGCATGCGCTGCTGCACTATGCTTAGACCAATCAGGAGCTAGCGATCCCGCGGTATTTCTGTTCATTTATTTTGCGCATGCGTGTTTTAAATAAATTACACCCGATGGTGTAATCAACCGAACTATTCCAACAGATTTGATTACGGAGCCATAACAATGATTCTCTGGGTGTTATAATAACACCATAAGAATACATTTAATTGTACACCAACGTAGTGTTGAATATTTAACACCCTGGTTTTTGCAGTGTATACACCTTCAAAACAATAAGGAAAAAATAAAAAAATAAAGAAAAAACAGATGCACCTGTGGAATTCAATAGGAAATTGCATCCATGCAGCAAACTATAATAGCCTAGGCATAGCCACATTACGTGAAAAATTGTGCAGATATAATGCTGCTAAAAAAAGTGCTATCGCATATCCAATTTCTGTTGCGTTAGCGCTGTGTATAGTTACACTGCAGCTAGACGGAAAAAATCCCTCTGTTTGGAGGAGTCTTTTGTCAACTTTATTGTTTTGGTCGCTTTCCTCAGGCGAGGGGGTTCAGCGGAGCGTCGTCGTACCCAATGTCAGCGTAGCCAACACCCGAACGACGGCTGATCTTACACTGCAGCAGCACAGATGTAACGTCGTTAGACCTAACAGTTAGATCTACACACGAACACAGAATGACAGATAAATGATAAAATGTTGCGAGCAAGGCTGGTTGCGACTACGGCCGACTACAAACATTTTATCCCGGTGGAGCCACTCCCCCGCAGAGGGGGACGCGTATGACCCTTACCACAATTGCAAATAACCCCCTTTTGCAGTCAATTTCAAGGACATTTTGTGAAATTAACCCCCTTTTTTACGTCAAAACAAGGACAAATGGTACTTTGAAATACCCCTATTTTTAAGATTGTAAGGACAGTAGGACACTTTCGGAAACTTACCCCTATTTTACCATATTTCAAGGACAAGACATTTATCCCTTTTTTTCATTAACATATAGGTGTCCAAGACCCGATTCCTCAAATTACAAGTTCACACACAATTAATATAAGGAAAATGCATTTTTTAATGTGTTATTCATTTAAAAATAGTTCGGCAATAGTTCTTATAAACTCCTGGGGAAAAAGCACTGAACTCTATGGTTATTTGAAATAACCACTATGTCTGACCACTCACAAATAGGCGAGGTTAAATAACCTCATACCCACTTATAGTAAATGTACAAGCTTATCTGAAGATGACCTTGTACTCCAAACTAGCTTTTACGGGTGAATAGGCTTCAACAGCTTTTGTGTGTATCAGCGTGCCTATTTCCAGTCTAGATCATTCATACACGAGATGGCCTATTGGTGGGCCCTTGCCTATGTGGGACTGTGTCCAACATTCACTGTTGCAGCAGTCACACACAGACAACAAAACTGCTCTAAGCAAGATTTGATTTTCTTTAACTTGCTAGATTACCTGATTCAGGGGCTCTTCAACTAGTCTTACTGTGCCGCAAATTTGGGGATTCAGAATTGAAAATGAAATTTTAAATAATTATTGTCCTCTCATGTATTGTATGGATTGTCTAGACTGGAAAAAAGGCCAGCTGATAGTACACACAAAAGCTATTGAAGCCTATTCACCTGTAAAAGCTAGTCTGGAGTACAAGGTTATCTTCAGATAAGCTTGTACATGTATAAGCAACAATGGCCTTTGACTCAGTTTGAGTGCCTCATACCCATACACACATAAACTAACATGAAAGCGTATGAATGGGACTGTTACTGTTAGTGTAAGTGTTACTTAATGCTTGTTTAAAATGGGTATTCATGCCTGTGAAACATGTCCCTTCACACGATTTTCACGAACATCACGATTCGTGCAGTTGACTGCAGCGCAAGACGGCATCCTCCCAGTTCATCTTTGAAGGGCATATGATGATTTTATGAGTGAAAATAGTCCTTCAAACTTGGTCAAATGTTACATACGGCGGCGACGTTCCGGAATTGTTTTGAGGGAAACAAGATGGCGCTGGCGAGCTGCCAGTGGCGTCATGTTGCCTATGGCTAATCAGCGTGCAGCGAGCGATCGAGCCCATTCCAGTCATAGAGTTCAGTGGGAAAAACTTACCTTCACGTCCGCCATCTTGCTGAGTGACGGAAGTGCTGGGATTTTTTTTCTCAACGATGAACGCGCTTTCCCCGGCAGGCCCGCAGCTAGCGACTCGGCTCCGGGATTTTTCTTCATGGGTTTTCTTCCCTTTTCCTGACCCCTATTTTATCAATTTCGAGGACACCTGCGCACCCCTATTTTCTATATTTCGAGGAATATTCTGTCCGCGGACGTTCCTTGAAATTCACCCCTTTATCCGCGATTTTGGTAACGGTCATGCGGTCCCCAAGTCAAATTGAGTGGCTCCACCGGGCATTTTATAGTCCTGTACTCGGCTGTAGGCCAGGAGAAATAAATATTATAAAAACATCAATAAAAGAAAAAAGAAAAAACTAAAAATACATTACACGGTGCACGTGTGACCGGCTAAGCTCCAGCTCTAATTAGACTATAGTCTCTCATCATAAATAGCGCGCGCGCGGATACGATAACTCAATAGATACTGTTGCGGTGCTTTTTCGTACATTGCATGCACACAGGCCAATGACGGTACGTGTATATAAAGGGCTGTACCTTCGGCGCTATAAAATTAAAAAAAATCAGATGCACCTGTGACCGTGGAATTCAATAGGAAATCGCATATTACTTAGATGAAGATTCGCTGAAAGTTTTAAATGGAACCATTCAACGTTAGAGCACTAACACACAAACAAACAAACATCGGGACAGAATCGACTGAAATTAGTACCGCCCTTGCTTCGAGCGGCGGTAACAACTAAATTGAATTGAATGGGGAGAATGGCCCTCACACCGTTGGAAACATGTTATTTTATATCGCCTCAAATATATTATTCATTCCCTTAGGACAGACTAAACAGATCTGTAGACATAATTCGGGGCAGGGGAGGTGAAGGAAATCACGTTACTTAGGAATATCGGTTGCCACGATGTAAAGAAGGAGCGCCCCCCCCCCCCCAACCAAAACTTCCTTCGAAAAAAATTTCCACTATGATATTAATACACGGAGGATATTACTCCCGTCTCCCCTTGCGCTGAGGTGACGGGAGGATAGTAGGGAAAAGGCAATCCTAAGGGCCCTAACCCCCCCTGAAAATAAAATGACAATAAATTCGTTTTTTGCTCATATTTATATCTTTTACAAGGGACGTACCGCTAATTATGCATGTTATGTTTTCATTGCATTAATTTCTCTGAGTATTACTGGAACATATTATATTCATATCATTTAGTCTTCATCAAGATGAATATGGATTTTCTTTAGAAGTCATGCAAGATTTGGATAAATAACACATACTGAATTGTTGTAAATACTTTTACGCGACTTTCTTTATTCACTTGACTATTTTGACAAATATACGGTACGGTGATTAATCATTTATATAAAGATGACATAAATGGTACCCTGGGGTACCAAATAAAAATCGGCCATTTTTTTGAATTATTTAATTTTTTTTAGGGCTGTAGGCCTTCCCTGGGTTACCAAAAGTGGGAAATTATTTTGGTGTGATTTTTTCAACATTCAATTGTGTCCCATGTTCTTGTAAAACATCCTATAAGTCATGTATTTTTCTCAAATTCATTCTTGTTGTGAGTAATTATTCTATTATTGATTTCTATTTCTTCGATTTGAGAGAAACATTGGGCCAGCAGTGTCATAATAACACCATCAGCCTGCTCCTTGTCTCCCCCGTTACCCGCCTTCCTAAAAACCGCTACCATGTACACAGATCAGCGGCCTGCTCGTCCCCCAACTTCTGTATTGCACGATATCGTGCTCTTTCAACTTTCTCGGCAGTGAAATCTTCCGTCTTTTACGTCCTTTCCCTTACAGTAAATTTCCGTATCCACCATTACCTTCCACCATTGTCTAAGTTTGAAAGTTTGACAGCTAAAATACAGTAACGATGAAGTGATGTTTTTTAGGAAGAAGTGAAATAAAATCAAGTTCTAAAGCCGCGGGAGCTATAGTCTAGTTCTGGACTCTCTTTACTGAATTCTTTTTTCGACGACTGTACGTATTATGCCTAGTGATTGGCGCGATCCGGAAACCTGATGGCCCGAGCAAAAGAGAGTCCAGTGAAATTGCTCCACGCTGACGTCAGGGGTCCAAAGTTCACTTATAGCGCTTTAGCACGGGGAGGTGCGGCCAATTTTAATTGCTCTCCCTGAAAAATCTCAGGGAAAGTCGTCCGCGTGGAGCAATTGCACTGGACTCTTTTTTCGGGGCCAACAGGTTCTCGCGATCGCGCCATCACTCGGCTTATCGCGTATAGTCGGCGAATAAAAAAATCAATAAAAAGAGTCCAGAACTAGACTACGGGAGCTAACGCTATAGCCACTGCGCTTCTACTTGTGAGGGCTGCTAGCGCGCGAGCAGCAGTATAGTGCATGCACACCATGCATAACACTGCACTGTTAACATGCATTGTGACTACGTACACGCACTGCATCACAGAACTCCTAAAGACGTAGAAGGCTCGTGCGGGTGCGAAATTGTAGGCATTGTTCGTACGTGATCACGTGATATCCGCCATGTTGGTTAGTCCTTCGCTCTCCAGCTCCGGATTCATGAAGCTCGTCGCGTCAACGGCATTCATTCAGTTCAAATTGTTTAATCAACACTAGGGTTATATGAAATCTCACTGAATTTGCTAGATTTTGTTAATATTAGTATCCAAATGAACCAAGACAAAAAGAGAGGGAAGTTTCTCTCGAAATACATGAAATTGCCAGTGTTATAAAATGTTGCTTTGGGCATTTTCATGCTTATTTGTTATTATAGAAAAACAGCCATCATCCACTCTTGTTGCTCATTTTGATAATTTTACTGCACTACATTTACTTACCATTTCAAACAACTTTGATCACTGAAATGATTCTCATGGTTCTGGCAAATGAAAGTGGACATTTATGTTATTGTATTCATATCCTGATGCAAGACTTCATGCTTGTAAGCGTTCGATATGAGGTGTGCTAATTTCAGTACGTTGCAACAGAGGCGTATCCAGGATTTCCCAATAGGGGGGGGGGGGCGCCAGGCATTATTGATCGCCGTCCTCAGGGTCTAAGGGGAGGGGTGTCCCCTTTGGAAAAATTGTGCTTCTGAAGAAGGGCTGAGATGCAAAATAATCCTATATGTGACTAATTTTGAAGCCTATTTAATGAACAACTTTTTTTTTGCTATTTTTTTTTAACGACGGCCAATAGGGGGGGGCGCCTGTTGTGGCACAATCCACAAAAGGGATCCTCTATGGTCAAAATGCATACTTTTCTTCCAAAGGGGGGGGGGGGGGCACGGGCGGGAAGTGCCCCCGGATCCAATGCTATGATGATTATGCTTTTGATGCCTTTGCTGCATGTGCCAATGTCCAGTTTTATGCCAAAGTTATTTGCACAGTTGCAGATACATCTATCTTTGATTATTATACGTGTAAAACAAACAGCATAGTCATGGATATTAAAGATCACATTGCAAGAAAATCACAAATATGGCAATTAATGTATCACTAGAAACTGGGAAGCTTACAGATGGCAATCGTATAAGTTTTATGTCAACTGCGTATCTGATGATTATAAAAACAACATAAATAAAAGCTCTTCTAGGCATCTGGAATATCCGAGGATTCGCCAGAAATATAGCGATGTTTTGATGTCGTCACACAAGGGATCGATCCTGCTTAAGCAGACGACGTCCTATAATGAATGAACGTAATTGCAATGCAATTATTTATCAAATTATAAAGAGTTTGGTATATTTAACAAGACCTTATTTCACACCATTCTAAAAGGGAAAGTGAACTGATTCTGATAACTAAAACCGTTTGATAGTAAATACACAGGAGAAGGGTCAATGATCAATGAAATAAACCCCACTTTCAAATTGAAAAGCCCTCCGAATAATATCACAGATTGTATTCGTTCCCTCTTGAAACTCCGAACATGCCCCGGTGCAAGCAGCTGAAAATACAATGGCGTCTTATTTTGTTTACAAGTGACTGATTCTTTTATTTTTTTAACGCTGCATTTTTCATCAAAATAATACCATACACGAAGTTAAGAGTGAGGCAACAGACTAACATTAAGACTGACGCTAGTGAAGGAAGAGAAATAAGTGAAGAGGAGATGACAAAATAGGCTCTGAAAAATGTGTAAGATGTTATGGGACATCGTCTGCTTAGACAGGGCTGGTCCATGGTGTGTCGTCACATATCTCAGCAGCGTTCGAGGAGCTCTTCAGCTGCTATATCGGGGGCTGTATTTTACCGTTTTATAATTGATAATAATCATTACTTCAAATGTTTCCAAGCGTTGAATTTGGATAACCTTGTTTAATTTATGCCATCTATGCAATAATAAGTATTAAGCCAATATTTAAAATCATTAAAGTTCTACTTTAACAGAACAGACTATGACGGGAAAAACTCAAAGGTTATAAATCATTTGAGGATGTCTGTGATGATGTCCTGTAATCACACTTTTCACCTCTCAATAAGAAATGCTATACCGGTATGTAGCTTCAAAATATGTGTAACAAAGTTACATGTAGGCCTACAGTATAGATGGAAAGAAAGTTGACAGGTTCCCACATTGTCCCACTAATGTATGTAATAACAAACGCTACACATAAGAAAGTATGATGAATACTACTTGTACATGCGATAGACACAAATAAAGTATGTAGGCCTATATGCTATACACCCCTCCCCCGTCACTCACATTTTGTACTCGTCTATTGCCTCAAACTTTTAAATACAAACTAATTTCAGTAAAAATAAAGAGTTATGAAAAGTTATTTGTAATTCATATACTGCCCCCTCCCCCCCCCCCCCCCACCAGTATGGGGCAATAGCAACAATAACTCATGCTTCCTTCTGACGGGGGGGGGGGGTAGATTTATACATATTTATTACTACGATCCACAAAATTGTAGACAGGAACATCCAGGGGAACATCAGGGGGAACATTCGGGGGAACATCTTGCATGTCTTGAATTTCTTCTATTTGAACTGCCTGATGGCTCTTTGGACTCGGAGGCAGAGCTAGAGGTAGTCCAGATTCAGGCCGTTTTTTGTCAACCGCAACTCTCACTGAACGCGACACCCGCTGATTGCGCTGTAGCCACAGAACTTAGGGTTCTGTGGCTGTAGCCGACTCAACGCGATATCCCCACAAATCGCGTCACCCTACAACGCCCTCAGCGACGGCAGTTGCGTGTATAATATTATGGACGTTGCAATGATACGCACTACGAAGGCAGTCCAGGCAGTGGACTAAGCTAGAGGCGGAGTTTCCAACAACCGCTTTCGGCGGAGACCGCAGAGGTTTTGTGGCAATTTGTCGCGCGCTCAAGCTCGGTGACTGCAGCTGGAATGGGGAGGGGATGTTCGATTGTCGGGCCGTTTCCTCCCACAAAATGCTTGGAACAGATGTAGGTATCCTTGGTGATTCGATCTATTCCAAAGTCCTTTCGACCACACATTTTTATCCAGGTTGTACATTAATTTGTCCAAATATGTCTTTGGTTTCGGGCAAGGGATGAAAAACACCGCCAGCATTTCGGGCCTTTTCCCAATATCGTGAATCGCTGTTGCACGTTCCATATAGACACTAACAGCAATGTTTTCCTCCCATTTTGCGGAAACTGTGGAGAAAAATCCTCTTTTGGCGTACTCTCTCATGTGAAATTAAACCTTGATTTAGATCTACGGTGTGCGATGTGATGTAGAATTGATTTTCTTTCAAGTATTGATGAGATAAGCTTTGATGCGACGCACTCTATCGGTACTCTACACGTACTTCTATAGATGGGACTAAGCAGCCCCCAGCAGTCGACGTCGACAGTTCCTTTGCCCGAGGTTGCGGGCCGTGTGCAAAATTAAATGTCTGTGCATATACTAAGTAAACCGCCCTATTGGGGAGTTGTCCACAGCTACATCACAGTGACATTTACCTATGACCTATATTCGGCCAATTTGAAATTACCATGTATAGTGATTACAACTTTCAAAACTTCATAACTTTCTTATTGCTTGTCTGGTTTCGTTCAAACTTTCATCAATCTGCTTCTTTGATTTTTTTTCCCTTTCTTTCAAAGCAACTTGTTATTAAGGTTGGATTTCCCTTTAAGGATATTAGCTTCCATTCTGATGTTAAATGAATGAAGTATATTCGGAGAAATATGCCTATATTTGGAATGGAAATATATAAAATTTGACTTTTCTGTGTTCAAAATCAATCTGTTACAATTTGTAACATTTTACAAATGAAGTATCACTCTAAAATATTTGTGTGGTCATTTCACCAAGAAATTGGTGAATTGTTTTTGAAAAATAATTGTTACATATACATGTACTTGTTTATGATTCAGTGTCAAAAAGTACTCTTGTATTTTATTTTATATACATTACCGAAAAATGTTGTACTAATATGTATGCAGAAGAAAATAAATCAAATCAAATCAAAATCAAATTATAGCCCATATTTTGAACTCCGTTTAAACTTAAACTCCAGTCTATAAATTAAACCAGAGTTTAATCAAACTGACTTAGACGCAAGTCTAGTTTAAATTTCTATGCAAAGTAAACCACATTTTGACTGGCCAGAGTTTAAGTTAAAGCGGAGTTCAGAATGTGAATTTCTAAAACTCTGGTTTCTATAGAGCAGGTTTTGACTGGGTTTAAACATTTAAAGCACACTTATATACAGTTTAACTTAAACCGGGGTTTAGAGTACGGGCCTATGATGGAAAGGTTTGTCGTGAAATGCGGAAGAGACAGGTCTATCATACACGCTTTCCCTGCGCTTACTCTACCAAGGAACTTCTGACTGCACTAACTGATGCTATTCAACGCGTCATATGACAAATGCTATCTTACACAAACATGCATAACTTGCCGTCTCGGCTTTAGTCCTCGTGTAATTCACAAGTCTATAGTGGATACGCCTGAGATGTTCCCAACGGATTTTCATTTAGGATGGTAAAGTACGTTTTACAGGGGCGGATCGGCCGCGGCTCCCCCGGCCGACCCCACCCCCCCCCCCCCCCCCCCCCCCCCCTTTGAACCCCAACTGGCATACCAAAATTGCCTCCTTATTTGTGTACTTTTCCGGCTCTGTGCGGCCCCTCTTTTACAAAATCCTGGATCCGCCCCTGTTTTAAGATATTACCAATTAAAATCTCCTTGCTTTTTTTTGTGAGGAGACACCCAGTATAAACAGGGGGAAAAAACAAAGACGATAAGCGTCAGTGTGCTTCTTGTCAACACCATTTTCAAACATAAGTTAGATACAAGTTTGATTTTAAGCTTGTTTTCATTTTTAATGGGTAATGGGGGCGTTTCGGCTACCCTGAATCCTCCGGCTGTGAATCATGGGTGGACTTTTATTCTATTCAAAACGACGCTCTTGTCAACAATCTTTGTGTGGATGAGTCCCGACAAAGAGTTTTATGAAATCAATTATAATTATGTTCAAAGGTGCGTGACGAAATAACACCACGTATCATTCTTATGAGCAAGCCCACAGTACGCAGTATAAGTTTGCATCGACACTGTTCCTCCAAGGGTGCCCCCGTGGCCTTTGAATACAAACGAATATGCAATTCGATGTTATAAGCTTTCTTCTGAAAGATGATTCCCCCCCCCCCCCAAAAAAAAAAAAATAAAAAAATAAATAAATAAATAAATAAATAAATAAATAAAAAAAAAATAATTAAAAAAAATAAATAAATAAATAATAATCACTGATTTTCATTATGTGCCCCCCCCCCCCTCGATTCACCGTGTTGATACCTATATAATGTGGTATGTAAATCTCAATATATTATAGTCCCCTCAAACATTTTTGCTAATTGCGCCAAAGACCAACCTATATTAGATACAATAATATTTATGATTGTGTCCTTATGTGAATTTGTTCATAATAGAGAAAAGTGATATGCTTTTCCATTATTTTTGTAAAGAATAGAGAAGTAGTTCCATTTACGGCACTTATTACAGTGCGAAGCGAATAAAAAATATGCCCAACTTTGATAGCTTCTAAATAAATAAAAACTATAACCAATGTGATCTTGAAAGTGGTTTCATATGGTGAAGTGTAACTTGTTTTCTGTCTATAATGATACCACATTCATAACTTTTCTGCTGAGCACTGGTCAGTGCTTTTTAAAAGTGTCGTAAAAAATCTCCTTGTTTCAAGTTTGGGCTGATGCAACGAATGTGGGTGAAGCCATACAAATGTGCTACCTCAGTCTAAATGCTTTTAAATATTGATTTCTCTGTTGTGCTTCAATGCTACATTATTTAAAGTGATCCAGGGTATCAAAAAGCTTTCACATTGATAATCTCAATTTATTCTAACAGCCTGCTAACTTCTTGGCCCATGATAAGTAAAACTCGCTGTAATACATCATATCACCTGCATAAGGTGCATAAAGCGTTTTTCTTGATTAGCTCATGAACTAAAATGTTTACCATGTTTACAGATTTTTAAATACAATGAAGGATACATGTGTTGAGAATTACCAAAGTACTTGATAGTAGACTTTTATTAAAATAATGATCCTCCTAAATAAACTTTGTACATTTTGAATGACTCAATAGAAAGGTTTTCCTTAAGTAAGGGTCGCGGATGAAACCAAAATTGTGTCATCGAAATTACCATTACAAAATTGCTTGTATATAATAAGTCTATTCGTGAGTTTGGGTTGACACCAGTAATACCTTTAATATCTATTCAGGTGCACAAAATCAGTTGAAAGAACTTAGCAATTGTTGTGTTCAAACTGGACTAACAAATGCATGATTGGTTTTGATCCACATTCGTTGCTCCAGCCCAAACTTGGTACAAAAGAATTTTGACAATACTTTTTGAAATGCCTGCTCAGTGCTCAGTCATCCTTTGCATCACGGTTATGAATAAGGTATCATTTGATAGAATATAATTCGCTCTTTACTATGAAATAGATTTTAAGCCCATAGAAGTTAGAAGCTACCAAAGTTGGGTATATTTATTTTAATACGTACTGTATATTATCCGAATTACCTCAGCTTTGTTTGTTTATTGGCCTGTTTATTTGTTTTGTTTGTTTTGTTTTTTTGTTTTTGTTTTTGTTTCCAAAGTAGGCCTACACAGTATTAGTACAAGTCTGTTATATGATTTATCGGGATTTGTGTTGGCACAGTATATCAATAATAATAATAATAATAATAATAATAATAATAATAATAATAATAATAATAATAACATTAATGGAGTTGGGGGTGGTGTAAGATGGTGGGGTGTAGTTGGGTGAGGGGGGGGGGGGGGGGGGGGGGGGGGGGGGGGGGGGGGGGGGGGGGGGGGGGGGGGGGGGGGGGGGGGGGGGGGGGGGGGGGGGGGGGGGGGGGGGGGGGGGGGGGGGGGGGGGGGGTTGTGTTGTGTTGTGTTGTGCTCTTTGTGTGGCTCGAATCTCGATCCCTAAGAGCTTTCGCCCGATCTGCATGCATTTGCCCCCAAATCCTACCCTTTATAAATTATACTTTCCAAGCAAGGCATGAAAACGGCAGCGTTGTAAAAAAAAATACTTCGGTTTATTAAACGTTATACACAGATTAAGATGACCTTTCCCCATCGAGAGTATATTGTGTGTGTGTGTCTGTAATTGGGTTTTTACAGACGTGTATCAATCAGATATGATTATTATAGTCCACTGCATGCCCATGCAGTCTAGTTTTGGACGTTTTTAAATATGGAGTCGCGCTCTGTGTTGGATATATAGAAAAATCGAACAGCGTTAAGTAATAAACCAAATATAAAAAACGGATATAATCTAGACCACATGGATCTCTGTACAAAGCAAGTTTAACTGATATCTTTTCTATAAACAATGGGGCTGGAAATAACCCTGCCGCGGTCATTAAGCGTGATCCTTGTCAACATACCACAATACAACAATAGTCGCGTTTCAAAACAATTTTGAGCAAACTTTGCGCATATGTTTTCGCCTCTTTATTGGGCTGGATCTTAAAAAGTACTCCTACTAAACTTGAGTCCAATTTGAACCCGGCCATGAAAAATACAACACCTGGGGGTGTTTCATAAAGCTGTTCGTAAGTTACGCACGACTTTACGCACGACTGGTGATCAGTTCTTGTGCTAAATGATTGAGAACCGGATTAGTATATGTTCCAGTCGTTCGTAAAGTCGTTCGTAACTTTACGAACAGCTTTATGAAACACCCCCTGGACTCTATCATGTTAAATACAATAGAGGGAAGTGTGTGAAATTCGATAATAATAATAATACCTGGCATTTATAAAGCGCCTTTCCCAAGTACTGGCTCAAAGCGCTAGATATACAATGTATATTATTACCCCGGTCATTGGATTCTGGCACGCCCGCACACAGTGTATGCACATTCTCCACTCCCTGGGGAGCATTCCAGCCAGTCGCCTGTTAAGCGCACACATGCTAAGCAAAGGACATTAACTTTCGCCATCCTACCGGGTACCCATTTAACACCTGGGTGGAGAGTGGCAAATGTAGATTAACGTCTTGCCAAAGGACGCTAGTGCTGCGGTGGGATTCGAACCCCGGACCTCGTGGTTCACAGTCCGAGGACTTATCCACTGATCCACAACACCAGTGATAAAGCTTGATGAAATGACTAGAAAGAGGAAGATATCAATGAGTTATCGAGCATGATAAATCATCAGATATAGAGAAAGAATGCGTCATTTAAGAAACGTCCTTGTTATTCAAAAAATTAAATAAATAAAAAAATAGACAAGTATATGTTTGCTGGAGGAAGGGGGGGGGGAGGCGTGAGTGTAGACAATTGTAGCAAGTATAGACATAGAGATTGAGAAAGCACATTTTCTGTCCTTTCTTTGTTTTTGTTTTACTTAATGTTTGATTAAGATATGACAGAAAGGAGAGATAGAAAAGACAGGTGGGAGATAGGGAAGGAAAATTGAGAAGATAAATGTATATGCTCTCATTATTCCCTCGCATCTACTTCCCTATAAAACAGGTGCACGACCCACCCCAACCCCAATGTTGGGCTCTTCACGCTGCGCCCATAGGTGCAGATAATACATGTACATGTATTCAGTAGATACTATTAAAGACTGCGGAGAACAATCCGGTCAGTGCACAAACAACGATACGTTCGCGTTTGTGTGCTCTCATACCCTAATAAGTCCATGGTGGAGAAGGAACCTTTTCTATTTCAGGTCTGGCGCCTTGTTCAATCTGTCTCCCGTGTTTAGGTGAACGATGACGATGGCCAGTTCGAGGTTGCGCCACCACTGGGGTTGGGTGGTCACCGGGGCGACCTGCATCGCCTTCTTCTTCAGCTATGGGTTCATCCTCTCTTTCAGCGTCCTTTTCGTCACCTTCCAGCGGGAGTTCAACAGCAGCGCAACAGCCACGGGTGAGTTTTAGTATAAGCCACGCAGAAGCAAAAAAAATAATCCCGTTTGACTTGTCATAACTGCAGAAAGATTTCTTTCGGGATCGATACCCAAATGCAGAATGTATAATTTTTTTCTGGGACATAATAAGCATGCAAGATAAGGGGACACCATGCTCGTTTACTACATGCGAATCAACAGATGCAAGGATTTCAGTAGCTTATTTATAGCAGTTATTGCAACTTGGCATTGATAAAAAGTTTCATGAAACAGGGCCCTGCTTTAAAAATGATATCTACGTTCATACGGGATTTGTGTTTCGAAACTTTAAGTTCGCGAAACTTTAAAGGATTCGAAACTTTGTGGAGACTTGTATAATGATGTTCAGAAGGATAAACAAATAGCCAGGCATAGAAAGGTTTTCAAATATATAATGCTATTATTAAGATATCTATCACGACTGAATACTCCCATTTACGAAAGCGTATGGCCATACGCTTTAGTCTAACACTGAGTCTAGGGGGGAAATGAGTCTGGCATTGCCGGTCACTTGCATAATTATGTTTACTTTTGTGAAGGATATGATGATTTTGAAGTGCTTTTTCTCCCCCTGGGCTTCATTTTTACACCATATTACATACACTGAGTCTGATAGCATGTAAGGCCAGACAGCTCAGATTTTATCAAGCCTCTACAAATTTACCAAATCACTTTAAGTTAACGAAACCACGAACCCCTAACCGCAACAAGGGTTCACATCAAGCTGAAACTACAAGTCATGCGATCGTCGTGGTTAAAGGGATACACCACCAGGCGGCCGTGGGGAAAGTCAGGATTGCGTATATTCCCATTCACTCGTACACAACGAACGCGTCCGTCGGACTGCTGGGATTACATTTCGGACTTCACGAAGCCGACTGAACCTCGCGCGAGAGCTTGAGCACAGGCCAGGCGGAGAACCAAACAACGCTATAGAATAGTTGAACTATGCTATAGCGTTGTTTGGTTCTCAGCTTGAGCTCTCGCTTTCAACTCGATTGCTTCTTAGAAGGCAACATGTTCTGTATTTTTACCAATAGTCCGTTGTCAAAATGGTAAAAAATGGGAATTTTGCGAGAATTTTTGGAAACATACATTTTTAGAACGAAAATGTCATGACTTAAACCATATACGTTGTTTCCCAGTTTTAAAACGGGTTTAAATTTACTTAGAATGCTGATTTTGGTCAAATTTATGATTTTTGAATAATTATTTTTTAAAGAAAACCCTCTTGACTGCAATAGGGATAGGACTTCCCACTATTTGTATGGAAATGAAATGGAGATGACTTTAAAAAAAATAATGCAGAAATATATATAATTATAGCAGTATAGGCTTTTATTCATAATGCCCTCTACGATAATTCTGAAACATTGGCTTCTGCTCCGACTGTTTCCAACAGTGTACTTACAACAAATCGCATATCTGTGAAAAATAATCTATCACTGGCATAATGTTGATAATATTAAATGATATGATACAATATAGTATGATTTAATGAAATACAATAACAGTACAATATTCATATATTATTACTATGAAAATATGTTGGCACATTGAGTGACAGTCAAATCATTATACATGTATGTAAAAAGAATCACTGAAAGATTGATATGTAACTCAATCCACACTCTTCTTCATAGTTTTACTATTTTTTGTTCTCTCCGTATTTTGTTTTTCTATCAGCGTACTCTTGAAGATGTGACGTAAATCTTAATTACGGAGGTTTGATTTTTTTATATTTATTGTTTCACATTCCACAAAATAACAGTTTTCATATAAAAGTTCAACAAGATAAGGCATAATGACAAAAACAAAAACAATGGTAGTAAGAGATAAGCAATAACGTGAAATATGAGGAACCTATTAAAAAGCCTGTATAACATAGGTTCCCATGCAAGATACCAATGATTCAATTTCACGCTATATTCTCTTTCTTTCATTTGTATAGAATAGGTATAATAATCAAAGAAAGTTTATTTATTTTGTTATATAGTATTTAATTACCTACCTCAGTGTTTTTAAGCGTGTTTCTTTTAGGGCTTCTGTCATCTCATAATTATGATAATATTACAGTACCATCTGAAATTAACTTATATCTCTCTGTAAGACTTTTAAATGGAAATATTATCGATGTGTTAAAGAATTAACGCTTGATTGGATAATGGTAGTAGATCATGGGCCGGGGGGGGGGGGGGGGGGGGTAGAATATATTTGGAAGTATACATGTACATGTCTTGAAGATATTCAATTTGTTCTGAAAATGACATGCTTGAATTGAAAGAAAAAGTAGAAGGGTTAAGAGAAAGACAGGGAAATGAAGAAGAAAAAGAAAAAGAAAAAGCAGAAGAAAAAGAAGAGGGCGAATGGAAGAGAGAGAGAGAGAGTGTGTGTGTGTGTGTGTGTGTGTGTGTGTGAGAGAGAGAGAGAGAGAGAGATCATTTAGTGAATTCTGATAATAATTCAACATTATAATTATCTCAATTTGCTTTCCAAGTAATTTGGCACACTTGAATACAGTCACTTGAGCACGAATGGTAAATTTCACGGCTTTATAAGATTCGAAAGAAATTATCTCCCTATTTTTGATTTTGAAATCCATGAATAGTATGTTATTTAAATTTATATCACGATTTACCTTGAGGTTTAGCTCAAAGTATGACAAAATTATCGTCTATGGATCTTTTTGAATGAATGGAAAGTTTATGTCTTTGTTGTCGCATGCAAGGAAAGGGCTTGTTTTCATTATACGAATATTGCTAAGATGGAATGACAGATAACATTGTGATGAATCTTAACTTTGGAAACAATTCATGTTTTTGTTATCACATGCTGAAAGGTAAGACATTTTAGGTTCAAGGAAAGGGCATGTTTTTATTATAAGCATATCAAAAGGATGGAATGACAGATAACATTGTGATGAATCGTAATTTTGGAAACAATTTATGTAGAGAAGTACAAAAAGGGAGACAACACTGAAAGAGAGGCGGCTATCAAGACGAGAATTGTTCCTTGTGCATCAGTGTTCATCGTGTTGCATATCACTATTCTAATTTTGTTGATACCTTTCTCCTAACCTCTGTTGATTTTTACTCTAACCCCATTCTCCAACAACTTTTCGAAGTATATAATTATGCTAAATTATGCCATTGATCGATTATTGTCACTAATATACGGTTTGTTGTAAG
Organism: Heliocidaris erythrogramma; assembly: GCA_025617745.1. NCBI lineage: Eukaryota > Metazoa > Echinodermata > Echinoidea > Camarodonta > Echinometridae > Heliocidaris > Heliocidaris erythrogramma. Next base: position 32,257,957 of record CM046859.1, on the reverse strand, counting down.
CTGTTAACACTGTCGGAAACAGTCACTGCACTGATCTCTACTACTCTAGTAGTAGTAGAGATCAGTGCATGAAAGCTGGCAGAAGACAATGCTTCATAATTATCGTAGAGGGCGTATGAAATGAGATATGAATAAAAGCCTATATTTGCTATGAATATATATTTTTCGGCATAATCGTTTTTAATGAAATCATTTCTATACATACAATTGGAATTCCTATCCCTATTGCAGTCAATATTATTTTCTAAAAAAAAATAATTCAAAAATCTTAAATTTGACCAAATTCAGCACTGTCAAAGTACCTGATAAGTAACTTTAGACCCATTTTGAAATTTGGAAGCAATATTTATAGCTTTAGTCATGACATTATCTTTCTTAAATTTTTTTTTTTTTTTTTTTTTTACCTCTTAACGGACTACTACTCAAGCTCTTATTTATACCGATCCAATTTCTGTTAAACAGTGTGTCCCAGAAAAAACGAAACGGGATTTCATGGATAATGAATAATTTCTTTCATGAGATATACATGAATAGCTCTGCTTCTCTCTTCTTTTTGATGCACAACAGTCAACTTATTATTCATAATTCACGCATGATTGAATCAAAACATGAAAAGTGGTGCGCCAGTAAGAACTTGTATGATACTATCGAGAGTGCTTCGATCTCGCAAGGGAGCCGTATTATTTGCCGGCGGCTAAGCTTCGCGCTGAAATAGCAAGTAACAGACGGCTTGCTATCACGAGTGACGTACAAAGTAGCGCCAAGGCCATATTTCCTCATGGCGGTCAGAATGATGAGACAAAGTGATACTACGAGCCGACGAGAGTGCATCCTGTGTCTTAGAAAACGAGGCATGTAAGTCATCAGACCAAGATATGCGGTCACGGACTGTCGACCTGCAACAACACCATCTAAGAGAGGAAGCAGTGCATCATACTGACGTAAAACCCTGACCATCTTGTAAGCACCGATAAATGATCGATGGAGAACTACAGGAACACAAAGTGGTCACGTGATTTGAGCTAGCATGAAGATTACACTGGGACAAGACCCAGCCAAGAATGGTACATGTGGTAGACTTTGGGCAAACAGTGGTTTTCCTAGCAGACAACCGAAGATCACACTCTTGCAGTACATGCATGAAGATCTTGTAACCAATTGAGGACTATACTCTGGGGTATTGTCACCACAGTAGAAATCGTGTGCGAGCTTTACCACTACACCTTCCTTTAAGATCCTAAGACACGATACATGAGCTCCTCTAGCGCGGTCTCTGAGCCAGGTATACCCATCGCAGACCTGGTGTAGACACGCACTCCACGATAGGGAGTGGCAACACCACAGTACTTCATCGATTTCTTAGACAATGGAACCTGGAAAAGGGCACTAGTGAGATCAGTGTTGATAAAATACTTCCAGTGACCAAGTTTTCGCAAAGTCGAATCCACACCAGGCATAAGTGTAGTTAAGAGATATAGTTGCCCTCTATGCTCTGAAGCTAACCGCCAATACCAACATCATATTGGTGATTGTCCGTAGCTTCCTGAGGAAGACAAACGTTGTGTGCCAAAGGCTCTCCACTTTGCTAAGTTTCTCGGTAACCGTTATGCTGATGATGATTTTCTCGACTTGAATGACAATTTATCAGACATTGATGAAGACATTCCAGATTGTATTCCTGGTTCAAATTCGTGGCTGAGGCTGGACTTGATGTGTTTAATGCAGATCATGATAGGCTAAGTAGTGATCTTGGTTGTGCTGATGACTCGTCAGAATTAGATGAGTCCCTGGAATATGTGGGAGATGATTGCAGCAATTCTGGTAACTCATCAGATTTAGATGGTTTCCATGGGGTGAATTCAGTGCCATGTTCTCCAACTATGACCAGCACTCCTGTGTTGCCTGATCAGGTCAATCATGTTTCCTCATGTTAATTTTTGTTATCGTGATCAGCGTGTCCAGGTTGCATTTATGGGTGGTTCTACTAGGAATTTGATTAGGTACTCTACAGTCCGTAGTCTTGTCGAATAATAGTCACCCGTCAAGCTGATGATTCTTCTTCCTCTGGAATTGTCGGGAAAACAGCCCTTATGTTCTCACGTGCCGGCGAGGAGTTTCTTTGTGCTGGGTTAGTAGCAGAATATCTGGATGTAGAAGTGCAGGATGGCACTCATTTCATGGAACTGCATGATGTTACTGTTCAACCTGCTAGGCCCAAGATTTGTGTCGGATGATGGACCAGCATTCACATTCCTCCTTAACCAGCATTCACATTGTCCCTCCTTAACCAGTAATATGCCCCAGTTCTTTACCCAATCTTTGAGACAACTTTATATATAGACCTATAGACCTTGAAGCGCGTCCCTCTCATAGGAAGTCCCAATGGTCAACGTCTGCCCTTGTTTCCGAAGACCCTGATGCCACCGGCACAGTTCGCACCTTAACTATCCCTCCGGGACATCTCTTTTTCGAGGAAGTTCTTCATTGTCGTACTTCCGGGTACGCAAATTCACTTTCCCCAACAGCCGAACAGCGTTCACACATATCCAGTGATGTTTGCTCTGATATATCTGTCATCATTTCTGAGAGCCCACATCCCCAACAAGGTCGTTCCAGGCCCTCCATCCAACCTCTTGATCTTCCAATGGATCCGTTCTGATGTTTATACGTTAGTCTACCTTGCTGATGACACTGAACAGGATATCGTATCTTGTGTACCAACCAGACCTTAACCCCTGTTAGATCAGCCATTTGACCATCAACTTCAGTCGGATGTCAGCGAATCAGCCTGTGCTCTGGATGTTGATGCTGCTCTAGATGACTCCCTTTCTACTCACCATCGGGATCCCTCGACATCGACTCATGTAACCAGTAGTCAAATCATGGTCGCCCACATCTCTGATCTGTGCCTGCGGGGTGCCACATCCACTCATCCCTGACATGGAAATCAAATACCCCTCGTCTACGCCCTGATGTTTCGTTCGGTTCTTTAGTAATGGTCGATATCACCTCCACTCTCGCAGGTCACCATCCTCACGCTGTGCGAGTAGACGCCTTTCCTGGTCGCCCTTCCAGATGCTGTGTTGTCCGCCATCGTTGACATCACTGCTATACTCTTGCAGGTCGAGCCAATTACCTCTGCAGCAAGAGAGCCGAACATCCTCCTGGTAGTCCACCAGACATTTCCATTCTGTCACATGCCTATGACATGTCTACTCTACGGAGTAGACACACCACCCCTTCAGCACGAAGGTTAGACCTCATCCTAGCTGCCCTCCGGATTCACTGGGCTAGCCAGTTAGCGTTGTTGACTTCAATCACGACTGCGCAATGTCCCTCGGTGACTCCGATATCTTGAACGAAGCGGTGATTGAGCGGAACGCACTATCCAGGTTATACGTTGCTCCGCTCCTTTGTCCTCACGAGAATTATACATGTTATGTATAATGTGTACTTCCTCACGTTTCTCTCTATTTTCTCTGGACTTCGGTATCTCTTCCGGTCTGCCTCCTCTTTCCCTCTGGTATTTAAATTCTATTGAGTGATACGGTATAATTATGTATGATTTTCCTTGTCATGATTTTTATATCATTATGTTTCCATCTTGTTACTACATGATTTTCTTTTTACTTTTTGCGTATTTATGTATGTCGTTTACAAGATCGTATCAGATATTGGTGGACTCGTCATTCATCTTTCGATAGTCTCAATAATACGCATTCCATTATTATGTTCTTCTATTTCCATGTTTTGTTGTCTTTTAGCCTTGGGGAAACTATCGCACTATGGGTATCAAGATTATCTGTTTTAATGTTTACTAGCAGATCACACGATTTTATTTCTTGTCATATGCATTTTATGATTTGTCCTAATTGATGATTTTATTTTTACCATGATTTTCTATAGCTGTACTCGGAATTTTAGACTGTCGTTATATAATATGTACAGTGTAGGTAATTTTCTTACGTTTAAACACATTCCGCTTTCTGGTATCTCATCTTACGAGTGTGTGTGTAATTGGGTTTTTACAGACGTGTATCAATCAGATATGATTATTTACGTCTGGGACCGACCTTTAACGTCACCATCCGAAAGACGTGACTCAGTCTCGAACCTGGGTCCGCTGAATCAGTTTATAACTTCCACTGGTAGCTGGATTACAGGCGCACGCCACAACGCCCACTACGCTAGATGTTTTACCTACACAGTAGCACATCATTAATTTTCTCTTTTGTTGATTATGTTACAGAAGGCTGATGATTTGTGTAATACATGTACATGTTTTAGTTGTACGGTTTATACGCTACGCTGCTGTACTATTGTAGCATTGACTCGAATAGGTTTTGTTTGCACATAGCTTTTGTCCTACCCTCGATCTGCTGCGTACATGTTTATACCACAATCTCAGTTTATCTCTTTCTCATACTGTCTTCAGTTCAATTTATTTGCCGACCGAACTCTGCATGTATTGCTTCCATTGTACAAGTTTGATTTTATTATCAATGTATTACTTGCACAGTGTATTATCATGTTTCGTATACCTCCCACTTTCTCCATTATAGTTCCAATATTTTTGCTATGTTACAGCATATAGCGTGCGCCTATATAGCTAACGCTTTTATTTGAAACGGTGAATGTGTTTTCGTCACAAGATTATTTCCCATCATTGATCGAAATTGCCCCTTGTTTTAGTAGTTGGTGTATTTTAATTGCTGGCCTATTATTTCTATTCCGACACTGCAATGATATGACAAGAAAGGAGGTGTACAGTTATAATTACATGTATTTTGTGTATCTAGTGTCTTGATTCCTTTATGGAATATATAAATGTCACCTATAGATTTACTATTTGTTTTGTTATTCATGTTATTTACTACAGTTCATTGGTCAGGGGTTTTTTCATCACTGATTGGTATTTGCTTCTGTTGTGGATCAGTGGATAAGTCCCCGGACTGTGAACCACGAGGTCCGGGGTTCGAATCCCACCGCAGCACTAGTGTCCTTTGGCAAGACGTTAATCTACATTTGCCACTCTCCAGCTAGGTGTCAAATGGGTACCCGGTAGGATGCGAAAGTTAATGTCGTTTGCTTAGCAACGTGAGCGTCACTGTATTGCCCATTGCTAGAATACTCCCCAGGGAGTGGAGAATGTGCATACATTGTGTGCGGGCATGCCAGAATCCACTGACCGGGGTAATAATATATCTGTAACTGTGAGTGCTTTGGGCCACTATGGGAAAAGCGCGTTATAAATGCCAGGTATTATTATGGTATTAGGGCCCGTGTCTATATATATTATAATAATTAATGTCATTTTACTTGATTGCGTTATAGTGTATTATGATTACCCTATGAGCTGACGTACAAGCATGCATAGTGTATGGATAGAGTTGTCATACGTATTCTGAATTATATTGCTTTATGTTCCATCTGTTCTGCAGCTTACTCAAATATGCATGCCTTTTCTGTGGCATAAACATAATCAATACAGATAAGTATGTAGGCCTATTTTATGTTAATGAAAAAAGGGTATAAATGTCTTGTCCTTGAAATATGGAGAAATAGGGGTGAATTTGCGAAAGTGTCCTTACAATTTTGTCCTTGTTTTGACGTAAAAACGGGGGTTAAATTTCACAAAATGTCCTTGAAATTGACTGCAAAAGGGGGTTATTTGCATTTGTGGTAACGGTCATACGCGTCTCCCTCTGCGGGCGAGTGGCTCCACCGGGTGCTAAGCTTACCTTAAGGAAGAAATTGATATCAAATTACATGCGCTTCGTGCGACATGAACTCGATTTCTCTCGGTAAATTTTCGTTAGTTGCGAGCTCCCCCCCCCCCCCCCTCAATACTGAAAAGCTGGCTACGCTACTGAAAAAAAATAATATCATAAATTATTGACAATAAATAAATTAACTCATGCTATCCTTCAGATTACGCACATAAACAACATGTTATATTTACCTTAGATATAATGGCAATATGTTAGAGAAGTGCCAATGCCTGTGTTTTACTGCGATTGTAAATCTCAATATCTTCGTCACATATTTATGTATAAGATATTGTGTACATTCTATACTTCATTAATGCCACTCTATTTGTTTTGCGATTGCGGTATCGTTTCATGGAAGTTTATGCGCTTTACATGCTCACATGCGTATTGATTCCATTCAGTTCAATTAAATTTAAATGAGCATGCACGTATACCCGTATACTTGTCTATTTTTATATCAATCTGCATAAAATGCATGTACCCTTTATTCATATCAGTATTGTCACAGAAACCGTTGTAGATTTGGATGAACATTCACGCTTGAAGATGTTGTTGTAATGTAAATATCTTAAAATTAAATGTCCCCGTCTCGTTTACGTCATTTGAAATGTTGTGAACAACTTCCCATTTAAGAGCATTAATTCTAAACGCGAAACCGCTTTGCTCCCTGGCGTGTATCTTTAAAGAATGGATTCTTGGAAAGGTGAGCTTTCTCATTCCTTTCATGTCAGTTTGGAAGAATATAAAGAAATGTCCACTGAAAAGATTACTCTCCAAATGCCCACATAATCGAAATAATGACGAGCAATAGCTGAAATGTTCGGGCAGAACATTCATGCCACGTGATTGTGTGTGCAGTGCATGTGCTTTTCAGCGAGACTGGGACAATTTCTTATCATTTTGATGATTCCAAAACCTCACAGTATATACACCATACTTACATAGACGTGATCAACCTTTTTAAATTGCTTTGAGACAGTTTCTTTCGCGATGTATTCGCATGACCAGAACAAACTTTATCTTTAAGGAGTGATTTAACCCAAATCTATGGTACATTGCAACAGACTTTACAGACAACACATTCATTCATAAGCCTGACCCCTCGATTAAAATATGTCTGTTTCTTGTTTAATTCCACTCTAATAATGCAGGTATGTAAAGAGTTGTATGACCCTGAACCACAAAACCTACAAAGTCGCAGGGTTTAATTTTCTGTGAAATCTCAATAAATGTATGGCAGCTCAACGATATATTTTCTTTCCATTTTTTCCTTTTGTATTTTTTGAAAGATTATAGGCTACTCTCTTTTATGTTATTCAAATTTTTGAAGCACAAAACAATGTAAAAGAAGCATTTTCGGGATGCATTTTTAAGACCCAATTTTTTTTCTTCGATCTACTGGCTACTAATCTAATTTAATCTCCCATTAACAAGTGACATATCTACGCGCGGGAGTGTTGGAGGGTTTAAATATTAATGGTTAAATATTGCGCCTCCAATAATTGGATAAAGTCTCTGAAAAAAGAATTGGCAAAGGTTCAACATTTGAAAGAAATCTCAACTTTCCGTTGCTAAATTCCCCGTCTGTTTCTCAGCAGGGTTTTCGTTAATTTTGCGCCCCAATTAAAAATAAAATGAATAAAAACTGTTTATCAATGTTCAAAGTTCGAATCTCTACCCTCGATTGCGTGTTATATTGTGAATTTTTGTGGGTAAAGTACAAACATAATATGCGGGGTTTTTGTGAGGGGGGGGGTGTTTTGTATGGGTTTTCAGTTTTTTTTTTGTGGGGGAGGGGAGCGTTCAACATTGCACCCACAAAATCTACCACTCGGTCGCTTTGCTCCCTCCCTTGTACATAACTTTGGGCATGTGGGGGAGGGGGCGCAACTTCATTGTTTGCCCCGGGCGTCATAATCCTAACTAGATACGCCACTGCCCATAGCAATAAGAAAGATTGAGCTGTTGCATCAATACGTGGACATTAATACAACGAGTAGAATGTGCTGAAGGATAATAATAATAATAATAATAATAATAATAGTGGCTACTTGTATAGCGCGCAGGTCCGCCTTTCGACGCTCATGGCACTGTATAGATAATCCCTCAAAAGAAATTTATTTGGAATTCTCCATCCTTCTTTAGCCCCCCCCCCACCCCCCCCCCCCTCCCGTACTTGCACAACACCTAAATAGTTCTGTAATAGGCATAGTTTGAAAACCTATTTCTTTCTTTTTTCCATAAGTAACGTTCTTTTTGGGTAGACATTATGTCTTATTTCAGTAAGATTGGAGACAAACTTTCTATTCTGATGAGTTATAAATCATTTTAAAGATTATCCCCTCTTTTAGAATCAGACCTACACCTTAAAACATGTCTGGCGACTTTTTTTTCTTCAATATATCATAATTATTTTGAATGAAAGAAAAAAGTTATCAAAAATTCAAATAGTTCCTTCTACGGGAGGGAATTAATACCTCGCTGAAGCACGACGCTACTGAATCACGTTTGATGGCTGTAGCACAGATGACCGACGACTCGTGAGACCGACATTGTTGGTCTCGTGCAGAGGCGTACATGAGGCGATTTTAATTTTAAAAAATTACCAATATTTAGGCGGTTAAGTGGTTTATTTATCTAAACGAAATTATACATTTCCATTACATATAGGTTCACATGTTTGCTCGGTCGCTTTGCCCGCTCCGAAATTTAAATACTGCAAAGTTTATTTTCAAGCCAGAGACATCGCCAACACTCGGGCGAAAATGTGTCCGTACGCCATTGGTATCGCGGGACGGCAGTCGATTACGATCCTGTTTCGCGATTATGATGAAAATAAAGGACAATTGAGAAAACACATCTTATACATAAGTCCAACCCTGCCTGCATTGTCCCCGAGACAAAAAGATAGGGAGTAGAGAAATAAACTAAGAACTAATCCTTCATAATTATTGTATTCATTTTCCACAGCATGGGTTGGATCTCTTCCTTTCGGCCTTTCCGCCATTGTAGCCCCGCTGGTTAATCTCCTGATCGAACGAATCGGCTACCGGGCGGTGGTCGTCATCGGAATATTCATGCTCTTTGCAGGGCTAATCGTGACTTCGTTCATGCCAAGCCTTGCTCCCCTGTACTTCACCTACAGCGCCCTCTTCGGGGTGGGCACGGGATGCATTCTCACGGGGTCTTTCAATCTTATCCTCAAGTATTTCCCAGCGAAAAACTCAACAAGCGGAATCGTACTGCCGATGGCCTCTTCTAATTTAGGTGAGAAACCTAATTTCCACGTTCCCTTTAGAGGCACAGGATGTAGGAGACAGCTGACTAAGCATTTGATCAAGAAAACCTACATCAGCCGAGTTACCCACTATAGTCCTATTTCCCGTTGATCTGATGGAACACTAACATTATCCCAAAACATAACCCTAACAGACTAATGGGAAGAAAACGATTAAACCTAGCACCAATGGTCAGTGATTGACCCAGAGTCGGTGCAGGAGAGGCGAACCCTTTTATTTATTTTTTCTTGAACTCAACTCCCTCAGCATGCGCTTAAAGCGCACAGTCACTATCATTATTCCAAAATCCTGGATCCATTACTTCTGGGAAAAATAATCTAATGACGTCACCGTTGTCCGAAAACTCATTATACAAATAGGTCATAATTATGACCAACATATTCTTCCTTAGCAGAAAACACTTCCCTCAGATTTGCATTTCTCCATTCCCCCATATATACAGGGATGCTGTCTTTAGGACCACTCACCTTCTATCTCGAGAATCGTTTCGGTTGGAGAAACACGTTGAGGATTATTGCGGGTATGACAGTCGGAATCGCTCTACCGGCGGTTGCGTGGGCACATCGTGAGCCACGGAGATTATCGACTTCAGAAGCAGAAAGTAACATCGACGAGGACAGTGCACTCAAACTCAAAGAGGTCATATGTCACGAGAGAGAGAACACCGGAACATTCGAACTGAACTTTGGTGAAGATGGAGATAGCTCGGATGAAGTGGAGAGTGACGCATGCAAAGACAATGCTTGTAACTGTTGTGCAGATGAATTTGAGTCAGGAGGAGTTAAAGTTGACACGGACAACCAGGAACAAAGGGGCAAGCTTTTAGCATACAGTGACAACTATCAAAGACTCACTGAAACAAAGACTGACCGTGTCGCTAGTAACATTAAGCAAAGCAGAGACAAAGAGAAGGTAATAAGCAACAGCTTTAAAGCCAGCTACCTTGACGAGAGCGTTGTGCACGCATCACCGAGTATGGCAAGGCGTATGTTGACTGCCCTGACCTTTCCCGATGTATGGTGCTTGGCCTTAGCGGTCTTCGGATATGGTCTAACAAATTCCTTCTTCATCATACAACTGGTAAGAATTATCTTAATTTAGCAAATTCATGAAAGGTGCCAACGTCATTTCAGAATGTTATATAACTACCTTGAATGCGATCAATGTGAAGACTAAACATTAACAACCTCCTCTTTTGTGAACTTTCTTTTGGTCCTCCAATTGATCTGGAGAATGCCTTTGGGTTCCACGGAGGGAAATTTCTAGTATCTTCCTTTGTCCAGGTTCTGAACCTGTAGATCTGTGCATCGCCATTTTCAATATTATCGTCATTGCCGAGTTGCTCCTACCGTATAATTATTAAAATGTTGCTACTTCCATTCTCTTTTGTAATATTCCTTATCGTCCTCCACCTTGACGGACCACGCCCGACCACGCCCTACAGGGGAGCTACATGATGTCTCTGGGTTTCACATTGGAGAATGGCGCACATGCCGTTGTCGCTCTAGGGGTCTCCATGATGGCTGGTAAGGTCACATTGGCCATGGTCTCAGACTACATCCCGTTCCATCAGCTCTACCTCTCCACCTTTGCGAGTGGTCTCGGCATCTCCGTCATGATCTGTCTCCTGCAGGCTCCAGGTCTGACCGCTTTCATGTGCATGGTCGTCGGTAAGTGTGGACATTCGTGCAAGGGATGGGGAACAATGGTACTATACGTGAATGAAATTCAAGACAACAGGGCTATTGGGTGCAGGAAGGATGTGTAGGATCATCTTCTTTTCATGCTATCTTCCCCATCTTCCTTAACCCCCCCCCCCCCCCCCCCGCCCCCACCTCTCTCTCTCCCTCTCCCAGTTACACTCTTTTATCCAGGAATACGCTGATATCACCTTTTACAAAGTCATCAGTCCTTCATTATCATGACAAAATTTCGGTTACTTATCGGCATCATATACGTGATCATGGTGATCATCGTTATTATCATATCGTCGCCTTCTTTAATAGTCATCATCTTTTTTTCAAAAGCTACCAACTTGACAAATAAAGGGGGGATACTTTGTAGACGTTCACATGGAGGAATATATTGATCACGGGGTCTTACTATAATAACTCTTAAAATTCTACGCCGCGGCAAGTATTTTAACCCCTTGTCTTGATGTACATTTTGTATCGTTATCTTCCAGTGCTCGGTGCAACCGTTTTCAGCATATCAGACGCTCTTCCCTATTTTTCTCCCAATCTCGTTTTCGGAATCGCGAAAGGGCGGGAAACTGCATCGGTCTTAGCCTTCATGCATGGGGTTGGCATGATAACAGCTTCATTCCTCGGTGAGTACTTATACGTGGATGCCAAGTTTAGACCACGAGCTGGCTATGCATAGCTCGTCGAAATCTCGGGGTCGGACGCGGGATGGCTCGGCGTAGCTCGTAGTAACTCATACTGACTCGAACGATCGGTAGTGTCTATGCGAGTTGCTACGAGGTTGTGCCGAGCTTCCATTATGTTTTTCTAGAGGGATCTTGCCGAGATATGCCGAGTATAGCTCGGAGTCTAGCTTACAACCTTACTCGTGGAAAACTTGTGAAATTGTCTGAGATAGATGATCAAGACAGACTACCCCACTCCAATATAAGTCTAATTAGATAATCATCTTCTCCTTCTTCTTCTTCTTCTTTCTCTTCTTCATGTTTGTGTCTTCTTCAGGTGAAAGCATGGATCAGACTGGATCGTATGATATAGCGCTATACATGTGTATTGGGACATACACCCTCTGCGGCATACTCTGCCTCATGGTACCCATCTACCAAAAATGCATGGTAAAAGATCGTTACGTAATGAAATCATGGAAAGGCTGCACCCGAAAGAAAAACGGTGAAACTGTAGTGAATCACGAAGTTATTGAGGATTTATGATAACGTCGGATTTGAAGGCGAATTATTATAAAGTGTGTCTTCATGTATCCCGTAATCACTACACAAATAGTTATATCGAAAGTATCATAAATAAAATATATTAACTCCTTGTGACATGTTTTCATATGTGATGACGTATAGATGATTAGGTTTTGTAAACATTTTTCATTTCAAAGTTTCTACTTGTACACTAATCCTTTTAACCTTTGCTGCTAATGTATAATTATTTTTACAAAGGATGAAAAAAGGAAAGAATGAAAAGATCACAGGCAATTTTAACTACATGTATGATGGGGAGCCCTATGCCTGCGCACCTAATATTTGACCTGAAAATGAACATGAATTTCTCCAATATTCCTCTAATGCTTAAGTTTATATTATTCATCATATTCTAAAAAGAGTAAGTTTGTTAAAAACAAATCTCATCAAAATTAAAGCAAGAACAATGCCATTTTCACGGGAAATGGCGGCCGTGTCATGTTAACATTGAAAAAACAATGGTGCCCATGCCTGCGCACTCACTCATTTTGATCACTCAGTTTTGACGTGAAAGACAGCATTTTGAGGCTTGTGAATAAAATGTCTGAAATAAGGCCCTTTCTTCATTATTTTGACTCGTTTTTGCTATGATGAAGATGAAAAGTTTGTGTTCGTTGTGTGTTTTGTTTTATTATAATCGCGCAGTTACGCGTGTGCGCAGACATGGGCACTGTGCAGACTTGGGCACTGTAGCCCTACATGGAAACCGTCATTTTGACTGAGGTCATATAAGTAGCTATGAAATTTTGGATGAACCACCAATTGTGACTCTGAACAGAGGTATACATGTAGTTAATAAATATGATGTGTAGGGCAATTTATCTGGATTTTTGGAGAGTTTTATAAGTATAATTATCTAAATATCAAGGGGCTATACTTTATGTTATGTGGAAACAATTTTATTTATATGCAGTATTAGGGCAAGTCCAAGGTTTTTTGCCCCATACGTTACCAACTTCCACAAATGTTCATAATTTTACCAGTCCTGGCTGGGCCCTCTTGCATAAAAAGTTGCGTTTAATCGCAAGTCCAAAAATCAAACGCAACTTGAATTTCAGCCAATCTGGATCGCGTATTTTGGACTTGCGTTTAAACGCAACTCAAAAAATTAAACGCAGCTCGATTTTCAACCTATCAGGATCACGTATTTGTGACTTGAGTTGCGTTTAATCGCAACTTTTTATGCAAGAGGGCCCTGAGGCCCGTTGCACAAAACTTGCGTTCAATCGCAACTCCTAAAAAATGCTTAATGCGCACTTCTGATTGGCTGAAAATAAAGTTGCGTTTGATTTTCCAAACGCAAGTTTTGTGCAACGTACTGGGCCGTGTAACATAAAACTTTATTGATCGTACGATTGATTTTTACGATCAATCCCATTGATACCAGCAATCGTTACAGGGCCCAGATGATTGCATGAAGTTGAAAGCCCTAATAGCTTGGATTAGACCAAATGTCAAAGAAAAAAAAAAATTCAGTGTAAAATATGTTCAGTGTGTCATATTACTGGGAACCGTATGAGACACAAAATGACAAAGCACCTAAAATTTTGCAATATGCACTTTCCCGCGTGAGTCACGTCAATGATCACTTGTATAGGAGTGGGTATCGAGTGAATACTGAGTGCTCTCTAAAAAGAGAAGAGTGAATTTCACTCCCCGGGAGTGACGACAGTGATCACTCGATTCTTATTTTTAAAACTCCTCAAGATCATCCTGGTAACTGTGTCCCCCGGCATTCTGCCGGGGGATACAACGGACGGATTTCTTTCAAACTTTGTATGGTGGTGTATCTTGGTAAAATCTGGACACCTATAATTTATGGTGATGCTGTCCCCAGTGTTCCGTCTTTTATAGGGTAAAAGGTCATAATTATTTTGGGGGATAGCTTGTATGCCCTCTAGCTGTCACATTTCTCAACGGATTTTGTTCAAATTTCGATGAAGGTGTCTCTTGGTATAATCTATAAACCCTTAGATTTTGGTGATGCCTCCAGTGTTTCGTTGTTCAAATTTTCCATGGAGATGTAACTTGGTATAATCTACACATCTTTACTTTTTGGTGATGCTGCCCTCATTGTTCCGTCCTTTATAGGGTCTAAGGTCATTTGTCCATTTCTTGCACTCTTACTTCTGCATTTCTTGACAGATTTCGTTCAAATTTTGTATGGAGATGTAACTTGGTAAAATCTACACATCTTTACTTTTTGGTGGTGCTGCCCTCATTGTTCTGTCCTTTATAGGGTCAAAGGTCATGTGTCTTTTGTGCGCTCTAACTTCCACATTTCTTGACGGATTTCTTTCAATTTTTATATGGAGGCCGGTGTGTCTTAGTGAAATCTACACATATTTAGTGTTTGCTGATGCTGCCCCCAGTGTTCCACTTTTTATAGGGTCAAAATGTCATATTTTGGTTGCATGCATTCTGGAGGACACATTTGTTGACTGATTTCTTTCAGATTTTGTATGGAGGTCCATCATAGATAACTCTAGACCTCTATAGTTTTTGGTGATGCTGCCTCCAGTGTTCCGTCTTTCATAGGGTCAAAGGTCGTATTTTAGTGGATATCTTGTGTGGGCTCTGAGGTCACATTTCTTGACAGATTTATTTCAAATTTTCTATAGAGATGCCGGTTTGTTAATCGATGACCCCGCCCCTATACATTGTAGGTCAACACTTAGGGTCAACCCACGGGCGCCATGTTTCGTTTTGGTATTGTTTGTTTTCGTTATTTTTTTGCTGTATTTTGCACATCTTCAGAAAATTTCGGACTGGCATGTGAGAGCCTTTTTGCTGTTGTTTCTACGATGGAACCTCGTTATAAAGATAACTTTTATAACAAACTTTCGTTATAACAAGGTCATTTTGCTAGTCCCACTCCTCTGTATTCTTTCGTTTTTAGCCCTGATAAAATAAGGTTTCGATACGAAGAGGTATAAATTACTTGGTCCCAAGGAGTTTGTTATTTTTTCGATTCCGCTCCAGATTAAAATCTCCGTCTCTTGTTTGTTTGATCTAAAATTTGCTTCTACATAATGGGACTTCCGATACTTGCCGACCTCTTTGCAAAGATGTTATTTCATCTGTTCACCAGTTCAAGAAGCTTCCGAGGTCCTATTTATTTTGCTAGAGAACAATTGTATTGTTTTGGCTTAACTGGTCTTTGCAAGATAACTGTTTATTAAAGTAGCCCAAACTCCGTTTGGAAAGAACTTAAAAGAAATGATTCTAGCAGTGTCGTATTTTTCGCAATCTTTGTTATGGGCCTAACGCACTGAACACTGTACATTTTACTGGGAGCGCGAAATTACGAGACCCTGAAAGAAAGTAAATGTGAGAGGGAGCAAAGCGACCGCGCTTAATAGAAAAACAAATTGCGTTTTAAATCCTAAAAAAATGTATTTGTAATACATTTACTCTGCCGATTTGGAGGCGCATAATCCTTAAGGAATATGATTTTCTTCATTTTCCCTTATTTTTTTCTCTTTCTGCCTTTTTCATTTTTTGCACCCCCTCCAAGTGCCGCCCGGGGTACGTGCCCCCTGCCCCTGCCCCCCCCCCCCCCCCAGATATATGCCACTGCTCTTATCTGACTGAAAACTTAAATACAACCTTAAGCAAAATAGTAACAAGAAAGAAATAGAAACACTGTAAGAGAAACAAGAGGGGTGTCAATTTGTTGAGGAAGCAGATTCAAACCCAACAGAAAAAGAATGGGAAACTGCGTGAGCAGTTAGTAGACCTGACAGCGAGGGGGTGGGGATTATGGTCATGTTCCATGGCTTGTCAGAAGAGGCAGAGAAAAAAAAGACTGAAGAACTCGTTAAGTCTTTCGCTGCAGCACATCGCTCTAGTGCAGCCCCTCCATCAAAATCAGGAACCCATCGCCCCCGGCCGACCAATCATAGTGGCTTTCAATCGATATAGTATCAGAAGCCTCATCCTCAGCAATGCCCGTCGCTTTTTGAAGTCGAAACCCTATCAACATGAAGGAAATGACCATCCAATCTACGTAGAGGAGATGCTTCCAAACATGCCAAAGGAAATACGGAAGCAACGGAAGTAGTTACTGCACATCAAGCGGAAGCAGAAAGAGGGAAACAGAAGCAGAATGGCGTACTTAAAGGAGAATTAACCCCTGAGTACAAATTTACTTATATTGAAAGGTGTAATATATTCCTACTTATTGGCCTAAATCATTTTCTAATAAGATATCAGAAAAGGGTATAAATAAAGATATTCCAACACCCGGTATCGTCTCCTACTCATTTACATGGGGGTTGCCATTTTCTTGCTGATTTGGATTTGTACATGAACCATTGAGAAATGTTCCGGTCAGGAAGATATTTTGAATCCAAGACCTAAATTGCTTTTCTTCATTACCTAAAATCCCATATGTGACGAAAAATATAAAGTGGGTGTTTACATGATTTATAAAAATTAAATCTTTATAATGATACTTTTAAATTGTCTGGTTTTGCTTAACAAAAATCTATTTTCTGGGTTTGCCAAACAGAGCAGTATGCAGCATGCATTCTGACTTTTCAAGTCCCATTATCCGAAAGCAGGTGAATGCATAGTTTGCTGCTATAGATGCTCAGGGAAGAAGCATCCATAAAATTTGAATTAATTTGCTCCGTCCATTGCGTCACAGTATCTAGAAAATAGATTTATATTAAGCGAATATCGATTTTCAACAGAAATATATAAGGAAATCTTCAGTTTAAAAATAAATTGACATATCTATTCTATATTTTTAATCTCAAATGGGTTTTTAATTTTGAAAAAGGCAATTGGGCATTTGGATTAAGAAAATCTTCTTGTACACATAAAAAAATGGCAGCCCCCATGTATTGCTAGCAGACGATACATATTGCTAGCAGATGATAAATTTTGCTCAGAAAATCTTGATTCGTATCGATCTCGTATATTTTGACGCGAAGCCATATAGTCTA
The DNA here is from genome assembly GCA_025617745.1 of Heliocidaris erythrogramma. NCBI lineage: Eukaryota > Metazoa > Echinodermata > Echinoidea > Camarodonta > Echinometridae > Heliocidaris > Heliocidaris erythrogramma. The sequence goes on along the minus strand of CM046859.1, from coordinate 32,240,982 downwards.
ACAAGTAGGAATAAATAACACCTTTCAACACTATCGTCTTTATTGTTTGAGGTTAATTCTCCTTTAAGCTGCCCAGCTCGCATTATTTTCTACAAGGGTCAACAGAATGGGAAGGAGGTTGAATATAATTATATAAGATAATGTGAATCTAGCTCCCCACGAAGGAAAGCAGAATAATAGTTGAGAAAAACGAACCATAAGATTTCATAGTGTTTGACTATAAAGAGGAAAGAAGAAATAAAGAGGAAATATGAATGAAGTAAAAAGAACAAATAACGCGATGAGAAAAGGACAGAAAGAAAGTTTTTGGCCTTTGCTCTCAAAACATTTGGTTGAAGCTTTTAAGTTTGCGCGTGAAAAAGAACCGTGTCTGTTTCACGAAGACAAGGAGAGATTAAATTAATCCCCAACCAAACAAAGACAAGATAATTTTAGGCAATTATCAAGAGATATTGGAAAATTAGTTGACAGTCAGCAAACTGCTTTTATTAAAGATCACATTACAAGAAAATTCCATCAAAATAAAATATTGGCTTAATACTTATTATTGCATAGATGGCATAAATTAAACAAGGTTATCCAAATTCAACGCTTGGAAACATTTGAAGTAATGATTACTATCAATTATAAAACGGTAAAATACAGCCCCCGATATAGCAGCTGAAGAGCTCCTCGAACGCTGCTGAGATGTGTGACGACACACCAGGGACCAGTCCTGTCTAAGCAGACGATGTCCCATAACATCTTACACATTTTGTCATCTCCTCTTCACTTATTTCTCTTACTTGACTAGCGTCAGTCCTAATGTTAGTCTGTTGCCTCACTCTTAACTTCGTTTATGGTATTATTTTGATGAAAAATGCAGCGTTAAAAAATAAAGGAATCAGTCACTTGTAAACAAAATAAGACGCCATTGTATTTTCAGCTGCTTGCACCGGGGCATGTTCGGCGTTTCAAGAGGGAACGAATACCATCCGTGCTATTATTCGGAGGGCTTTTCAATTTGAAAGTGGGGTTTATTTCATTGATCATTGACCCTTCTCCTGTGTATTTACAATCAACGGTTTTAGTTATCAGAATCAGTTTCACTTTCCCTTTTAGAATGGTGTGAAATAAGGTCATGTTTAAATATACAAAACTCTTTATAATTTGATAAATAATTGCATTGCAATTACGTTCATTCATTATAGGACGTCGTCTGCTTAAGCAGGATTGATCCCTAGTGTGACGACATCAAAACATCGCTATATTTCTCGCGAATCCTCGGATATTCCAGATACTGAGAAGAGCTTTTATTTATGTTGTTTTTATAATCTTCAGATACGCAGTTGACATAAAACTTATACGATTGCCATCTGTAAGCTTCCCAGTTTCTAGTGATACATTAATTGCCATATTTGTGATTTTCTTTGATAGCTACTTTAAAGGAAGATACATTTGGAGAAGGGATAGGTTGATATCAGATCTAATGTGTTATGCTGAAGAGGAGGATATGCCAGGCATCATTGCAGCATTATATTTGACGAAAGCATTTAATTCTATTAATCATGCATTTATGATCAAATGTTAGAAGGATATAATTTTGGGCCATCTTTTATAAAATGGGTAAAAACACTACACAGTGACTGACATAAGCAGTTGTGTATTGATGAATATGGATTGGAAAGGATAACAACTCGGAGAAAAGGTGAAACGACATTAAATGGCCCGAGAAGGGTATTCAAATCTTAGGAATATATTTTCCCTTTGATAAGCTGCAAGCCATAGGAGAATAAATTTGACATTCGTTGAACGAAATAAAAGGTACATTTTTAAAGTGGAAGAATAGAAGCTTGACATTGATTGGAAAAATTAAAATTTTGAAAACTTTTGTTATGTCGAAAATAATATATCTATTATGCAATATTGAAATGCCTGGATAGTTTTTAAAGGAAGTTGAAAGGTTGATGTTTTCTTTCTTTATGGGAAGGCCCAGACAAAATATCAAGGGCGAACATGTTTGCAGACTGTTCTGAAGGTGGACTTAAATTTCCTAAAATACATTGTATGGTCATGATGATAGATACTTAGCTCGTTAAATGGATTCGAATATATTTCATAAGAACAATCCACCACTGGATCCTATTGTTTGAATATTTTTAAAAGAGATTTGGAAAACAATATCTATGAGCAATTACTCTATCAAATATCTACAAACACAGGGCATTCCAACATTCCATTATAATAATTAATGGTGGGTTCTTGTATACCGCATATGTATGTCAGACTTGACATTCCTGGCGCTCCACAATTATTATTACCCTGGCTTCACTTACGCTATTAGCAATTTAATGAATTAATTAATTGCTGCCAGGTACCCATTTATTTACCCCACCTGGGTCGAGTGTGACAAATGTAGATTAATGTCTTGCCAAAAGACACTAGTGCTGGGCCAGGGATTCGAACCCCGCACCTTGTGGTTCACAGTCCGGGGACTTATCCAATAGACCACAACGCCTCTACATGCTATATGTTAAAAGAATGGTCGAAACTAAATGTACATCAGCAATTTCAAGGGATGAAAGAAATCAGAAAAGTGTAATCATGCAATGTGTATGGAATAATAAACATATCTTAGTTGATAACAAATCTTTATATTGCAAGTTATAAAACGGGTTCAAGAATGTAGCCATCATGATTGGTCAAATAACACCACGTGACCGTGCAAAAAAAAGTACTAACGCACGGCAAAAAGGTACTGATGCACGGCTGAGTTGCGCGTACGCGTACTCTCATTTTCTCATTTTAGCGCAGGGATTACATGCGCGCACTGAAATGCGCATGACTTTTGTTGGCTGCGCTTATGTGATGTCATCCAGGAAGGCAAATGGCAGCCTTCATGACTGTGCGACTCTTGGCGTTTCTATATTTTTATAGACTTCATAATCATATTGCCGACCCGTTTTATAAAACTATTACTCCATGGTTGTGAGTTCGTGCGTTAGTGCGATCCGGCAACACGCAGGTTTTTATCGTGGTGTCCAACACACTCGACTTGCGCCTCGTGCGTATAGTACACCACAGTAAAAACCTTTGTGTTGCCACTTCGCACGAACGCACTCCCAACCATGTATTACTACTACACGATGCAGGGTTGTACCATTGTAGCTTCATGGTTACTGATCAAATTTTCAGTCCTAATGGGGAAATTGTTCACTTCGAATCCTGGAATGAAAGAGGGGTATCAAACTTGTATTGTATTAAATATATGGCAATTGTACAGTCAATAATTAGACATTGGAAGAGTACATTTAGTCATTTGCTACTTGAAATGCTTTGGAGTAACTAGGATTTAGAACAGAAACAATATTATTAGAACTTTTGTCATCAGAGATTCACCAGTTCAAGACCAAGAATATATGTATAGATTTTGTAAATATAAAAAGCTAGATCTGTTTGTAAATACAAATTTTCTATCCAGTATGGGGTTCAAGAAGGGGATTGGTCCCAAATTTAATTGTTACCATTACAATGTACAAAATAAGTTAAAATGCAAGCTTTTCAATTTAAACTTTTGCATAATATTGTGTACACTAACGAAAGATACAAATTGAAAATAGTGGAAAGTGAACTTTGTTGTTTCTGTCAGACATGCCTTGAAACTCCAAAACATGTTTTATTTATTACTAATGTTGTCTCAAAGTTGAGACAAGTGTTCGTGGACAAAATTAGATTAAAATTTCGTGTTACATTTGATTTTACTCAGAGAAGAGTAATGCTGGAATTCATAAAAAACTGGAAATGGCCGCACAGTATGCTGCTAAATCCTAAGGACCGCTATTCATAATGCGTGTTAAATGAATAGCGGTCCTTATGAATAACGAGCGGACCCCGTTAAATCATCTAGTATTGTTATATCAAAAATATATAATCAGAAATGTAAAACTCGGTAGTCAATCTAGGTGGTCTTATTGCCAGCCCTTTACAGTATTCCATCTCCCTGATCTCTCTCTCTCTCTCTCTCTCTCAGAGATTCTACATTGTGCAAATATTATTATGAACATCATGCTTGAAAGAGCCAGATGTATAGCTGTGTACCCTCTGGAAATCAGAACGAATTGGCATTATGTTTTCTAATATTCATGGTTGATATAACGTGCATGCACTACGACTCCTGAAAATGAGTTTGAAGTGTTCCCAGGGGTGTTCCATAAAGCTGTTCGTAAAGTTACGAATGACTTTACGAACGACTGGAACATGTTCTTGGGTGCTATACTAATCAGAATCTCAATCATTTATTTAGCACAAGAACTGATCACCAGTCGTGCGTAAAGTCGTGCGTAACTTTAATACGAACAGCTTTATGAACCCCCCCCCCCCCCCCCCCCCCCCCCCCCTGGTCAAATTAATAACCTTAGAAGTAAGGTGAGGGATATTTGTAACTGCAGTGTGTGGAAAACGCGATAATTATCCTGGTATACAGTCATGTACCGTTACAGATGAGATTAAACTACAGTGTGCATGCGCTAGTGCATGGAAGCATGGACTGCTTTTGAAAATGGGAAAAGGTAATGACATTTATATTACACCACTAAAAAAATGGAATCGCATGTATTGTATAATCTCTCCGTTGCACTTTTATATGAGCGTTGGAAAAAGTAGCTTCATCTCTTTTTAGTTCATCTTTTTTTAGCTTTATGACACGTACCCTGCTGATATACATTTGATCATGATGGCCATATTTTGTATCTTACCGTTGTCTATCGAAATGGCCGGGATTTGGTTTTCAAGAAAATGCCAGTACCAGATAGTTTGCAGGCACAAACCCTGGTCAGTCGTAAAAGAGAGTCTGCGCTGTAGGACTACCATAGGCCATGTACTATAGCTGCTCTTGGCACGACCAGAAGGTAGCTGAATTAGCCTTCTCTCACGACTCATGGATTTTCTAATAAAGTGTCTAATTAGGGGAGCGTTTCATCAAGCGTCTTGTCAGTGATTTTTACCGACAAATTTGCTCTCAGCCAATCAGATGCAAGGATTTCAGTAGCTTATAACAGTTACTGCAACTCCTCATTGATGACAAGCTTCATGAAATGGAGTGTCCCATAGGAAGGAACCATCTCACTACCACATCTTATTATCGTGGGAAAGTAAGATTCATCTCCTTTTATTTTCATGATCCATTTTTGATCCATTTTGACCGTGTCCATCGTTATCATACTGTTTTCTATCGAAATGTGTTTTGGTTTAAATGATAATGATAATGATAATGATGATAATACCATAGACCGATCCAGGGTTGTATTGCACGACGGGGGGGGGGGGGGGGGTGTAGGGGGGATTACAATATATTCCGAAAAGTTACTCTTCCCCCCCCCCCCCCCCCAAAAAAAAAAAAAAAAAAAAAAAAAAAAAAAATTTCAATTAAATAAACAAATCAATAAAAAATAAATAAATCAATAAAAAATAAATCAATCAATAAATCAATAAAAATAATAATATAAATAAAATAAAATAAAATAAAATAAAATAAACATGAACAAATAGCAAATAAAAAATGAATGAATAAATAAATAATTAACATACACACGCACACATGGACACAATTTTGGAGTGTCCCCCATTTAGATTCATTAAATGAATCGTATTGATACAACAATAATGCAACGAACAATTTTAGATTCGAGTGACTCACATTATTACCCCCACATAATTATATAGCTATACATTACTGTGTCCACATCTATAGTTAGGTCTAGATAGATACCACTGAAGACAAGATGCCTTGTCCAAATAAGTTCTGGACTATTATATGGATCTGAGCCCTGTTTCATAAAACTTGTCATCGATGACAAGTTGCAATAAATTTTATAAGCTACTGTCTACTCTTAAACTCTTGGTTGACTTTAGGGGCGTTGTAGTCAAGTGGTTTAAACATCTGACTGGAGATGCGAAGGTCTTGGGTTCGACCTCTTTCTGGGCAATCGTGTGTTAAGTCCTTATGCCTAGTTTACATTTGGCTTACGATTAACACGGTCATCGCACAGCTATCGCAATGTTGCCGCGCGAAGTCAAGAAGTCAAGAATGCCATGAATGGAGATGCTTCTTGAGGACATTAATGTAGCAAAATGTGTGAAACAATGTAAAAGAAGCTTTTTCGGGATGCATTTTTAAGACCCAATTTTTCTTTCGATCTACTGGCTACTAATCTAATTTAATCTCCCATTAACAAGTGACATATCTACGCGCGGAAGTGTTTGAGGGTTAAAATATTAATGGTTGAAAAATACCAAATAAATTGGCCAAAATGGCAAAAACCCCGGCAGGAGTTAGATTTTGGTGATGCCTCCAGTGTTTCGTTGTTCAAATTTTCCATGGAGATGTAACTTGGTATAATCTACACATCTTTACTTTTTGGTGATGCTGCCCTCATTGTTCCGTCCTTTATAGGGTCTAAGGTCATTTGTCCATTTCTTGTACTCTTACTTCTGCATTTCTTGACAGATTTCGTTCAAATTTTGTATGGAGATGTAACTTGGTAAAATCTACACATCTTTACTTTTTGGTGGTGCTGCCCTCATTGTTCTGTCCTTTATAGGGTCAAAGGTCATGTGTCTTTTGTGCGCTCTAACTTCCACATTTCTTGACGGATTTCTTTCAATTTTTATATGGAGGCCGGTGTGTCTTAGTGAAATCTACACATATTTAGTGTTTGCTGATGCTGCCCCCAGTGTTCCACTTTTTATAGGGTCAAATGTCATATTTTGGTTGCATGCATTCTGGAGGACACATTTGTTGACTGATTTCTTTCAGATTTTGTATGGAGGTCCATCATAGATTACTCTAGACCTCTATAGTTTTTGGTGATGCTGCCTCCAGTGTTCCGTCTTTCATAGGGTCAAAGGTCGTATTTTAGTGGATATCTTGTGTGGGCTCTGAGGTCACATTTCTTGACAGATTTCTTTCAAATTTTCTATAGAGATGCCGGTTTGTTAATCGATGACCCCGCCCCTATACATTGTAAGTCAACACTTAGGGTCAACCCACGGGCGCCATGTTTCGTTTTGGTATTGTTTGTTTTCGTTATTTTTTTTGCTGTATTTTGCACATCTTCAGAAAATTTCGGACTGGCATGTGAGAGCCTTTTTGCTGTTGTTTCTACGATGGAACCTCGTTATAAAGATAACTTTTATAACAAACTTTCGTTATAACAAGGTCATTTTGCTAGTCCCACTCCTCTGTATTCTTTCGTTTTTAGCCCTGATAAAATAAGGTTTCGATACGAAGAGGTATAAATTACTTGGTCCCAAGGAGTTTGTTATTTTTTCGATTCCGCTCCAGATTAAAATCTCCGTCTCTTGTTTGTTTGATCTAAAATTTGCTTCTACATAATGGGACTTCCGATACTTGCCGACCTCTTTGCAAAGATGTTATTTCATCTGTTCACCAGTTCAAGAAGCTTCCGAGGTCCTATTTATTTTGCTAGAGAACAATTGTATTGTTTTGGCTTAACTGGTCTTTGCAAGATAACTGTTTATTAAAGTAGCCCAAACTCCGTTTGGAAAGAACTTAAAAGAAATGATTCTAGCAGTGTCGTATTTTTCGCAATCTTTGTTATGGGCCTAACGCACTGAACACTGTACATTTTACTGGGAGCGCGAAATTACGAGACCCTGAAAGAAAGTAAATGTGAGAGGGAGCAAAGCGACCGCGCTTAATAGAAAAAAAAATTGCGTTTTAAATCCTAAAAAACTGTATTTGTAATACATTTACCCGGCCGATTTGGAGGCGCATAATCCTTAAGGAATATGATTTTCTTCATTTTCCCTTATTTTTTTCTCTTTCTGCCTTTTTCATTTTTTGCACCCCCTCCAAGTGCCGCCCGGGTACAAGAAATAGTAACAAGAAAGAAATAGAAACACTGTAAGAGAAACAAGAGGGGTGTCAATTTGTTGAGGAAGCAGATTCAAACCCAACAGAAAAAGAATGGGAAACTGCGTGAGCAGTTAGTAGACTGAAGAACTCGTTAAGTCTTTCGCTGCAGCACATCGCTCTAGTGCAGCCCCTCCATCAAAATCAGGAACCCATCGCCCCCGGCCGACCAATCATAGTGGCTTTCAATCGATATAGTATCAAAAGCCTCATTCTCAGCAATGCCCGTCGCTTTTTGAAGTCGAAACCCTATCAACATGAAGGAAATGACCATCCAATCTACGTAGAGGAGATGCTTCCAAACATGCCAAAGGAAATACGGAAGCAACGGAAGTAGTTACTGCACATCAAGCGGAAGCAGAAAGAGGGAAACAGAAGCAGAATGGCGTACTTAAACTTCCCATCTCGCATTATTTTCTACAAGGGTCAACAGAATGGGAAGGAGGTTGAATATAATTATATAAGATAATGTGAATCTAGCTCCCCACAAAGGAAAGCAGAATAATAGTTGAGAAAAACGAACCATAAGATTTCATAGTGTTTGACTATAAAGAGGAAAGAAGAAATAAAGAGGAAATATGAATGAAGTAAAAAGAACAAATAACGCGATGAGAAAAGGACAGAAAGAAAGTTTTTGGCCTTTGCTCTCAAAACATTTGGTTGAAGCTTTTAAGTTTGCGCGTGAAAAAGAACCCGTGTCTGTTTCACGAAGACAAGGAGAGATTAAATTAATCCCCAACCAAACAAAGACAAGATAATTTTAGGCAATTATCAAGAGATATTGGAAAATTAGTTGACAGTCAGCAAACTGCTTTTATTAAAGATCACATTACAAGAAAATTCCATCAAAATAAATATTGGCTTAATACTTATTATTGCATAGATGGCATAAATTAAACAAGGTTATCCAAATTCAACGCTTGGAAACATTTGAAGTAATGATTATTATCAATTATAAAACGGTAAAATACAGCCCCCGATATAGCAGCTGAAGAGCTCCTCGAACGCTGCTGAGATGTGTGACGACACACCAGGGACCAGTCCTGTCTAAGCAGACGATGTCCCATAACATCTTACACATTTTGTCATCTCCTCTTCACTTATTTCTCTTACTTGATTAGCGTCAGTCCTAATGTTAGTCTGTTGCCTCACTCTTAACTTCGTTTATGGTATTATTTTGATGAAAAATGCAGCGTTAAAAAATAAAGGAATCAGTCACTTGTAAACAAAATAAGACGCCATTGTATTTTCAGCTGCTTGCACCGGGGCATGTTCGGCGTTTCAAGAGGGAACGAATACCATCCGTGCTATTATTCGGAGGGCTTTTCAGTTTGAAAGTGGGGTTTATTTCATTGATCATTGACCCTTCTCCTGTGTATTTACAATCAACGGTTTTAGTTATCAGAATCAGTTTCACTTTCCCTTTTAGAATGGTGTGAAATAAGGTCATGTTTAAATATACAAAACTCTTTATAATTTGATAAATAATTGCATTGCAATTACGTTCATTCATTATAGGACGTCGTCTGCTTAAGCAGGATTGGTCCCTAGTGTGACGACATCAAAACATCGCTATATTTCTCGCGAATCCTCGGATATTCCAGATGCTAAGAAGAGCTTTTATTTATGTTGTTTTTATAATCATCAGATACGCAGTTGACATAAAACTTATACGATTGCCATCTGTAAGCTTCCCAGTTTCTAGTGATACATTAATTGCCATATTTGTGATTTTCTTTGGATAGCTACTTTAAAGGAAGATACATTTGGAGAAGGGATTAGGTTGATATCAGATCTAATGTGTTATGCTGAAGAGGAGGATATGCCAGGCATCATTGCAGCATTATATTTGACGAAAGCATTTAATTCTATTAATCATGCATTTCTGATCAAATGTTTAGAAGGATATAATTTTGGGCCATCTTTTATAAAATGGGTAAAAACACTACACAGTGACTGACATAAGCAGTTGTGTATTGATGAATATGGATTGGAAAGGATAGACAACTCGGAGAAAAGGTGAACGACATTAAATGGCACGAGAAGGGTATTCAAATCTTAGGAATATATTTTCCCTTTGATAAGCTGCAAGCCAAAGGAGAATAAATTTGACATTCGTTTGAACGAAATAAAAGGTACATTTTTAAAGTGGAAGAATAGAAGCTTGACATTGATTGGAAAAATTAAAATTTTGAAAACTTTTGTTATGTCGAAAATAATATATCTATTATGCAATATTGAAATGCCTGGATAGTTTTTAAAGGAAGTTGAAAGGTTGATGTTTTCTTTCTTTATGGGAAGGCCCAGACAAAATATCAAGGGCGAACATGTTTGCAGACTGTTCTGAAGGTGGACTTAAATTTCCTAATATACATTGTATGGTCATGATGATAGATACTTAGCTCGTTAAATGGATTCGAATATATTTCATAAGAACAATCCACCACTGGATCCTATTGTTTGAATATTTTTAAAAGAGATTTGGAAAACAATATCTATGAGCAATTACTCTATCAAATATCTACAAACACACGGCATTCCAACATTCCATTATAATAATAATGGTGGGTTCTTGTATACCGCATATGTATGTCAGACTTGACATTCCTGGCGCTCCACAATTATTATTACCCTGGCTTCACTTACGCTATTAGCAATTCAATGAATTAATTAATTGCTGCCAGGTAGCCATTTATTTACCCCACCTGGGTCGAGTGTGACAAATGTAGATTAATGTCTTGCCAAAAGACACTAGTGCTGGGCCAGGGATTCGAACCCCGGGGACTTATCCAATAGACCACAACACCTCTACATGCTATATGTTAAAAGAATGGTCGAAACTAAATGTACATCAGCAATTTCAAGGGATGAAAGAAATCAGAAAAGTGTAATCATGCAATGTGTATGGAATAATAAACATATCTTAGTTGATAACAAATCTTTATATTGCAAGTTATAAAACGGGTTCAAGAATGTAGCCATCATGATTGGTCAAATAACACCACGTGACCGTGCAAAAAAAAGTACTAACGCACGGCAAAAAGGTACTGATGCACGGCTGAGTTGCGCGTACGCGTACATTTGGTGCGTGCAAACTTAAACATGTTAAACCGCAATGAAATCGCGTAGTTTAATTCTCATTTTAGCGCAGGGATTACATGCGCGCACTGAAATGCGCATGACTTTTGTTGGCTGCGCTTATGTGATGTCATCCAGGAAGGCAAATGGCAGCCTTCATGACTGTGCGACTCTTGGCGTTTCTATATTTTTATAGACTTCATAATCATATTGCCGACCCGTTTTATAAAACTATTACTCCATGGTTGTGAGTTCGTGCGTTAGTGCGATCCGGCAACACGCAGGTTTTTATCGTGGTGTCCAACACACTCGACTTGCGCCTCGTGCGTATAGTACACCACAGTAAAAACCTTTGTGTTGCCACTTCGCACGAACGCACTCCCAACCATGTATTACTACTACACGATGCAGGGTTGTACCATTGTAGTTTCATGGTTATACTGATCAAATTTTCAGTCCTAATGGGGAAATTGTTCACTTCGAATCCTGGAATGAAAGAGGGGTATCAAACTTGTATTGTATTAAATATATGGCAATTGTACAGTCAATAATTAGACATTGGAAGAGTACATTTAGTCATTTGCTACTTGAAATGCTTTGGAGTAACTAGGATTTAGAACAGAAACAATATTATTAGAACTTTTGTCATCAGAGATTCACCAGTTCAAGACCAAGAATATATGTATAGATTTTGTAAATATAAAAAGCTAGATCTGTTTGTAAATACAAATTTTCTATCCAGTATGGGGTTCAAGAAGGGGATTGGTCCCAAATTTAATTGTTACCATTACAATGTACAAAATAAGTTAAAATGCAAGCTTTTCAATTTAAACTTTTGCATAATATTGTGTACACTAACGAAAGATACAAATTGAAAATAGTGGAAAGTGAACTTTGTTGTTTCTGTCAGACATGCCTTGAAACTCCAAAACATGTTTTATTTATTACTAATGTTGTCTCAAAGTTGAGACAAGTGTTCGTGGACAAAATTAGATTAAAATTTCGTGTTACATTTGATTTTACTCAGAGAAGAGTAATGCTGGAATTCATAAAAAACTGGAAATGGCCGCACAGTATGCTGCTAAATCCTAAGGACCGCTATTCATAATGCGTGTTAAATGAATAGCGGTCCTTATGAATAACGAGCGGACCCCGTTAAATCATCTAGTATTGTTATATCAAAAATATATAATCAGAAATGTAAAACTCGGTAGTCAATCTAGGTGGTCTTATTGCCTTCATGTGAAACATCAAATATACAGAATTGATTATTGCAAAAGGAAAGAATAAAGTCCCCTCCTGAACATCTAGTGTAGACGGTTTTAGTAGTAAAATTGTTATACACCGTTAAGTTGTTTTTCGCAAGATTTTTAATGTTCTACATGTCATTGATTAATTGTGTTTGATTATAATGTGATTTTTGTTCTTTTGTTATATAAATCGTGAAAAATAATAAAGGTTTGAAAATATTTTTAAAAAAGAACCCTGATTAATACCGGTAAGCTGCCTGCCAAGCAACTGGAATCTAACACGGCCAAGATTTCCTCTTTCCAAGCTAATGCAAGCAGATGGTGGGAAACATCATTTCACTCATTTGGAAAGCCCTAATCATGCTTTAATGATAATGGTTGTACAAAATTACCACAGGAATCCTTGATGAAGTCCCCTCCCTCCGCAAGAAAGGGCATCTCGTCGTCTTCGTTTGCTGTTTCCTTGGATTCGTTTGCTGCGTCACCCAGGCTGGTGGATACTGGGTAATCCTCATGTACAAGTATGCCGCTGACTGTTCCCTGCTCATCTTTGGTCTCTGCGAGTGCATCGGTATCGGCTGGATCTACGAAGCCAGGAGATTCCTCAGTGACATCATGACCATGCTTGGTGACAGGATCGTCGACCATCTGACCTGGTGTTGTATCCCTTATCTGTTCATCCCTTATCTGCATCCCAGCTGTCTGGGCCATCGAATTTATCCGTGCTTTGTTGATGTATGTACACAAAGACATGTCTTTTGAGAAAAAGAGTTAAATCCAAGTATTGTGCGAAGTTGAAATATCTGCAAACTGACCAAGACATGCCTTTGTCGGATACCTCAGAAGCTAATTTTCATCTTTAAAGCACTGTAAAACCAAGGAGTTAGTTATCCTTGATAAAACTGACTGTTCTAGGATATCTATCTACATCCTTAAAATCATGATTCAACAAAACATTAAATACATGCATTGGAGATTCATCATGAAAAGAGAAAGAAAGCTATTTTTTCAATTTCCTTTAGAGAGAAAGAAGAATTAAATGAAACAGAAAGACGGAAGATAAGAGAAGAAAAAAGAGGATAGGAAGAAAAAGATTATATAAGAGAACATACACCATAGCCTCGGGGGGGGGGGGGGGCATAACGGGAAATATCTCGTTATCGATAACCGATCGGACAAATGCTAGTTTGTAGGCACAAACCCTGGTCAGCGAGTGTCTGAACTGTAAGACTACCATAGGCCCTGTACTATAGCTACTCCTGATATTGACGAGACCATGTATGTGTGTGTGATTGAGTTTTTGACAGACGTGTATCAATCAAATATGATTATTTACGTATGGGACCGACCTTAACGTCACTATCCGAAAGACGTAACTGAGATTCGAGTTTGTAGGCGAATACAAAGAGCTGCCCGCAGACGTTACCCCTTGACCAACTGGGTTAGGCTTCTCTCAAGACACAATGATTTTCTGATGAAGTGTCAAATTAGGGTCTGTGCTCGCAGACTAGACAAATACGGCCAGCCCTTTACAGTATTCCATCTCCCTGATCTCTCTCTCTCTCTCTCTCTCTCTCAGAGATTCTACATTGTGCAAATATTATTATGAACATCATGCTTGAAAGAGCCAGATGTATAACTGTGTACCCTCTGGAAATCAGAACGAATTGGCATTATGTTTTCTAATATTCATGGTTGATATAACGTGCATGCACTACGACTCCTGAAAATGATTTTGAAGCGTTCCGAGGGGTGTTTCATAAAGCTGTTCGTAAAGTTGCGAATGACTTTAAGAACGACTGGAACATGTTCTTGGGTGCTATACTAATCAGAATCTCAATCATTTATTTAGCACAAGAACTGATCACCAGTCGTGCGTAAAGTCGTGCGTAACTTACGAACAGCTTTATGAAACACCCCCCTGGTCAAATTAATAACCTTAGAAGTAAGGTGAGGGATATTTGTAACTGCAGTGTGTGGAAAACGCGATAATTATCCTGGTATACAGTCATGTACCGTTACAGATGAGATTAAACTATAGTGTGCATGCGCTAGTGCATGGAAGCATGGACTGCTTTTGAAAAAGGGAAAAGGTAATGACATTTATATTACACCACTAAAAAAATGGAAGCGCATGTATTGTATAATCTCTCCGTTGCACTTTTATATGAGCGTTGGAAAAAGTAGCTTCATCTCTTTTTAGTTCATCTTTTTTTAGCTTTATGACACGTACCCTGCTGATATACATTTGATCATGATGGCCATATTTTGTATCTCACCGTTGTCTATCGAAATGGCCGGGATTTGGTTTTCAAGAAAATGCCAGTACCAGATAGTTTGCAGGCACAAACCCTGGTCAGTCGTAAAAGAGACTACCATAGGCCATGTACTATAGCTGCTCTTGACATAGCCTCTTGTCGAGGCCCTGGCGCTGTTGAAATCCTTGGCGATATGGAGGCAAAATTTCTAGCGAGCGAAGCAAGCCAGAAACACCGAGGCGCTTGCGCCGAGGGCCTCTTGACACCTGATCTGAATTTCTTTTGTATTTCATTGTTTTGACGAATATTCCGACCAAATTTTGGTCGGTGAAAATCATCCAATAAGCGCGAGCTACCATGACGTAATGTTAAATATTCATGACTCGACTGCACGCTATTTCTTACATATTAATTAATAAATGGCGTTCAACGTTTCTTCCACGACGAGTGATGACGATATTTGTAAGAGCTTAGAATATGCCGCTAGAATGTTGAAGATTGACAGATTCAAAGATTTGCAAGTTGATGCAATCAAATCTGCACTTAAAGGACAAGATGTTTTTGTGAATCTTGCCTACTGGCTATGGAAAAAGTGTTATTTTCACGCGCTATCGCTCTGTGCTGATTACCTCCGTGGGCCAGGGATCGAGAGTGAGAGCTATGAGTGAGAGACTGCTGCGAGCGCTGCTTCGCGAGCTGGGCCAGGCGGATCCCCCCGGCCCCGGGCCTTGCCGGGCAGTGAAGTTGCTGGTAACTCCTTGGTTACATCAGAATTGATGGAGATGCATCTATTGTTGAACGGTGACTTTTATTGCCCATTCTTCATTATTTGTAAATATATGATGATCTCTTGAGAAATATGTACATTTGTCTTATTTCAGATTACCATGGTTTGTAAGCTAGAGATCGAATTCCTCATAATGTGCTTGTCTGTGAATGCATTTTGAGCAAGAGATTTACGTAATCCCCCTCAAAAAATAATAGACTAGTCCAGAATTAGAACTGAAGTAAGAAATCCTTGAGATTTCATTGGCCAATTTGCTGGGCGATCGCCGCGGTTATCTAACTATTCACGTTTTTATGCATAATTCAGTAGGAAATCGTGCCTCATGAATATATAATTCAGGTCGGGTGTCAAGAGGCCCTCGGCGCAAGCGCCTCGGTTTTTTGCCTCGATATCGCCAAGGATTTCAACAGCGCCAGGGCCTCGACAAGAGGCTACTCTTGACACGACCAGAAGGTAGCTGAATTAGCCTTCTCTCAAGACTCATGGATTTTCTGATAAAGTGTCTAATTAGGGGAGCGTTTCATCAAGCGTCTTGCCAGTGATTTTTACCGACAAATTTGCTCTCAGCCAATCAGATGCAAGGATTTCAGTAGCTTATAACAGTTACTGCAACTCCTCATTGATGACAAGCTTTATGAAACGGTCCCCTGGAGTGTCCCATAGGAAGGAACAATCTCACTACCACATATTATTATCGTGGGAAAGTAAGATTCATCTCCTTTTATTTTCATGATCCATTTTTGATACATTTTGACCGTGTCCATCGTTGTCATACTGTTTTCTATCGAAATGTGTTTTGGTTTAAATGATAATGATAATTATGATAATACCATAGATCGATCCAGGGTTGTATTGCACGACGGGAGGGGGGGGGGGGGGGGGCCTTACAGTATATTCCGAAAAGTTACTCTTTTCCCCCTTCAAAAGTCTCCGAAAGCCCCCCCCCCCCCCCCAAAAAAAAAAAAAAAATAAATAAATAAAATAAAATAAAATAAAATAAAACTTTAAAAAAATAAAATAAATAAATGAATAAAAAAAAAAAAAATAAAATAAATAAATAAACAAATAATTAAATTAAATAAATAAATAAATAAAAAATAAATTAATTAATTAATTAAAAAAAATAAAAAATAAATAAATAAAAATAACATAAATAAAATAAAATAAAATAAAAATGAACAAATAAACAAATAAAAGATGAATTAATAAATAAATAATTAACACACACACATACACACACAAAACACAACAACAACAAAACTATAACAAACAAATAGGGGCACAAGGACACAGTCTTGTGGACACAATTTTGGAGTGTGCCCCATTTAGATTCATTAAATGAATCGTATTGATACAACAATAATGCAATGAACAATTTTAGATTCGAGTGACTCACATTATTACCCCCACATAATTATATAGCTATACATTACTGTGTCCACATCTATAGTTAGGTCTAGATAGATACCACTGAAGACAAGATGCCTTGTCCAAATAAGTTCTGGACTATTATATGGATCTGAGCCCTGTTTCATAAAACTTGTCATCAATGACAAGTTGCAAATAACTGTTATAAGCTACTGAAATCCTTGCATCTGATTGGCTGAGAGCAAATTTGTCGGAAAAAAAAATCACTGACAAGACACTTGATGAAGCGCCCCATGGGATTCAAACTCTTAAACTCTTGGTTGATTTTAGAGGCGTTGTAGTCAAGTGGTTTAAACATCTGACTAGAGATGCGAAGGTCTTGGGTTCGACCTCTTTCTGGGCAATCGTGTGTTAAGTCCTTATGCCTAGTTTACATTTGGCTTACGATTAACACGGCCATCGCATAGCTATCGCAAGGTGTCCGTTTAGTACCCGTGATATTGAGCAGTCATCCCACTGCAACCTCAACGGGCCGTGGATCCTTCTTGGACTTCCTTCCCTTTGCTTTAGGCATTAGTGTTTACAAATGTACATATATATCTATATATTGAACTTCTAGTTTATCAATGTGCGGTCGACAACCAAGAGCAAAAATGTGAAGTATATACACAAAGTTCCTCGGGACTCGGGAGTTTTCAGTTTCAGTTTCAGTTTTTATTTTTTTCATTTCCAACAAAAGAGAAATATACAATTCACATAAATATCATAAAATCAACAAAGTAGGATACACGCAATACAAAACATAAATATAACAGAATTGTAGATTAGATAAGATGTAGCAAGCTATTGCAGTATGAAAGATAATTTTATCAATGTTTGGTTGGAATTGGAGAGGTCCACTGTGAAGCTGAGCTTGTAACTTGTGGACCCCTCAGGTGAAAGTATTCAATAATAGTAATTTACATAACAAAAGGGGGAAAGCATAAACATATCATACACAATGTGTGAAAGTAACGAGGGAAAAGTAAAAGGAATGACAGAAAGAGGAGAGAAATTGACTGCATGTGGGACTGAGGAATGACGAATGAGAGATGAATATAGATGTAACGAATCAAAACAAAGGTAGCGCGCAACATCGATTCGTGTGAAAAGGGAAATAGTTAAGAGGATGTTCCTGGTTGACGAGTGGTGACGAGTCCTTTGGATAATAATAAAATAATAATAATAATGATCATATAATAATAATAATAATAATAATAATAACAACAATTTACCTAACTGCGAATTAAGGCGAAACCTAACAATAGGTTTATTCCGTCACAATAGAAATTCAACGTTAGGGCGAAACGAACGTGGGTTAGGGCGAAACGTAACAATAGGATGAGATAAAAGGTTTCGCCCTAAGTCGCAGTTAGAGTTAATAATAATAATATTAATAATAATAATAATAATAATAATGTACATAGACACACATACACATTTAAATGCTGCATATATAGAGGTAATCTAAATGCTACAAACAACTGACAAAGGGAGTTAGGTTTTGTAAGGAAGCAATACAAATTTCTTTAGATTTCTCTTAAAGATTGTGAGTGAAGAGGATTTTTTCAAATCATGGTGCAAAGTATTCCAAAGTTTAGGACCTTCAAAAATAAATGTGTTTTGTGCAGAAAATGTTCTCAAAAATGGTAAATGAAATTCATCCGACTGTCTGGCGGGATATTTGTGAATTGTACAATTTTTTAGAAACATATCGTGAAACGCACATGGTAGAGACCACAATTGTATTGATACATAGATTCACCAAGATGAAATAAGTACAGATCTTTAATTTTTAGGATGTTATGTTCAAGGAAAAGAGGATCCTTATGGGCACGTATAAGAGCATTACAAATTATACGAATGACTTTCTTTTGTAGTGGTAAAACTCTTTCCAGCAGTGTTTGATGAGTGTTGCCCCAAACCAAACGACCATAGTTTAAGTATGGTAAAATAAGAGATGAGTCTGGGACTTTTTTTGACAATACAAAGTCCTCTCTTCCTCAAAAACGAAAAAGAAAAGAAGAAGAAGACGAAGAAGAAGAAGAAGAAGAAGAAAGAGAAGAAGAAGAAAAACTCTAGCTCTATTTGGGCTAAACATAATCACATCTTCCTCAAAACGAAAAAGAAAAGAAGAAGAAGACGAAGAAGAAGAAGAAGAAGAAAGAGAAGAGAAGAAAAACTCTAGCTCTATTTGGGCTAAACATAATCACATCTTCCTCAAAAACGAAAAAGAAAAGAAGAAGAAGACGAAGAAGACTTTGACTTTTCAAATGGCACTTTATTTACAACTAATTACAATAACATATATAAAATTATTTCCAATAATTAAAAATATAAAAATAATTAAAGGAGAATTACGCTCAAAAATACAGACGATAGTGTTCAAAGGTGTTATTTATTCCTACTTGTTGGACTATATGGCTTCGCGTCAAAATATACGAGATCGATACGAATCAAGATTTTCTGAGCAAAATTTATTATCTGCTCCCAATATGTATCGTCTGCTAGCAGTACATGGGGGCTGCCATTTTTTTTATGTGTACATGAAGATTTTCTTAATCCAAATGCCCAATTGCCTTTTTTCAAAATTAAAAACCAGTTTTAGATTAAACATATTGAATAGATATGTCAATTTATTTTTAAACTGAAGATTTCCTTATATATTTCTGTTGAAAATCGATATTCGCTTAATAGAAATCTATTTTCTCGATACTGTGACGTATGGGACGGAGCAAATTAATTCAAATTTATGGATGTTTCATCCCTGAGCATCTATAGCGGCAAGCTATGCATTCACCTGCTTTCGGATAATGGATTTGAAAAGTCAGAATGCATGTTGCATATATTATGTTCTGCTCTGTTTGGCAAACCCAAGAAAATAGATTTTTGTTAAGCAAAACCAGACAATTTAAAAATATCATTATAAAGATTTAATTTTTATAATACATGTAAACACCCACTTTATATTTTTCGTCACATATGGGATTTTAGTTAATGAAGAAAAGCAATTTAGGTATTGGATTCAATATATCTTCTTGACTGGAACATTTCTCAATGGTTCATGTACAACTCCAAATCAGCAAGAAAATGGCAGCCCCCATGGAAATGAGTAGGAGACGATACCGGCTGTTGGAATATCTTTATTTTTCCCTTTTTCTGATATCTTATTAGAAAATGATTTAGGCCAATAAGTAGGAATATATTACACCTTCCAAAATAAGTAAATTTGTAATTAAGGGTTGATTCTCCTTTAATTTCAATGAAAAAAAACATTACCATATGATGATAACAGTTTGAAAACTTTTAAACAATGAAATACAAAATGAAAATCACATTATAAAACAAGTACCAAAATACAACTGAGGGGAAAAAACGCTCCAGGAACTCCTTACATAACTGTATGCATAATGTATTTGCACTTTAAATTAACCATGTGAGTGACCCATTATTAAGGTCAAGAAATACATTGTGCGACCACCGTCTCTCAAAAGCATGAATGTTATTACATAACTTAAAATACTCATAATCCAAAAGAATTTTAGCTTTCATTCTCATTTTCCAAAATGGAAGCGGATCATAGAAATGTGATGTACGATAAAGCCAATAAACGGTGGTCTTAAAACTAATAATACAATAGTTTGACAGATGAACAGCCTCCCTACAACGCCCACGAGCATGCGGAACCAAGGCCCAGTAGAGTTCAAAGTCTATTTTTATATCAGGAAGAACTCGAGCTATAAGATGATGTAGAAACGTCAGTGCTGGTTGCATGGCAGAACATTGGAGAAAAAGATGAATAATTGTTCCCCTCTCACCGCACCATCCACACCAAGGCAGGATATCTGGATTAAGGTGATGGAGTACTGGAAGAGATGGTAAAACGTTATGAAGAAGTTTGTATTGAGTGTCACCGTCTATTTTTTCTGTTGGCAGCTGATATATTTCAGTCCAATTAATGTATGTCGACTGAGAGAGGATTGCAGAATCATGCCAGTGAGTTTGTAATGTAGACGGATGACAGTTGACAGAGCGATTAAAGATGCGATATAGGCTTTTAGTGGGCGAAGTAAGTACATTTGTATCGTTAGCGATCGTTGCGGAGTATGGAGAGTTGATTGTGGCAGTGAGGTCTTGTGAAGAACAGAAACGTGGTCGAAGTCCGTGATGTGTGAAGAAAGCAGAAGGTACTGGTAAGTGCAGCATGCAGGCGGGAGAGATCGTTGCTTAGAATGCGGATGGATGGTCGTCGAAGAACAGAGGGGAAAATGAAATCATCAGCTTGAAGCCAGGTGCCATCAGTTGGATTTATAATATGCTTAACGAGCTTGATTCCACTTACAAACAGACGTGCAGGGTAGGCATTTGTATCATCTGTCTCACCAGAAAATAAAAGAGGGTAATTTAAAGGAATATTCAACACATGGTTAATTGAGGCCGCAGCTAAGACTTGTGCTCCCGAGGTTCTCCAAGCAACTAATACTTCTGAATAGAGAGACGACAAACTAACAAAAAATTTAGGGTCCAACTCAATCAAAAAAAGCTGGACATCAAAATTGAGTCTTTTTTATTTACACAAATTATATGAACCGAGCGCATATGCTGGATGCAAGAATATATTAAGGAAACGTTGAATAAAACTAAAACGAAAAGTAAGTAGACGTGCTTGGAGACAAGCTAGGCCTAATCCACCCTTATTTGGCTCTAAATACAATAGTGTTTTCTTTAAATAATGTCTTTTGTTTGACCATACAAAATTCACGAGCATATCTTGAAGTTCATGGAGGACGCACTGAGGGGGAGACAAAATAGCTAGACAGTGAAAAATTTTAGAAGCAGCTAGTTGGTTAGCTACTAACACTTTGCCTTTTAAAGATAATGCGAAAGATAGTGATGTCCACCTCAAAAGTGTCTTTCTTAATTTTTCCTTACACACTGCCCAATTTTTATTAATGTAGTTATTGCTATTACCCAAATAAATTCCAAGAAAAACAAGACCATCACTGTTCCATTTAAAATTAAGAGGTTTGTCTGTGCGTCCAGACCACGACCCTGCCCAGAGACCCTGTGATTTTTCATGATTCAAACAAGCATTAGATGATTTACTGAATAAATTGTATGATTTTTGTACAATATCAAAACCTTGATTGGAGGTGACAAAAATATGTCGTCAGCATAAGCTGACACTGATACATTCATAGGCCTATTGACATTACAAATAGAAAAATTATGTGCATTTAGCTTGGCCCTCAGCACATTGAGAAAAGGTTCAATGGCTATAGAGTACAATAGACCTGATAAAGGGCAGCCTTGTCTAATACTTTTCTGAAAGGGGAAAGGCGCTGTAAGAGATCGACAAATCTTTACTAGACCTTCAGCATTATGATACAATAATTTAATACATGAAATAAAACGATCTCCTATGCCCATTGCTGCCATTGTTGAAAACAAGTAAGAATGGCTAACATTGTCAAAAGCCTTCTTCTGATCTAAATTAATAACAGCAAGGGGAATATTGTTATAATTAGCAAAATTGATAACATCTCGTATTAGATGCAAATTATCATAAATTGTTCTTTCTGGGACACAATAACTTTGATCTTCATGAATTAAATCACCAATAATTTGTTTAAGTCTATTTGCAAGCATTTTTGCAAAAAATTTATAATCTACATTGAGGAGTGAAACAGGTCGCCAATTAGTGATGTCAGCCAGGTCCCCTTTCTTGGGGATTAGCGTAATGACAGCTTTACTAAAAAAAGCCTGGGAGATTTCCTGAAGTAATAAAATGTTGTATTACAGAAAAAAAGTCCTCCTTAAGAATAGGCCAAAACGTTTGAAAAAATTCTAAAGACAATCCATCTAATCCAGGTGACTTATTTTTATTCAGTTGTTTAAGAGCAGCATCTGCTTCTTCTAAAGTAAAAGAATCATCAAGTTCCTTAGCATCCACTGAATTTAACTTTCTAACATTAACTAGAATGTCAGAAAGTGCTTCCTGATCTATTAAAGTTTCTTTATATAGACCTTCATAAAACTTTCTAACATAGACTTTAATATGCTTTTCATCTTCTAACAAATCACCTGAAGGTGTTCGAATTCTGGATATAGTCTTAGCACAGGAGTTATTCTTTTCTAAATTAAAAAAGTAAGAAGAGCTCGTGTCAGTTTCATTGATATGTTTGAAACGCGATCTAACAAAAGCGCCCCTGGCCCGATTTTTGAGAATATTATTCAATTCACACCTCTGGTCGATTAATGCTTGTTGAATATCTGGAGTGAAAAAAGATGTTGATTGCAGTTCATCAATCTTTTTATTTATACTTATAAAAGCTTCTCTTTTTTCTCCAGCTATCCTCCGGCCATACATCTGTGTTAGAGATTGTATATGAATTTTACCAAAGTCCCACCACAAACAAATTTCCTGAAAGTGATTTTTTTGCTCACGCCAACTTGACCAAAATTTAATAGCAATATCAATATAATTCTTATCTTCTAAAAGTAAATTATTAAAGTGCCAAAAAGCGCCCCCTTTCCTCAATATTGGAGTATTTTTTATATTTAAAAGAATGGCAGAATGATCAGAAAGTGAACATGGAATGATTTTACAGGAACATAAGGATGATATCAAGCCGTATGAAGCATAAAAACGGTCCAATCTTGCTTTAGAAACCCCATGAATATTAAGAGAATTATTCCTGTGCCAAGTATATTTTTCGTCACGAGGGTGAAGCCTGCGCCACGCATCACACAAATGTAATTTGCATATTAAATTTTCTAAGGCAGTGGCTATTCTAATTCTATGTTCCTTAGATGAACAAAAACGATCAAGAGTGGGGTTTAAAGTGCAATTAAAATCACCACCTATGATAACTGTGCCATCATTGTATGTGTTGAGATGATCCTCAAGCTTATGAATTGCTTTGAGGGCACAGTTATCATCCTGAGGTATTAAGACATTATAGATGTGATAAACATCATTATTATAATTTGTAAACAAATCTTTAGGCATTTTACTCCCAGTGTTAAAGATCGTATGCTCGATCTGTAATGAAAAACACAAATCAGAAAAAATTGGAACCAGCGGGATTCGAACCAGTAGATGACAGGTTCGAATCCCGCTGGTTCCAATTTTTTCTGACTTGTGTTTTTCATTACAGATCGAGCATACGATCTTTAACACTGGGAGTAAAATGCCTAAAGATTTGTTTACAAATTAAAAATTCCTCCCCAGTCAAGCTTCTTCGTGTACTAATCATTATTATAATTAACTTTAGCATACAGAATGTAACTATCATAAATAACAACTGAACAAGTTGTATCATCACAAAGAGTATTTTTAATACAAATTGCAACTCCTGAGCCTGTAGCGTGGCTAGGAGCACAAAACGCATTGTAAGCTGGCCATGACTTCCAGCGTGGAGAACTTCCAGTCTAAAAGTTCGTTTCCTGTAAAAGTATTAAATTAGATTCAGGAGCAAAATTTTGAACATAGGAAGAGATGGAGGAATTTTTCATGGGTGTTGAACAGCCTCCTGTATTTAAGGAAAGTAATGACAAAGTCATATATATATAAAAGAAGATGTGCTTAGTCATGGCCATCATTAACATATTGATTTTTTTATACATTGTCTTCAAGCTTTCTAATTAATTTATATATTCTTTGTTGAGCACTCTTATCAAAAAGTGAACTATTTCTAAGAGGTTCCAACTGTCTAAGTAAACCTGGGAGATTATGCGTAAATTTCTTCGCTATTTCTAGTGGCTTTTTTCTTCCCTTTACTTTACGCAAGAACTTCATTAAATCTTTATTAGAAAGTGGACCTTGACTTGATGGGAGGGAAGAAGCCCAATCAACTGACTCATCGTCAGATGTCTGACTATCATCAGACCGATCTGGATCAGTGTCAACCTGTATGGAACTTGGGGTGGAAGGGACAGATGACCTTGAAGATGAAGGGGAAGGGGGTTCTGACCCTCGTGCAGGGGATGGAATTTTCCTCTTTAGTTTCTTTGGTGGGGTGGGTGATGCAAGCACAGTGAAAATATTATTACTAGTTGGGAGTTCTGTCAACTGTTTCCTTTTAGTAACTACATCTGAAAAAAGCCTGATAGGGCGTGGGGGGGGGGGGGATTTCACAACAGGTTTGCCAGAGGGTTGGACTTCTGGGGCCACACCACAGTTCCCGGGGTGTCCCTTTTCTGTTACCACAGTGGGGTTGCTATCGAGATCGATACTGGATGAGGGTCCAGGGGCATTTGTCCTGCTGGTGGGTTTATGGGGATTGGGCATAGATGTAGGGGCAGGAGCAGTACCCATCCCACTTTCTTCAAGTTTGTTCTTCTCGCAATTTCTGCTCAAGTGACCTATCTCACCGCAATCAAAACATCGCATAGATGTGTCAGTTGACAAGAAAACACGATAGGTGGAACCGGTATGTGCAAAATTAATATAATCGGGTAAAATGGTATTGTCATTCATAAGTACCTGTACTTGGCGTCTAAAAGACATGACGTGAGTTAAACGTTTCTCTTTGAAACCAAGAGGGATTGGTCGTATTGGTGAAACAACCTTACAAAAAGACTGGATTTGTTTAGAAAGAACAGAATTTGGAACTTCCGGATAAACATTAGAAAAAATAAG
Source organism: Heliocidaris erythrogramma (assembly GCA_025617745.1). Lineage (NCBI taxonomy): Eukaryota > Metazoa > Echinodermata > Echinoidea > Camarodonta > Echinometridae > Heliocidaris > Heliocidaris erythrogramma. Next base: position 32,215,646 of record CM046859.1, on the reverse strand, counting down.
CTTTGTGGGTGGAAGAACTAAAGGCATGATTGGAATGAAAGTCTCATTATGAACAAAACCTTTGGCAACAGCATATTGCATGGACTCTTGTGTATGAAAATAGACAGCTATGCGATGGTTACTGATACGCGATGCAGATAGAATTCGCATGGCAGGAATGTTGTCAATAAGACTAACAATGTAGTACGTTTGTATAGAAATATTTGGTTCTGTATTGAAAGTAACTGCATTGTTCCTGCTAATAGAGTGGAACGGCTCGTTAGCAGGAGCAGGTCTACCTTTAGCGGACGCAGCCGCTGTGCTCGCCTCGGGCAGGCCCGGGGGAGCAGACACTGATGCGCTGGCCATAATGGCACAGCTAAAACAGTGTTTACAAAACACTCAAAAATACGTTAAAATGTTACCAAAAATTAAACTACAAGGGTGGATTAGGCCCAGATGATCAATATATGTAACACCAAACTATTAATGCAGAAAAATCAATGACCAATAGGATCTAAAATGCCGAAAAATAAACTTACTCGGGAGCACTAAGAAAAACGCTGGTGCCTCCGAAGAAGAAGAAGAAGAAGAAGAAGAAGAAGAAGAAGAAAGAGAAGAAGAAGAAAAACTCTAGCTCTATTTGGGCTAAACATAATCACATCTTGAAGTACGAGGATATACACCACATGTGGAAACTATACTTATCACTGAAGTTCAGAAGTAAAAAGTTCGGTCAGTATTAAACATTCAGTCGCATTTCAATGATAATGATAATAATAATAGAGGTCACATCATTAACCCTATCCGTACCACAGAACGTCTTTAGGAGTTCTGTGATCCGTACCCCTGTTGTGTGTCACCCCCCCCCCCTCTTTTTTGGGGTGCCCCCTCCCCCTGTTCAACAAGTGTTCAACTGTTCAACGCCAGTGGGAGCCGAGAAAATCGGCGCTGAAAGCTCATGAACTGTGTGGGAGGGGAATTCGAGAAAAAAAAAACATATTACGGTCTCTGGTTCTTTTTTTTTTAAATAACATTGAAATGTTGGATTTTGCATTGTTGGTGTGAGACCTCGAAATTCACGGTATATCAGGTATAATCAAAGGATGTTTTTGAAAGTTCAGTGTATGTTGACTCATGATCAGTTGAGCATGGTATTGAATAATGTTCTACTGTTAATGAATGGATTTAATGAAACATGCAGTCTAGACATATTCAATACAAGCGTCCATTGACATTGAACATGATCTTCCTACATTGTTCTTATGATTTTTGTTGTAAAATGATAACAGAGACGTACTCAGCATAACCCTGACAGACCCCAACTGCTTTCCACAACGGCCCTTTCAGCATTTATTATGTACATGACAAAATGTTTAAAGATTGACACGCAGATAAAAGAATATAATCCCTTGTAGAAATTACTAACAAAGAAATAGATTAATTTACCTATATACAAAATCCAGATTTGAAGACAACTAAGAATAATCAGATTGAAGAAAATGTGTTAAAGTTTGGAAAAACACACACACACACAAAAAAAAGATTATAATCTCTTGTAAGTTCCCTGCTTTCTTGGCGCCCCTCCCCCACTTTGGAAGTCACTCGCTGGCCCCAGAAGACAAGACTAGACTACAAGCAAACCACCTCAGCCCCCCCCCCCCCCGAAAAGAAATAAATATAAATGTCTGTTAATGCCAGAGTCGTCACTCAATATGAGTAGGCGAGGGAGGGGAGGGGGCAATTCATATGTAAGGATGTATTTCTTCTGTAATATCTATATTGTTTCATGACAATTCACGTCAGGCTTACTCCTCGTTTGTTTCGTTCCCTTCATTGTATTTTTTAGAATTTGGTTAGGCTATTTAAAGTCGGCCAAGTCTAATTTATTATTTATCATTCGTGTGTGAATCTGTATACAATGTATCGGGCCAGTAACTGGGATTTTTAGGGGGGTTCAAACTAAAAAATAGTGGACCTTTCTCAGTGAAGCGACGAAGGAGGCTAGGGTCTGAGAGGGGTATATTTATAAACGTAGAAATCACTCAACTTTTCACCTTTAATAGTTTGGTTTGTGTATCAGCTATTAAGAAAAGCTAACGTGGCCCGTGCCGTACCGCATAGTATCTTTAACAGTATCTCGCTCAGCCAAATGCATAGGAATGATTCCCCCTTTTTTATCTATTGGGGGTGCTATGGGCAGAAAAAAAATTATTCAGTGGCGATCCACCGGCGGACATTATTCTCCTCTTATACCAGGACAAACTAACGAAGTTGCCCCTACCCCTCCCCCCCTCCCCCCCCCCCCCTCCCCCATAGGCGTAAATGCATAATCTTGGGAGGGGCTGAAGCTTTTTGCCCAAATTTCAAGTTTCCCTTTTCTATGTATGAGCGAGCGAAGCGAGAGAGGAAACATTTCGACACTTTTGTAGTGAAAATGTACAAAATAATCTAAATATGAGGATATTCGAGCACCTCGCTGCCCGTAATGAGGTGTTAGTCGAGCCAATATCCTCAAGGGGCTGCAGCCCCTCGTACGCCTATACCCCCCCCCCCCCTCCAGGTTATCTACGGTATTGTACAAGCGAGTGAGCAAAGCGACCGAGGAGTATATATATTTTTTGCATTTTTAAGCTGCAAAACGTCATTTCTGATTCAATGTACCAAGGAAAATTCGCAAATGACCACTGCGATCTAGGCCAAGATCCCAATATTGAACATTGATAAAAGTCCTTTTTCTTACTTCCTTCTCAAATAGGGGCACAACACTGACGGAACAAGTGAGAAATAATCAAGGAATTTAGGAAGGCAACCGAAAGTTGATATTTATTTCAAATGTATATAGAATATTTTGGAAATGCGACTTTATATTGTAACATATTGTAACGCATTGATGTTTCATACTTAATTTGATATATTTCTTTTGAGTGGAAAATGATCAAAATATTATTTTTGACACATTCAGAATGAGGTTTGAATCGTTGTAGTTGTATTTTTTTTTTTTTTAAGTTAATAATCGATCTATTTTAATCGATCATTACGGAACCAAATCATTGCTTGCTAATGTTGTATGTTTGGGTTTTAAAAATGTTATTGGGGCCAATAGAATCAACATTTCTATCATGCAATATAATAATTATTATGCCCCTTTTGTACATTGATACATGATATCTGTGTGATTGTAAAAGATAGCTTTAAAATATTTTTTTGTAGCCAGTAACATATTACTTCAACTCTTTTAGATATTAGCAGCAAATTGAATAAATAAATAAGGATTTCTTGCAAAAGTGGCCGGTTGGGTTTACCAATTATCACTGATATAGTAAGCCTTGCCACAGCACTATAGGTTTGCCAACCTCGTTATAAGAGATAACCAGACGGAAACTTTGGGCTGATACATCATACCATTTGTGCCAGAAGATTTAACGGTGAGCTAGCATGCAATGAAATAAGTAAAGTTCTTCAGAAACTTAGTTCAAATTTGTTGCCTGTTTTTATTCGCTTCTTGTGACGAGAAGAAGGAAAGAGATTGCATGGATGTGCAGTAGAAGTACTGGAGAGCAAGAGGGAAATCAAAACCATGCATGGTCTTCGCACACTAAATTTCAGAAAACCATACATGGTCGTGCGGTCTTCATAAATGTCAGAAAACCATGCATGGTCGTGCGGTCCTCCTGAACTGAGAAAGCTGTTGGATATGGTCGTGCGGTGCTGAGAGAAAGACGAAGCTTGATATGGTGCGGTGCTGAGAGAGAATTAGGCATGGTCATGCGGTAATGCGGTATTGTAAGAGAGAGGCATGGTCATCGTGTGTTTTAGCAACCCAGGAAAATAATCTATGCAGTGAACAAGTGGTCATTTTGAACAATCAAGAATTTTTGGAAGAATAATCTACTTCAACTGACTGTATATTTCGGTCCAACGAACCTCCGGTCTAGGGAAAAAGGGCGGTTCGGCTACAATATACTGGGGCAAAATATTTAAAAAAAACAGGGGCGTAACTAGTACTAACTACAAGGAGGCATGGGGCCCCACGAAACAGATGGGGGGAAATAATGAAAGAGGAGAAAAGGGAGAGAGAGAAAGATTGGGGAGAGGAAAAGGAAGAGAAATGAGACAATAATTGGACCCCTTTTCGCGCGCACCAACCCCCTAACCAGCGGCCTCATAAATTCACAGTGAATTTTCCGAGTAAGACCGGTCCCTCCCCCCCCCCCCCCATGTTGCCAGTGCCCCCTTAATGGCTGGACTCTGCTTGCGCCACTAGTAACAAAAGGCTGATGAAATTTACATACATGTAATAGCAGCGATAATTATTAAGTTTGCCCTTCAAAAACACATATTACGGTCTCTGGTTCTTTTTTTTTATAACATTGAAATGTTGGATTTTGCATTGTTGGTGTGAGACCTCGAAATTCACGGTATATCAGGTATAATCAAAGGATGTTTTTAAAAGTACAGTGTATGTTGACTCATGATCATCAGTTGAGCATTGTTTTGAATAATATTCTACTGTTAATGAATGGATTTAATGAAATATGCAGTCTAGACATATTCAATACAACTGCCCATTGACATTGAACATGATCTTCCTACATTGTTCTTATGATATTTGTTGTAAAATGATATCAGAGACGTACTCAGCCCTGACAGACCCGAACTGCTTTCCACAACGGCCCTTTCAGCATTTATTATGTACATGACAATATTTTTAAAGATTGACATGCAGATAAAAGAATATAATCCCTTGTAGAAACTACTAACAAAGATCAATTTACCTATATACAAAATCCAGATTTGAAGACAACTAAGAATAATCAGATTGAAGAAAAGTGTTAAAGTTTGGAAAAACACACACAAAAAAAAACAAGATAAAAAAATTAACAAACACCAATTAAAAAAGAACTATATACGATTTAACAGTTAACTTCACTTACAGTCTAAAGCTGACATTAAAATGAGTGATTTGGAAACACTTTAGAAAATAAAAACATAATTCCGGGATTGATCATATCTAAACATTTTGATGATGACATGTACATCAACTATTAATTTGGGTTATTCAGTGACAAATTAAAAGCATTCAACGACTGACTATTTCCTTGATTAACACTAAGGCTGTTCCATCGTGCACATCCCATATATTCAAAAGTAGGGGGGATAACAAGATAAAATCATACAGAAAGAAGGACTAAAGAGAGAGAAGAAAGCTTGAGAGTGAAGTGAATTACTTTGTAAAAGTGCCCCTCCCCTTTTGATATCTGATAAGCGCCCTGTTCATTTTGTCACGTGCCCCTTTTCAGACGACAATTTCCCAATTTCCTTTGAAATAAGTATCCATTTTCCATTTTCATAAGTGCCTATTATAATATCTTGTAAGTGCCCTGTTTTCTTGGCGCCCCTCCCCCACTTTGGAAGTCAATCGGTCGCCCCTGAAGACAAGACTAGACTACAAGCAAACCACCTCAGCCCCCCCCCCCCCCCAGAAAAGAAATAAATATAAATGTATGTTGATGCCAGAGTCGTCATTCAATATGAGTAGGCGAGGGAGGGGAGGGGGGCAATTCATATGTAATGATGTATTTCTTCTGTAATATCGATATTGTTTCATGACAATTCACGTCAGGCTTACTCCTCGTTTGTTTCGTTCCCTTCATTGTATTTTTTAGAATTTGGTTAGGCTATTTAAAGTCGGCCAAGCCTAATTTATTATTTATCATTCGTGTGTGAATCTGTATACAATGTATCGGGCCAGTAACTGGGATTTTTAGGGGGTTCAAACTAAAAAATAGTGGACCTTTCTCAGTGAAGCGACGAAGGAGGCTCGGGTCTGAGAGGGGTATATTTATAAACGTAGAAATCACTCAACTTCTCACCTTTAATAGTTTGGTTTGTGTATCAGCTTTTAAGAAAAGCTAAAGTGGCCCGTGCCGTACCGCATATTATCTTTAACAGTATCTCGCTCAGCCAAATGCATAGGAATGATTTCCCCCTTTTTTTTTTATTGGGGGTGCTATGGGCAGAAAAAAAATATTCAGTGTCGATCCACCGGCGGACATTATTCTCCTCTTATACCAGGACAAACTAACGAAGTTGCCCCTACCCCCCCCCCCCCCCCATAGTCGTAAATGCATAATCTTGGGAGGGGCTGAAGCTTTTTGCCCGAATTTCAAGTTTCCCTTTTCTATGTATGAGCGAGCGAAGCGAGAGAGGAAACATTTCGACACTTTTGTAGTGAAAATGTACAAAAGTTACATATTAAACTATCTAAACCTGAGGATATTCAAGCACCTCGCTGCCCGAAATGAGGTGTTAGTTGAGCCAATATTGGCCTTCTCAAAATCATCAAGGGGCTGCAGCCCCTCGTACGCCTATACCCCCCCCCCTCCAATTTATCTACGGTATTGTAAAAGCGAGTGAGCAAAGCGACCGAGGAGTATATATTTTTTTGCATTTTTAAGCTGCAAAACGTCATTTCTTATTCAATGTACCAAGGAAAATTGGCAAATGACCACTGCGATCTAGGCTAGCTGCCCCCCCCCCCCCCCTTCCGCCGTAGAACTGCCAATTATATTATTACACATTGTTTCGCTAAATCCTGTTAGAAAACCCAGAGTTTCCGATAGGGGGTGCATAATAAATGTTATAATACTTAGGAGAGCAACGAGAAGAACTTTCCCCCCTTTATTTCGAACCTTTTCAAAATGCTATACACGTTTAGCCAATATCGGGGTACGTAATAGAGATCCTATCGCAATAGGTGCGAGGGAGCAAAGTGACCGAACTTAAGAAAGTTTTCCGCATTCGAAACCTGATAATATACAGCCATGGAAAAAATTATTAGGCCAAGCATGGTTACTGATAGTGTTAGTTTTGTGGTAAGAAGGAAATAAAATTACTTAAAAGCAATTCTAAGGAAATCTTCATACCTGTGAATAGCTTAGGGTCTCATCAAAATATCAACCAATATTCTACGCTTGAGTGAGCAACAGCCAATTTTGTGAAAGGGTGCAAAATCCAGCCTTGACAAGAATTGATATTGGCTCTGGGTGGTATCAGCCAGGCTGAAATAGCTGAAATCTATGAATAAAGAAAAACGATACAATACATAAGAAAACCGTAAAACAATGAAATACATGCAATATAACATGGAATGTAATGAAAATCTATCTGAATGTCTTTTAAACTTACCAGAAACATTTTACACAAAATGAATACTCTTCAGAACTTCTCAAATCTAATCATTAACAAAAATATGAATTTATGAATGAAATTTACATAAATCATAGCAGATTGATAAACATCAGTAGAGCTATATTGAAAACGGGTATCTTAGGTCATCAAAAATCATCAAATTGTTCGCTCAATCTGTGTTTCAGACTATGTTTTTATTACTTATTTACGTAACATGAATTTTATACACTATTTCCCATTGACTTTCAGAAGTCACTCTGTAACGGCCATTCCGTAACGCTCCTTCATTTCATATTTTGCATCATATTTCGAAAAATGTTATTTCCAGGATCATGGTGTCATATCAAAGCTAACATACTATACAGAATGTCACAGCAATCTTAAAAACCGGGTGCATATTCAAAGTTCACAGAGTTTGAGCAATGTTTATTCTGGTTGAAAAGTCATTCCGTAACGAAGCAATATAATAGTGGATACTTCACAAATTTCATGAATTGTTGACATGAAACTCAACAGTTTTGAAAGTATGTTTTGCACTATCAATTTGAAAATATTCATTATATGGTCTTCATAATATTCTTCTTTCAAACTTTATCAACATTGTCAATAGAGTCAGTCTGTGCTATTTATCGCGCCTATATCCTAAACATTCACAGCGTGCGTGGGTGTGTGCGTGACTGTGTGAGTGCGTGTGTTTGATCAGAGATTATTGAAACGTATTTTAGTTGTCTTTCAGATCAGTGGAGTGCAGCTCAATACAGAGAAAGGATCCTATATGTATAATTCTGAAGGTACGTGGTAACACAGGATTTCGTTCTCCTCGCGGTCCTGATCATCCACGTGATCATCTTGGTGATCGGAGAAGATGGGATCACGGGTGGACATAGTGAAGCGGTGGTTGAGTGACCGGTGGGGATGGGTCGTCACCGCTGGCTGCTGTGTCCTGTACTTTGTCAATTTCGGTTTTATGCTAGTCTTCAGTATCGTTTTCGTGGCCCTCCAGGAAGAGTTCGGCAGTACCGCCACTGAAACGGGTAGGTGCAGAATTTGGGTTCTCAATCATTTTGACAGACGGGCCATGAGTGTTACACAATCCTAACAATACCCATTTCACTCCTGAATGCTACATTACAATGAGCAACATTTTGTAATCTTGGCTTCTTTTCTACTAAATATTTGTTGAGAGCCAGAAGGGCGTGAAGTCTTTGATAAAGTATAGTAGTTAAAGCTCTTCTGGGCTCCCAACAGAATAATATTCCGTTCTCGTTTAGCCAAGGAGTAACTCTTTTGGTATAACGCATATCACATTATAACATAACGTCTCCATGCACTTCTAAAGGACTCTGGATATTATTACCAGGCTGACCTCAGCTCCGGCAAGCGTACTCGCTCAGTGCATTCAACGCATTATGCAGGCTTGAAGCTCTAATTGCTTGTTTCATTGTGACTTTGTAATTTAAATATCCTTTTATCTATTCCAGTCGAAAGTTGGCAAAACAATCAAGCAATGAAAATTATGACTGCTGGTATTTGGAATAGAAATTTAACATGTGGTACCTGTTCAAAATTATTTCCCCCCTCGTCCAAGCCTGAGAAAATTTTGAAGTCTTTCCCCGAGGCTTGTCATGAAGCAGACTTGGCCTTCCCAACACAAACTATGCTTTCAGGGTTTTCGCTTCCTATATTTCGAAATATTTACTGTACTCATTGTTGTACAATGTTGTACCGATCATGAATAAATGTGAATTAAAAAAGAAAACTTTCAGTTGGTAATTCTTTGTATAGAGTTCCTTGTCACATTGAGAAATTTAGGAGATTAAACATTTCTCAAGACGTGTTATTATTTTCTTGAGGGGGTGCGCAGCACCCCTTAGATGGCTGAAGATGCTGGGGGTGCTGCAACACCCCCCCCCCCCCATATTTCTAGGGGCACTTGCCCCAAACGCAACAGAGAGAAGGGAAGAAACTTTATAATTATTCGCCTCCAAATGCGCAGGGTAAAGTGCATTAGAAATAGTTTTTCTTAGGTTCAAAATGCGAACCTAATCTCTTATCTTCGCACTCCAATTGGCTATATAAACAGCATTTTTAAAAAGGTTAAAATTGAAGAAAAAAATGTTATTCTCATTGCCTTTTCCCTATTATTATTTATCAGTCTCTTTTTGATATTGCTCCCCCCCCCCCCATATAAAATAAGTGACCGTATAAGATATTATTTTGAAAGGTTCGCCATTTGAAAGAAATTGTTACTTTGTGTTGCATAGCTAAATTCCTCGACTATATTTCTCCTGAATGTTCTTTAACTGTACTATCACACCGGGCTTCCCGACCGTGCCACGACAGTCCCGACTCAAAAATATGGAAAATCGGGTGAAAAGTCGTGGCCAAGTCGGGAAGGTCGTGGCGTGATCGGGGTTAGTCGTGGCATGTTCGTGAGGGTCGGGAACGGTCGGGAGGGCTGTCACGACTTTTTAGGTCGGAGCTTAATAATCGGGAAACTCTCACGATTCTAAGAAATCGTGGCTATAACGTCGTGAGGACGTGGCGCGGTCGGGATAGTCGGGGCACAGTCTTGGCTCAGTCGTGGTGCAGTCGGATTGGTCGTGGCCCAGTCAAAATGAAAGTGAGGTCTGCTTGCAAATCGGCTGTATTTATAGATCTTGGCGCGGACGTGGTAGAGAAGGTGATAGATCGGGGCTGTGGCGTGGCTCAGTCGTGGCGCAATCGGATAGATCGTGGCGCTGTCTTGGCGAGAACGTGGCACAAACGGGTACTGTCGGGACTCAGTCGTGAGAGTCGTGGGTATAATCGGGGTGCTGTCGTGGCTGGTACATGGCTGGATCGAGACTGTCGGGAATCAGTCGTGGCACAATCGGGGAGAGTCGTGGCAGCAACGGGAATGTATAATTTTTTTAACCGGGATTCGGGTATTTTTACACGATTCTACCCCGACTCATACAAATGTTTCAAAAATTATAGAATCGGCGTTGTCGGGACGGTCGTAGCAGTCGTGGAGTTTGGTGTGATAGGGGCTTAATTAAGAAACATTGAGGAAGAAGTGAATAGAAGACCGTTTATTAATTTCCAAAACTCGAAACTGTACCGGTCGATGCAATGCTCGCTTGCGAATTTTTTCTGCAAGGCTTGAAAATGAGATTTTTTTTTTTTTTTTTTTTTTTTTGGGGGGGGGGGCATTTTATAGCAAATTTGTTGTGTTCGAAGAACGTTTCTCACAATATGTGTGTGTGTGTATGTGTATTTTCTATTGTTATTCCACAGCATGGGTTGGTTCTATCCCATTCGGTTTTTGCTGCGTCTGCTCATCCCCAATCAGCCTCCTCATCCAACGCTTCGGACATCGGACGGTCGTGGCGACAGGGACAGCCATCTCCGCCGCTGGTATCATTACGACATCATTCATGCCCTCATTGACGCCAATGTACTTCACGTTTAGCCTCACTTACGGGTTCGGTGCCGGGATGGTGTTGTTTGGCTGTATCAAGCTTCTGCTCGCCTACTTCCCTCTGAAGAACTCGACCAGAGCCATAGTCATGCCCATGGCTTGCTCAAGCATTGGTAAGGTTTGTATGTATGTATTTTTCTCTAAGCGCCATTAGCACCGAAAGGTGGACCTGTGCCCTATACAAGTAGCCACTACTACTATTATTATTATTATTATTATTATTATCATTATTTTTATTATTTATTATCATCATCATAACTTAATTAAGAAAATTACAAGACCCATATCAGGTTACCATGTAATCTTCTGGTGCTAATTTAATCTTATATCTGAACACTTTTTTAAAAAGTTCTCACATTTTGAGTATTATATACATGTACACTTATAATCCTTTTTCCACAATCAGCTTTTTCAGGTACTTTTCGGGTCTAAGAGAAAAGGGGGACACACTTAAAAACAATTACCGGGCACATTTTCTCTTTCAATTTGTACTTACAGGACATTATAAGAATGTTCCGCAATTCATTGGACATCTTCTCTTTGTTTCTCGATACCTAAAATTATTCAATAATTTTCGTAATCTATTATACGTTGTAGGTATGTTCACCCTGGGACCTTTGACCTTCCTCCTGCAGACAAGATATGGATGGAGGAACATGCTAAGGATCATGGGATCGTTGATCGGGGTAGTAAGCATTCCCGTATGTATGCTGGTCTTCAAGCCCCCTTCAGAAGCCGACAATGATCATCGACGCAAAAACGACAAAATAGGCTTCGCGTCCAGCGCGACGAGATACTCCGAGATTACTATCTCAAAATGCGATGACGTCGATAGTCAAACTATGACAAAAGAATTTAATGAAACCTATTGCTCACGACTTCATATTCCAGGAGAAGACAAGGGAATGGTGAACGATGATGATGTCAGTGATAAATCTGTTAGGATAAGCAAGACACATGAGGCTGACGAAAAACTTATAGAGGATAGTAGTCGGAGTCTTATATTCCGTATACTTGCAACACTAACGTACCCGGATGTTGTACTATTTTCATTCTCTGTCTTTGGTTATGGTCTAGTCAACTCATTTGTGATCATACAATTGGTGAGACTTATTACATTTACATTTACATACCGCATATCAGGATTCCAGGCCTCTAATTGGTCAAAAATGTAAGCCAAATTTGCTTTTGCCCTCTACGTACGTCACAATTACTAGGAAATAACGGAAATTATTACCCGGGGAATAGTCTTTTTCGAGAGTTTAGCATAGGGACTGAGTGGGCGTAAGTTAGCATTCAGTAAACACTACATGAAACTCTTTGATTTGGCTTGTACACATTCCTACAAATAAAGATTACTTTGACAGGCCATTTTGCCATGCAGTTTCTCCTTTTTACGGATTTACAAGGTGATGCGACAAATAAAACCAATATTGATTTAGGGGTATTTTCGTTTAGATAATCCTAAAAACATAATGAATATGAAGAATTATAAAACAGAATTACAGAATATGAAGAGATACAGCTCATTTTGAAGACAAAATACTATGGTATTTGTTTTTGTAGGGTTCAATAGACTCATATAAGATTCGCATTCATTGTCCATGCATTTTACACTCATACATTTTTTTTTCTTCATTTTTTTCTTCTTTTTTCTGTAATTTTAGACATGTTATGAATCAGCATCAGAAAGAATGTGTAAAGGATATCAAGCGCATGCATTTAACAGTTCAACGGTTATCCGCGTGTGCGGACTTGGACTGAAATTCGGTTGGGGAATTGTGACGTCACCGGCCCATGCACTCAACCTACATCAAACGTACCTCAGTCCAATCGACCGACCTCCATGCCAAAATATCAAGGGTTTGGGTGATGATTCATATTGGGGGGGGGGGGGGGGGGTTAGCGTTACGGTTAGGTATAGTGTTTGGTGTAGGGTTGACCTCAAACAATAATTGTCGGCGGAGCAGGTATCGTAGAACGGACAATTTCATGTTTCTCTGTTGTTTTCTTGTGTTGCCATGCAGGCTAATTTCATGCTCTCCATCGGTCACACTGAAGAGAACGGCACCCAGGCTGTCATGGCGATGGGTGTGTCCCAAATGGTTGGCAAAGTAGTGCTGGTCTTATTCGCCGACTTAGCACCGTTTCCTAAGCTTGGCTTCTTCCTGATCGCAAGTGTGATGGGGATCGCGGTACTGGTTTGCCTGCTCTGGGTGCATAATCTTATCGTCATTTTAGTAATGACTGCAAGTAAGTTTCATATGGTAAAAATTCTTACCCCTTGGCGCATCTAGTCTGTTTCGTAGGCACAATCCATTGTCATAACAAGAGGCGGCGGCAATTGCTTGTCATGACCGGGGGGGGGGGGGGGTCTATGAAGGTTCATCCCCCCCCCCCTCACGAATCGCCGCATTTCTCAGTATAGGCACAGTTGGGAGTTTGCATTGTCCATCAAATGTAAATACATGAGAGGATCTCTGCCCATGTGTAGCCTACCTGTTAAGAGAACTTCTATAGAGTACCGAAGTGATGACGTCACAAAAAGCTATTTTTTAATTTTGACATTTTTTATACCATATCTCAAAGGAACATGGTGAAAAACATCCAGAGCCCAAATTTATGGCAATTGGCTCATTGGGCCCCGAGATATGGCCGCATGAATACCTCCTTAGCCCCATTGAAGTCAGTGTTAAATTGGCCTGGTTCTAAACTGTTAAGAACCAGGCCAATTTACACTGACTTCAATGGGGCTAATTAGATATTCATATAGCCATACCTTGGGCCACCATGAACTGATTCATGTCAAATTTGATGTGTGAACGTTTTCCATCATGCTCTACCTAAATGTGGTCATAAAAATACTGAAATACAAAAATCAAAATCTGATGACGTCACACTTCGGTACTCTATAACTATTTCAAATTTAAAATCTATTTGACATGTTTTATAAAGGAAGCGTAGCAAATATGTTTCCATTTTTGGAAGGTGAATCTGTCCATTCCAGAGCACTTCAAAACCTTAACAGTGTCTTACAGCCTGTATATATTATTTGCTGTACACCATCTTTTTAAAATTTCCTGGAGAAGGACGGGGAGGGGGGGGGGGGTGAGGGGGGGGGGATCGCCATCCTGGTGATAACGAATGAACTATCTGTGCTGTTGTGCTTTTGATCGTTAGAAATAAGCTGTCCTCGATCCCTTTGATATTTGAATATTCAATCCGGTGTTCTTCATAACTTCAAGTTGGAAATTCTATTTTGCCATACAGACATGCCTATATACAGTATCAAACAAAAATACTCACTTTGAAATTATTCTCCAAAATCATAATAGAATATTAATATGATGTTTTCATATAAAATTAAAGGTGAGCGCCTGTTTTATCGGATGACACTATGAGTATGGACAATATTTTATTCTAGGGTGAGTAATGGCTACTTTTGTAAAACTCACAAAAAATTGGTTTGCGCAAAAATGCCTCAGTTTTGAATTTTATCAAAGTGCCCATCAGGCAGTAACTGCATGCTCTCTGTTAACTATCAATAACTGATTTGAGCAATCATTTAATCCTTAAACCTACTCCTAGCAGTGCACACCCACAATGGCGTATATCCAGAAATTGATAACTGAAGATCGAGGGGACGGGATGCTCCCAAGACAGGTGTTAAATGTATCTGGACAGCTCCGTTCTTGTACAAGCACGACAGAGTATAGGGTGTTGTACTCCTGCACCAGCTTCACCCATTGCCGATTGCTGGATACGCGGATACTGCCCCCAACCCACAACCCCACCACCATTGAAGGTGGTGTCTTTCCATGTACACATTTTTGCCTGACGAGTTTTGGAAAGATTGAATGCAATAACGGGAGGCGAACCCAAACGTTTGCATTTTTTTTTCTTCAAAGTTCTTATTCCTCTTAAAAGTTAAATGACCCCCAAAACAATGTTTTGTATTACGAATAATAATTTTAAAAAGAATCAAATTTATTCATTAAAAAAAACAAATGTTTTAACATTTCTTCAACTAAGCATGTACATGTGAAAGATATCACCATGGATACAGTGCATCCTTTTCACATGCCCCAGATAGTAAGGCGGCAGAGCTTGAAAATCGTGCACTTTTGTCTAAAACAACCAAATTTGGCACATGTGTTAAGAATTCCAGTCTGAATAATATTTGATATGGAAGCACTTTCAGGAACGCAATTTTGAGGGAATTTGGGGCTAACTTGTAATGGAATTCTTGTACAGTTCAGCAAACAATGAATCGCCTATAAAAATATCGGACACTACCGGATGGGAGTCTGTACCACTGCCCCAATCAATTCAATGAAGAACTTCGGTACTTCCAGTTACGGCCGTGAGGTCATTGGCGGATCCAAGGGGGGGGGGGGGGTGTACTTCCGGCCCATGCCCCCCCCCCCCCTTGGAAGAAAAGTATGCATTTTGACCATAGAGGATCCGCCCTTTTGTCGATTGTGCCCCCCCCCCCCCCCCCCCTCTTGTAGAATGAGAAACCTTCTTTATTTTCTTGTCAGAGAATTATGGAGGGAAACAGCACCGCATAACCCCTCCACTGAGCGAATTTTGGAGGTCCGGCTTCATCACATTATTGAGGATCTGAAGTGCTCTAGAATGAAAAATTCAAAATGGTAAATCAACTCGCTTGATCGTATCCTGAAACTGAGAGTCACAAAACGAAGAGTCACAAAACAAAGCGTCAAACTAGGAACTCAGAGATTTTTTTGGTAAATAGGTGTCAAGGAGGGCGATGTTTTTATTGTGGGAGGGGCGGGGATACCCCCATCTATTATTATGCGAATATAATCATTTCGTTCTGGCGCTCTTCATAGAAAAATTTTACATTCTTCTTGGCTCAGCCACGGCACCACGTACACCTATGGAAATAGCGATGCATAATTATGCCCCCTTGTGACTCCCCTCCGACCCCCTCTCGTCCAGTTTACCCCTAGACCTTCACGAGGGGCAAAATATCTGAGCCTATATGGTGATCCAGAAAAATTGCTCTTCCAGCCCCTAATTTGCGTGGGTAATGGGAGGGTAAACGTCAGCTGTTCCTTCAATTCATATTTCCACAATTTACATTACAATCATAATTTTCATTTAATAACTTCCTATTTTTTGATGCATTGTAGTTTTATTTGTGTACTAGCTACTTGCAAATGAGCGAAGCGAGCGAGAAAAAAAAATGCTCTCATTCATCTTGATTGAAAATGTTTTGATTCTTTCTCATTCACTAAAAAACCATACTTGTTGTACATTTTAAGATACTGCAGAATGTATTTTAATTATAGATACAGAGGAGTTCAAATTCCCCATTGTTTGGCTTCATGACTGCGTGTCACAATATAAGCAAATCTGATCTATTTGATGGTTGGCTTAACAGCATCTACTCCATATTGTTAAATTATTCCGTTACTTAGCAGTTTGGATACAATTTACCTAGAAATGATTGATGCACATGCAGTGACTGAAAATGAGTGAACCTTTTGTTGTGGTTGATGGAGAGTGAGTATTAATGATATTATATTTGAATTGTAATGATATAATTCCACTGAGTGAAGATTTAAAGCTTTGCATAGTTTTTTTCAAACTTATAAAGGGATATAGACGAGAGCATTACCAGTGCATTAAACAAACTGGCTCCTTATGCAAAATAATTTCTGTTATATTCTGTCTTTGGGCCCTTTTATATTCTGCCTTTGGGCCGTGTACACTGTAAAAAATAACTGTAGATTAACAGGTTTTTTTGACTTGTAAAATTACAAGTAAAAAAAACCCTGTTAATCTACAGTTATTTTTTACAGTGTAGTTGGAAGGCATTTTAAAGAATAACTTCTTGAAAGGAGCTTTTGTTATTTATCAGTTTATTTAGCTTAATCGTACTCTTCTTAAGAGGCCCCTTTCTCATCCTCGTTCTCGTTTTCCCAATATTATCATTTATGAAGTCATGATGGATCTTCTGTTCCCTGTCTGTTAAAATAATCCGTTTTTTGTTTCATAATTCATCTTCTTTATGTTCCCCTCTTATTCCATTTCTTCTCTTGCCTCATAATGCTACTAGTATCATGACTATAGTCTATATGCCCCTATTTTATGTCATGAACCACAAACAATTGCTTGTTGATGTGCAGGGTTTGGAATAGAATAGGTTTATCATAGTCTTTAGCATGGGCGTCAATCCGAGTAGAGAATCTATTGTTCATGGGGGGACGGCTATTGTGTCGTCCCCCCATGATGAATAGAGTGACGTCACGATTACCGCCCATGGTCTTTAGGCCTATACAACCTCTTCACGTCTTAAAATGACTTGCTCTTATAAACATCAACGATTTACGCGAATCATTCTGAACACCTATTATAGCCTTTCTGTCTTTCTGGACCCAGACCTAGTGCTGCATATACCCTATGTACAATTCGACCAAAATAGACACGCTCTCGTAAGTCTTATTGTGTAATGTTACCACCTTTGCGCTAACACAGTGATACCCCGGAGCAATAGTGTCCGAATAGGTGATCGAGTTATCTACTTGAGTAGGTTTTGCAATTACAAATTCCTTCAAAATTATCCCATAAGTTAATTTTTGGAAATGCTTCCATATCTAATATTGTTCATTATAAATATCATTCAACAACTGTACCAGGGTTGATGCTTTTAGACAAAAGTGCACAATTCAGCCAAATTTTGGAGCTATGCCGCCCTACTAAGACAACTGCTTGGAAGAGAAGGAACAGAAACAGAAACAACATTAAGTAGTCCAAACCCGATTTAAAAAATCTCTCCTTGAAAATGGAATATATGAGGTTCATCTTCCTGTAATGCATTGCAATTTGTATCTTTTCGACATGCTCCAGTCAAAAATGGAATTGCGTGGAAAAAGACATAATCTGCAATGGTTGTTTTTTTTTTTGTGTGTGTGTGTATCTGTGAAAGGGAGTGGTGCGGGTGTGCACTGTTAGGTGTGGGTTTAAGGATAAAATGATTGTTCAAATCAGTTATCGATAGTTGAAAGAGAGCATGCAGTTACTACCTGATAGACACTTTGTTAAAATTAAAGATTGAGGCATTTTTGCGAGGTTTTACAAATTAAAGTAGCTCGTACTCACTCAAGCGTAAAAGATTTTCAATACTACGAGTGTCATCCGATGAAACAGACTCTCACCCATATTTGTATAAGGAAAAATCATGTTGATAATATAAAATTATGATTCTGGAGAATATTTTCAAAGTGTGTACTTTTTTGTGGATACGCACTGTATTTTTCATGAGAAAGCTTGTCTTCAAGGCAAGCGCTCGCTCTCTATCTCTCTCTCTTTCTTTGATTTTTATTTTGAATTTTTCTTCATGTTTTTTTTTCTTCAAATTTTAGTACTGGGTGTGATTGTAATGAGTACGGCTGACTGTCTTCCGTATTCAGTATGTAATCATGCTTTCGGCCTTGCTGTAGGACCCCAAGCTCTGCCTATCGTGAGTTTCTTCCATGGATCAGGATTCATTTTAGCATCGCTTCTTGGTGAGATAGATCTTCTTTTTTTTTTAATCAATAACTTTTAAAAATCCGTTAACGTAGCTTGTTTTAGAAACGGAATTTTGATTCTCATGTGCACAGTTAAAATAAACACCTATTAAAATCCAGGGTAGGTTAATCCAACACAGTGCGTATAAAAAAAGTATAGACCTACCCAACTTTGATAGCTTCTAATTAAAATGTTATAACCGATGTGACTTTGAAATTTATTTCATGGTGAAGAGTAACTTATTGTCTGTCCAGTAGTACCCCATTCATGACATTTCTGCTATGACTGAGCACCAGGGATTTTAAAAAGCATTGTCAAATTCTCCTTGTTCCGAGTTTGGGCTGATGCAACGAATGTGGGTCAAGCCATAGAATGTGTTACTTTAGTCTAAAATCATTTTAAAAGTTGCATTCTCCTTTGTGCTTCAATGTTTCATTGTTTAAAGTGATCCAGTGTATATCTCAGCTTTCAAATGACCTTGTTTGAATCCATATGATAATCTTTAATTTATTTTAACAGCCTTCAACTTCTTGTCTCGTGATAACTAAAAACTCTCCGCTCATTTGTCCATCATGTCCATTGCACCATTTCACCTGCAATAAGGTGCACACGGTGTTTTCGCGAATAGCACATGAACTCAAAGGTTTACTGACCTTAAAGACTATAAAGAAGAAAAATGAGGAAACGTGTGTTGAGAATTACCAAGGTAACTGATAGTAGACTTTCAAGAAAAAAAGATAGCTTCCTAAATAAATGTTGTCCATTTTGAAGGACTCAGCAAAGAGGCTTACCTTAAAAGAGGGATGCAGATGAAGCCAAGATTGTATTATCATGGCAAATAAATTTAGCTTGTAATAAGCCCTTTAATTTGATTTGATTTGATTTTAACACTTTTTTTATTCAAATGCACACAATCAATCGAAAATAACTCAGCAATTGTTTTCCAACTGAAGTAACTAATGCATAATTGGTTTGACGCACATTCGCTGCTTCAACCCAAACTTGGTACGAGAGGATTTTGGCAATACCTTTTGAAAGTGAAAAGCCGTAAATGGAATTAAAATTAATTCCTTTGTTTTTAGAGAGAGAGAGAGAGATTGGGATCAATAATCTAGAACGGGATGAATAATGTTATTTCATTTGCCAGCTCATTGCATTATGTTGGCTAAACATTTGCCGATTGTTCCTGTTCAATTTTCGGCATATAGTTCGCTGGGGCTGCCCCTAATTATTTTAATGAAACAAAACAAAATAACAACAGCCACAACAACAACGGTGAAAGACCTTCCTTGGCTAAATTTGACATGGGTACCAATAATCTTGAAAAGAGTAGAATGATGTTATTTTAGACTTAAATGGAACTGGACCTACATCACAATGACCGGAAATGCTTGTTGATAAAAGTACAAGAGGATGAACGGCGAGATACACTCTATACATTTTAGTCAGTTATTACTAGAATCTAGTCCGATTTGACAAGAATAACTATTCCCACGGGTACCTGTACTATTATAGCCAAAACTACCAGCTTCGGGTTTGAAGTGAATAGAATCCTAGTCAAAATGAACAAAATCCTATTAAGAATGAACAGAATTCGAGACAAAATGACTGGAATCTGAGTAAGAAAATGTGACCTGGCGATCTAGTAAAAAATGACTAGACGTTTTTTAGAGTTCCCGCTGCTTGCATGTTTCACTTCCTTCAATATTTTACTTCTTTTTTTTTCTTCTCTCGCTTTGTCCTCGCCTATACCTCTGTCTCCTCCTCTCTTTCTCAATACCCCCTCCCCTTTCTAACCCACTCTCTTTCTCTCTCTCCCTCTCTCTCCCTCTTTCTTTCAATCTTCTTCTCTTTCTCCCCCCCCCCCCCCCCCCCCCCCCCCCCCCATCATAACAGGTGAGAGCGTGGACAAGACAGGTTCATACGACATTGCCCTCTACGCTTGCATAGGTACTTACGCCCTCTGCGGTCTCTTCTGCATCCTCGTGCCCGTCTATCAAAAATGTTTCGTCAAAGACCGGTTTATCATGGATCTATCTGTAGGGTGGAAGAAGAGAGAAAAGAAGGAAAGAGAGAAGAAGAAACCACCGTGGACGTGTGGAGAAGTTACGTATGTGATAGCTGATCGGGTTTCTACCGTTTAACGAGACGATATGATATAGTCATTGACCCGTTGACTACTGAATTCTTTAACTCTCATAGTTAATACAGATCTAGGAGCCACCCGGTTCCCGTAGTCTATGGGTTAACATGATTTATAATTGCAATATAATTAAGAAAATTGTGAGTCTCGCTCTCTCTCTCTCTCACACACACTAGTTGCGATTGATCCACGATGATCGCAAGTCCTCCAATGCATCGCAAACTTACAAATTAAAAGGATACTCAACCGCACATTGTGGACGTTTTTATGCCGTGAGAGGGCACCGTGATCTTTACCTGATCATGACTGTATGCCCAGCGGGAGCAAACTTCGAACAGGCTGTTCGCCGCGCAACATGCACGCTCCGCCTGAGCTCGAGCTCTCGTGCGAGATTCGGTCGGCTTCGTGGAGTCCGAAATGTAATCCCAGTAGTCCAGCGGACGCGTTCGACGCACAAACTTTGTGTATTTTGTGTGCAATCCTGACTTCCCCACGACCGCCTGGTGGCGTATCCCTTCAATATCTCTTAATTTTTTTTTGTTTTTAAAGATTTTTTTTATTTTCCATTCAATGAACAAACTTATATTGTTTTGAAATGTGAAACTTCAGTTAGTAGTTACATTTATGTGAAGATTATTTCAAATTGTTTCAAATGTTTATTTTATTGCATGAAATGTTTGTTATATTGGCTGAAATGTTTCATATTATGTTCAGTTTTCTTTATGAGAGAAAATAATAAAAACTTCTGAAAACAAAAAGATTATAAGATAGGACCCTGGTCTGTGAGTTTATGACCATATAGGTGGATGGGCTCCCCATGGAAGGATATCTAACGAGGTAAAGGCACATATTAAAGGGATTTCTATCCTAATTAGTAATCAGTTGGGAGTAGTTTCATGATATTTGGAACAGATTCACTTCTTTGCATTTTACTTTCTTCTCATCTCTTCAAATTTTCAAATATAAGTACCTGTATACAAAGTAATACATGGAACAAAATTATGTATATTTTAAACAAGAATATGACAATATATACATTCTCTGTCAATAAGGGTAAAGATTAAGATCTGACAGCATGGTCCCGTCCATAAAATTTGTTATAAATATCAAGTTACAAAATTGATTTTTCATAAAAATAGGGCTAAAAACATTCATGAAACAGGGCCCCGAGCTGTGAAAGTGTACCAATCACCAATAAATATTTTTCTCTGAATATTAGGGGTTCCATGTCGCTATATATATATTAATAATGATGATGATAATAATAATAATAATTATTATTATTATTATTATTATTATTATTATTATTATTATTATTATGATTATGATTATTATTATGATTATGATTATGATTATTATTATTATTATTATTATTATTTATTATTATTATTATAATAATAATAATAATAATAATAATAATAATAATAATAATAATAATAATAAGTCTTGTTTACCCAGGGTAGCCTCATCAGTACTAAATACGGTTCTCCCACAATAACGCTTGGAAATTTTTCTCTCGTGTGTTAATGATTGGATTAGTGGGGTATAAGGACATTCTCATTGTTAAAAATGCCTTGTGAGTGAGCTTCAATCTGCCCTATGGCACGGGGCCCTATCAAGATATGTCATTCTTAGTGTTCCCGTGTTGTTATTGTGTTCCGATGGCTTTGAATGTTGGATATCACCCCCCCCCCCCTTCTATCCAATAATGAACAAAAGAATAAAAATAACCCCTTATGTGATTACAATGTTCAGATGTCTTTTTAAATTGAGGTTTACTTGGCGAATGATTATGAATTCAAATCCTCAAACAATTTGTACGAACATCGTCAAGTACACCAAAAGCCAAAATATCGCTCATTTTGCAATATTTCTTCTTTTTTTAACCTTTCCCCTCATTTACGCGCGCCGCCTGCCCCAGCCCCATTCAGCAAATCACATCAAGTATGTTATGGTTAATTTATAGGGAATTATGCAAGCTTAATTTAAAATGTACTCAATGCGACCTATAGTGTTCTCATTTTAAAGAAATATAATCGATCAAAGTCGAGTTTCCTTAGTTTTCTTGCTGGGTATTTAAATAAAGAAAAAGGGCCAAGACTCAGGACATAGCTGAATATACCACGGGTTTTATATTGACGCCAAGCTTTCGGCATTATAGATTTCTTCGAGGGCTGTATAACGAAAGACAAAGAAAATGGAACAAAATGACAGTACAGTACTACTACATGCGTATATGAAAAGTAATAAGCAATACATTTCTGCTGACAATAACTAATATCCAATACAAATAATCTATTTAAATGAGTATAGTGATAATCAGTGTAAAGTTTAATATAATTAATATCATTACCTGTTATAATTGTTTGTGGTTATACTCGGGACAGTGCTTGATTGCGCGATGGACCACGTGACGTGAGGGAAAATTGTATATTGCATTGTGAACAGGTAATGCGGTAGATTGCCCAAGTAGATTTGCAATTGATATTTGATTTGATGGTGAATTCTTGTCCAGTCACTCTGCTTCTGAATGTTTTGGTTTCCATGATATGTTGGTAGAGGACACACTTGGGTGATGTGCATTCATGGGCGTCAATCCCGGGGGGGGGGGGGGGGGGGGGGGGGGGGGGGGACGCGTCCCACCCACCAATTTGAAGGTGGGACACAATATCAAATGTCCCCCCCCCCCCCCCCCCCACACACACACTTTTGGGACTTTTAATATGAAAAAAAAAAATAAATCATTCAAGACCGAAATTACCTGTCGTCAAATTTCCAAGTATATATATATATATATTTCTTACGTTAAGAACTAGTGTAAAAAAAAAAGTTGGCTTTTGGAGATGGCGATTGTATCATGGATACATTACATAGGCCTGCGTAGGCGTACGACTCGATGCCGGCAAATGACATCGCTACTTTATTTGCAGTTCCGCGTTTATTGCATGTCTAGCTATACAATACGCTAACATCAGCCAGACTGATGAACATGCATCACTGTGGTGGATTTTAAAACTTATTAAGTGAATCGTGTGTGTTGGTTGATGCTTCAGATGACTCACTAGTTTTTTCTTTGCATTTTATTTTTGTTCAGTAGTACAATGATAAATGCTAGCCAACCTGGCATGAAAGAAACCAACCAAACAATGGGAACAAAAGCAAAAGCAATAAGCCCATGCTTTCTTCTGCCCAAATGTTTCATTCATGGGCGTCAATCCTCACAGGAATTCTATTCAAGTGGGGGGACACACCTGGATGCAACAATAGGGTGTCCCCCCCCCCCCCTTGAATAGAATTCCTGTGAGGATTGACGCCCATGGTTTCATTGAATAGTAAAGATGACAAACTAATAGGTATTGTTGTGCAGGTATTTTTTCAAGGAGCAATTGGATTTTAGTTCATATTAGGACTATTATATTTGTCTCCAAATGTCTCTGTTTAGTAAAAGTGTACCTCCCCATAATCTTTTGTGTCTCTCATTTCAAAATAATTCCACATATTTATTTGAAATACTACTTTACAACCAGCATTTTGTCCCTACCATATATATTATATATGCGTGTGTGTGTGTACATTACTTTGTCTACTATGTTCATGCTGCTATGATTTATTTTAATACCCACGGATAGTGCCATGCAATGCTGCATTTCTGTGTAAAATCTGGACATGAAGAAATTTCTGTTATCCATTAAAGAAATATAGAACATGTTTCCAGTGCCTGGTTAGTTTTGTACTAAAGGGAAAAATGAAAATGTGAAAAAGAGGAGTAAACCTAGGATTGTAAAATACATGCACTTTCGCTGCCTTAAATTTTCATACTGCAATAAGTAAGTTTGTGGTATATATTTATTATGCAATTAGCATGTAAATGAAAAGCCTGAATGTGAAAGTGTTTGAATATAAATGAATACAACAGAATTAGAGTATGTAAAGTGAACATTTGATCATTAGACTTAAATGTTCATGTTTCCACTAACGGTGTAGCCTTTTGACAAGGCCTCGTGACTTGGCTATTTTCCTCGTCATGCTGTGCCTGAGATGAGACTAGCCGGCGACGAAAAGAATCAACACGGATCCAGAGCGGGGTCGCGGGGGTTTTTTTTTTTACTTGGCGCCGTCTTTCTTGGCGTTTTTTTTTTTTTTTTTTTTTTTGCTTGTCAGGGAATTATGGAGGGAAACTGGGCCCCATAACCCCTTTACTGAGCGTTTTTTGGAAGTTTGGCGATTTTTTTTTTTTTTGTCCCTTAAAATATCGAAGAAAATCGTTCGCTCGCATTGTTATTCTAGGGGCACGTGCCACGGGAAGCACTTGCAGGGGGCAAAAAACGCAAAGGAGAGAAAGAAAAAAGGGGGGAAATGAAGAAACAATCATAATCTTTACGGATCACGCGCCCCCAAATCCGCACAGTAATGCACTATAAATCTAGTTTTTGAAGGTTTGAAATGCGAAAATTTTCAAAAGGTCGGTCGCTTTGCTCCCTCGCATAATTATTTTTTTTCAGGATCTCGTAATTTGGCTCCCCCAGTATAGAGAAAGAAAAATAGGGGGAAATGAAGAAAAATCATAAGCTTTACGGATCACGCCCCCCCCCCCAAATCCGCAGGGTAATGCACTAGAAATCTAGTTTTTAAAGGTTTGAAATGCGAAAAAATTTTCCAAAGCTCGGTCGCTTTGCTCCCTCGCATAATTATTTTCTTTCAAGATCTCGTAATTTTGCTCCCCCAGTATATAGTTCTTTAATAGCTTAAAGGGTTCAAAAAGTTTGAAAACAAATAAAGATGTAATTGCTTTGCTCGCTATATAACGTAATGTAAGTTTCATATGACTCCTGCTAAATATTGCGCTCCCAATATAGGATAAAGACTTGTATATGCAGCATTTGCAAAGGTTCAACTTTGAAAGAAATCTCAACTTCAGGTCGCCTTGCTGAATTTCTCGACTCTTTCTCAAGCCTATAGGGTTTTCGTTCTGCTCCCGATTGTAGAAGTGAGTGAATAGAAAGCCGTTTATCAATGTATAAAAATCGAGCTTCTCTACCGCTCAACTGCGGTGGTCAAATGCAAAATTTCCTGGGTAAAATGCTCAATAAAATGCGTTTTTTTTTAGGGTTAAAAATTTGCCGCTCGGTCGCTTTGCCCCCTCGCTTCTACAATAACCGGGACCTGGCAGGGGCGGGGGGGGGGGGGGGGGGGGCTAACTTCATTGTTTGCCCCGGGCGCCATAATCCCTAGATACGCCACTAGCTTCGCTCCCTCGCATGTGAAATGTTGCATCCTAATAATTAAATACAGTCCTGGCGTCGAAGTATCACTTTTCCGCCTAAAAAAATTGTTTGCTACAAGCTGTTATCTTTCTCTAAAATTTGCTAAAACTTCAGAGCTTTCGCGCTTCGCGCGGGAAGGGGGAAACTCCCCCTCCCTGCACCAATCTAGTCTGCAAGCACAGACCCTAATTTGAATATTAATATCAGAATATCATTGTGTCTTGAGAGAAGCCTAATTCAGCTACCTTCTGGACGTGTCAATGTGTTAGGAGCAGCTATAGTACATGGCCTATGGTAGTCTTACACTACAGACACTCTAGCACCAACCCTGTCACATATACAGTGCAATATTGCGTCCAAATCACTGAAAAGCAGTCAGGGCGTCGAACTATACTTTCCGCCTCAAAAAAATTGCTTGCTACGAGCCGTTTATCTTTCTCTTTTTTTCGAATTTGCTAAAACGTCAGAGCTTTCGCGCTTCGCGCTGGAAGGGGGGGGGGGGGGGGGGGGACTCCCCCCTCCCTGCACCCACCCCTGTTACAAACAGTGCATTATTGCGTCCAAATTACTGAAAATCAGCCATGGCGTCAGACTAACTTTTCCGCCTTAAAAAAAAGTATTACGAGCTTTCGGGCTTCGCGCGGGAGGGTGCCCCACAACCGCCCCCTAAAATGAAATTCTGGCTATGCGGTTGGATCCTTCACGCCTCGCCCCCTATTGAAAACTCCTGGCTACGCCTGTGTATATGAAGTATACCAATTTCATGCTGCAAAGCTAAGCCTCGCAATAATTAACTTATAATCACTGATCTTGCAATCCTATCTATATATCTATATATCTATTTTGTATGATAATTATGAAGAGACTTGGTTTTATAGTAGACACCGTTTTACTTTTTTTTTTTCTTTTTTCTTTTTTTTACTGATGAATAACTTTCTACTGAAGAATACCTAGAAAACTGATTTCCTAATTATATTGTCTTTATTAACTAAGCAACAATGAATGAAGAATTTTCACAAGACATTCAAAAGAGAGGAAATGTATGGAAATTAATGGCGGCATTTAGCTGTTTAGCATTTAGACAGGCAGGCGATAAAGAGCTATAACGAGAAAGGCAATGTATATATTATGTACATCACTTATAAAGCATGGAAGTTCTTCATAAAAAAGATGTACAATTTGCTGACTTTTCAAATGTTGCATAGACTGTTTTAAAATATTGTTGAGCTTGCGTTAAGTATCATTTTATTTATTTCTCATTTATTACCGATTCATTCACACACACTATTATACGTATATATATGTATATAACTCTAAAGGCTACATTAGCTGGACAGTTTTTGTCTTATTTCTATGCTCAACTGTCCCGCTAATGTAACCAACTGTCCCGCTAATGTAGGTGGCGCTATTATGACGGAATAAACCGCATTGTTGTGCATGTGTCCAATGATTTTATTGATTGAAATTTGTTGTATTCATTCAAGACGAATGTTCTGTTATATATAGAAATGAATAAAACCTACTGAAAAACAAAAAAAGTGTGTGTGTGTTTGAATACATTTGCTTTCACGAGGATAGGACTATCGAATCTCTTTCGATGCCAGGTACAACTGTCAGAGGTAAAAGTATCAGAGGGAAAGTTTTTTGAAGCAATGCTGCAAGCAAGTGAAATAGCAATGTCGCCCTCTATCAGGGCCCTTGAGAAAATGCATGCATAAAAAGTTTGCTTTGCAATGCATGTTGATTGTTTGATATCCTGCACACCATAATCCAGGTTCGATTAATGATCTGTGGTGTTATCTTCTAGCATTCTTAACCATTGTTCTTAGAAAGCTACTTGTACTTTAAGGTACTACATGAACTTAACATCTTGATAAGATCGGGAATATATTTGGTTTGCTTAGCAATTTTTCTCAGAACGTTTTTAAAAAAATCACTGGAAGTTAACCAAAAAAAAATTTTTTTTTTTAATCAACGTTTAGGAAATTTAAAATGAATGTATAATAATGATAGCACCACATTACTAATAAGTATATAACTATGAACCTTTAAAACTAAAGGAGTGAAATTCCAGGAGGTTAGCAGCACACATTTTGCTTGTCATAATCATTTCAACTTAGATTTTATATCTTTTGAAAGCTTACTGGACAAAGGACCAAATCGTTATTCCGAAGGTTCATAATAATAAAATGAAAAAGGGTTCATAATTCCGAAGGTTCGTAATTCCTAAAATACAATAAAGCCTTACATAACTTTTCGGAATTAAGAACCTTCGGAAATATGAACCCTTTTTCATTTTTGGAATTATGAACCCTATTTCATTTTCGGAATTACAAACCCTATTTCATTTTTGGAATTTATATGAACCCTTTTTCACTTTCGGAATTATGAACCGGAATTTAATTCCGAAGGTTCATAAGAAAGAAAGATGTAGTCTTTCTCTCCCCCTCCTTTCTTTCTACTTATCCCCCTCTCTCTCTTTTCTCTTTAAATTTTCTTTCTCCTTTCTCCTTTCTCTCTCTCTCTTGCACTCTCTCTATTTTCTCTCCTGTTCTCGTTCTCTCCCATTTTTTCTCTATTTCTCACTCTCTCCCTATTTCCTCCTTTCTTGATACCTCTCTCTCCTCCCCTCGCTTGATTGGTACCTGGACTATTCCCAGGGATATCTTTGTAAGGTTAATGAACCCCTATCAGATATACTGGCGGACCCCCCCCCCCCCCTCAAGAAAAACAACAACAAACAAAATAAAAACAACAAAAATCAGTATCAGAACTTATCCTTCTCTTATACAATAGAGTGTAAATGGGCCCACAGAGAATGGAGAGAAAGAATAAAATACAACTCATTCACAGTGATCGCACATCGCCTCCGCATATAAGTCACTTAAAACTTAACCACTCAAATCGATTGAAAATGCTGAAAACTCTGAATTATTTTTCATTTTACTTTTATTCCAGCTCATACGTTTCTTCAATCGAATCATAAACATACATCATTAGTGGTGGAAATACATGAAAATGTTTGATAGACAGCAACAGATGCACAGTGCAGAAAAATTGAGAACAGAAGAACAGTGTGACGGAGGAAATAGTGTGAATTAGATAATCAACCTAACAGGTATTACACAAGGTGCGCCCGATTCATTAAAAAAATCAGTAGATCCAGTTACACTACCTCAGACATGTCTTACATGACCCCCCCCCCCCCCCCCCCCCCCCCCCATTTGATGTTTCAATGATAATTTATCAATAGGACTTTGCGCATCAATTTCTAAGTAGTATTAGATATTGATATCGTGCTTGTTTTATGACCGTGTCTTTAATTTAAGATATTCTTTTCGGTGTGCCTTGATTGTGGATGGTGAAAACTATCAAAGATCACATAATTTTAACTATGTAATGGTAGATGATGATATATTCAATGGAAGCTTCTTTCGAAGCATATTATAGCACCATGCAAAATGCTCAGTTAAACGCATTCGCAAGAAAACGATTCCAAAGGAAGAAGTTTGTTGAACCATATATTTGAACAGCTAAACGGTCTTCTTCTTCCCTAATTTACAAAATCGTAATTTGAGCATTCCACTTTTGTCATATTTATAGAAATGTCTAATGTACATGGAATGATCGGGCTTGCGCTCAGATATAGATACAATAATCATGATGAATATTATCATTAGAAAAATGAGCGTACATACAAATCTGGGGTCACACACTGGTTTGCTTAGCATACTTGAAGAACGAAAAATGCATTTCAATCGCAAGCGAAAGATATACATGTACTCATCAGTTATGTCTCAGTTGTTTATTTCAAAAAGTAAATAAATAGTATTTATGTAATGTACATATCAACATTTATATAACAGCTGCATCCAAGCAGTACAGACTCTGGATTGCTTTTTCAAAGTATTAAGTCTTCGCTTAAAGGCAAGTAGATTTAAATAATTTCATACATCACATACACGCGGACACAAGCATGTAAACCCTGCTGTTGTATTTGGTTATTACATAATAATAAGTTATGATTGTACTGTCACGTAACAAATGCCATGAGTATTTGGATTTCAGTAGCACACAAGGAGCTGATACGTCACATATAAATAGAATGATGTAAATTTATCCACCCTGCATTTGGTGTAGGATTCGAATACATTCTCACATTCATTAATAACATGTATTACAATCACAACTATAATCAGAAAACCCTGAGGGGTTTTTCTAAATAAAGTGACAAGCTTTTGTCAAGCTTTTCAGTATTTTCCTCAATGCCTGAACCAAAGCACATTGCCGGATGATTTGATTGCAATGGTAGCCATCAGTTTAATGTTTAACCAAGTACATGCACAGACAGGGCAGTATTACATGATAATTAAGGCTTTCATATTAAACGCAGACATCACAATTTACTGGGCAGCCAATGTATAACCAAAAGTACAAAACCACAAATGTACAAGCAAATAGAAAACTTGAAATGTACAACTCTTTGTGCTGGAAGATAAAATAACTTTCTGCCTAAATATATACAGGAATATGTACAGAATATTGCTACAGGTATTCGAATGGTTATTCTTTATGCATGTACATATGTACAGTCACAATGAAAATTGCTATAGGGAGAGGCTATAATTTGGAAGGCTTCGGTTCACAGAATGATGTAGTGCTGCCAGCCATATTTTCTCATTCATACATAATTATGATTATGTTCGCTAGGTATGGTAGGCGGTTATAAATAATGAATAAATATGAGTTACATAATCATGCTAGCACATCATGATGGTTGACATGAAATGGAATTGCACATTACTGTTCGCATAATATATAATATATATTCATTCCACTCATTTGATTTCAGACGGCATTGTATTCAGTTATTTCCATCCACCTTCTCAGATTATAATGTTAAACAATTTTAATGCCGATGTTGAAAGTTCACCTCATTTGAATATTGTGAGGGATTATCAGCAGAATCAAGCAGTCGTAGCCACCGTTTCTAATTTTTTTTTTTATAGCACCTACTAAATATTAGCATACCAATAAATATGTTTGTAATTTGTGTAGATATTAAGGAAAATCTGTATTCATTGTAGTTCCAAAAAGACAATCTTGAGGGTTTTAGAATATGTGTCGTCCCCAACCCTAACCAATCTGTGGATGAGTTGTGATGTTTGGTGACTCCCTGCGCAGTAATGAATAAACATTTGACATCATATTTCAATACATTTTCAATTGCAATGCTGAAGTAGTCTCATCTCCACAAAAGTTTTGAATTTTTGAGGAGAATATTTCATTTTGGCAACATCTACAGACATCGTACTGGCATCTATCTTTATAAATCTGTCCTTAGTGGCCATCCTGCCTTTCTTCTATCTACCATTACAACCCTGTAACATCAAGGACGGCAGATCTTGAATGCTAGCTGCATCCAGTTACTTTAGTTCAGTATCAAGCCATCGAGTAGGACGGATTTCGAGGTGACGATCCTGGATGCTTTCTTTGGTAGCCTGCAGCCTTGCCTTCTTATCTTCAGGAAGACTGTTCGGCTGTTGGTCAACCTCTGTTTCACGCGTTGACAAGCCGGTTTCAACAGGCGAAAGCACCTCTATCTCACCCTCATCTTCTCGATCCGTGGACTGCATCAGTGGTGCGCAGCCCACAGCCTTGGT
This sequence comes from Heliocidaris erythrogramma, assembly GCA_025617745.1. NCBI lineage: Eukaryota > Metazoa > Echinodermata > Echinoidea > Camarodonta > Echinometridae > Heliocidaris > Heliocidaris erythrogramma. Next base: position 32,184,398 of record CM046859.1, on the reverse strand, counting down.
TACACAGAGTCTCAACATTTAAGGCACAAGGATGCTTATACTGTGCTTCCGGGTCCGCCAACAGCGCCTTGTAAGTGGAAGGCATTAACGTCAATGGTCTGCATGGGCACAACTCCGTTCTGATGATGAAGTGGAATGGCTACACCTCCCTCTATATCTTTCTCGTTCTTCTCAGGGATGCTGGGGTTTAGCACACCTCCCATTGTGGTACCATTGCGCCTGTGGACCTCAATTGCTTCACGCCTGTCAGCAAGGTGGAGAGGTCCCCATTCTGGTCGAGGAGTCACCATGTATTTTATCCTCTGTAAGTAATAAAGAAAAGAAAAGAAGATGACTACTTTCCATCCTACTTTTTAAAACTTGTATTTATATAACTTTCATTTTACATTAGCTTCTTTTCTCTTCTCATGATGAATCTCCTATGAATTTTTTGTTTAATGATGATTTTTGATAGATATCCTAGAACAGTCAGTTTTATACAGTGCTCTAAAGATGAAAATTAGATTCTGAGGTATCCGACAAAGGCAAGTCTTGGTCAGTTTGCAAATATTTCAACTTCGCACAATACTTGGACTTAACTCTTTTTCTCAAAAGACATGACTTGCGTACTTACATCAACAAATCCTCCACCAGCACGGATAAACTCTATGGCCCAGACAGCTGGGATGCAGATAAGGGATGAACAGATCATAAGCCAGCCGATAGCGTGGGCCCAGCCAGGGTACTCATACTCGCCAGCAGTTGGGAAGGTCCACGTAGCCCAGTTAAAGCCAAGAACGAACTGCACAATGAGAGTAAGAGAGATGCGATTAAGGTTTCGGTTAGATGTCTGTATTAGAATATGACGTATTGTTCCAGAGAGATGCTGATGTTACTTATGATTTAGCACAGTCAGTTCCACTGTTCAAATAAATTCTGTGGTTTACTGCAAATGCCTCTAGGTTTTGCACTTTCCGTATACATTTTTTTAAATCTTCAGTCAACTATGTGGGATGGCTCAACATTGCCATTAGACAGGTTTTTTCTGTTCTTTTATTATTATCATAAAAATATCAATAATTGATCTGTCTTTAAAAGTGGGTATGGCTGCTTACCAGGAGTACTCCAGGGGTGATACAACACCAGGTCAGAGGCCAGAAGTTGAAGGCGGGATGGTCGACGATCCTGTCACCAAGCATGGTCCTGATGTCATTGAGGAATCTCCTGGCTCCGTAGATCCAACCGATACCGATGCACTCGCAGAGACCAAAGATGAGCAGGGCAAAGTCAGCAGCATATTTGTCCATGAGGATTACCCAGTATCCACCAGCCTGGGTGACACAGCTAAGACCGAAGAGGAATCCAAGGAAACAGTAAACAAAGACGACGAGATGCTTCTTCTTACGGAGGGAGGGGACTTCATCAAGGATTGCTGTGGTAACGGTCTCGATGATACAGAACTGGCTGTCCATGCCAAGAGTGATAAGCATGAAGAAGAAAAGGATGGCCCAGAGTGGCGAGATGGGCAGGAGGGTAACGGCCTCAGGGTAGGCGATGAAGGCAAGACCAAATTCTGTATTGCGATAGAGATAAATTATATTGTAACAAAACGGGTGTTCAGACGTTTTGTTTGTCATTGTTGTACACGTACTTAATGCATAATAATAAATGCACTTTTGATTACACGAGTGATATAATCGATCGTAGAAAAAGGTTTTTCATCTAATCATGCCAATATTTTTGTTTAAATGATTCAAGACAACTGATAAAAATAGCCAAATTGTTAAGAATTGGCATATCATTATTTTTTGCAGTGAATTATACACTTCCAAACTGTTTGGCAAATGATGATTCCTTGATTGAACTAAAACTTACGTTCATCAATCACGCTCTCGACGGGTTTCTTCAGGACAAAGGCCATGTGACCTAGGATGGAGAAGATGACGAAGCCGGCAAAGACAGAGGTGGCGCAGTTTGCGATGGGCACGATCATCGCATCACGGAAGCAGTTGTTCTTGAACTTGTTGTAAGAGGAGAGTGTGATGAGGCCGCCCCAGGATGCACTCAGGGAGTAGAAGATCTGAACAGCAGCATCCTTCCACACCTGGGCGTTCTTGAGGAGATGCCACTTGGGAGTGATGAAGAACTTGATGCCATCGATCTGCCCTTCAAGGGTGATGCCACGGATGAAGAGGATAAAGAGGACCACATAGGGGAAGGTGGCAGTGAAGTATACAACCTTGCCGGAGGATTTGACACCCTTGACCAGACAGAGGAACATGAGGGCCCAAGCGAAGAGAAGGCACAGAGTCAATTGCCAGCTGATCATGCCAGGCTCGCCAATGTCACCAGACTCGTTCAACATACCATACCTAAGAGCGATCAAAGGAAAGAGAGTGAAAATTGATTAGTTAAAAGAAAAAGGTTGTTTCTGTGGTACATGTATTAAGTGTGTTATTAAAAATATTGCCAAAGGAAAGAAAGTCAATGGAAAGATTATATACAAAATTTAACATGCTCAAGCATGTTCATTTCTTAGAGTGTACTGGCGCCATCTGTTGATACATTGCTGTACAGTCCAATAATACTATAGATGTAAAAAAAAAAAATCTTGACGGACAAAAGGCATTCACTCGTGTACCTCTTTTCATCTGGCCTTGATGCTTGATTAATAATGCATGGTGATATATTCATAAGGAGAAAAGTTAACAATATAGGCAAATAGCATAACTCAAGGCTGACCATGTACGTCACGATAGCAGGGAGGCTGAAGAGTCGCATCTTATAACAAATATGTCCATTGGGGGTTTTTTTTACATGTCACCTTCATAAATGTTAATAGTTTAATGAAGTACATTATTGTAGCTCAGGAAATAGCGTGTTACCATGTCAGGCAAGTCTGTGCCAATTTTGCCTTGTTTTTTTTACTGCTATATAACATAAGTTTGTAGAGTCTAAAAAATTCTATTTCTAGTATGGGCTCATTGTTTTCGCGTTATTACAAATTAATTTTACTTACTTATCATGCTAACAGTTTTATTTACATAGAGCATTTCGAATACTTTGAATAGGAGAAAAAAAAATACATGTATATTTTGATTTCTTACTTGTAAAACTCGGCTGAGGGGCTCTGTCTGCTGCTCTGCAGGGGGTCGACGTAACCGGTGACATTACCGTCGGCGGTATAGCTAATATTATAGCTCTCTGTCTCTTCCACCGTTAGGTTCCCGATAGCGACGCAGGTGTTGTTCTCGGTGACGATGCCGCCCGACTCGAGGCACTCGCTGACCAGCTGCGAGCAGAAGGGGGTGTTCCAACTGTGGTGGCAGCCCTCCCAGGGGAGGACCCTGGCGAAGGACTTGAAGAAGTAGAAGAGTGAGTAGGTGATGATGACGTTGTAGTAGATCCCGACGATTGCCGATACGACCACCATACCATAGCCAACACCTATTTGGGCGGAAAATAAACATGAAAATGTATCAAATTTATCGTAAAAGTTCCCGGCCATGGTTTCCGTATTTTTGAAAAATCCATGATTGTAAATCAGAGCGATAAAATGAATTTCAGTTCAACGCAAAACTTTTTGGAATGTGGTAAAGAATTACGCGGAACAGAAAGTGTGCAGACCTAACGAGGTTATTCAAATTATGATGGGTTAAGGACTTCGGCCTATGTTGTTTTGCTATACCGCCGTCTAATGTTAATAAGGCCCCTGTATGGAGGTCACGTCGGTGATTAAAAGTGCATGGCTTCTCTTCTTCCACCCCGGAAAATCTTGAAAGTTATCCATTTCTAATATTTTCATATTAATTATTACAACTTATTCCATGATGAGTTTTTATGTGGCTTGCGAATATTAGCAGTAGAAGGTTGGGTTGCTTCGCGACATATTTTTTTATCTTCTTTTGCATTTCTTTATCTTCTTTTGCATTTCTTGAAACGTCCATAATTTCCTGTTTTATTTGGACAAATATGACAATGCATTCCATAAAATTTCACTTAATTTTATTACCTGCTCCTCCGTATGCGCTCCGACTTATCGCGATCGGGAAATAAACCGCACTTGTGGTCGCGCAACTGCTCAGAGCGGTCTGCAATTAACGCCGAATGGAGCAAGCGCGCTGATTGGTTGATAGGTACTTACCTCGCATAAGGGGCACTGCGTTCCAGGCTCTGATTGGTCCTTTGCTGCAGTACTGCCCGAAAGCCAACTCGAGGAAAAAGAGAGGCACGCCGGCCAGACACAACATCACGAGGTAGGGGATCAAAAATGCTCCTACAAAAGACGAAAACGAAAGTCAAATTAATGAGGCTGTTAGAAAAAAAAATGACTCACAATTTTTCGCATGTCTCCATTACCCCCGCCCCCTTCCACAAAATAAATATATAGAAGAGAATGACGGAAAATAACAAAAAAGTGATATATTCTACTCGTCAATAATCTAAAAATGACCATAATATAGGCATTGGGCTTTTGAGCTTGGTTCCTGTCTTATTTTCATTCATATTTTTCCATTCATTGTCGTTCGGATATGATACCCTTAATTAATACGAGCAGAAACAATGCTTATGAGAAATACGGGGAGAGTACAATATTTCAACAAAATAAAAATCAAAGTAACGGTATATATTCTCTTCAAACTCTACTTTTATCAAGAATATGTAAAAGCATTAATGAGGAAGGGAAATTCTTTTCTGATTTTCGTTTCCTCCTACGAGAGTATGCTACGCCTCTACAATTTCAGGAATGTTCTCTATCCGTTTATTCCTCAACAGTCATTAGCGGCTGCCCGTGCGACTACGTCATGGAATTTTCCCACACTCTATCGTTTGGCAACAAAGACACCTTCATTGATGACGAATACTCATGATACTATGAATATTCCGAGCCCTCGGAATCCACGCATTCCTATTGGCTAGCAGCGTCATTGACGTCACAATAACTAAATATTAATGAGGTGTGTCATTGACGCACTACCCACGATCGCTGTGGAAACGTTTTTCAGAGAAGGCGGGTGAATATGTAAATTAAATATTGGCGTGCGGCCAAAGGGTTGGGCGCCCGGCTTTCTTGTTGTCATTTTCAACCGGCGTTTTGTACCGGCTTTCTATGTTGAATTGTTGTTTGCCAAATTGTACATGATTGTAGAGCCTAAACTCAAGCAAAGTATCCTATTTAGATATTATTTCTAAGAATATATTCAGTTTAGTTAATCTATATCATTGTTACTACGATTAGGATCACAGTGATATGGTAAATAAGGCATTTTATCATCCCTTAAACCATTTCTCACAAATATGGCTTAAAAATAACTTAAGCATGTTAAGTGGCCTTCTTTTGAAACAGATCTTCTCATGCCTATAAAGGCTATACTATGGTATTATTTATTGCAGTTATTGGCAACAATCATAACTAACATGAGTCACAAACAAAGTCAGCAAACATGGCAAATTGTCTGTATACATTACTACACTTACAGGCCTAATTACTAACTACACTCATAATAGATGATTACAACAAAATTATCAGGTATATGCTTTCTCTCGGCGCTCTCAATCTCATCGGTACTCCAACAATGACATGTCCAAGCTTTTGCTGCACCGTTTCGACATAAATATAGAAATTAAAATCTGAAAATTAAAAATCATCATAAGAAAAATATTTCACTCACCTCCCCCGTTGGAGTAGCAAAGATAGGGGAATCTCCAGACGTTGCCGAGACCGACTGCGTACCCGATGCACGAGAGAAGGAAATCGAGATGGTTCGACCAGTTTCCGCGATCATCGGCTTCCTCGCTTTCGATCGTCTCCTTCTGAGGAGTGGGGGGAACGTCGCTTAATTTCATCGTCAGGGGCTGTTGCTGCGGCTGTAAGGAGTCAATACAAATCATAGAATATAACTGTTTTACTCTCCAACAAACAACTAAATTATGAAATCATTAACAAATCATCAATTGGTATTTTGGGATCACCATCGACCATCACGACCATGTCATGCCATGTCGTGCATGTTCATGCTACCATGTATGCATGTCCACGGTTTAATCATGTAAGCAGAATGAAGATAGTGTTGCAAGGACGATATCTTTGGTAAAATATATTTCAATATAATACGTGTAAGTCGATATAAAATAATAAGGCTTGGTTTTAGTCATTCAGCGTTCAGTCACCAAGGAATTCATTGGTTTCAGACCGAAGTACTATAACTATAAAGTATATTATAAGACAGACATGCACTTTACTAAAACTATATCAATCATGTATAGCATATAGCGAGAGAGAGAGAGAGAGAGAGAGAGATATCATCTTATGCAAATTTACTCACTTATTTACATTTTAAACTCAAATTAAACATGAATGAATAACAATTTTCATGAAGTTAAGCAGAACTTACCACTTCAGAATATGCCGTTTTTTCTGACTTTGTTGTCTTCTCAGACATGATGATTCCAATCCGATCAAAACACAAGTGAAGATATAAATATCAAATCACAATAAACAATGAACACGTTCTGCAAATTTATTATTGTCCACAACTAATAATAATCAGGCAATTAGTTGTATAAATTATGAAAAATATCCAATCTTATTGTATTATTGGAGCTAGTAGGCTGTAAATGTGTAATTCCGGAGTAAAGTTTCAGAGAGATGTTACTCCTTCAAAGTCACGAATTGTTTCTGGGGTTTTTCCGTGAGTCCGTTACTATATACCGGCGCGGAACATGTATTAGTAAACACAAGAAAGCCATGTGCTCTTTATGTTTATGAATATTCATGAATCGCAAAGCTCTCTGATTCGTGACCATGGTTCTTGATAGAATCACTTGCTCTGCGCGTGATCACCCAAATAAGGCGGTGAGGGGAGGGGCTTAAGAATGACCGCACAACCTGGCATGTATTAAGAATAATACACACGTTGTATACTTGTTTAGCTAGCTTTGCTCATGGTCTCGTGATTAATTTTCCCGGTAAAGCTCCTTTCGACCTCAAACATCGGTTTGAGTTCGATGTATTGTAGAGCAATGACAGAAAGATTAATCAGAAGTGAAATTATCATGATTAAAACCAGCAATTGTCATATTTCTGTTTGTGTGAAATAAAATATGTGTAAATCAATGAAGTCTCACATAACTTGCAAGCCACTCCGTGACGTGCAGGCCTATATAGAGTACAAATATTTGTGTAATCTTAACTAGATATCGTAATTATATAACTATTCCATATATTATTAGATATTGAAAAAATAGATAAAGTGTTAAATACGTAAAGGATATTATTATACTCGCAGTACAAGTACCTCAACGGGCATTCATACAGTAGGCCTATAGGACATTTCGCTATTGCCACATTGTTGTTACATTATTTACCATTATTGATATCACTTCAATATTATTACTATTTATATCAGTATTATTATTATTACTACTATTATTATTATTATTAGTAGTAGTAGTAGTGGTAGTAGTAATAGTAGTAGTAGTAGTAGTAGTAATAATAGTAGTAATAGTAGTGTAGTAATAGTCGTAGTATAAATGAGTAGGCCCTATAGTAGTAGTAGTATAGTGTTATTGATCTCTTTTTTACCTAAGAAATCGCGACGGATTATAGAATTAAGTTATGTCTTTTAAACCTACACAGTTAATGAAATCAAGAATGACTAAATACTCAATAGTAATAAAACATCAAAAAGATCCCTGGGCCAATTAACTGTCAATCGCAGAAAACACGTTTGTCGTTGTTCATAATTATTTTGTTGCTTTTGTGTGCATGCGTATATACACTATGTCTTTATAATAGTGCTACTGGAACTTTGTTTACATGCAAATTTGATGCAAAATAAATACATTTTTTAATACTTTCAGATTTAGTTTGCAACGATTATAACAAAATAATAACAACAGTGTCCTTGTTTAGATCGCGGGGGCCCCTCGGTGAACGCCCTCGTGTGTAAATAAATCACTATATGCAGGCGGAAGAAGTATGGACCAGTGGTATACTGCTTCGCCCACGCTATACCACAGACATTATCTCTTTGCTTCCAATATACATTACATCCGGATAAAATCGCCACGTTGTTGTTTTATTGATCATTACCTTTACCACTATTAATATTATCACTATTAATAGCCATTAATATCGTTAATATTATTACTATTTATTATTATTATTATTATTATTATCATCATCATCATCATCATCAATAAGTATTATTGTAATAATCATTAAAATTATGTTTATTGTTATTATTATTATATTATTTATCATATCATCATTATCATTGTGAATAGCATAAAATATAATTGTCAGTAACAGTAGTGGTAGTATCAGAAGTAGTAATCAGCAGCAGTATGGCGGCAGCAGCAGTATATAGAAGTATATAGTGGGTAGTATACATGTTTAGTACAAGTTGTTGTTGCGGTTGAAGTTTTTGTTTACAAAAAGTATACGCAGTTCAAAATGTCATACTGTTTTCGGCACTTCTTTGAGATATATACAACCAAGCTCTTGGTAATGATGCATATTGTGATATAATAGTTGCAACTGCGAATGCTATATGAAGTAATGGATTTATTCTTTTTGTATTACCTTCCCTATATTACAACTTATCCGAATGGTTAATAGTGAATGGTTTATGATAAGGAAACGAGTACAAAATAATAGCCTTGAGTCAATGCCCTTGACTATACAGTGCGGATCCTATCCCCACGCCACGTGGACTTGGTGGTTTTTACGAAGGTCCGGAGTTGTCACAGATCGTGATTATACCACTCAGTAACTTTCCACACTATTTTTCCTCGTTCAATGGTACCCGGCGCAGACCGTCCTTGAGTTGAGGGTAATTCATCACCAAATTTGATCTGATATATTTCAGAGGGAAATGGCCGGGTGGGTATTGTGGCAGTTGTGCCTCCAAAAAGGCAAAATAACCACATCCACGGATGGGCGGAAGTTTTGCAGATATAATTATTACTTATTTAATTATTATCATTAATAAAGTCACCACTGAATGCTAACTTAGAAATCTCACGGAAAGAACTAAACAAAAACAATGAATGGGCTTAATTGCAAACTATAAATTAGCAGGGTTTTATGAATGCCTATAATATAGTGCCTAGTTGACAAATGAAGGGGCATTTTAGTTGCCAACTAGCTTAGTGAGCAGGGTTGTATGAATATGGGCCTTGGTCTTTGGAATTAAAAAAAAAACACCTAATAATGTATACCTAATAATGGTATAGTCCAAGGTTCTACGGAAAACTGACAACTATATATAATAATGATCTTTTGTAGATGATAGAACATGTAAAATGTGAATTTTTATTTATTAATTTTTTTTTTTGCAGAGAGAGAATTATTATAAACGGTTATAATACGCGAAAGGTTACATATATGTTTTAATATCTTCAACGATTGCAATTTTTAAGTAAATATGATTTGTCCTTAGATTGCCAAAAATAGAGTATTACTATCCATTTTGGGTAGACCATACCTAAATATTACTGAACTTTTGGGGTTGTTTACTTTCATCACCACGTGTTCAGCAAAGTTTTGCCATACAAAGAATAGAGAGAGAGAGAGAGAGAGAGAGAGAGAGAGATTGTATTGATGTTTACGCAGTTTTCAATTTTGCAATGTCATCACAAGGGCACATAACACAACAAGAATAAAAAAAGAAAGGAAAAAAAAAGCATATACCATTTTACTACCGGATTTTCTTTCGAGGGGGGGGGGGGGGGGGGGCGTTGAACCCTTTGTTAACTTCCAATAAAAGACGTACTGGTGTAGCTTCATGGTGGTATCAAAGAAACGTGGCATTCCAGGAATGGAAAAAAGCTTTCATTCATGAAACCGCGATACTATATAGTAGTCATCGTGGAAAGGACCGATCATGGCGTTTGTTTACTGATATTCTTGACATTCAGACACTGTTCCTTGCATGATTATCTGTTCAAAGCGCAGTTCCAACATGACCTATGGACTATGGAGCATAATATTGAAGTGTTGGCAATGCATTTAAACCAAATTGCATGACTTTGTGTTTCTCACATAACTCATGCATGCACTGTATAAAAACAGCCCATAACATGGAGGCACAATCACCTACTTAGAGGAGAGGGGGAAAAACGACAAGAAAGGGGGAAAATATCCTTCGGTCTTGGATTTCTCGAGTTTATCCTTTTTCCCTTTCCCCTTATGCCCATTTTTCGAAGTTTTTGCATAAAAAACAATTCAGATTAGACCTATACAAGCATAAGTGTCAATTTCAAAACGTACGGGTAAAGAACTCAAATCAAGTACAATGTACAGGTCGGAAGTTAGGAGAGAGATATAGGAATGACTCGCTGGCAAAAAAAGATGGAAATGTAAAATGTGGGGAGCCTTTAAAAAGCATCACATGATCTTAGACTCCCGTTAAGTGTAACTGTCATGTTGTATGTGCATGGGCCTAATCTACGTTTTATAACTAAATAAATGTTATCAAAGAATTATCCTCCTCAAGAATATTTTGTTTACCTTCGTATCTCTAAGAACGATAAAGATGTTACAAGTTCACCGACCGACACGAAAATTAAAAGATAAGCGACTGCGTTGCTGAGTCTACATGTATAAAGCGCGCGGGCACTCAACAACGTGGCAGTGTTTACAAACAAAGGATGGCGGCCGGCGTCTTACGTAATACCCACGCCGCATAAAACCCATTCACAAAAAAAAAATCCATTTTACCCCCTGGTCAACATGACCTACATGGTAGAACCTTATGCCAATACTATTTAGAGAATAGATAAAGAGAGGATCAGGATTATCCCGTAAATTACACGCATGGCTTAATTTGATAATGGTTTTGTATAGCCAATTAAGGCGTTATAAATACTAGTAATTAGTTGCAACAAAGCTTGTACCTGGTATTGTTGATATTGATTGGATTCTTCTTCTTCTTCAATCTTCCATAATCTTCAATGGGCTTTACAGCCTATCACGAAAGTGAACTCAATTTGTGAGCACGTTATGAGGAGGAGTGAGGGGTACTTTCAAGATGGCTTCTCACAAGGTTCTGGAAACTTTCAAGTGAGACTGCATTAACTTTTCGTAAGTGCATGCTGAGCATACAGCAGTATTGATCAATACTAACGACCAGGCACATGAACGGCGCGCCAAAATTTTGAGTTTTAACCATTATTGCATGATAAATACAACGTGTGGGATTAAACCGTTGTGTTTTGTCTTTCAGAACGAGTTTTATGCTTATTTCGTAGAGATACAACAGTCCATTGTCTGTAAAATGCAAGAAAGGATAATGAAGCATAATTATAATGATGATATAAAGCAGAAATATTTTTAAAATAGGGGGGGGGGGGTAAGACTTTGTTTACATTTTGCACAGCATACATGTCTAACTTTACAATAATATATATATTAATAATTGCCATCCGTCATAATGCTCAGCATGCACTTACGAAATGTTGTGACGGTATTTCGGAAATATTTCACAAAAAAACATTGAAAATTACTTAATCAAGAAGGATGGTTTTGCCTTTTGTAAATGATAGTTTGAATTCGGAATAGAGCGAAGAAGTAGAAATAGCCTGTATTTCGTATGCAGACACTGGAAGCCAAATACCATAGCTAGGTGAGGACCAAAAATCGAAACAAGCCACTCAAGGTGCACAAAATTTAAACGATGAAGGTTATTGAGGAGTTTCAGGAATTTATCGATTTTTTTTTCATCTTCAAAATATATTATAATTTGTAAAAAAAAATCGTCATAGTTATGAATTGTTTTGGTTTTCCGTGAACATGACTGACGAACTATCCAGTCAAATCCGGGCATGTTGGCTCAGTTGGTTAGAGCGCCCGCCTCATGAACGGGAAGTCGTGGGTTCAAACCCCGGCCGAGTCATACCAAAGACTTAAAAAAAAAAAACGGCAAAACGGTTCCAAATAAAATGAAATGAAACTGAAATTCCTTCCTCTTTATATCACGATCTATATTACTATTTTACTTGAATCGTTTATAAGTCGAGTATTAACCCCTTGATGAATAGGTGCACATAGTTTCCAAGTTAAATAGCCCGATTAGACAACTTTTACTTAAACCAGACTAGGCGTATTATATTATAGTCAATCATGACTGAACGCCCAGTATACGACCAACAAGTACAAGAAACTCGCTGCTTTAACCGGGGGGGGGGGGGGCTACGATAAATAACCATAAACAAATTAATATTTTTACATTTGAATACTTGTTTATGAACCTTTTCAGTAGGCCAGTCTTTGCTAAATTCCCTGATTTGCTTTTTACCCAAAGTAACCCAAAGATTATAAACATCACATGCTGTGACGTGCCTCTAAAAGTAAAATAATAATTTATTTAAGGAAAAAATCCCAAATACCCAGATTAGACAGTATTTTTATGTCCTGCTTTATGCCCTTGAGAAATCCTCAAAGACATACACAGAATGAGTTCTGCAATGATAAAAGCGGCAAACCCTCCATTTAACCAAGGAGTATACCTCCCTGGTTACATACAGAGCGAAGAAAACAGACGTAATAGAAAGGATAAATCCATTAAAAAGGGCAAGACGTGATTTTACAATGCACTGATATTAATTTGTAATAAATAAAAAAAAAAATGATTATACAATGTGTACATTCAGTGTTTAGTAGAGAGGGCTGAATTAGAAGACTGTGAAGAAGATAACACTGCACTGCCTAAACAAAAGAATGACGAATTTGCCAAATGACAGAACAGAATGAGATAAATATATGGAAAGAGAGAGAGAGAGAGAGAGAGAAAGAGAACGAGAGAGAGAGAGAGAATCATGCATGCAAGAAAGAAGGTTGAAGGTGATTGCAAGGAAAGCATAAATATTTTGTTGTTGTTTTTTTCTTGAATATTGAGTTTGTTTATGTGAATAATCAATATGATAAATACTAGACGATTTTGGTCATGTCCTTTTCATATTTTTTTTTTTTAACGTAATGACCATGAACTGAAAGGGACAAGACACAACCGTGTTTTTATTTCCCCGCTGAGATTACAGTTACCTTTGAAATCAATTTTGGCCATCCTGCTTGCTTCGGACTGTATACTTATCGAGTGCTTGGAAATTTAACCAGTGACCACATCGAAAATATTAGTCATACGTCATCCAAGGTCATTTTGGTGCCAATCATATTGGACGTAATTACGCTCTAGTCTTTGAAGGAGGACTTAAGTTTCTCTAAATATCGCTAATTACGGTGATCTGACGTTTCGGGCTTAATTCTTTTATTAAAATATAGGTTTAGGATTAAGATTAGTGTTAGTTACAGTGTTCAATCTAAGGTTAAGGATAGAAATACGATTATTGAAGGAAATGTTCTGGATGGCCCGATAAACTATCCTAATTCATTTATTTTACTATATAAGTCGAATTCATTGTTTTTGCAAAAATTCTGGAACATATCTGAAAACATAAACTTTGGGAAAGTTGCGGCACTTTTTAGATTTATTTATAAAGAGTATAATTGTTAAATTCAAAGTTAAACTTCGTCGTGCATGACACGAATTACGAGCGTCTGAATTGTAGAATAATTATGAAGTATGGTGTTGGCATGCCAAAAATTTGTTCACGCCTGGTCATGCATGTTTGACCATCGGAATTACCAGATTGTAATGATTATAAATAGCGAGGGGTCATTTGATATCGTTATGATTATTAGGAAAATTAGGTGTAGCCTTCCTTTCAGGTGCGATGTGCCAAATCATTTTTTTTTAATATGAAACTCCAATCTCCCTGGTGACATGTTGTTCAAACTTCAATGTTGGCCATGCAACAATCAGGTCTGGAATTGTGCAATTATGAAGTAAAAACACTAAGCATGTAAATATTTTTCTTATAATAGGAAAATGTTACTTTTAGACATAATTTTTTAAGAATACTGAGTATAGCACGAATTTATCCCAATGGAAAGTGTATTAAACGTAAAAACACGAGCAATATTTACCTTCTCATTTAGTTAAAAACAAACACATATTTCTTACTGAGAAATGAAATTAGAGTCATCATTTTGTTGTTTTTTTCTCAAGTGCTTTTATGAAATGCATGAGAAGAGAAAAAAAAACAAGCAATTTTAACATGTTTATTTCCATTCTTGAATCATGTAATATTTTATGAATATTAAGTCCATTTATTTACAAGTCTTGTAATCTGTTTCATTTCGGAGAGGATGAAATCGTTCTTTACTTGCTCCAGATTAAGATGAAGATTATGCAGAGGAAAAAAGGACTGCTGACAAGTTAGATTTCAATTTGAGCGTGAAGGAAAACTACCAGAATCTACCATGGAGAAGTTGTGAAGCGGTTCCGTCTATTTTGTATAGGCCTATAGTTAGACGTCTAAGGGGAAACCGCATAGTTGGTTATTTTGTGTAGTTATTCTCACCAAGAATAAACCCATGCCCATTAAGTCAATTAATAATTTGATAATTTCAACCATGATAATGATCACACGATATTATGAAACGTGCGTTTTCATTACAATACCCAATCAGTGAGTACCATGAAAACATAATAGGGACTGTGGGATTCAGGAAAATGTACGTTGAAATAGCTTCTTTATGAAATGATATTTAATATCCAAGAAGCTGTCAAGCTTTCCATGTTGATTATATATCTGCCTTTTCGTTATACATGATTTCTACTAAGATACTAACTCTATCTTCGTTTTTGTTTCGAAATTTTAGCTTTTAGTAAAAAAAGAATGAGAAAAGAAAATCATAATATTGATTTCGACTGAAAAAAAATACCATACACAAAAAAAAAAAATTGTTTTGAAATATAGATTCATATCGTCAAAAATATTGTTCTTAATTTAATTTTCATCATGAAATGTCGTGCAAAACAATACACTGTATGCTACATATCGTTAGCCATTATAAGTCTGCAAGTATGCATTGTACATATCTTTCAATAGTTCTTCCCCTCGGTCCCCTCTCTTCCTAACCCCACCCCCACCCCCTCGTTCTCTCTCTCTTTCTCTCCCCTCCTCTCTGTATTTGACTATCAGTCTGCCTGTTATGATCACATATTTTCGATTCTTTTCTTCTTCTTTTATGTAACACTCTTGTGATTAGGAATAAAGATGGGCTATACTCAGCAAGAGTTTTTTTTTCTATTTTACGCAAAATATTCTTCTGAAATTCTTCAATTACGTCATTGTACCCAAGGAGAAGAAACATTTTTTAATGATGTAAACAAAATCGTCTGCAATTACGAATTTTGTTTTGTTGAAATTCGACACAATCAAAAAGCAATATAAAAGACGCGACCTCCATTAAACAGGAATGTCGTTCTTCAGTTAAGACGAGGAAATGTTTCGGAGCAATTAACTTCTCTAACATGGCTAGACGGATGCCTGAAACCGAAGTAATGGAAAATTACAACTACACAACCTAGACAGTCATGTCGCATCTGAAGATGAAACCGTAAGTACCATTAGTTGCTGGTATCTATCTCCAGTGGAATATCAAAAGAATAATATATAGTAAACCATATCCTTGCATACCAGTGACATATTTTTATTAATTGCCTTTCTGAAGAATTTCTTTGAACAGAATATCTTTATTTGCACCGGTTGTGTAAAGTTTAAGACAGGTAAAAAAAAAAAGAGGCGGATATAATCTTTAAAATGAGAATTTTTTAGTGAAGAGTATAAGAAGTATGAAAGAGAGAAAAAGTTATTAAAAAAAAAGGTAACACGCGGAACGGAGAAAAGGGAAAGGAAATCAAAATGATCAAGTACAATTATGAGGGAAGAAATTGGGAGAGAAAGCAGATGAGAAATAAAAGAAATGTTAGAAAAAGAAGAAGAAAAAAAAGAAGAAAAATGAGGAAAGAATGAGAAGGGGGGTGGAAGCAGATGAAGGGTTGAGGAAAAAGAATAAAAAAAGAGGGGGATCGAGGAAGAGTATAAAAAGACGAATTCGAAGCAGAAGGAAAAGGATGGCCCGAGGAGGGAAAGAGCGAACCTTGGAAGGAGGAGGACGAGGGAAAACTAATGCAAATTTTTAAAAGGTAGACAATAAAAATCGAATTCTTATGTATATTTTTTTTAATGACATCAATATTTTACAATACAATTACAGCGTAAACAATCATCCAGCCCCATCTTGCAAAACGAGAAGCTTCTACATGACTTGTCTGTGTCAGGTAACGCCGTGCTCATTGTGACGTCAGCGTTCGACAGAGAAAGGGGGACAGTTAGGGTCGAAATAATGGAACTCTTCCTCCTCTAATTCTCCGGTCCAATGACGTCACAGGACAGGGATTTTGAAGCTGTGTCCTGTGCTTGTGTATATCAACAGATGGAACCCGTGATGACAATAACAAACGTGCATAGATTTGTTTGGGTTATCCAATTATGGCATATGAGGCTGTATAAGTAGTCTTTAGCGCCGATGAATTTCTATAATACGACTGCGAAGATATTGCTCATATTCTTTCGAACAGACTTTTTAAGACTTGGAAACTACTTTTTTAAATGGTGCAAATTTTGTTAGATGATTGTTAATTGTGCAGTCCCATTGCGTCTTCTGTTGCGTATATAGACTCCAAATTTTACAGCTACCTTAATCAGGATGTAAGAAATGACGTATTACACATTACTGTCTTATCATTCGGCACACATTATCAAAACAAATAAATAAAGCAATTCCTTGGCTTACATACTTAAATCCTAAAGAGGCTCTTACGTCTCATTCGTATTTGAAAAATGATAATTTATGAACAGTACTGTTCAAGGGTGATATTTACATAAAGTATGGAAAACTTTATAGCGAATAGGAAGTCTTTGTACTTTTGAGACTTTTACCCGGAGATAATTAAATCGAAATGTATAAGGGTATGATATAGCAGGATACGAAACAGACAAATAGAACCTAACATTAGTGAAACAAAGAAAAGACCAAACAAAACAAAACTAAAGCTGAGTTCATCGTCAGAGCAAAGCCTTACAAATCCGCGTTTGTCATCGCACTCGTTATGACCGTTATAACGAAAAGGTTTTCCGCATTGCTGGTGACGTCTCATGAGTGGGTTCGCGATCTCACTGGAGATCATTCTCGAGTATGTACCGCTGTATATGTTCCTGGTAGCAGAACTCAGATATAACGTCGCAGTACCGTGAATCATGTGACGTCACTATCATGTGATGATTCCCGTGCCAAGACGAAGGGGTGTGACCTCAAGGTCAATAGTGTGCGAGAGCGTCCGTCTCAAGTTCACCGCTCGCTATAATAAACAAGAACAACATAACACTTGACAGTTTCAATTTACTTCGAAAAGCGGTTATCCTACTCTGCACTTGCCTGTTAAATAACACTGGGCAGTTTCCTAGATTTAGGGAAAACAACAATTTTGCCACCCTCCCCCCTAAGAAAAATCGTTCCACAACGGCAAGAATACTTCACAGTTTTAATTTAGTTAGAAAAGCGGGTGTTCTATTTGACCAACATACCAATGACAATAAAATCATGAAAATGGGGGGGGGGGGGGGGGGGGTTCCAGATTTGGAGTAAAACAACAATTTTGCCACCCCCCCCCCCCCCACCCCCACCGCCGCTTACTAAAAAAAAAAAAAAAATAATTCATGGAAAGAGAAATGGAAGGGGAATTAAGGGTATTGGAAGATGGAAATTAACTCTACTCACATGGAAAGGACGCGATCATTCTAAGTTAATTACATGTTTATTAGATGAAATATATTGTTGCCATTTCCTTTGCTAGCTTCTTTTCTAACAGTGTGATAATAACAATAATAATGTTAAATCTATATAGCGCAAAGATGGTATATTGCTTTTCCAGACCTGGATCCCTGACTTTGGGAGACACTATTCCCTGTGTGTGCTATGGGTCGGACGTCTGCGAGGGAGCTGTGCTCCACTGGACATTGCTTAATCATGGTGGTTCTCTCCTTCATAATACTTTTTTTTTTCTTGTCACTCTTTGTCGTGTCCTGTTTTTTTACGTTTTTATAATGATTGTTATATATTTGTAAATATTGTGATTTTACTTGATTTTAAAATAATAACACATAGAATTTAAAAAAAATCTATATAGCGCATTATGTGAATACTTCAATGCGATGTATACAATGTTATTTATTATATTTATTCATTATTTATTATTCATACCTTTTTTCTTTTTTTAACTCTATGTGTGTGTGTGTGTGTGTGTGTGTGGATTTGCAATGAACTTCCACAGGTGTTTTTTTTAATGTTCGTGACATGTTTATTTTAATGTTTGCAGATGGTAGGCAATGTTGTACACCGTTTTTGCATAATTTCAGGATTGCTTGTTAATGAAGCGACAGAGATTAAAATATAGGAAGTATATCTTTCTTTTGATGTCAGTGTCATCGTTGAATACCGAATAAAGAACATCATTGGGCGAAAGCCATAAGGTACGTTCACACGTAGAGCGATAGCATCGATGCTATCGAGGTGTCGATGTTATTTTGGTGAAGACCAGATAGTGTCGAGACCAAATGCTGTCTGAACGCAGATAGTCACGAGATAGAAGCGAGTTTCCAAACTATTCTTGCAGCGAGTTTAGCAGGAGTAAATCTCAGGATCCAGCGACAAAGCATCGACGCTTTGCGGTAGACCACCCACCGCGCTTGTGACTATTTGTCGTGTGAGCGCAATCGCTGCTATCTTCACTCGCTGCTATATCTGTTTCATGTGGTGCTATAATATAATGCAATGTATGTATTCATGTGATGTACCCTCTTCCCTACTTTTTTTTCTATTATCATTCTGTCTGTTTCGTCTGGTACTGTAATGTAATGTATGTATTCATGTGATGTATATAGGGGTATAGTAGGGTAATGTGTATACTGTGTGGTAAGGAAGGGTTTTTTTTTTTTTTTTTTTTTTTTTTTTTGGGGGGGGGGGGGTTCCTTCTTTTTAATCTTTTCTTTTTTATATACGTGACCAGGCACCACAAAACCACCCAAAAGTCGCACTGTGTGATTTTCAGTTAGAGATCCATCAGTGTGTTTTGGTTGGCATGCATGGTCAAATTTTAGTTTTGGGTAATAGGGTTAGGGTTAGGGTTAGGGTTAAGAGTATACTTTTTTCTAAGTAATCTAAAATGTGGAGGCACCAAACAATCTAGAAGTGGTATTTTTGCCAGCTTTTTATCAGACTTATGTGTGTCTTCTCTGGATTTTGTTGTATTACTTTTCTTTTTCACGACCCTGAATACTTGTCTCATTTTAATCTCCCTTAAATCTCCCGGAGTAAGTTCTTGTACTTGTGCACTATGATAAACAGCATATGTCTATGTAGTATGCCAAGTTTTAGGACAATCTGATAATCCCTTCATAGAATTTTTCATTGAGTTCTAATCCTCCATTTGTCACCTTAGCACAACACTTTGCAAGTCAGAGTGCTTCAATATACTGCAAACTTTAAACCCTTTTTAAGAAGTAACATTATGAGGGACTGTGCATTCTTCTCTTTGTACATTGAGTTATGAACATCCAATGAGTTATATATCATTTTAAAGCTGAGAATCTGCTCTTTCAGAATCAGACCTTAACTAAAGTATGATGTGGTCTTTAGATATTGATTTACATGTGCTTACCAGAGAATATAGTGTGCATGCATGTGTTTTATTTTGGCATAAGATTGGAGTTCAGTCAATTTTGACATGTACAAGGTTTATTTAAAATTAAGTATTATAACACATGTATTTGCTACTTGATTGTATTATCGATATTACAAATCAATTGTTATTGTGTTATTATGTTGATTTATGAAGACATAAAAAATTATAACTTCCGCGCGTTTGAACATGCATACCAATTATACTCGGGTCACTCTGTGTGGCGCAGTAATTATTGTTTTGACAGCGGGTGAGCGATGAATAGTCACGAGTGGGTGATAGAAGCAAGTCGATCACGGCCTGTCTGAACGTACTGGAAATATTTTTGAAACTTACATAGCATCGTTGCTAACATAGCATCGATGCTATGTACTACGTGTGAACATAACTATACTTTTGCACACGTTGGCGTGTAAATAAGGCTACTGGGAATGTAGTTGCGAATCTTGATTTTGAAATTTTATTTCCAAGACGGCTTGTAGGAAAGGTCGACTTGATGGGAAAAGTCATTCTATACAGGGGGATTATTGTTATTAACAATTTCCCTTTTCCCTGGTAAGAGATAAGGTCTTTATGAATCATTTTCATACGGTAATTGATTCGCAAATAACGTGCCATGTTATTGCGATATTGTGATGAACATAAATGCTTTTACCACTAGCATCATGGAGTTGGGGCAGCGCACCGGTATACAATGTGGATAACATGCAAAATGAACAAAACCCCGATTAGGGGAGAGTGTGTGAGGGTTCCTGCTATTTTCTTTTCGCTTTCCCTTTCCTCTTCTCTCTCCCCCCCCCCCCCCCCCCTCTCTCTCTCTCTCTCTCTCTCTTTCTTTCCTCCTTTCATTCATTTGTCGGGGGACGTACATGTATGTGGTTCGCAGCTACTCCACCAGTCCACTGCATGAAACTACGTAGTCACTTGCATCTTGTGCATAGATACACAATTGATTACGATGGGGATAACACTTCTGCATAATGTGAACTGTTTTTACCAAATTTCCAACGTTTTTGAACATGTCGAAGAAGAACAAAATCGCTCCTTCAGGTGTGCAAAAGTTTTAATGCTCCCTATACCGGGTTCGAGATTGCACCGCGAATTGTGATGCCGTCAGGGAAATATGATGACATGGATCAATTTATGGTCGTGCCTGTATAATTTACCATTAAATTTAGTTATGCGTTTTGCATGTTTACGTCTAGGCCTAGATATCCGTCCTGAGAAATAGAGGGCAACGAGATTTTCATAGATAGGGGTATAAATTGGAAGCCTCTTTTGCCTTCGAGAGGAATTTGTCTTTGTAAACATTGATAGGTTTGAGGGTCTTGCCCTTGACTCGCTTGATTCTTAAAATCCATGCATGATGAACATAGCGAATGATCAGAGTGAGAAGTCAAAAAGTTCAAAGTCTTTCCAAGAAAACTAGAGAAGGGGAAAAGAAGGGAAATATAATCATTTCTTGAGGTATCAATTTGTTGAAGGACACACAGCACCACTATAGACTGATATGACTCCCTTCACATAATAACAATATTTTACATTATTCTATACTGAACTACAAAAGAAACGTCGCACTTTTCAAATTGATATCTTGTACACATGATATTGGAATTTGATACGTAAAATCACATTTTATGCTTTTTTAACATCACAGATATGGCATTGACCGTCCATAACACATCATCATAACAAAATGTGATTTCTGAGTAGGATTAAAACTCATATCCTTTCCGTGAACATGGTAGTGCACTCGAGCGCACCTTTTTGAAAAGCATGATGCACATGCACATCCTCTATCCAGTGGGTTTAAAAGGGACCCAAAACCTTCACCCTGTCATTCGTTTCCTGAGCGCTGTCACCATGCCACGTCTTACTCGAAACCAGAGGGAACAAGCCATCGGACGTCTTCATGCTGGCCAACGTCCTAGAGTCATTGCATGCCAACGACTTCAATGCAGCGTTCGGACAGTAGAGAGACTGCGGGAGCGATACAATGCAACCAACAGCACCAACAATCGTCAGCGCAGTGGTCGTCCCAGGGTGACAACAGCACGTCAAGATCGTCATCTTCACCGGGACCACTTGCAGGATCGCTTCCGCAGAGCAACAGAATCGGCTATACAGACTATTGGCACACACAACAGACCAATTTCTGCAGCAACTGTTCGTCGTCGGCTGAGAAGCTTCAACTTGTCTTGTCGGCGTCCTGCTCGATCGGGGCCCTATCTTCACCGTTCGACATCGTCGGGAACGTCTCCTGTGGGCCCAACAACGTCAGAACTGGCGCTATCAACGACGAGAGTCGTTATTGCACATCTGTACTTGTTAATCAAAACAAAGCAAAACATTTTCTCAGTTTTCACTCTTGAATAAAGAATATGTTTCATTGTAAATAAAACAGTTTCAAACACATACATGTGCGACGGTTCTTTTGTAGTTCAGTATATTTTAACTTTATTCTGCTTTGTTTGGATGTTGAAGACAACGCTCTTCATATTGATACAGGCCTACCTCATGCTAGTCATTATTAGGTAATCACCAGGCGCCTGGGAACGATTTTGTTACTGGAGGTGCTGTGAGCCAAAAACAAAGGTCCTCAGCATTTTAGTGTCTCTTTTTAAGTCTAAAAATCTCTGACAAGCACCAAAAAAAGGAAAAGGTCCTCAGCATTTTAGTGTCTCCTTTTCAGTCCAAAATTCTCTGACAAGCAAAAAAAAAAAAAAAAGGTCCTCAGCATTTTAGTGTCTCTTTTTAAGTCCAAAAATCTCTGGCAAGCACAAAAAAAAAAGGTCCTCAGCATTTTAGTGTCTCTTTTTCTGTCCAAAATTCTCTGACGAGCAAAAAAAAAAAGGTCCTCAGCGTTTTAGGGTCTCTTTTTAACTACTTTTTAAAGAAAAAACCAATCGCAGGGGGTGCTGCTGCACCCCCGGCTCCCAGGCCCCTGGTAATCACTATCATGACTATGCAGAATAGATGGCAGAAACCTAAAGAAATTTCGGAAGTTCTAACGATTGCAACTTCACGTTGACATGATGAATATTGATATGGTTGTGTGGATACTACATATCCCATTCTAAACAATGATTACGTAACGTATGCTTCCGATGTAATATCAAAGAGTTATCACAGAACCGATGGGCGGACACAGAATTTTATATTTGAAAAGGGGGGGGGGTCACAAATGTCAGAAAATTCAGACAAGGTCCCGTTTTCCTCCAAACTCTGCCAAGCATAAAAAGGGTCATTACGTCTAAAATGAGGAGAGCACAATGTACACTTTGGTTCCAAGGGTGGGGGGGGGGGGGCAAGGTGCCCCCTAAATCTGCCACTGTATCAATATACGTTTGTGTATATGGTCACAGCAGGTCAGTCTTGATATACACGGACTCCTTAGATGGAATAAATAAAATTTTTCCTATATAAGATGTTATCCTATCCACCAAGAAAAATGCGATGCATATGGCGTATTTACCACTGG